>OW026429.1:12447760-13670390 GCA_932274075.1 Diarsia rubi
AATTGACATAAAATTACATGATTTGAATAGCAAATGAGATAATATCGATTGGTTGTTACTTGTTTACATAAATAACAGTGCGATGGTTGAGTTGATAGACATGTTTATTTATTTAGACGGAGAGAATTACAAATGAGTAGATTCAATTTAATTGATTGTTTTTTTTAAATGAGAAAAAGTAAAAGTATGAATTGTGAAATGTATTTTTGAAAACGGTCTTATTTCTCGATACGTACTCGTATAATTCTGTCATCCCGTTTCCCGATACATATTTTATGACGAGTGTACGGGTACAGTCACGAACGTTACGAACAGCAACTTTGTTCCATTATTGGTACTTCCAATCAACTTTCGTCGCCTTTACCTGAACAAGTTGCAAACAACAGTTAGTTGACTGAAAACTTACATTTCCACACAAAACCGAATATTTTTGTCGCAATATTTTGCAGGAATAGTACAAAGTGAATGGATGTGAACGTAAATGAAAAGTTGCACAACTTCAAAACATTTTTGAGCGCTTGTTCTGATTTACAATACTATATTTCTTTGAGTTTTCATAAAGGCAGAGTGGATAGTATAGTACCCATATTTTTATGGGTATTTTTATATCTCGTGCCAGAGGCAAACAATGGAGATTTTAGTGCCAGCTTTGGCAATCAGTTATCTTTATAGGAGTGTTCTAAAGCTTTCCAATTTTTATATTAAATCTATGAAGAACTAAAATAACTTATGCGAAAATGATATCGAAGTTCGGCTGCTAGTTGAAATATTTGAAAAGTTTTGCATTTAAGGTACTATTATACTGCACACTCATAAATCTTTTCAGTTTTTCAGATAGAATTGTAATCGACCAAATGTTCCACAGTTATTTTTCAATCGACCTTTTTTCCAGTATTCATTTTCTATTCATATCACCTGATAAAATGAATCTTATGGTTCATAATGAAACAAACTTACGTAAAAGACACTTCGCCAGTTAAAATCATTTACAACCCTCTTTAACAAAAAAACCCTCATAACAACAGGCAATAGCAACACTTACAGAATCATTTCGAACGTTATATAACCTTTTTAAATAACCAGTCCAGGAAGTTTCCACGAAAATACTCTTTTCGCTGACATTATCGAGAGCAACTTTCCAGTTATCGGACTTCACAATCAAAATATGAATATTTATTCGACGCCGAAATTAACTCGATAGTCATTCGTTTCGTTCATTCGATGCTTATTGCCACAGAGATCAATAGAATGGAAATTACTCGAAAAATATGGCGTTTCTAATTGGTATTTTTATTAAGTTTCGATCACGTTTTGAGGTCTCTACTAGAGGGCTGCGGGTTGTACACTAGTCACTGCGGCCTCGACATATAGGGCTAAGAAGGAAGATGGGTGGTTTTTAGTCAGTAGAAGTCTGACTCTCCCTTTCGATCTGCCTAAGAGCGGGAGTGGTTATTGTTATTTTGATAAAAATATTTTTTCCAGTGCCTTAAGCTTTTTTATAAATCATGTTTTCTCTAAAGACTAGATTTTCGGCTTACGATAAGCCTATATTTCATTATAAAAACAAGGCTTCTTTGTGTATTCTTCCTATAATAAAGTTTCATATTTAGTATCTTCAAAAAATCCAATATGTTTCAACCATAACCGACTCGTACCGTGTTTCCCTTACTTTCGCGTAGCATAAACGAATTTGATACAGAAGTTAAACATTATTTAGCACTTTTACGACCGACGTTGAGAAGTTCAGTAAACCGCTTCGTAACCCTTCTATGTGTTGTTAAGATTATCCTTAAGCACACACTTATATGATGTTGTTATTCCAAGCTATAGTTAACTAACAAACCATAACAATCTTTGGATACTGGCCCGTGTTTAAAGCAAATATCATAAAATATCAATGCTGTGTGCTGTGTTGTTTAGGTACTTCTTAAGACCAATTTACATATCAGAAATAATAATCATTTTTCATAAAATCAAATCTTCACAAACATTATCAATCTTATTCTAACTCGTCGATTACATATCTAAAATACATAACAACCTCCCTACGTAATTCACACCAGAAACACCCCTTGCATCTTACGTACGTAGGTATAAGTATACGGGTGCTTAAGAGTGGCGGATAATATTTATTTACACAAATAAATCGCGTCGTCAAGTAGCGCAAGCGACTGCGAAGATCGTGTGCAGGAAATTAAAATCAGCGGCAGGTGCGAATAATGAGATTCCCATTACTCACACCCCGCCCGCCTGTACAAGTTTTCTTGCTAAATTAACGCTATAATCTAGAATATCTTGGTGGGAATCTGAGAGCGAAAATTTTGCGGTTTTTCGTGGTGATTTTTTATTTTGAGGTTCCATTTTACCTCGTCGCACCTATACTTTCTTTGTTGTATCTTAAGGTTAAGAGTTAAACTGCTTTACGAGGATAAACTGCTGAATTTCGTCAGCATTCTCTAAGAAAGTTGCAGTTTATGATTCTGATTTATGTACCTTTTATGGCTTCTTTGCTTTGAAATCCCGTTATCACTACATCTAAAGGTATCTCTTTCTATCTCGCTCTTCTGAAAGTGAAAAGTAGTTTATTTCAGACTAGCGGACGTCACGCGGTTTCACTGGCGTAGTTCCCGTTCCCGTGGGAATACTGGGATAAAAAGTAGCCTATGTCACCCGGGGATAGTGTAGCTTCCTAACGGTGAAAGAATTTTTCAAATCGGTCCAGTAATTTCGGAGCCTTTTCGCTACAAACAAACAAACAAATCTTTCCTCTTTATAATATTAGTGTAGATGGGACACAAAGAGTGTTACAATTAATGACCTACCTACGAGTTGGAAGGGATACCAAAGCACACATAAAAACGTCTATTTAACCAACTGCAATACCTACGTATTGCAGTTGGTAGGAAACAGACGTTTTTTGTTTTTTGTATGGTCAAAATGTATTGAACTGCAATTTTATTTAAATTACTCTTATATTATAATGATGTACTTAATACGAGGTAACTGTTGATGCCTCTATATCCTTTTCACCCTGTATATGTTTAGCATTGAAACTTACGCAATTAATATCAACCAGACCGAAAAGCATAGTAAAATATAGTATAGCAAGACGTTTTATTAAAATATTCACGCTAATGCGACAATCTGAAACGCTTAAGAGCGCTTACCTGCGTAATTTCTCAGAATTAAATGTCAAGTGAGTCGGTGCGCTCACCTCGCTCTGTGCGCTCCTTTTGCTAGTTTCACTCGCGACGCTCGATGCGCTCGCGATAATTCTCGGTTGAGTTGCAAAAATCCTGCGTATATGCAATACATGCAAGACTTATTATGTCGTACTGGCAATATATTTGACTTGGTTGGGGTGACGGTTTTGCAATAGTAAGGCTGTTTGTTGAGTTTTGCCTTTCCAAATTAAGTTGCTCGATTGATTTATTGTGACCTTCCATAAGATCAATTGGTATTTTTTCTCACGGGTCATAAATATATATATAGATTGATCATGAGTTTAGTAAGTCTATTTTAAGCTTCCAATTTCTTTATGGTGACCAATTTGTCAAACCATATTTGCCGTGGTCTACCTAGACGGTGATAGCCTCCACCTGGCTTCTAGTAAGTGCCAACCTTTGCCCATCTCCTTGGATTCAAACATATAACAACAATTCTAGCCAACTGCTAGACGAAAGGTGTTTTTTTTTGTATGAAAGAACCCCTATCACGAGCATTGATTACCATGCATGCTTAACATCATCATCTGTTTTCAAACTATGCTGGTGTCGGCTTCCAGTCTTACCAGACACAGCTGTATACCAGTATGTCATATGGTGCGACGCCAGACACCTGCTAACTCAAAGCGGCTTCCGCCGCTCCACCTGTTCATCCAGCAAGAAGCAACGATGACGGCGTTGCGCCTCGATACGCTACAACTCTGGGGTAAGAAGTGCACGCAGCATACTGCGGCACTAGAGGGAATCCAAAGTGAGTTCCCCCTGGTGAAAGCTGTTAACGATCGAGTACCCAAACAGTACGTATTCGATAAGAAATACAAAATCCAACTCCATGAGGACCACCGCTGCGAGGGACTTAACCCTGCAGAATTAAGGATCTTCACGGACGGATCTAAAACAGGTACTGGTACTGGAGCCGGGGTCTTCTCGGAGGACCTCAACATCCACATAGCCGTACCTTTGGGGGCCCACAACACTGTCTTTCAGGCAGAATGCATGGGCATCTCCCTGGCGGCATCTGCCATCTTGGCTCGGGAGGTAAAGGAACACTCCATCCGCATACTCTCAGACAGCATGGCAGTGCTGCTGGCATTAAGGAGCCACACGGTGAATTCCGGGCTAATACACGAGTGCCACCAACGCCTGAACCAGGTTGGTAACCTCAATAATATAACCATTCAATGGATCAAAGGACATAGCGACTCCCGAGGCAACGATGCAGCGGACGAACTCGCTCGAAGGGGCTCGAGCATGGCGGCGGTGGGCCCAGAACCCATCGTGCCGCTACCTTTCGGCTATCTTCGCACGCTGGTAAGGAAACGTACCAAAGAACTTCACGCCAAGCTGTGGCTAGACCACGGCGAGTGTAGGCAGGCCAAGAAGGCGCTTCCCGCCATCGACGCTCGCCTCACCAAACAAGCGCTCCGGCTAACTAAACTGCAGCTACGCACAGTAACGGCTGCCATAACTGGACACGGTACTTTTAACAAGCACCTCTTTGTTATAGGAGTCACAGATAGTCCTCTGTGTCGAGCCTGCATGGAGGAAGAAGAAACAGCAGCCCACGTGCTCCTGCACTGTCCGGGGGTTGCCCCATACAGGGCCAAATACTTCGGTGACCCAGGTACTCTCCGCGAGATTGCCAGTAACACCAAGGGGTTGCTGGCTTTTCTCGGGGAGCTGGGGTGGATCGAGTGATATTCCCACCCGCACGTAAAATACGCGCATTGAGCGTGGAGTTGCGGACACCAGCCCGTTATACTTATACTTATACTTATACTTAACTCAAAGCGAAATCTAAAGTTTTATCTTCCAAAAAACGTTGTTAAAAATTACGTCGCCAACGAAATCCCCACGTCCCGACACACGCTAAGAGCGTCTCCACATAACAGCATTAGTCGCGCGGCGCTAATGTCACAGTAGGAACAACATCTTGCGTCTCCCGCGCGTTTTCTAACAGCGTTACCTCTAATCTATCACGTTAAGCTGAGGGAGGCGATGTTAGGTATTGTAACGGGTTTGCATAGATTGCTACCTGGTATGTGGAGGAGTATTGAAATTAAATTATGGTTTTGACGTAATTACTATCTCCTACGCCTCCGCAATTTTTTTCTGATTGATTTCGTTGCGGGATCCAAGACAGTTGAATTGTTTCTCTAGAAAGTCGTCGAGCTTCATTGTCCCAGCGCTTTTCAAGCGGTCACCACTGTTGATTCTGACTTTCAGGAGTTACAGTGGCTTGGGAATAGTGTGGTGGGGTCGTCCCAAAAAAAGACTCGCCCCCTTTACATCGGACTTATACCTGGCCAAATGTGAGTGTACCAATGAGTGCACCTCTGGAATTACAGGTGTGATATTGTGTGACATTATTTTATGTTATTTCTAAACTCCGCCACGCAGTCAACATTTGGACAATGCTTTTGCTAATGGCAATAGATCACTCCCGGCTCTAAGCCAAGTTGCGTGCCTATATCCTTTTATTGGCTGTACGTCGGGCTGTCGGTTTAGACTGACAGTCAGTGTTGGCGCAGACGTATGATTTAGACAACGCGCCATACATTCCGACTTTGATCCTCTCGATCGGGCAATAGGAAAATTAAAGACTGCTTTTATGGGGACGAGCAATGAGTGTGAGTCGAAAATTGTAAGCTTTTTTAAAATTATATTGAGCCTACACTCCTAAGTTTTTGGGTACTTAAGTAAAGATTAATCTAATAGTGAGTAGTATGATGTTCCTAAAACTCCAAGTATAATAATAATTGATCTCTCTAAACATAATGTTGCTGTCTTTGGTTGAACTATACTCTTAGTAAACGCAAAAGTTAATTCATAAACAATCTTAGTATAGAGTCAGTAACATTGGCACAACTCCATCTAATCCTTGAAATTGCCTGTCGATATAATACCTATATACCTGTATACTCGTAGTTCCAGCTCAAAATACTACCAGAAATCTTGCACCGTAACAGCAAACTCCAAAGCCTCGCTTAACCAACCTCCTTGAACTAAACTATATAACATGCAACATTAACATAAGCGGTGTTGCTATCGTAAAAATATGCAAACGCCAGAATTACACATTAAATATTCGTCTCCAACTGTACTTGGAAGATAGTGGGCCATAGTGGGCCATAGTGGAGGCTTGCGTTTACACTACTGTAAAATATTACGGGCTCAAGCCTTGTCTCATGGATTATGCAATACTGCACGTTAATAAAGCAAGATAACAGGTAAATGCGACACGGTTCTAAGTGCGCTTTTGTTGTACCTGTATCTGGGGTTATAGTACTTTGTCTAATTTAAATTACAGGTGTGAACTGAAGATTTTAGGGCACGTTTGTTAAGCCTAAATAAGTTAACATTTAGGAATTAGTTTGTATGTTTATTTTCCACAGGTTGGTTAAAGATTTGAAACAAAACATAAAAGATTTCTGTTAGCAATTTTTAAGCCGTTTCTTCAGCGGAAACATTAGGAACTGCTTAAGTGGTCTCCAGTTCGAACCCAAGACCTCTGATTTATCGAATATATGTGCGTATTTTATATATCAGTTCTTCTTCGGTGAAGGAAAACATAATGAGGACCCAGCCTGCCAGTGAGATATTTCTCGACCACATGTAAAGCCATGTGAAAGACTCTGACAGTTACCAGTAACTACATGATAAAGAAAGAAAGAATTGGTGGATAATGAACCTCTATTACATCACATCTATCGCATTATTTTGTGTAATTTATTTCATCACCGCTGCTCTCAAAACGGTAAACGAAAACATCGTGAGGAAACCGGCATGTCTTAGAATCAAAAAAAATCGAAGACATGTGACATCTACCAATCCGCACTGGGCCCGCGTGGTGGATTATAGCCCATTCCTCTCCTAGAGAGGAGACCTGAGACCCTGCAGTGGGAAAATTATAGCCTGATGATGATAACATCGTTCGACATGTTTTGAATTTGCAAATGCACAAACGTCTCAACATGACCGAGTACAAAGTTACTTGGACCACTTTACGTCATAACCCGTAACTATAACTATATCATAGATCATGAAATATTAAAACTGCCCCATCTCCTTCTTCAAAAAGTTAGTTACACTTACCCAACAAGGTTCACGACAATCACCAGTCCTACCAATTAATTTTGTTTTTTTATAAAACGTATACGGAATCACAGAGCAACAATCAAAGAACAAAACAAAGCTTGCAACGGTTACAGCAACCGATACAGACACAAAATGAGTCTAGGAACGAATTAAAGGAGGTATTCCGTATGCGGTAGAAGGAGATTCGTTAGATAAAGACTGTAGTTGGAATCTGTAGTGATTTGAAAGGAATTGTATGGTCTCATCTTACTTAACTTATTATAAACGCGAAAAATTGCAAGTATGTATGGATGGATGGATGGATGTTTGTTACTCTTTCACGCAAAAACTACTGAACGGGTTTGGATAAAATTTGGTACACAGATAGTTTATAACCTGGATTAACACATAGGAGTTTATATACCGATTTAATCTTGCCGTGGCCGAATTATCGAGTTGTAGCGGCTGAAGCCGCTGGCAACAGCTAATTACTTTTAGATGGTAGTTCAGTTCAAGATTTGACTGGAAATTAAGCCTATTTGTGTTTTTCAAACTTTAGGGCAGATAATGATGAAGGGTATCTAAAGTTAAAGGTCGGATCAGGCATTGCTGTTTCGTGGATGGCCATGATAACCATTTGAAACTGCTGATTAAACGAATTTATCATAAGTTATAGCCGTGATCGCGGGCCTGTGGCGGTGAGTGATGGGCTAGCTCGCCGTCCGTCCGTCTTATAACGACGACAGGCCATGTCGACGGCGCGTTCGTGTTCCACGCGCGCCTCAAAGAGATGTCAGCAACATGCGAGGGCCGACGCCGGTCGGAGCTGCGGAATGCTGTAAGAGATACCGCGGTCTAGACATATAGGGCTAAGAAGGAACATGTGTGGTTTTTAGTCAGTAGAAGTCTGACACTCCCTTTCGCTCTGTCCAAGAGCGGGAGGGGTTATTTGATAATTTCCCACCCCAACAAAAAAAAGGTATAGCCGTGATTGCATAGTTCACAATTTCGGCCTTAGTACAAAAGTGGTTAAACATAGGTTTAACTTAGACTGGGTTTGTCCCGCATGCCGTCACTTTCTTTTGAATCTTATCGAAGTGAGACGGCCATGCGAGATAAACCAAGTCTAAGTTAAACCCAGGTTTAGCCACTTTTGTAATAAGGCCGAATTAGTTTTAATTCAACCACTATCCTGTTGCAAGTCAAAGGAGTTTCGGATTTTAAGTAGTCAAATATCCACCTTAAAACTTGCAAACGTAACGAAAGGTCCACTCAAACTATTCCCATAATAGGTCCGCAGGCTAGCTCGGTGGCCGGAACAAAATAAGTAAGTACACAAGATTAATTGTCCCTAGCGGACAGCGGCGGAAGCGCATTCGGTACCGCCGCCATTTTGTGCAGATAACACCGGTGTACACAGGCGGAATGTACTGCCTGTCGATGCGGCTAACGTCTTTGTTGAACTGGCCTTATTTAGGATACGGGTCTTGATGATTTAGCGATATTTTTGATAAAATTTATTTTTACCTGACTGTGGCGAAGCCCAAAAGGAGGGTTAGGGTTATTCACATTTTCAATGGAGATTGAATGGAGTATTCAGTCATAATGATGACATGAGCCCTTGATTACATAACATCACGCGTGTAATCTCCGAAGGGGTAAGCAGAGGCATACCCTAATAGTACATCTACATTTCGCTAGTTATGTATGCCGTTGTTTTTTATAAAAACCCAATAACACTGTGCCTGACCCGGAAATAGACTCAAGATCTCATGGTCAGCAGTAGCGCGTTCGATAACTAGACCAATGAAGCAGTCCTCTAGGTGTGAGCCCTTGATCCGACGTAACATCCACAAAACTCATGACAACGTAATACCTATTCAATAGATCTAATTTTCCTTAGTACTTCATAAAATGATGTTATAAAGGAAGTTATAAGAGAGTTGATTCACTAGTTACTAAGTTAATCTCATCGAAGCATCTACCCCAAGCCGACAGCCGACCGACTTTAATCGCTCCGATCTCTATCAATCCGAAGCCGAGCAAAATGCATCGTCATTCTTTGCATCTAACTTGTCCCTCAAAGAACTGAACTTTATCGCCATCCGAACTTAGTCCACATATCACACCCCGGCTTACAGGGGATCAGGGCTAATCAGAATCCCCGCTCCGAAGGCTTATACGTCGCCTCAGTATAAGCAGTGTAAAAAGATCGCTA
Organism: Diarsia rubi; assembly: GCA_932274075.1. Classification (NCBI taxonomy): domain Eukaryota; kingdom Metazoa; phylum Arthropoda; class Insecta; order Lepidoptera; family Noctuidae; genus Diarsia; species Diarsia rubi. Next base: position 12,457,280 of record OW026429.1, read on the forward strand.
AAACAAGATAAAGCTTGGTGACAACTTGTGTAACTCGACAACCCTGCTTGTGACGGTTCTGCGAATGACAGCCTCTCCCCCCCTCCCTCCCGAGACCCGTTTCAGACCTCCACAGCCTCGCAAACCACTTTGCACCGTCCGATACTATCTTTTACAATGCATTTTCCTTAGGAATATAAATTTATTCGCATCCCATTGAGATATCGAGAAGTCTCCGAGTTTAAAATCCGTCCGATTTCAAAGTTTATCCTTTGAAGTCTTGGATGGAATTATTCTCATTGAGAAACTTATAGGAGTTGGAGTACCTTGTGAACTTGAAAATTTTTGTGTGTCTTACTTAATGTTTGTGTAAGATCGTTGGAAGGGATCAAAAGGTATTTGGCACGTGTATTACGCGAGTTTTATTTAATCCTAGTCTTGATTCTTCGTTTATTTTTCTTTGAACATTAACTATCTTTAAACGGTTTAAAGCTAACGAACTAAAGAACCTATACCGTCTTATTACAAAACGTGTTTTAAATAAAGTACCGGGTTTAGTACAAGCTTTGATCCATGACCTTGACTAAACCGTATTATAAAACGAAGTTTAACGCTAGTCCTAGAACAATCTATGGTACCAAAATACGTCAAAGTTAAACCATCGTGACCCCTAGTTTAACTATGGTACTAAATTGTCAAAAGGTGGTTTTCGTTGATTTATCTTAGTATTTTAGCCGAACTGTAGGTTATATTGCATCAACTTTACCTTGTACATAGTTTAGTGAATCAAATATGTCAGTTTTATGCATCACTAACCTTTTCTTCTGACATCCAATTATTTACACTCCTTTTTTCTTTGGTTAATCCATTTTCTTAAAAAAAAACATTTATGCACACGCCACACACTATCTCACCACAAAAGAATACTGTTCTTTTACTTGTCTTAATAATCTTGAAGTGACACCGGACATTTTAGTTTACTTTAAGTTGTAACATAAACATTTCGATAACATTACTCGTATTACGCGCGCCGCTCAGTTCACTCCGTTATACGCTCTAGATCGATAGTTGTTACAAAACAGAACAATAATTATTGAATTGTGAACATGCATTTAAAAAAATACAAGTCTGAATATTTAAATACATTTAAATAACAATACGTTATATTTTACCACTACAAATGACAATTTAAACAATATTAGACTGGCCTGTTGGTCTAGTGGTTAGTGACCCTAACTGCTATGCCGGAGGTCGTGGGTTCGATTCCCACCCAGGACAAATGTTTGTGTGATGAGCACGATCATTTGTTCTGTGTCTGGGTGTAATTTATCTATAATATGCATGTATTTAGAAATATATAAGTATGTTTATCAGTTGTCTAGTACCCATAACACAAGCTCTGCTTAGCTTGGGACTAGATGGCGTTGTGTGATAGTTGTGGAATATTATTATTATTATATTATTATTATATTATTTTTTCTTTACATTACGTAACAACATTTTGTAAAACGGAACAGCGCATAGAACATTGAACGAACGAATGAATGAAAAGACGATCTTTGGTACTAAATAGTCCTTTGTTGGTCTACGATTTGTAATACGATTTGCTAGTACGGTAACAAACCTAGATCTTTTAGTTCTGGTTTAAACCTTGTACTTAAGGAAGTTTTTATAATAAGATGGAAAGAGTTTTTGAGACCTTAAGATAAACTTACTTATCATCTGTCTAGCGTTATGCCGTTAGATGCAGTTGAGTACCATTACTTTACCAAGATCTTTAGAAATTAGCCAACAATTATACAACCATGATCATTCAAAAACACACACGTAGAGGAAACTACAATCCTTGCAAACGAGAAGTTTCGTCGAAATAGGAGTAATATGTCAGCACTAATTATACGTACTTAGTGCAATACCCGAAGAGCTGTGCGCATTGCATATTTTTGCACACATTTCCTGTCTTAACGATTTAAAGCGAATAGTACACCTACTTCTCTTATTTTGCTCTTATGCTACTGAGGATCCCTTTTATATATGTACAGTTCGTGCCTTAAATCAGATTGTTTTATGCCATGGTCAGCTACTTGAAATGGTCTTCAATACGAACGCAACTGCTCTCCAGAACTCTTAAAAAGCTGGACATGTCTAAATACATAATTATATGTGGGTGTATACTTTATGCCCTACTTTTTATAGTAGGTGTTCACTAAATGGTACTTCTATTCCTTTCTATAACTTATATGGGGCTCTCCAAACTAGGTCAATACTTTTACGTTGTTTTCGAAATTCACTAAGTCAGCAATTCGTGTGCTTTAATCACCAGAATCTTACAGTAGCTTTGTCAAACTCGTGTATTAATTTGTTGCAAGTTATTTCCGATAATCAAGCTGTACTTTTGTTCCATATAAGTACGTATCTCGTCTCTCTTGCCTTTTCATTATGCACTTCATAAAAATATACAAAATATGCTTACGAGGTTTAAACATCTTACGAAGGTATGTACGTCAAAATCTCTTCTGTATTTGTGTCCTCTTAAATACGTTTAACGAATGTTGTTCGTTGTTTCAAACAAACATTCCCCTTAACAGAATTACTGAAGCCTGAAGTTGAAATTGGCACATAGCTAAGAAGTCTTTTATTTTGAATCCTGGTTCAAACAAAAACTTTTGAAGTCGACTGTAGTTTTAACGCAATACAATTTCGGTTACAAAAGAAGAAGTTTTGGGAGTATTAGTGAAATTTTGTGATAAGTTTTACACAGAATTTCAGTTTCAATGGCTTGAAAGACTGAAAATCAGTTTTAACAAAGGGTATCGTAATATCCAGTTGGGGAGCTCGTGGCTTAACAAGAACTGCCACTCGGGTCGATCTTTAGGTTAAGCTGCGCTTGCCTAGGTCGATCTGTGGATGGGTGACCGCCCATTACATACCGAGTTTCCTCCGTGCCTCGGAAAGCACGTTAAGCTGTTGGTCCCGGGTGCCATATATAGATCTTTGGCAGTCGTTACGGGTAGTCAGTGACCTGAAAGTCTGACATCCAGTCTTACCAAAGGGTATCGTATTACCTAGTAATAACTGGGTTGTGGAGGTCAGATAGGCAGTCGCTCCATGTAAAATACTGGTATTCAGCTGCATCCGGTTAGACTGGAAGCCGACCCCAATATAGTTGGGAAAAGGCTAGGCAGATGATGATCGTAATATATAGTACTAACTGGGTTGAAATTAAAATACTGGATCTGCATCCGGTTATACTGGAAACCAACCACATTGAAATTGAGAAAAGGCTAGGCAGATAATGATGAAACGTTGCTCCTCGTTGTTCGTTTACTTAAAAAAGTTAAAATAAAGTTAAAACTAGCAAAACACAAAATAAAACTGAGAAAATTAAATTATACGAGTACTACCATCTATTTTGTTTCACTCACCATACGCTATATTTCATCGAGTAAGAAAGAGACAAATGATACCCAGCTCTCATATTCTGTGTAATTATTCATGAAGTCTGCGACAGCGTATGCTTTTTTATATACTTTTCAACAGTCGTCCTAGCTAGTAAATGGGTTAATCAAGTCATCCTTGCATTGTATGCTCTTTTCAGGATGTGTTCATTTCTGGAACTCATTTGTCTGTTTTCCATAAATATTGTTAAGCATTTTTTTGTACTGTTGCAGTAAATACCATTTCTTCTAAAATATACTTCTTTATTTATAGCATTTAAACTAGTAGTATTCTTTATTGTGAAGCAAGCGTGTGTAGGTAAACATCGTGAGAAAACCGAAAACTCCTCTTAGGACCAAAACATTCGAAGACATGTGATATAATTATAGAGGTCAATCGTAGTCGCATGCCACCTTGCTAACGGCAACAGCAGCTGACTTATGTATCACTGAAAACGCCATGAAGGACCATCGGGTATCAGTGCCATGCGACTACGGCGGTCCTCTATAACAATTTTACTTAGATTTAAATAGAAATATACAAATTCAATATACGAATACCACGCAAGAATTATTTTCTTGTATTCTACTTTTAAGACCGCGAATTGTAGTCGGGTTTTAGTTTTTAATCTTATATTTTTTTGTTGTCTGTAGATATCATATTTTCATATCACGTTACTAAGCAGAACAATGCAGGTAATAGCGCCCAATGTTCAAATCTCATAATCCCATGATCACACAAAAGGGATTCTTTCTTTGAAGAAGCCACGGTAATCCCTTAAGTACGAAAATATAAAAAAATATAAATCACGGTCCAGCTTCCAGCGTCTGTCTTGCCACTTTTAATCTCCGTCACAATGTGTACTGGAATATCGTAAATCATACCGCTATCGAAGACGGTTATAAAATATTGAAAATGTTCAGTTTCCAGTCATTCATCTCTGGTAGTATGTACGTCGCTTAATGGACTTGAGAGCCAAATATTTGGAGAGTTCGAATTGATGTATGGGGCGAAGTGGTGGTGTAGTTGTGTTCAAGAATTGGGAACGTTACTGGTTAAAATGATGCATCGTTCTTGTTGACAACGACACTGTTATTAACGAAAATGCCTTCAGTAAATGTATTATGGAAGATTCAACAGATACAACCTTTTTTTTGGATGGTATGAAATCATCAAATGTCTCCTCCCGCCCTGGGCGGAGAGGAAGGGAGAGTCAGACTTCTACTGACTTAAAAAAACCCAAGTTCTTTCTTAGCCCTTTATGTCGAGGCCGCGGTATCTCTTACAACACCCCGCAGCCCCGACGGGGAACAGATACAACCTTAAGGATGGTTTTGCATTGAAAAGCCAATAAAGGTATAGTTTGATAATTATACCTATTGAGCATCGGTGGCCCAGTGGTGGCAGCTCCGACTTACGAATAGTAGGTCGTGGGTTCGAACCCATGCAGGCACATTACTTTGTGTAATTTATTTCATCATTGCTGCTCTCAAAACGGTGAAGGAAAACATCGTGAGGAAACCGGCATGTCTTACAACCAAAATTTCGAAGACAAGTGACATCTACCATTCGCACTGGGCTCGCGTGGTGGATTATAGCCCATCACTATCCTAGAGAGGAGGCCTGAGTCCCTGCAGTGGGAACATAATATGCTGATGAGATCAGCAGCATCAATACCTATTGTAAGGAAGTAAGGATTCCGGCAAGCGCAGCGCGTGCCCTGTGACCTACAATCTCTGTGCTCGGACCTCATTGGAAACACATGCGTCTTTTTCTTACTCTATGGCTTTTTTCGTTGTACGATCGAATTATAAAATTACATGTCACTTACTCTGTATTGTTCCCAAGTAAATTAATATTACAAATATACTTAAAAGTGAATCCAAGTTTAGTTTTTCCTATAATTAAGTTCCCTTTTACTATGTATATAGACTTAGCAACGTTTAGAAGCCATTTTCTCCTACTGTGTTGATTTCATTTTCATAATACGTAACGAAATAAATATTTGGGAACCCATATCATCATAAAGTAGGTCTATCTCGAAGTTGCAATCATTATTTCACGAGGTATTTGCGTTATAACTTTACCAAGGTTATACATATATATGCTCGTGACGTGTACACATGCAACGCAGAAGCACTCACAAAGAAACACGCACACACAGTCCACAAACTATCACGAAACTAATCAGTTCCCAACGCAAACCCATCGAATACAGTCCTAATGAGACTAGTTCGTAAAACCTATCTATCTGTCCCATGCGTCGAAACTTACGATCTTCCACTAGTGCACCCACTACTTCCACCTAGGTAAAGCTAGGTGCAAGATTAATCGCCAGTGCCTCTCAGAATGGTACGGAAGCGCATCCATATCTGTCCAGTGACGACCATTCAGCATCCTACGGTTTCCTTATCCTAGTAAATATGTATTCAACTTGTGTGCCAACCAACCACTTAGGTGTAGTGTTACAAAACGCATTTGTAAAATCGATGGATCCTCAATAGGTTTTGACTTGTTTAAAGTTTGTGTTTGGACGCTGAAATAAGAAGATGGAGTGTTGTTTATTTTGTGTTAAAAATGGAAAAATCTTAAGATTTTCTTTACAAAGTTTGCTTACGAAGCTTCTGGAAATTGCTTGGAGTTTTACTAGACAAATTAAAACTGTTTATCTTAGAGTTTAAATACCTTAAAGACAAACTAATTTACTTTTAGGGAACAGAACCAACATTAGCTCTAACTTTACATGTAGATACTTAAAGCGAATAATTTCGTATTCACAATCGAAACAACATCTCAGTTTCCAACACATATCTTAACAACACGCACTCCGACAGATTCAAAAACAGCAATTAATAACGCATTTATAATTCGAACAACGAAACTCACACGAACTCGAAAGACAATAAACAGAAAACTTCGCCGATTGCAGACAAAAATAAGAACGTACTTACTTTGTGAACTTGGAACACAGTCAACTCCGAGATCCACTCGAACACCGATTAACGAACCCCATTAGATCATCTTAGGGTGATTATTATTTAAATGCGGTTCACGTTGGCAACTTCTTGAATCACCTGCAACCCTGCTCCCCTCGACATTTGTAAGCACTTCAGGACCTCCCCCTTCGCCCCTCCAACGTCTTCGGAACGAGGAGTAAAAGTAGCTCGATTCTCCTAGAAGAGCGCGTACTGTTTTTATGAAAAGGAAATTGCATTATTGAGAAAGTTGTCCGGGGAATATTAATTTCCGATTAGTGTTTGGAATTTGATTATGTTTTAAGATGTTGTGCTTTTAATAGATTGTGGATGTTTTTGCAATATTCTGTTTTGTATTTCAATCAAGATGTAAACGTCTACTTACCGTAGGCGAGATCTGTTCTGAATCATTCCTAAATACTCTTTTGGGAGATTACAATATGAGGCATTCCTATGTTTATATTTATAGTATCTATGAGAGGTACGTATGTGTCTTGCACAGCTGTATAGAATACGTGTATATGAGAAAATGAGTGTAAACATTTTCTCAAAACATTTCCCGTTTAAACACATATTTTACGTTGATAACATATTCTAGGTTGCGACTTCCAGTTTCTTAATGCTTGCGGGGAAGCGGGGAACGAACGGCACGGTGGTAGTGCACAGGAAATTAAATCAGTGCCACCTTACTTATATAATCGTGTGCCACTCGCAATTTTGCCGCTTTAAGAAAATGCGGGTCAAGTATGACCAGAATTTGTAATGGTTACACTACTGAATCGAACGTTCTAGTGTTTTTATAGACCATAGAGAATTTATTCTATGTTTTTATATGGATCAGTGAAAAAATTTCAGCTTACTAATTTGCTTCTTCCATAAACACCTCTGGAATTGAAACGATCGAAGTAGGTGCTTCAAGTTTACTTCGTGGAAATAAAAACCAAATATAAAAGCGATATTCTATCTTTATTCCCTCACAAAAATTTTGATTAACCTCACCTTTTCAACATACCGAAGACACTAAAATGGAAGCCTTCTAAGGATGCTCATTAAATCCCTACAAGTTAGTCTTATTATATTAAATAAATCATTTGTGCGTAACAAATGATTTATTTCCAATCCCTAATTTTATCAAAATTCCTCTTTAGAAGACGCTCCTCTGAACTGGAAGACCTTCGAATGTATATTTTAAGATTAATTTATCCTCAACGATCGCTTCTTTTGTGTGTTCATGGGGACGGGTGGTCCGTTTTTCCCTTACCTCCTCTTATTTGATAGCATGACAAACTGAGCAACAAAAGGTTGGTTTATTTTGTAGTACAATAAAAAAGGGATAGAAAATGTAGTTTTGTAAAGTGATACGTGTGTATTTACGGTGTTTTGTTAAGTAAAAGATTGAATTCATAGTTATAAATAAAATAAAAAATAAACAAAGATCCACCTTTAGTCCTTTATCTCAAATAAATAATTGTAAATCAGTCCAAAACTGGACCCTTAGAACCGTCAATTACACTCCTTACTTAAATAAATAAATACAAAGCACCCCAAACCTCTCAATTTAAATTAAACAAGAAAAGCATCACTTAGCCTGCAGTAATAGACTCAAATAGAGCATAAACTTGAAACTAAGCTTTAGTTAACTTGAATAATTGCCGCTGTTGTCCAAACTTAAGCTAAGTTGAGCCGGCTAGTGTGTCTGCAGGTTTACTCAGGTATTACCGGTGACATACGGACAGACAGACCGATTAGATTTGGTCGAAATATGTCGCTTGACCAGTGTTTTGCGAAGGACTACACTGGCACAACATAGGGTGTTGTATATTAGGCAAGGAGTATTTTAACTGATGCGACTTTGTAAATTCAACTACTCCGTCTTCATTAATCAATATGACATGAGATCATTCTTTCTTTATCATGTAGTTAGTGCCTATCCTTGGGCCAAGATTTTATGGCGCCCTTGTTCCTTTTTGGGGGGGGGGTCGGTAAATCATCAAATAACCCCTCCCGCTCTTGGGCAGAGCGAAAGTGAGTGTCAGACTTCTACTGATTAAAAACCGCTCATGTTTCTCTGATTTGGCTTTATATACCATCATGAAATATTTATCTACAATGCTGGTATCCTCACCATGTTTACCTTCCCCGAAGCAAGTGATAATGCACATGAATACAAAATGAGCTAAAAGAAGTATTCAACAATATCAAAATATTTCAAAAAAATTTTTTTTTTTTTTTATAATCGTCGTTATTTACTCTCTATTACAATTACCACTCAAAAAAAACCAATTCATATATCAAAACCAATCCGTACTGGGCCCGCGTGGTGGATGATAGCCCATCCCTCTCCTAGAGAAGCCTGAGTCCCTGCAGTGGGAATACTATAGGCTGATGATGATGATATTATATCAAAAATCACTCAAATGATTTGCAAACCCTACAACTTACCTATCTACAACACAACATAGAGACATAAATAGAATACGTCACGGGAATCCCAAGCAAAATTAACTACTAACCTACTCGTAACATCTACACTAGCATTATTGCTACTGTCATTGACACATACGATACTTGAAACACATAATCAAATAAACGTCTACCGTGCAATTTACCTAATCACTTGCTGACTCAGATACAATCAGATACATGTCATGTATGTAGATAGGTATAGAGATACTATGTATATGAAAGCGACATACATCTAGTTCTATATGTATAGAATAGTTCTGTGTGACTGATTCAGTCATTGACAAACAGAATTTACCATGAACAGCTGAAGATATTAGAAACATGATATTTGGAAGATGTTATTATATAAGAATTATAATATACTAGTGGTCGTTCTGCCCGCACAGCAGCACCACCTACCGGTTCCAATTGTAAATCGAAACCATTCTCGAATCTACTAGAACACATACAAAAAATTTCATCAAAATCGGTCCAGCCGTTTAGGAGGATTTCAGTGGCATACACGCGTACAGAAAAAATATATATATAAAGATTTAGAGGAGATCGTGGCCAGATAAAAACAGTCGCTCAAATCAATCTTCAGTTTAATTCGTTCTTGCCTAGGTTGGGTTGGTCTATGGATGGTTGACAGCCTATTACATTCAGTGCCTCGGCCCGGCTGTTATTTATAAATATTTGACAGTCATTTGCGCCATGTCAAATATACGTATTCAGCTGCATCCGATAAGGCTGGAAATTGACCACAACATAGTTAGGTAAAGGATAAGCAGATAGACACACTAAACTGACACAAACAAACTAACATACAATATGAATGAGTAATAATAACTCCTCCCATACAAATATCGGTCACTGGTTTGGTCCGTGCAGGTCAAACAGCTTTACAAGCGGCGTCACATTACCATGATCCTTACTCTGCGTGGCTTTTGAGGATATCTACACTAATAATATAATATATTATTATTATTAATTAATTAATTAATCTACACTAATATTATAAAGAGGAAAGATTTGGTTGTTTGTTTGTAACAAATAGGCTCCGAAACTACTGTACCGATTTGAAAAATTATTTCACCGTTGGGAAGCTACACTATCCCTGGGTGACATAGGCTACTTATTATCCCTGTATTCTCACGGGAACGGGAACTACGCGGGTGAAACCACGTGACGTCCGCTAGTCTCCAGATAAAACCTTATTTTGCCATGCCTGGGAATCAAACCCTCGCTCAGCAGTCGCTCTTACAACACCTACGAGACATCTAAGTATCAACCACACACACACCCTCATTAAAGTAATAAAACTTAAGCCAGGAACACTCTGAAGTTCCCATGACAACGTGTGCGAAACGAGTTAAGTGACTGGGTGGTCCCGGACTCAGAATAGAACATCCTGTGCCTTCCTGTGCGAAACAAGGATGTGACTAAGTGGTTGCTTCAAGGGTGTTTGCAAAATTGTAAATATCTGATTTAAAAAAAACTCACGTTCCTACCATTTTTGCAATTTTTAGATCAGTATTAAGTAGCACGTTGATTAAAATATGATATACACGGTGTATTTGATTCACACGAATCTCCTGCACGGTTGTTACAAAAGGCGATTGAGCTCAAAGCATTTCCGAAGCTTTCCGAAGTTCTCCGAACGTCAGCGCAGTGTGTGTCCATAATACTCAGGTTAATAGCAGGGAGTCTAAACTGAATTAACCCAGTCCAGAGTACTGGCAACTTTGAGCACCTGAGCACTATCAAGTTTCATGAAAGACTCGACGGTATTTGCGAAGAGTACTAACTTTAAGTTAAGGCGGTCAAAATAATTCCGGGGTGCTGCTGTTTAAGTATAAATTAAATAAAAGGGGATGCATGTACGGAATAATGAAATCTGTTCATTTTTATTAGTGGTGATGTGTGTGGCAAACTATCTCAGACTGGAGTAATATCACGGAAACCTGAGAAACTCCAATATGACGACAAAATAATAACACAACTGGGAATCGCAGATCAGTAAAATTCATATTTACAACGCTCACAAGTATTATTTTCCGCCGCTTAACCTAACAAAGAAAACAACGCAATTGACGTTGATCTTTTTCCACTGGCAACGCCAGCAAATAATAATTTACACGGGCAACATTTCAATGATAAAGCGAAGATTTTTCGTGGCATTGTCCGGTAAAAATAGAAGGCGATAACATACGAGCGTTGTTAGTCGTTACCATGGCAGGCTGGGCCATTAAACCTAACGAGCCAAGCTCGCGAGGACAAAATGTCCTGCCTGCCAACAATGACCGGTAGGGATGTGGCGCAGTTGGTCGATAGTATCGGGTAGCATGTAACCGATTTGGTAACTTGACTTCGCTGTATCGAAAATTGATGCTGGTCTTATCGGTGTTCGATAAAATAAGTTAAATACTCGAAATACCTCTGGTTTTTATTTGAAATCAGCTATCGGGGCTTCAAAAAAAACATTTCAAGTATAGAGAATACTTTTCAAAATGATACTTATATCAGACAAAAGAGAGTAAAAGTACTATTCCAGTTCAGTTCCAAGTATTAAGCTTAACTGAATTGTCTGTAGACAATACAAACATTCTCTTTTGTAATTGGTTTAGTATTAAAGTTTACTTAATAATACTTACTCAACCAATGACAGTTTGTACAAACGTGAACTATCCAGTTAGTGTAAGTGTTAGTTTCTGCCGACTATTAATCGAATTATTCGATGTCTCCGAATATTCGCCATTCTATACGATTCTCGGTAAAAGCTGGTACCCCACCCTTAGTAACGACCTTTACCTTACAATATGTAAGTGACGGATGTTCTGTAGTTGTTAGCAGAGGACCTTTTCACTTGGATAATTCATCCTGTCTTCACTTCAGGCGAAAAAACCGTTTCGATACAATACTGCTAGCGTAGGGATTGTTTGGTGAAAATTTTTGAGTATATTTTGCTTTCACATCTGTGTTAATTTGGTCACTTGCGTGTTAATATGAAGACACTGCAGATGTTTTAATACTTGACAACTAACTTAGCTTCAAGTTCGTAAGGCGCCTTTTTTTGGGGTGTGAGAAGTCACCAAATAACCCCTCCAGCTTTTGGGCAGAGCGAAAGGGAGTGTCAGGCTTCTACTGACTAAAAACCACCCATGTTTCTTCTTAGCCCTTTATGTCGAGGCCGCAGTATCTCTTACAACAACCTAAAGCCCTTAAGCCGCCTCACAGACTGTTTCTAAATACCTCATTGAACGTCAGATCTTTAAATAAGCAATACGACTTTATTGCGATCGGTTTTTCAAATTATCAATCGACCAATCGTATCAGCCATTTGTAGATTTTGTATCGTGTGTACATAAATAAAAAATCCATTTAGGCTGTATATCACCAATTGGAACTAAGGGAAATCAGCTTGTAAACCTCGTTTCAGAAATGTCAGTACTCAGTATCAATATCCCAACGCAATAAAATCACAGATAGCTCTCGACACCACCACTAAAAAAGAAGTACAGCACAGCACACAAGTTCTGCGTTATTATAAGTAAACCACGATTTATATCGCTCGCCACTTATGGTGCCGACTGTAACAGCGGTCCCCGCTAATGATGACGGATGCCACAATCATGAGGGCTGCGGTTTTTATATCCCTTAGCGAAAACCACCCGCTTCTATAATATACTGGGACAACCTTCTTGAGAGAATTCTTGGAATAAAAATCGTTGTGGTGAGGTTGTGACGATTTTTAATAGAAAATAATGTGGAGCAAAGGTTTTTCTTGTAGGCTCCCGGTAAGACTGACTATCTGCCTAGCCTTTTCGTTACTTTACATGGAACGACTGCCTATCTGACCTCCACAACCCAGCTAGTTCTAGGGTAAGCGATACCCGTTGTTAAGACTAGTTTGTCAGACTTTAGCCCACTGACTACTTGAAACAGATGTCAAATGACAGCCAGGGCCAACGGTATGCAATGGGCGGTCACCCATTCATGGAGTAAACTAGGCAAGCGCGGTTTAACCTATCGATCGACCCGAATGGCAGTCATTATTTAGCTATGAGCTTCTCTCATATACAGTATGGGTATTATATAGGAAGCATATAGAAACAGGAGTTGTTTACAGCCATTCCCCGATGTAAACATTTAGCACTTTACAACACCCATGGGAAATGTGGTGCTGTATTCATAGTGTCGACTTTACACATACCCCATTTAGTTTATAGGCACCGCATGTTCCATACTTTATTATTTTTATTTAACAGAAACGAAACGAAAACGAAAGGCATCCCTTTCGTTTTGGGGGGTGGGAAATCATCAAATAACCCCTACCGCTCTAGGGCAGAGCAAAAGGGAGTGTCAGACTTCTACTGACTAAAATCCATCCACGTTCCTTACAACATCCCGCCGCGGTATCTCTTACAACATCCCGCCGCGGTATCTCTTACCACATCCCGCAGCCCAGAAAGGATGCCCTGACAGAAATAAAGAATCGTTATTCTGTTGATTGATAACAGTTTCGTGGATAAAGATATTATTTTTCACTTCTATCTTTTATTTTCAGACTGATTAATTGTCTCGAGTTCTTCGTTTCTTTCCATCGCTTTTCTTTCGATATCAGTTTTTTTTTCAGGAACGTGTTTCATTGTAAGTGCAGATAGAAAGTTGGCTAACTTCCATCTGATAATTTATCAGATAGAAATTAGCCAACTTTCTATCTGCACATAGTTTTTACTACATTTCATAATAATGTTAAAAACTAAATAAATGCTAATAATCATAAATTAGTCACGTTCTGTTCTACAAATGGAATATTAGATAATTGTTACATTTTTTTTTCAACTTTTTTTTCGGTAAAAATCACATTTTACGGTAAAACTCAATGTAGCACTCTTAAAACATTGTACTAGTGAATGCTTTGAATAGTAAACGGGTCATGGAGGTAATTTAAGAAAAGTTATAACCTAAAAACTAGTATTTATAGAAACAGCTGTGAAACAATTTGAACTTTGACCCCCAATATCTGTGTAACTATGGGGTTCCCAGGTATGGTCTAGAACAAAAATATGATCGCAGTTGTGGGAAGAACAAGTGCCTTTCGTTTGCGTTAAGGGTACTTTTACACCCTTTATATGTAGGTAATAAGTCTATTTTTAATGATTGTCGTTATACTTATTTGTCGATCTTTGAAATATCTCGCCAACTTGACACTTTGGAGTACCGTGTTCCTAGACATTTTTTGTTTATCTAAAGGTCTTCTATCTATACACACCACTTTCACCGTCTGCCGCGAATTCGAAAAAAAAACGTAATGGCGGGCAGGTCGATATGCCACATCGGTTCTATCTCTTAAATATTTCTAAAAAATATAGTATACTTTCTCCGGTACTCATTTCAAAGCTAACCGAGCGAGATAAGGCGATTTTCAGCCAATACAAGAAACAGCCACAATGGCGGCGAGCCAGGTGGGCGAGACGAAACACATCGGATATCATCATCGTAAAACGTTATCTCGCTCGTTATGCCGACAACACGATAAGTGTGACTTTCATTCAGTACAAAATTCTATATTCCTTTTTTAAATCCGAAAATTGTTGAAGAAAATCTGCAAAATGTCTGAGCTCATGAGCTTGTTGAAAAATGGCTACTTTTTGCTTTAATTTAACAACATCTTTGCAACGAATTGAGATCGGAATAAATCAACTTTTGATTTTTAGTTATTTTCAGACGTTGATCTTTGACTTATTGTGGTTTCTAACAAATTTTGCCCACAAAGCGATATAATATGGGATTGCGCAGAAATATAGACTCACCATACAATCTACATTTACGAACATAGCCAACAAACAAATAAGCAGAAAACCTCCATACATTTTGTTATACGATGCCCTAAATATAATGTCTTTGGCAAAGTTGAGCAGGGTCATAAAACCTTGACTATGAATAAGAGTTGTAAAGATGATGTTACACGCCATGACGCATGTAGCGATAAAAACTTTAACTTTTACCATGGAAAATGGCCGCTTTGAGTTTTGGCTCCTAAGTATTGTGTGCGCTGATGTAGTTTGCGAAGGTTTTTTTTATCCTGCATTTTTAAAACGTCTGTTTTTCATGGCAGACATTTTCCAGTGACATTGATGCAGTCACAACAAATCTGTCTTCCACTCCCGGATCCAAGAAACGCTACATATGTATGTCCACTGTATTCATTCAAAATTCATCAATTGAATTTCAGTCACAAAAATTAAATTGAAAATAATTCTATAATTCGGGATCGATTTTTTATCTGAAATAAACTGATTAATAATAAAAGTTAAGAATTTCAACAAGAAGCCGAACCGAAACGAACCATTGCCTACAAGTCAACATTTTCAACATTCAATTACGTTTTCCTGTCCCTCCCATCATAAAATCTCCTCATCCACTAATTAATGCCGTCTCTCATAAGTCACAACTCCACAGCAGAACCTGCATCCAGCGTACATTTAATTTCCGCACATAAACGTAGCTCGGAAAGGAAACCGTACCTATCTCGAATCTAATTTAGGACATCTCTAGTACGCATACTCGCACCCCGAACTAAATAGCTCTGTAGAAAAATGTTCCATGATACTGGCAACCTAAAAACGAATACGGTTTTTCAAAAAAAGAACGTGTTTCGGTAAGTTTACTCTGGAATGTTCTTTGTGACCAAATTGTTGTAATTTTTGCTTTATGGCTTTCAGAACTGTTGTTTTGCATTTGGGCGAATAAATTAATATGGTTACCTGTTTTCAAGGATGACGCATTATGTTAAACTGGTTTTTTGATTTGTTATTGTTGGTTACTTTTTTATAAACATGATAACAGTGGGATAAAGCCAACCGAAATGTAGAACTATCTCATTCCGTAATTTAATTAGAGTTAATTTTGGCAGATTTTCTTCCTCCCAACAGAGACGCCACAATAAACTACAATACCTCCCCAATTCTGCAAGAAAATAACAATCCAAGATAGCTAATAATGCCTTAAGGGAAAATAAAAAAGATATAATTCACAACAAAGGAACCATCGCATGCTACCTTATCTTTCTTTATCTTATCTAATGAAAAAGGAAAACCATTACGTTTTTCTTTCAGTTATCGTTGCGTTAAAGTTTAACAAGGTCTCTTCGACCTTTCATTATTTTAAAACTAATTAAAAAGTCCCGTTTCGGCCCAAGGCGGTGACGGGACGCGTGAAGACGCTTTGAATATATCGGCCAAGGACGGCATTTTGTTGCTGACAGGGTCCACAAATAAAAAAGTTTAGACGCCCCTTGTTAGTAGGGATTAAACCTAAATATCCCAAAAGTTAGATATTCAGATCGGGTCAAAAGAGACATATTTAGACCGAGACTAACGATGTCAGACGTTCGTAAATTCATGCATTCAAAAGGGTATCTTTTTTTTACTGATTTTTCCGTTCCTTTGGGAACCGACAGAGGGGGAGAGATCGCAAACGATTGTGGAGGCTAATATCCCATGATCGACACCCCCACTCGTGAATAGCGTATATGAAAAAAAAATTGTTCACCCCAATACCATATACTGGCACCCAATTTATTTTTTTGCCATTTCAGTTGACACGACACGCTTCAATACTGTGAGCTATGTAAACAACAACCGTGGTTTCTCACTAACGATGTCAATGAAAACAAATGAATCAAATATCAACAGGTTTTTCAATTTAATCAGTTGTCAAGTAATTTTACTGATTGCTTCATCCTTATTGTCTATTTTTTCTTATTATATATATTAAACGTGTTTGTTTTAAATATGTGAAAATCGTAACATCGACAATCTAAAGGCAATAAATGAAGTATATCCTAGATTTCAGCAAGAAATCTATAATCTGTATGTATTTAAGGCAGTGTACAGACATGGATGAAATAGAAAGAAAACAATGTGAACACTTTAAGACGATACAGCACATATCAGGATGTTTGTTTTAGATACTTCTCCAAACATTTACCTACCGACCTATCCTGGCAGTACTTGACAAGGTACCTAGATAAACATATATGAACACGTTGGCACGGGCGCTAGGTTCCGTATGTATACAAGAGAGCACCTTCTCAAATATTACTTCTGACACGTATCAAAAGGAGCTCTTTAAGACAAATTATATTTCTTTGCTAATAAAAAATAAGAATATACAACGTTAGGATTTATGATAAGTCGGGTAAATTAACGTAAAAATAAGGCGCCAGCCACATCGAAAAATACTAGTAAGTACTTCCACAACGTTCAGAATGAGTTCTTTTTAACAATACCTCAATCATTTGACAAACTTAAAACTCGCGTAAGCTAGCACGTCTACTCGGAAAGTTTAAAAACTTTCACAAATTCTTTTTTATTACAACCGGGCAACCTTTTTTAAAAGATTGATAAAGGATCTTTGTGGTCTGTAAAACTATGGCCGTGGCTTAAATGATATTTTTGAATGTTCGAACACCCGGGGTTATTGTCTAAAACTGAACTGACTTTTTATTCCGAAACTTCCATTAGGTACTTTTTGTTAAGGACTCCGTTCTGAGACCGAATATTTAGAAAATTTCATTCAACTAAAATATGGTTAGTTTCCGCACTCAAAACACGACTATTACATTAAATTTTATACACAAACTCCTATAAAAATTTGCATGCAAACTATCCACAGGAAAAGCACGACAAAAACTCTTTTGTATTAAAAATTTAGAATTAAAACAAACAACAAATAGCCGGGTAAAAATGATACGTAAACACCGCGAGCGCGTTGAAACTCGGTACAGAATACATGTTTTAATTCCCACAGCTATATGCACTTTAATTACCGTTTCCGTTTTATATTTATGTGTATGTATGAAGAGCGTAAGCAGAAGTTTTTTTGACAGATGGGCAAATGCTACTGTCAGGGAACGAATGGGTATCAATCCCTATTCAGTTAGGAAAATGCTGAGCAGATTTATGATTGCTAAAACGCTATACGAAATTGTACGCAGCTGTGAGGCTGGTGAGGGAAAGGGTTTGTGATAAATAAAACACATGTTTTCCTTTTAAGAAAATCAAAGAAGTCTAGATCTTCTTGTTCTTTATCGTGTGGTTAGTTCCTAACCTGGTGTGGAACATACATGCATTGTTGCAAGCCAAAAAAAAAAATGTCGTCCTTGCCAGTACTGACATCTGATGAATGAAAGCCACATCACAAAAAATTCACATCTGGTCTTTCGCCATTCCTGTGATTGGTCGAATTTGGCACATCTCCTCTCCGCTATGCTCGTCTCCGCTTTGGTGGATACCAGGCCTTACTCAGGCAGAAATCGCAACACAATTTTGCTAATTTCTCTCGAATTTAGCTCAGGAAATCCAGGTAGTCGGGAATAATCAGTAATCTTGGGAAACCAGTATTAATTATTCTTGTGATTGCGAAAGAAAGTGTCAGAAGAGGTAGAGGCCACAACGTGGTTACCTGGTGTGGCTTAACGGGTTGATATAAGTTTATACTGAACCTTAATTAGATGTAGTCTATGCAACTAAACACGTACTTTGGCTTGGTCGAAGTAAATACTTGAGTTAAAGTAGTTACTAATAAAATCATTTTTATGCAATTGACAAGAATTTGAAAGTAAGTTCCGTTTGTAAACGTTTCCGTTAACGTAAGTACAAACACTAAACTTTGTAATCATCCCGTTTTCTGTTTTAATCATAATGTTAGTAAACATGTCAGTTTTAAATCTTACTTCACCTAATAACTTAAAAAATCCATCAATCTGTATAATTATGCGACGTTTACGAATACATGATTCTGATTCTATGCGTGCGCTCCCAGTAAACGATTGGTTGCCACACTTCCTACCACCAAATAATCTATTAGTGTTTTTTAAACGGTTTTTCCATTTGATTGACGTCACGTTGAACCCTCTCGTGAACCTATCTGGTATAAAAAAGTCACTTTGAAGTAATCGCCGATTTTATCGCAGTGATGGGACGAGAACTGTCTACTCGAATCAATTTCGATTAAGTTTCTTTCAGTTCCGCGTAGTTTTTTCAGATAGTTGAAGAAGTTATTTTACGTGATAATGTTGACCTTTGGGGATAGTGATTTTGTTGTGGAGTCAAAATTGTTTCTGACCAATCTACACGCAAGTAGTGATATTCAATTATTGTTTTTGAAATCATTCCTCGAACCAATACATTCCGTGCTATTGATCGAGGGTGACACGATTTAATGAACACATTCAAAATATATCAAAGAAGAAATCACTTGACTCATTTCAGCGTATATATTTGTCGTTTTCACGCCAATTATCCTATTACGATTCATAATAACAATCAAATAATTATTTATATGTTATTATTCGAATAACATCACTACTTTATCGCACTTGTTGTTCACTTCTCAACTTACTGAAAGATTTTATGACTTTCGAATAATAGACGTTGTCGTTTTTACGAATATTGTTTTACGCATAGCTGCACTCTTTCATCTAGAAACAATGTAAGAGCTAACAAATTTCACGGCTTTTGCCTTTACGATCTGAAGGAAATCAGTTTCAGATAATCGTAAATGATACTACATTAGCCGTATAACCAGGAATAAAGCCTGTTTGCTCAATTTCTGGGTTATTGAGCAATATTTGGAAAAAAAAACAATTTCTCACATAATACTTTGAAACTCAGAACGATAGGACGACTGCAACAAAGCTGAAGTGGCAATGCCGACGTGTTCTTGAGTGGAGACCGCGAATCGGCAAACGTAGTGGAGGATGCTCTCGACCTGCGGGGGAACGACGATCTTAGCAAGGCTGGTTTTGGATGGTTGAAAATAGCCCAACATTGATTTCAGTGCTGTGCAATTAAAGAAAACAATAAGCATACAACGCAAACGCAACGTAATTTGATCGTATGCCTATGTCCAACATTGATCTAGATAAAAGCTAGGCATCACAATACACGATAGAAAACTCTTAATACTAATATCCATTAGCACCTTATAAACAAAAAACAACAGAGCCTTTCAAAGGCGTGACTTTGAAAAAACAGCCAAGGTTATCTCATCTCATGAATGTTTTCTTCGAAACAAAGAGCGCTTTATCACAAAGAGGATAAAGTGGAAAATCGTTTACAAATTCCGAATAGGAATCAGATGTCAAAAGACTAAGTTCGGATCGCGACAAAAGGAGTTTAATGAGGGCCACACCCATTATTTCAGACCTCATTTAGACTAGAGTTTAAGCCTTTGGGTCGTATTAGAGGCATCTTCATGAAGTGGGCCATGAATTTTAATGTGTCTATCAAAGAGATTATTAGTAGCTAGTGAGGTACATCGTTTTAGATTTTTACTTGAAAGACGTTACTGAAAGTAACGTAACTTCAAGGGGGTACTTTTCACGCTCATCTTAATTTAAATTAAAGTCGCCCATTCCGTTTTCGTTTATTTTGTATTATAAAAATCAATAAAAATCTGTATTTCTTTTATGTTTACTTTGCTCAAATAGTAAAAATATAAAACCCTATCGATTCGCATTATAAAAAAAACTTAACCATTTATGCAGTGGTGTATCAGCTAATTGCTATATCTGACTGTACGTTTTGTTTGGGCAAAGTAAGGTTCCTAACATTCCCATTCGAAAATTAATAGACACAACTCAGACATGAAATAAAACCGTCTTATTGTTGCAGAAATTCTATATGCAAGAATAAAAAAAAGCAATTACTCAACGCTCTCAACCTTCAAAAGTCGCCCTTACATACTTCCCTTGACAGTACATTTTACCCATTTAAAACAAGTCAGTTGACAAACAAGTGCCTACTGTCACTAATGGATATGCAAATTCCTTCAGATCCACACAATTTCGTAACCTGAAACTAATAAGGAAAAACCGTATCTAACCGTTACCTGTTTTTACCGTAATTAGATTTAGATAAACGTGGATACGTTATTCTGAATTACGATCAAGGTTAACGAAAGCTGGTCTGCGGGATGTTGTAAGAGATACCGCGGCCTCGACATAAAGGGCTAAGAAGGAACATGGGTGGTTTGCAGTCAATAAAAGTCTGACACTCCTTTTCGCTCTGCCGAAATTAGATTATTTTAGTGTTACCTCTATTGATTATAGTGCTACCTCTATTGTTTTAATCGATACGTCGGACACTATGGTTCGTTGAGTTTCCAATAGATAAGTAGAATCGGATAGTTATAATAACGTTCTGTCACTTGTCAAACATAATGCTAATTGTGTGTGAAGTTAGCTTCGGTTTAAAGATTTTATTTACCGTAATGATATTTATTGATGTTATAAATAAGTATAATTTAGTACTTATTTAGTTAAGTAATTCGGTGTCGTAGTAATAGTGTAGTTTCATTTTCAGTTTTATGGTTTTAATTACGATTTTATTAATACCTATTATTTTTGTAGAAAAGGACTGTCTGCTGCCTTGCAAAAACCTATATACTCCAACATATATATGTACTAATTAAGAGTGTCAATTAACTAATTAAACTTTTTTGGTGTTGTTTCAGGAGTTGATGACACACACAAGTTCCTGGGAAATGATACACACACAGATTACTTCAGATTATTATTAAGGGATGGAAATTATCTCCTCGTCGGCGGCAGGTGAGTGTCCTCATTATAACCATAAATATTGATGGCAAAAGTTTCCGCTCTTACAAGTATTACAAATTCAAATTATGACTTGAGAAAAAAGCGCGTTTAAATATATAACGTCACGCCCGAAATTATAACGGAAATTGTGAAATCTACGAGCTGTTTGTATTCGTACCTTTTTTCTGGAAAAAATGTTAGAACGTAATGAAAACATAATTCACGTAAATCGCTTTAATTACATTTCGAAGAATCGCTCGTTAAACAAAATTGTAACTCGAATTAATTTGGTCCTCAGACCGCCACAGTTGAATATGAAGCACGTGTTAAAAACACAAATAATCGCGCCGCTATTCGCAGTAACACCTATTTCGTTTTAAAGACTCGCAAGTTATACATTCAAATGAGATACTTAGTTATTTGTTTTTCCCAACTCCACTCCAATTCGTTGCGAAGTTGGGGTACCCTTAACCGCACCGACTGAAGCGGTAAGAACGTGCTGTATCTACCCGCAACCGCAGAGCTAACTCAGATGCACCTGCCGCCGTCCCTCTCGCACCCAACTAGATGTAGATAGCCCCGTCTCGTTTGCATTTATAAAGATTTTTGGCTTGTGTTTGGATGGAAGCAAGACGACTTAAAAACACCCGCCCGCCCGCCGCCTACAGTCGCCATTTTATTACGATTTCGTGAGGAGCGACTGTCGATAAGTTATCTAAAATGTATTAAGCACTTGATATTGAAGTGTGCTCAAATATATTCTACTGATCTTTCAAGAAGGGATAATCTTCACTGTAGCTACCTGAAAGGTTCCATGAAATGAAATAGTAGACTTGTTTTTTTTGTTTGTTGGTATAATCGCATATTTTTCGTGGAATGAAGGGCAAGAACGAAATTCTATTAGAGAACATTTCTCAAAACATTAATCTCCTCATAGCTTGATGAATTAACTTCAAAAACTCTTGAACATATTCCAACGCTCTAGATAAAAGTTTATGTTAATTAAGAAGCTGCGAAATTATGTTAGGTATAAAACGGAAGCTTTTTATACGTAGTAAAGTTTAAAACACCATTTAAGAGATAAAAAAAAATATTGAAGTCTCTCGCTTATTTGACAGATTGAAACATAGTCATTATTAAAGTTTTAATATTTATTCAAAGCTTCAAAGAAAGCTCTCAAGTTTCAAACCGATTTTCAAAGCGAAATGTTGCCAAAATGACAATAGTTTAGCAATTTTATCGACATGCTACCCTCACTAAGGCAGACAGAGCCACGCGACACATCTGCCTTCTTCGTGGCCGCAAGCCACTGTTTACATTCCACCGAATATAATTCTTTGTTTTTATGTAAATACTGCTCGCGTGCCTCCACTTCTGTAAACCCTTTGTTAAATAAATAACAACAATTGTAGCCTATAATTTTCCACAATAATCGTAGGGGCGAGGCAGAATGCTCTTTAGTTTCAAAAAAACACGCCCTGTGTTAAGAACTGAGAAAAATCTTTACATTTCCATTTAGTGAGGAAAGTAGTCGTGTTTACAAAAGCAAATGTAATAAATGGTAAACATTCTGTTTTGTCTAACATTTTGTTTTCTGATTTTATCTTTTTAGTCGCAATTGTAGCGTCTCATTTCAAAAATGTTTTTGATGTTTGCGTAAAATGTTTGATAAATGTTTTTAACTGAAATGAAACGTGTTTTACAACTCGTTTTAAAATATTTGTAGAACCTAATAGCGCGTTATAAAAGAAAATGAAATGATACACATCAAAAAGTTAACCGTGACAAACTGTCAAAAGGTTAAAGAATGAATTTCATTTGGGAACGTTGGGGTGGTCCATTATTATATAAAACAAAGTCTGGCGTTCCAGAATGAGTTCATAAAACAGTAGGTAGATATGTAGCAAATTGGACAATATTTTCCACAACGAACGACGACTGTGTCCGTATAATTTGAAATATTCATCCGTTCTAGCAAAGTTTGCATTTCTTTCCAAATCAGATTTACATGACAATGGTCACGTCTTCTCCGATGAAATTCCCATTGCTGGAACTTGGCTGTGTGGGATTTATTAAAGGGAGCAAAAAGGTTTGTAATAAAACTGATGTCGAGACGGTTCCTGACGGCCGAAGACGGACACGTTTAGATCACTTTTGTTTACCTTTTACTCGTTGTCATTGTCTGTGCGAATTTGCTGATGCGTAGTCCTGTTAGATGTCTGTGACAACTTATGATTATTTAGGAGAGGGGTCGGCATTATAGTGGCAATCGATCAATACAAAACATTTTGGACTTTTTCTACTGTTCTGTCATCGTTATAAGGAGTCACTTTTTCTATGCTGCTGTTTGTCGAAATAAATAAAAGACAGAAAATTCCTGAACTCCATTAAAAGAATCTCATTCAAAAGAAACAACACATATTATTGTTTCATTTAAAATTTACATTTTGAACCTATTGCAAATACATTTATATCTAGATACATTTAGGTACCCAATACTCGTAATTTAATACACAAGCGTACTCCAGTCGAACTCAATATGAATAAATATTCTATGAGTGTCATCTGTCGTTGAAGTATTAATGCCATTATAAAGTCTAATAATATTTATAAATAAAAATAGGTCGTCTAATTATACGGCCGACATTGATTTAAATAAGTAACTCAAAAATAACTTTGAACTAAGGTCGATAGTCGTGCCCTATATGAATATATATAAATAACATAACATGACGCCTGTAACCCCGAAGGGTAAGACAGAAGTGTTCCTAATAATACGCCCATAGTTCCCCATTTATGTTCAAGTCCCATTATGTAATAGAGGACGAGCCTATTGCTATCAACTGGGCTCAAATCCAGGCTCTGAGATATTCCTGGTGGAAAACCCAATAACACTTTACCGGACTCGGAATCGAACCTGGGACCTAATGCTTAGCAGGTCACAATTGCGACCACGAGGCAGTCTCGAGGGAGTATCTATAAATAAATAGTAATAGAAACTGCTTTATATTACCGTGGGTAGTTTAAGGAAAATGTGAAAACATTAACATTACATTTATACCGCGAACTTTGTCCTTTTCATATGGGCCTGGAAATGTTCCATAAAATTTACTGAGAAAACGACGAAAGCTTTTGTTCTTCACAGTCAGTTAGAAGAGCGGGCGTTTTGGGGACAGTGGAATGCTGACATTCAAAAGTAGTTTTTCCGCTTAATATGGGTCAAATTATTTCTTTGACTTTTAAGTGAATCTGAGAAATCTCACAAATACTTCTTATTCCCTTGATTTCATCTGATCATTATCTTTCTGCCCTTAAATCTTTCTTTTTGGGGTCGGCGCAACACGTTTTCTTGTTTAATTCTGCCCTGTTCGACGTCACCGTGGCATTTACTCCTTTCTCATTCATTTCATTCCTCACACAATCCATCCATCTTTTCTTTAGCCTTCCTCTCCCTCTCCATCCATAAATATTTATATCGATCACTTCTTTATTCACATGCTTGATTTCAACTATGTAAGTAAAAAAAAAAACAAACAAATTGATAACCTGCTCCTTTTGGAAGTCGGTTAAAAACGAAAATATAAGACGACTAGCGGACGTCACGCAGTTTCACCCGCGTAGTTCCCGTTCCCGTGGGAATACAGGGATAAAAGTAGCCTATGTCAGCCGGGGATAATGTAGCTTCCTAACGGTGAAAGAATTTTTCAAATCGCTCCAGTAGTTTCGGAGTCTATTCGTTACAAACATACAAACAAATCTTTGCTCTTTATAATATTATTATACATATTATTATTAGTGTAGAAGAGGAAGATAAGGTTTTGAAATCAACACAGGAACTACAGACAGATGAGTGTACTACAAGGTATTTCAAAATATAGTTGGGTACATTTTGAAAACAATAATTTTCTGCTTTTTCAGACCCTTTTAAAATTACCTTACAAAAAGTAGCATGCATTAAGTTTTTAGTAAACACACAAGACCTTATTTCGCCGCCCGCACTCGATTTAATCTCCATTGGCCTAATGAAATTCAAATACTATGTATGATAATACCTGCAAAACATACTCTTTTATATAACACACGTCGTTTTGTTGTGGCCTCGACGAAGGCGGAACCAGTACTTACGTCCTTATGTTTAAGAGGGCGTATCTCCTTATGGAGCCGTGGAGATGAGACTGGTGTGCTGAAATTGGTAAAATTAAGAGTCCAGGTAGCAGGTTTTGATCGTGACTAAACAGTAGGTCTTTGTTGGGGTTGTGACTGCTTCGTTGCGTCTAGTCGGCTTGAGTATGAGGTCTTCGTTTTGATTCCCGGGCAAATTATTTTAGAATTTTTCCATCTGGAATTTGTCAGTAGCAGCTACAGAGACGGGGTTTTATGGCCGATTGATTGCAATAGGCTTGCCTCTGATTACATGGGAGTGGGGTTTACTATTAAGTACACGTCTGCCTAGCCCCTCGGGGATTTACAGGCGT
Source organism: Diarsia rubi (assembly GCA_932274075.1). NCBI lineage: Eukaryota > Metazoa > Arthropoda > Insecta > Lepidoptera > Noctuidae > Diarsia > Diarsia rubi. Next base: position 12,483,202 of record OW026429.1, read on the forward strand.
CGTTATTATATTAACAAGAAGTATCATTTCATTTAAGAATCGTGTCTTCTCATCTAGGCACAAAGTGCTGATTTACAACAATTGCTTTTTACGTATGTTTTCTGCGTTCTGACAGCCTTATTTAGATCGTTTTCATCTACAAAATTTTCCTTTCATATCTTCTCCATTAAAATCATGCAGCCCCTACATTTAATAGCCCTTATTACGCACTCCAACATCCCATGTTAAGCGGAAAACGGTTCGAGATACGTTTATCTCTACTGTCGAAACCCTTTTCGTATCCAGACGAAGTTACACTAGTGTAGTGCAGGTTTTGCAGGCTGCGTTGGTCCCCGCCCGTTTCACACCCGCTTCCTTAATTTTATAAGGTCGCTTACCGAACGGAAACGTTATTCGGTGCGCGTCCCATGTAATGGTATTCCCCTGTAGTGTGATCCTCTTTTGTGCGGCCTTTTAACGAAATTAACGTTGTTTCGACCCGCTCATATGTACCTACACGATGTTATCAAAGCACCAGCGTTTACATAAACCCGTTCAGATTTTGGCGGCAGCCAATCCCAAGATTGCGCGTCGATTTTTATGATGAGGGTCGGGCGAAGGAATTGATTTGAATTGAGCCTAGCGTTCAGTTAGTTTCATGTTTTATTACAATAATGCTGTTTGCAGAAAAAAATATTATATTTTTATTGTATTTTGCTCCGGTTCTATTTTTGAAAACGAAAAAAAAAAAGTTAATTTTCGTCACAATGATTTCTTTTTTCGGATAATCACTGGCCACATTGCCGAAAATAAGTAGAAACTAACCTATTTTCTTTTTCCCTCCAACTAAAAAAAAAATATCATTATGCGTGGTTTCAAGTTCACTTCACCATTCTTCGTGTACCCTCATATAAGAGTACGTGTGTATCATTATGTAGGTGAGTTTTCTCTCAGCATATTATACGGAGGACGTTAGCAGGGGCTCGCAAACACCGGCAAATGGCCACTTGTGGCCTTATCACACGCACACCCACTTTTACATAATGGCCGTCAAAATGATACTTGCTGATTTCGTTTTTACGTCGCCACCTAAAAGTATAAAGTGTGTAGGTGTCTTTGTGTACCTGGTGGCTGGTGTAGGTACTTTATATTGAGTAAGTTTGGGAATAAAAATGGGAATATTTTGTCTCTGATGAGATGACGAATAATAGACAAGAATGAAGGAAGAAAACAGACCGCACCGACTCCAAATAAATTGGGTTAAAGGGCTGGAGAATGAAAATGGTGTGATATGATTTTTATAAGCTTTACGTTTTCTGATCTATTTTAAAATGAATGCTACATATTCTGTCCAGTAAAGCCAACTTATAAAATCGTCACTTTACACAGACAATCCACTATCCCACGACGATATTTTACAATCTACAACCCAGTAACTAAAGTACACGTACACAAAATTCGGCAATCGTAAAACTCCGCACCAAAAATAACAATTTCAAAATATTTTCTAACCTATTTCGAAAATACAATTTCCATTTCATAGTTTCTAGTCAATTGGAACGTTACTCTTTTTTCGCTCTATTCATGTACGTCCAGTATTATAAACTCAACGCAGTCAATTTTTTGTACAGCATTGTATATCACGTAATAACATCGGGTTTGAATAAAAGGCTGAATAAACAAATCTGCTCCTAATTAATTATATTCATACGGGCCCCAGTCGGAAAATCAATTTTGAATATGAAAACATTTAGCAGACAAAAAGTCGTAACTACCAGTTTTTAAGCGTATTATATCTTGAATTCGCTCTTATCGTATTTGCGCAAAGTTTTATGTACCCTTCCTTCGTTAGGTACGGCTTGTAAAGTCCGTTTACCTTTGCTAACACTAATTAAATAGAAAAACAAGGCTTAAAGTATTTCTAGATTCAGGATAAACCTTTTAGGTTGTTTTTTAGATGTTTACAAAAAGGTCGTAATTTTTTTGTTTAACAGTTGTGCCACTGAATAATTATTTTATTTACATTAAGGAAACACTTAACTTAGGCTTACGGTTGGTTCAGACACAACGAATTAGTCCTTTACGAATTTAGTTGCATTAAATAAAACTGAATTAGCATTTTTTAAAGTAGATAACTGTATGAATATCGATGCAGACGTCAAACGAAACCTCATGCATGCCAATGACTAATCATAAAGCTTTGAATAATGTCAAAGTCAAAAAAAAGTCAAAGTCAAAATATTTTATTTCACATAGGCCTACATGGGCACTTGTAAAACGTCGACATAAAAAAAGGGGCACGGTTCGGTGCATTGGTCGATTCCTAAGGAGAAGAACCGGCAAGAAACTCCAAAGGTTACTCTTTTAATCTTTTAAAATGGTTTTAAATGGTTAACAATAAGTTTAAGGTATAAGTTTAGACATAATCTTGGGACACACATGAGGGCTATGCAGATTAGTGTCTGAGATGGTCTTTTGAAGAAAGCACCACACAGATTTGAGTGGACCCGTCCAGTCAGTGCAAGCATTTGTCAGTTATTGTCGAGCTCGACTTATAACTCAAGGAGCTCGACGTCACGACGAACAATACCAAGGAAAGGACATTTGGGTAGGTCGCTTATAGTACTCAAACTGCCAGACAATCGTTAAAATTAAAGAAAGACCCACATAGTCCTCATATTCACAATATAAAAATAATAAAATAAAATGGTATGGTAATACAGTCCTATTTTCAGTGCATCTCATAATTTGCTCGCGAAATTTACAGCTGTCTGAACTGACCCTTAGAGTATCAAATACCTTATTCAGGTAACGAATGGTGCTTGTTAATGATAATACAAACACTTAACGCAATAAACACCTAAATCTAAACTTTCAGCACCAATAAAGTCCAACCCTAAAACATCCTATTACGAGAAGAGGTCGAAAAAACAAAAAAGCGGCGAAAGTCGAGCGTTCGTGGCAAAAATGGAACGAAGGTAATCAGCGCATCAATCACGGAGCTACCAAGCCCTGGAGTGGTCCCCGGGGCCCAGGGCAGGACCCGCAGCTCAGCTCTGATTGTGACGTATTTATAAGAGCTCTGAAACTGACGGAATGACGCCACTGATGACGTAATTGTCGGAGAAAAGTTTTGCTTTAAATAAAGTTGTTTAAAGATTTCTTTGGGGGATAGAAATTGGTTAGTTTGTGTTAATAACTCCTAAGGAGTAGCCCGAAGTTTGAACGTTGTCTGATCGATGACGATCGGCCCCTATTACATGACTGATACTAATCCTGGTAGCCCGCATCATCCCACTGCTGGGCAAAAACCTCTCCCAACTTGTGATCCAGGGCTAACGTGGACCACTTATCGTTGCTTTTGTCCAACTCTTCCCACCATCTTCTACAAAGTCTGCCGCGACCATAACACTTAATCATAGTCATATCTGGCGAAATATAGATGTACTACATACCTCTTCCTAACCCTAAGAGTGAATTTATGTTACGTCTATTATAAGAAGAACTATTTTACATGTAAACGAGTAAACATATTTTCTTAAATTAATAGAAAACCTCGTTTAAATGCTTCTGAAACTATACGCGTAACAATTTATTTGAGTTATGGAATAAAGAAATATACCATTTCATTAAATCATTCATTTCCATTTATTGTGTGGTTTGTAATTTTGTGATTGTTTTTTGCTATTATTTGAATTTATTGTGTGTTGTTAAATTTTGCATCTGTGGGCTGACATTTCATTTCTTTTCTTTTCTGTTTTGTAATTTTTGATTTATGGATTGTGTTAACCGAAATAAACTATTTATTATTATTATTGTTTTTATTATTCAAGTTTACAAAGAAAATTGACTATCTAATACGACATAGTACAGACAATTTCCTACTGTTTCCTGTACTCTTTTGCAAGTATATTTTTTATATTATACTGGAATATTCTAATTATTATTAATATATATATAATAATTAACTATAATTTCCTTTTCTAATTTCGTGGAAAATGAGTCCATACTTCTTATATTATTACACAGGTCTTACCTTACTTTTTCTCAGAAACCAAAGCCTCTAGTTAAACGTAACTTTAAGAGAACTCAAAATTTTCCAACATTTTCCTCAGAAACCACAAACAAACTTTAGAACCTACAGTCACGAGCAGTATTGTGTCAACACTTGGCAAAGTTCAAACGCGAATTTCTGGTGAAATAACGATTGAGATTTATATGACCTACTTTATGCTAATATGAACCCATAGAATTACAGTTTTAGTTTCTTTACTTGGCATAAAAGTTTAATGAATAGAGTGCCTACTATATCCAACCAACTAGCTGACCCACGCAACTTCGTCTGCGTCACAATAATATATAACTTACAACCTTCCTCGATAGATTGACTATCCAACATAGTAATATTTTTTCAATTAGCTTTCTAATGTTTAAAGAATATTCAAAGTCGTCTGAGTAATTTTTGAGTTAAATCGTAACAAACAGAAAAAAAAACAATCTTTCCTCTCTAAAATATTAGATAGAACCTTAGATTACATGATTAAAGTGAGAATTACTATAAGTAGGTACCCACCTATCTCTTACTGTTAAATACACAATCATCATCATCATCATCAGCCTATCTTGTTTCCACTACAGGCACTCAGTCCACCTCTGAGTGGTATGAAATAAATTACATAAAGTAATGCGCCTGCCTGGGTTCGAACCCACAACCAACTGTTCGTAAGTCGGGGCCGCCACCACTAGGCCACCGCTGCTGCCAAAACAATATACAATAACACCTTGTAAATATTATGGTGCAATAAATATTTTGAATTTGAATTTCCCGGAGGCCAGAATCTCCACGTATCTACATCGGGACGCGATTGCCGGCGGACCGCGTCATTATTTTGTCGCGCGGACATTTTAACATTGCAATATCTTCTAAGATATTTGTTTAAACTATATAGACCAATAGGACTAAATATTCTATATTAGGTTTTCATTCTAACAAACACATTTATTTAGATATAGATTAATACCATATGGGTTAAATAAGCTTCGCAAAAAATAATTCTATTTAACCTAACATTTCAATAGTAAAAAATGGTTACAGTGAGTCAATCTTAATAGATAGATATATGCTGTCGCGGACTTTTTGTAGAACTTTTAGAGAGAAACATTTCTTTAGTACATAATATTTGCATAACTTTAACCATTTTCGCAGCGCACGCAACGGAAGCTCTCAAAAAGGATTATCGTTTCCCGTTTTTGCATCATTTTTCATTTGTGCTTCACTCCTATTGGTTGTAGCGTGATATTATATAGCCTAAAGCCTTTCTCGATAAATGGACTATCCAACACAAAAAGAATTTTTAAATTCCAACTAGTAGATCCTGAGATCTTAGCGTTCAAACAAACAAACAAACAAACTCTTCAGCTTTAAAATATTAGTATAGATAATATTGATATACATTTTCTTTTATACATATAATTCCACTGCACGTGTGTATGTCATTGAACTCCTTCTAAACGGCTGGACCGATTTGAATGAAATTTTCTGGGGATATTTCAATGGGTTATTGGATGGTTTGAAAATACAATTGGACCCGGTCCGGCCCTTGGTCCTGCCCGTCTGACGTCTGCCAGATCCGCTAGTAATAATATAAAATATTGTACACCTCATGGGTATGATACAGTGATACAACAACACAATAATTGTAAAACCTTCTGTTTACCTGTGATAAACAATAAACCAATGAATTATGAAAATTTCTTCCAAGTTTTATAGAATATTTTATTGCTCATAGGCTCACATAGGCATTTAAAAATGGTCGACAAAAGGTGCAAGATTCGGGTTGCTATGTCATATATATATAAAAAACCGGCCAAGTGCGAGTCCTACTCGCACATGAAGGGTTCCGTACCATCGTAGTAGGGGAGTCGCTTTTTATTTTTTTTTTTTAAATTATTAAAAATATTTTTATTATATGATGTAACTAAAAATTTATGCTTTTCGCAATTTTTCCTTTATCTGTGTTATAAGACGTTGCTTCGTACCAAATTTCAAGATTCTGAGTTCACGGGAAGTACCCTGTAGGTTTTGATTCCCTTGCGAGTGTCGAAAATTTGCGGCATAAACGGGAGTATCTTTTGATCGCGTTGACTTAGAAGTTTGATTTTTTCACAGCTCCAAGAGACCATAGACTTGAGTATTTGATATGAATTTCAGCTTGATACCTCCACGCGTTCCTGAGAAAAAAGGTCTTGACAGACAGACAGACAGACAGACAGACGGACAACAAAGTGATCCTATAAGGGTTCCGTTTTTACCTTTTGAGGTACGGAACCCTAAAAACCGACAAGTGTATACATATTGGTGTTGCTAACTGTACATGCATGAAATATTACTTGCTGGCAACACTCACACAGAACTGTTACATTTCTAAATTAGTATCTATTGTATGAACAATCTAAAGGGCGAGTGTACCCCACCGGGGTAAGTACGCACACTGGGGTATAGGGGACCCTTCAATTAGAATTAGCGAAATGAGAGGGCGTATGGAAACTCCTACTTTAAGCACAAAATAACATAAGTCAATAGCATTCCCTACCATTTGTGTATGGGAAGGCGAAAGAGAGAAACGACTTTAAATTTTCAGTTTCACTTTTCATTTACACTTTGATATTAATAAAATGATTGAAATTATATCAAAATTTTGTCTCACTTAGCGTTACCATGCGTTTGGATTTGTCCGGAAATGTCCGACTTTTTAGCCCACAGAATCAAAAATTTATCTAGCATTGTCATTTGCGGGACTTATCGACAAAAGCATTTTTTTTCTGATACGTAATTAAATGAACGGGAAAAAGAAATTATGAAGTGTAATGTCCAGACTTTTTTACATATAATATTCAGCTTTTGTTCAACCTTCAATATTCGAAATGGTAACCTTAGTCCCATTGTATTGGTAACTTATGGTCGATAAAGAAGGGGTAGTAAAATAATTTCCCCGATCTGTATTAGTAATATTGTCGCGAAACCCCTTGTGTATTAAATAGGGTTTCCAGTGATATTAATTTACACTAATATTGATATCAGTGGAAACCTTTGGCATGGCCTGAAAATATATTACGAGCAGGTGTTTACTTTATGAATATGATTACAATCGAAAGCCAGGTTGGTTAATCATTTCGTCATCATTGCTCTCAAAACAGTAAAGGGAAATATTATGACATCAACCTACTCGTACTGCAGGGCTAATGGGCTTATTACACTATCCTAAATTTAGGATGCTAAATGCAGCGTTTTAAAGCGCTTAATACACATTACCCTGAGATACTAAATTCAGCGCTTTAAAGCGCTACATTTAGCACCCTAAATTCAGGATAGTGTAATAAGCCCTTATTGCGTATCTTTTAAATGACAGTGGCTATCATATTGTCCATGGATTAACTGTCAAATTGGTTATGGTTTAGTACAAAATGAAACCATTTGGCAGTTTTCTTTTTTCACATAAACAAAAAATGAAGACGATACGGTGCTTCGAAACATACGTACATTTTTTTAACTACAAATGTCGTCACAACTCCCCACTTTTGATATTTAACGCGTTGTATCTTCATAATTTTTTATTAATTTGATAAAACAAAAAACACGTATACAATATTTTTCGATAATCTAACTGACGGACTAATTAGAATCATATTTTCTTGACTCAGTCCGATCCCTATTGCGGCTGCTCATTCCGTCATAAAAAGGGAGGTCTGTGCTATAAGCTTATATGTGTAAGCCTTATTCATCACAGTCATCATCATCTTCTACCAAGCTTTTCCCAACATAGCTGGGGCCGACTTACAGTCTAACCGGATGCAGCTGAATACCAGTATATTAAATGGAGTGGCTGGAGTGTGTGGTGAGTTGCACAGCCCAGTTAGTAATGAATAACCCATTGGTAATATTACTAGTTGTCATACCTACTTTCATGCCGGTGAATATTTATGCTGAGTACTGTGTAAGCCCCCCGTCGGGGCTGCGGAATGTTGTAAGAGATACCGCGGCCTCGACATAAAGGGCTAAGAAGGAACATGGGTGGTTTTTAGTCAGTAGAAGTCTGACACTCTCTTTCGCACTGCTCAAGAGCGGAAGGGGTTGTTCGATGATTTTACACATGTGGTATTCTGTTATAAATTTATATACATACTGATTTAAAATAAATGTGCATAAAGCGGGTGGTGAGGGCAACCCCGACAAGGTGGGTGGGAGGCACTCCGCTGTCATCCACCGTAGAGGACGGTCGTTGCGATCACTGAGCGTTGGGTGTACACAAAATACAAACTTTGTGTTTTATTTCCAATATATTATTATATACAAACAGAGAATTATTTGTGGAGTTTGGAGTACTCCACAATTGGCGACGAGGAAATCTGGTAAGTGCTGAAAGATTATTTCAAATCTAATTGCATGCAAATCGGCAGTCAACAGGTTGTTTAATGTGTTCATTTCCTACCTACATGGAATACGATTGCATTTTGCTAGACAATATTATGTAAACAATAAAATCTTACATTGATCAGTCATTTAAAATATGCAAGTGCTCTAAACGGCAGTACGATTTTTGTGTGTATTTTTTTTAATCAATCTTAGCGTAAACCTACTGATAAACTAATAACAACATTACAGTACCTAGTTAATAAATAATTAATCAATAAAAAGTTCAATTAAGAAAAGAAATAGTTACCTACCTACCCTCGTTATAGTGTATGATGTGGATATTACTTATTTTATTGCCAACAAATGAAAGTGTTATTATTTACGTTAATTTTAGGTAGATTTTATCTATGCGTGATTATAAGTACTTGCTATATAAGCATAACTCAGACATTATTCGTAATCACCGAAGCAGAGTTATGAACTCTTTTGTTACAACTTTGTTGTTATGATATTTTTAGATATTTCATGTAGGTAGGTCTAAAATTAAGGGGTTTGATAGCCGATTGCATGTTAATTATGATGTAAAGATGTTAGTATGAAACAAATAACTTGTTTTACTAAATATGTGTTGAGGCATAAATAGTCAGCAGTGAAAGTACTATTAGTGAGGAAATATAGTGCTGACATCAAGTTTAATGTGAGTGTGAACTCTCAAAATTGTGCCAAAATATGCTAATATTTAGCAGCCGAGTACTAAATTGAATAACTGTAATAAAATTTTAAAATAACTACAGTTTCAAAAGTTCAAAATAGCCTTAAAACCAGTGCCTGCTAATACTTACCAATAAAATGTTGTTGTGTAGCTGGTGTGCACATTCCACTATAACTATATACCCACATTGTACAAATACCGCAGAACTATCACTGTTTACATTCTGAGTAATACCGCACGACTAAGTACTTATGTAAACGGTAATTATTATCGTTCATAGAATCTTAATTTTATTTGTATGCAAGTAACAGGTAATAAATTAATATAGTTAAGAAAGATAATAATATGATTAGTGCACGGATTTCTTTAAACAATATATTGCGAGTAGACTTGACTTTTGCTCTTTTTCAATAAGCTACCGACTACACAACAACAACCGATCGTGCCTGTAAGTATTAGCCAAGTCGAAAGAGAATGACAAAATACATACTGTACACTATTCCAATGGGTAAGCACCCATCAAGTTCCTCATATACTGGTATAAATAAAACTGTACGTACTAGTATATGCAATTCCACAAAATGAAATGATTCATGTTCCAATCCAAAAGTTCAGTCTTACGTAATAAAAACTGAACAGGTTAATAGGATTGGAACAAGAACAAACAAAACCCGAACTCAGGGTATTCACACGAATAATACACGGTGTACAAGATGTGGAAGTGAAAATGACAAGTGTGATGATACACGTTGTCCCGCAAGGGACAAAGTATGTGACAAATGTGGCTATAAAGGTCACTTCATGAGTCAATGTCGAACAAGGAAACTCAAGCGTAAAGCACCAAATACTTGGGACAAACCAAAAAATGACAGTAAAAAAAACTAAAACAACCGAACCACAGACCAAACCATCCAGTCAGTAATGTAAACTATATATTTCACATTGACGATGACGCTGAAATAACTTGCCAAGTAGGAGGTGTCAACGTAAATATGCTCATCGACTCTGGGAGTAAAAACAATATAATAAATGATAAAACCTGGGAATATTTAAAATCAAAAGCTGTCGCTGTGTCTAACCAGCAACCAGGTTCCGATCAAGTGTTTATGGCATACGGTTCAAAAGATCCTCTGGATGTGCTCGGCACATTTGAAGCATCAATCGTAGTTGGACCAGAAACAAAAACTGCAAAATTTTATGTGATTAAAAATGGCACCCGTAATTTGTTGGGCAAGCATACAGCTACATGTCTCAATGTGCTTAAATTAGGGGTGAGTATAAATCTAGTATATACAGAGATTTTTCCTAAATTTAAAAATGTCCAATTGGCTATTGCTATAGATCCATCTGTGACACCCATATGTCAGCCATATAGGCGAGTACCAATTCCGCTCGAAAATAAAATCAATGATAAACTTGATGAGTTAGTTAAAAAAGACATCATTGAACCTGTAGATCAAGCCACAACCTGGGTTTCTCCGGTAGTACCCATTCTTAAGAGTGATGACACATTAAGACTATGTGTCGACATGAAATCAAAATCAAAATCAAAAGTCATTTATTCAAATTAGGCTGATAATCAGCAAAATTTACTTTACTCTACTTATTTACAAGAGACAGTCCCCCAAAACGCCCACCCTTCGGCACTTCCTAGTGTTTAGCTGGAAAGAAGAAGTGACGGAACAAACTCCCCAGCAACACATTCTGTCTGTTATGTTGGTTAGAAGAACCAGACTCGATACAATAGTAAGGTGTAAGTTCATTTTAGAGTTACTACAGACACAAATCAATAATAAAAAAATATATAATTATAAACAATGTAAAAATAAAAAAAGTACATAACATATCATATATGAGATGTGCAAACAAAACCATTATAAGAGAGAACCATCCTTTACCTACAATGACCCAACTTCTCCCGAAGCTCAGGAAGTCATGTATCTTTTCTAAACTCGATATTAAAGATGCATTCCACCAAGTCGAAATAAAAGAAGATTGTCGGGATATAACAACTTTTATAACCAGTAAAGGCCTGTTTCGATATAAGCGTCTGATGTTTGGTATATCGTGTGCACCCGAACACTTTCAGAAAATCATGGAAAGGATGCTTCTGCCTTGTAAGGGCGTCGTTAATTTCATTGACGATGTTATTGTGTTTGGCAGTAACGTAAATGAACATAACGATAGACTAAAACATGTGTTGCAAGTTTTGGAAGATAATAATGTGGTGCTTAATGATAAAAAATGTATTTTTAACGCGTCAAAAATAGATTTTCTGGGTCATGAATTATCTCCACGAGGCATTAGGCCCCTTGATAAGTACGTCAAAACTATAAAATCATTCAGAGAACCTAAAACAGTCGAAGAAGTTCAAAGTTTTTTAGGACTTGTCAATTATATTGGAAAATGGATCCCAAGGTTGGCCACCATGACCGATCCAATTAGAGAAATTTTAAGACACAAACTCTCTAAAAACGCCGACATAGCTGAATATTGGAAAGACAAACAATCTGCTGCGTTTGCGGAGTTAAAAGAGAGTTAAAGTGCCCTTCGCACTTTAGGTTTTTATGATCCACACGATAGGACACAAGTCACGGCAGATGCTAGTCCTGTAGGGTTAGGAGCAGTCCTCGTTCAGATTGATAAACAAGGACCTCGGATTATTGCTTTTGGTCATAAAAGTTTATCTGACGTTGAAAAACGATATTGCCAGACCGAAAAGGAGGCACTTGCCTTGGTCTGGGCCATCGAACATTTTAATATGTATTTATATGGGTTAAAACAATTTGAGCTGATCACTGATCATAAACCTCTCGAGGTAATATTTGGGCCACGATCAAAACCTTGTGCACGAATTGAACGATGGGTGTTACGGTTACAGGCTTACAATTACAAAGTTGTTTACTGTCCTGGTAAAAACAATATAGCTGATGCCCTGTCCCGATTATGCCCAAATCATATTTCACATCCACATGTTAATAGACTTTCTAGGCCCCCTGCCAAGTGGACACAATTTATTAGTAGTCATTGATTATTATAGCCGCTACAAAGAAATTAAGGTTATGAAATCTATTACATCTAATGAAACCATTAATGTTTTAAAAGAAATATTTTCTAGGCTAGGTATTCCGGTCAGTATAACATCGGATAACGGACGTCAATTTACTAGCGAGGAGTTCAAATCCTTTTGTTCAGAATTTGGCATCAGGCTTTACAATTCTATACCATATTGGCCACAACAAAACGGGGAGGTCGAAAGACAAAACCGCGACATCCTTAAGCGTTTGAAAATTAGCCAATGCCAGAAGTCTGATTGGAAGGATGATCTCCTTCGCTATCTCATGATGCGAGCATGATGATCATCATGATGCGAGATAAAGACACTCGAAAGAAAGAAAAAGGTAAAATAAATGAGGATAGGAAACGCAAAGCAAAAGGACAAGAAATTGAAGTTGGTGAGAAAGTATATGTAAAGAATTTTGTAAAAAGTAATAAATTAACGCCAAATTTCGATCCAGAGCCACATACAGTAGTCAGTACACATGGGAATAAAGCAAATGTCCGTAATGATTCAACTGGCCAAGAGTATAAAAGAAACGTAATTCATCTTAAGCGAGTAGAAGGAAATTGGACAGTTGTTGATACAGAATCTAATGATGATGATTGCGTGTCGGGCGAAAATCAAAATAAATTGTAGAAAGGAATAAACGGAAACAACATTGTCAAAATATATGTAATAAAAACATATCCTAAAAATAGATAGAATAATGAAAAATAAACCTTAAAATGTAAATATTCACTTAAAATTAAGTATAATAAAAAAATATTAAAATTGAAATGATTGTGACATTTAATTAAAGAAGAATTAAATATTAATTATTTACTCAATTTTTATTGTCAAAATAATAATCTGATTTAATGATGTTTATTTATTTTTCTAAAAAAAGGAAGAGATGTGGTATTCTGTTATAAATTTATATACATACTGATTTAAAATAAATGTGCATAAAGCGGGTGGTGAGGGCAACCCCGACAAGGTGGGTGGGAGGCACTCCGCTGTCATCCACCGTAGAGGACGGTCGTTGCGATCACTGAGCGTTGGGTGTACACAAAATACAAACTTTGTGTTTTATTTCCAATATATTATTATATACAAACAGAGAATTATTTGTGGAGTTTGGAGTACTCCACAACACACGCCAAAAAAAAAGTACTGTGTAAGCTTACTTGTCAACGATTTAACAAGAATTTCCTAAAATTACTTGACATAATTTTCATTCAGCGAGTGAATATGATGGGCAGCATGCAAAACTTTAAATTATATCCAACGAGATGGGTACCTCTTAATAAACAAGCAATTAATGTAGCAAATACTTAAACAAAACAAACTATAACAGCAATAAATAACATACTTGACCTTTTAATAACACAAAAATACTCGGAACATTCCAGAATTCCTTCTAATACGCCATTAACGAACCACAAAACTTCTACGTACCTCAAGAAAATCAATAAGCAAACTTCTAAACACAAGTGTTTTATATACAAACGAGTAAATAAAACAACCTTATTATTACTGGCATACGTTTCCCGGCCGTTCTTTTGATTAAACAATACAAGAGTTAGGGGCAATTTGAGGCAGTTCGGGGAAACTTGGCCGAGAGAACCTATTTGTTGTGGCCTAAACAAATAAAGTAGTTTGGGGAAAACAGATCAGTTAACTTCTTAAGTGTGTAAGGACGGCACCTTGCGCGTTTGGATTTGTTACAAATTGCCCAACCTACTGTTTACCCCACCCATCAAGATTTGCCTGAAGAGTACAGTGCCTTTGCTGCCTTACTTTTATTAATTTAGTTTCAAATATAGTTACGTTATAAAAAAGTACAGTTACGTTGCTTGTCACTGTTCATCTAGACCAGTGATGACCTAGTGGTGTGACCGTCGGACTGCCAAGTCAATAGGTCTCGAGTTCGAACTCAATACACAAATGTACCTCTGATTTTTCGGATTCATGTGCGTACTATATAACACCCTGTGTGTTAGGTTAAACGAGGGACATATTGAAGAAGGGTATTCAGTATTCGATTCTCGTCCCAAATATGTAAAAAAAACGATATCCTTAATTTGTGACATAAATGTCCCATGGCCGGCACACTCTGATCTCACTTTATTAGACGTTTCTGTTCCGTCATTGTCCTACGCTAGTTTTAAAATATGAAGGGAAAATGGATTAAACCTAAAAGTCATTGATCCGCGCACATTTTCTGTGACAAACGCAAGGGTGGCGGGTCTTTTCCGAAATGTTTGGTATGGTTCTGTCTGTTATTTATCAGTGTTTTATTTTTGTTCATATTTTTATTAGTATCATGTAAGCATGCCCTATTGCAGGTTTCAATATGTCCCTCGTTTAAACTAACATACTGTAAAATTATCCCTTGAAGAAACCAGCATTCATGAGAGATATTTCGTGACGGCTTGCAAAGCTAAGTCAGAAACCAAAGGGCATTATAAAAACTCTTACACTAGGTAACGCTGAAACCACACGGAACATAAGAATACTGTTCATCTAAAATTTTAATTATTCTGAGCGTAATTTGTAGCCATGTAACAGTTAATTTGTAACATTGGTTTTACTTAGACTTTGATAGAAACCACTTAGGAATTAAATAATTAAAACTTGCCTTGTCAGGAGTTATTTTCGTTAAACACAAGAAATGTTTCCTTTGAGGAATCTTGCTTATGTTTATTCTATTACCACTTTAGACGGTTCTGGCATTCCTGTAATATTTTACTAGTAATAATTGAATACTGATAAAATTTCACTACATAATTATGTTTAATTGTACATAAATCTTACTCAAAGGAGTCTTATTTTACAAAAATATAACACTTTGGATTTTGGGCAGTTATGTTAAAAAAGAATAGAATAGAATAGAATAGATTTTTATTGAACATCTTAGTTACAGTATACCAGTAAAACAATTAGTGTAGTTACAACTAAAGTAGGTACTTACATAGTTTCTTAGGGTAGATAACTAGATACACTCACTAAGTCCTTGTATTTTAGGCACATTTGAACAAATAAAACGAAACTTAATTATTAATAACTAAATGTCATCGCAACTACGAATTGATTTGCTTACTAAAAAACAAGAACTAGAAAAGTGTTCTATGACGGTATACATGAATAAGTTCTTTACCTCCCGTGCTAGTCAAAACTGAACAACAGAAGTACCATAATTATTACGCAGTACTAACTGGGTTGTGGAGGTCAGATAGGCAGTCGCTCCATGTAAAATTACTGGTATTCATCTGTGTCCCGTTACATTGGAAGCCGACCTCTACTTAGTTTGGAAAAGGCTAGGCAGATAAATCACTGTAGCACTCTTAAAACATTGTGCTAGTAGATGCTTTGAATAGTAACGGGTCGGGTCGGGGAATTTATGCAAAATTTAGAACATTGACCCCCAATATCTCCGTAACTAGGGGATTCCCAGGTATGGTTTAGAACCAAAAAATGACCGCAGTGGTGAGGATAAGTGTCCTTCGTTTGCGTTAAACAAAGAGAGACCTATTCCCAGCAGTGGGCGAACTCGGGCTGTGGATGATAATGATAGATTTATATTACTAAGTAGATTTCTCTTACAAAATTTATCAAAAAACACTCAATAATCGTCAAAATCTCGTTATAGCTACATATATTATCTACAGCTATAACATCGCTCAATAATTGCTATATCAGATCATTGGAGGCTGGGCGTGACGCTACAACGAAATTAGGGAATATCGTTCTCACCTCAATCAATCGGTAATCCGGTAAGTGATTGACATGTTTATCGTTAAATATTTAGCGCTTCAAGCGATTGTGAGCGCTTTTGCGGTGGACTGTCGGATTGTAATCGGTATTGAGTTGGATGTGATGTCTATCGCGATCTAGTTTCTTGGGTAGTAAATATAGGTTACAGTTGAGCGGGGCTTACGTTAATTATTTAAGTGCCTACCATGATGTATGGATTGGCGGCTGAGACACGTTGGTGTGTGCCTTAAGTACGTGTTACGAACTTGATTCTTGTGGGGAACAGATATTTTTTTATGAACTACTTGGTGTTTCCAGCGGCTTCGCCCGCTACAACTCGAAAATTATCCCACAGGAAGATAAAACGGGATAAAAACTATCCTATGTATTAATCCAGGTTATAAAATATCTGTGTACCAAATTTTACTCAAATCCGTTTAGTAGTTTTTGCGTGAAGTAACAAACATACACAATCACACACTCTCAAATTATCGCCTTAATATGTGATTTGCGGTTCGACTGAATTTTTGAGAAATAAATGAGTTGTGAGAAATCAGTATTATGTACCAAAATAAAACAAAGAACGTAAATAAACTTCTATACTTAGCTACAACATCATACTGAACAGTGACAAATGTATGACAATGTCACGGAAGGATTACTTGCGCAAATATCATAACCCTTTCGTGACGCCCGCGCAAAAATGTCAATTATCATTTCGTGTATTCCAGTGAAAGATGAAACCCAACCCTTCCCATTTACACTCGCCATAAATCACGGCGGTGTCAGAACGAGACAACAATAGAGCCGGCGCGGTCGGCGTTTTGAGCTCTTTTAATTAAAATGTTAAGAATTTGTATTCTGCATGCGGGCCGTTGATACCCAACCCGCCCAGATCCCTCCTTCTCAACCAAACTCAAGGAACGCAAAGAAATGCCAGAGACCAACTACACTGGTCTTACCGATGCTGAAAAGAACACCTTTGTGTAAAAAGGTAATAACTCACACAAAGAATATGAAAGAAAAATCGTTGCCGAAAATACGTAACGTTTTTAATTCGTTTACATAAATAAACATTTTCGTGTTGTTTTGTATTCATTTCAGTTCGTTAGGTAAGCGACCGTGTTCATATCTAATATATATTTTTTTGTTTCCACCGTTTCCAAAACGGAAATAAAACGCCACCGTGGGAACGAGTGTGTATTTTTTCGTAAGTTATTCTATTTTCGTTCGAATGCAGGCTATTTGTTCGTGACTGTATAAAAATGGCCTTTCGTTCTGAAAAAAATATCACTACTTCTAACAGAACATAAAACAAAGAAATCACGAACAAAATATGTATGCAATAGCAGAGCATTCACAATAAGCGCAGCGTCCAAACGTCATGGATTCGATGAAATAAACGATGGATTTTGTTGAGAAACAATTGCAATAAATCGTGAAACATGTGAAGCGCAATTTCTCGGCGGCCGATGGTGCAAACTTTCGCAATATTGACGGCTCCAGCCGATACTGACGGCAACGGTCTGCATCTAAAACAGGGAAAAGATTAAAACGTAAAAAACGCTTAGTAAGACAAAGATTTTTTGCTGTTTACAGTGATATTGAAAAGTGCGGCTTAAGAGTAGACAAAAAAATATGACAAAAACATTCAAGTTTACAGTGGACGTGTCTTCAAACAAATTCAAAGCACACAAACCCGAAAAATAAAAGTCTCGAAAAATGAGACGTCACACGCCAGAACACAGAAAATAAACCGCACAAGTCGTAATCCCTGCCAAAAGCATAACGGAAAGGCTCCATTCAGAGAAAAATCTTCACGATATGTCAAGTTTATTTACTAGAAATCGGCGGAAAGATGGCTGACTCGCTTGCACATCAACCAATCCGTGTGAGTGCCCATTTGACAGGCGAATGCTAATGACGTACAACTTGCGCGACTCGATTTAACTTTAGTGCCTTCAAATGGAACGTTTGATGGTTCGCGGTTATTTTTATGTTATTTTTTGCGACTCTGCATGCTGAAATTTGGTGACATTTACTTCCACAGCAGTCATTAGCTGGATGGTTCACGAAAATGGAATTCGTAGAGCTTGGCATTGTAGTGACGTTAAATGTAATGAACTCCGACAAATATGAGAGGGTCGTGGTACATATGTCTCGTTTGCTGGAAGCTTTTAATTATATTATTTGTATCAGTATTTCCTAAGGGTACCATATTACTCAGTACTAACTGGTTTTTGGAGTTCAGATAAGCAGTTGCTTTATGTAAAATACTAGTATTCAGCAGCTGCATCCAGTATAATCCGACTCCAACACAGTTATGAATAGGCTAGGTAGATGATAATGATTCTATATCTTTATATGCATCACTAAATAAAACATCGTTGAGGTGCTGCAAGTACGTCGGTACATTCTCAATATGTCGGGCACGTACACCAATGTCCTATTGATATTGTTCTAAACGGAACTCGTAAAGTTTTCCAATATCGGCAGCGTGTCGAGTGCATGCAAACAAATTGCATCTGTCGACGTCCCAATTCGTCGGTTCGACGATGAAATTTGAAATTTTTGACATCGCCCCTTTTCAAAAACGTTGCGTTGCACAAAGTCTTTGTAGGTTGTGTTCAATGGGTGGTTTTACTGTAGTAGTTCACATATGGTTTTTGATCGACAGTAAACTTATAAAATATTGAAATGTTTTTTTAAAGAAAATTTACGAAGCTGTTTCATTAAAATAATTTTAAAAGACACAAAAAAGACAACATTTTTAATATCATCCGTCGCTGCATAGAATACCGCCATCAACATCAACTTGTTGGCAACAACAGAATTTCTTTCTGTTCCTTTACCCATTAAGCGGTTTCCCCGAGCCAAAGAGATACGCTTTTCATCCCATCTCCCCCAACATTTAGCAACTAATTACGTAAATATCCTGACAAAGGCAAACCCTGCTTTGCATAACATAGTCCAAATAAACGCCACCTGTAGTTTTTCACTGATTAAGGATAAAGAAAGTACTATAGAGGGGGATGTTTTTTGTGTTCGTGAGATAAAGTCACATTGTTACACTATCTATAATTTATTTGTGTGACGACAGTTGCCCTGTCTCCCCAACTTCCCCTCTTGTTGTGCCGAGCCTAGTTAGAAGACATTTTATGGACCCTTAGTAATCCCTTGACGTGGTTGAGGCACACATATCGAGCAGATTCTGGAAACAGGGCAAAATAAATAAATATTGAATATACTAGCAGGATTAAATTATTTATTCGAAGTTTCTCTAGGAGTGGTAAATAGAGGAGGCGAAAATTGAATTGGTTAGTATGTCGGCGTATAAAGGGTAATATTATGTGAGCTATGTTTATTTTCATTATTCAGCTCTATATCCTCGAATTCATGGAATCGTATTACAGACTTATGAAAATAGCGAGTGAAACAAAATAACAAACCAAAGACTGCGTGTGTGCGTATTTCACTAGCTAGCAACAGCAACGTGAATCAGTTCCACTTATTGAATCAAATTCTCGTGTTCGAAATACTTTTTGGCAAAGCACACAATCGAATAACAGGCGCTATGAACAAACTGGTTTTCCTTTTTCATTGAGTACAAGTTATTTTCTCATAAATATCGATGCCATTTGGGTGAACTATTTAGGCACGTTTTCCTCTTATTGAGAATTTAAATGTAATTCAGAAAAAATGTATTGGACATTTGTATAATAATGTGATAACGTGTCACACATGTCTTTATGGCGATAAATCACATTAAACGCTTCACAAAATATGGATGTGACGTATCTTGTGACGACCTCCAAAAACAGTCATTCGAATTAAACCAATAATATTATTTATTATGTAAATCTCGCTTTAAAAGCGCCACCACGTTTGACGTTTTCATTTGGATTCGATCATTGGCTGTGTGTCCGCCATGTATATTGATGAGTATAACTCTGATTGGCTGAGCACACGCTTTTGTTCAACAAAATCAATTTATACACGCACCCACCCAGATATTTACTTTAATCCGGATAAAGAAAATTCTCCGAGATTAATTTATTTTGCCAAGAATAAGAGACAAAAAATAAATAATCACGAAGACACGAAAATAATTGTAAGTTCAGACCATCAATCAGCGAGTCGGCCCGGATTGGACAGAACACAAAAACATGGGCGAGTGGCCGAACAATAGATGGCGCTGACGATCCGTCGCACACAGTCCAAGATGGCCGCCGCCTTTTGGCGGGAACCACTGAAGCGAATAATTGACAAAGGATACAGTCTTTGTGTGCTTGGGCCAGTTCGCCTGTCCGCCAAAAT
The DNA here is from genome assembly GCA_932274075.1 of Diarsia rubi. Classification (NCBI taxonomy): domain Eukaryota; kingdom Metazoa; phylum Arthropoda; class Insecta; order Lepidoptera; family Noctuidae; genus Diarsia; species Diarsia rubi. Next base: position 12,503,419 of record OW026429.1, read on the forward strand.
ATTACCCAAGAATATTACAAAATATTTAGATTTTTTGTAACAAACAAGTTTCGTTGCTAGAAAATAAATTCGAATCGAGCCGTACATCATTATTTATGCTTTCAGAAACTTGATAGGTATACTTTTTGTAGAATATCATTGAGTTAGAACGTTATTTTTACAGGCATACTCAAACCCACTACAAACTATCCTCGTCACACAGTCAAGCTCTATTATTTGTTAAAAAACAAAACCCAATGAAACTACGAATCATATTATTCTGACAAGCAATCAAGTGTAGATAGTCTGGTTAATACACAATCCACTCACGCCCAAATAATTGTCTTATTCACATGTACATTTCTGTAACCGGATTAACCATTAGTTGTTGTTAGTGCTCGGATCACTTGATTGCATCATGTCACTTCGTTACCCAACAAAAAACGGTTTGTTCATAAAATACGAACAGGGTCTGCCCACAAATTGGCTCCCCCAACTTTGGTGAATTACAGGCATTTCCCTTATTTAAGAATAAGTGCCGCAGGACCCTCGACAATAGACTACAAAGAACATTATTCGCATGCAAGACGTCGAATGTGAATGCCTTATTTACAACATAATAGAAGTGAAAAATTTCATTTCGAACCATTTCAGTAGTTGTATTGGAATTTTCTATGAGGACGTAACAGACAAACGGCATGCTTCAAAATCTGGAAATAAATAAAATGGAAATATTAGATAGTTCTTTCCAATTTTATTTCTTTTTTCCAAGAATACTTAAGCACAATTTACAAGTTAATTATCTCGAAATTACAGCGAAGTAGGGCAATTAAATTAGCTCTTCATAGAAAATATTTCCATTAGGTTGATTGAAAATTAAATTCGTAGAAGTGAGGAACAAGCTTCCTAAACAACCTTCAATGGCTATGAAGCGAAGCTATTTACATATTTACGTAGGTACCCATAAAATATTATGTAGGCACTCTTAGTTTATTGAGAATTGGTTGTGCTTCTGAACAAATGGAATATAAAATACAAATCCTTTTACTACTCTCTGTAAACAATTTTACAATTTCGATTCAATAAAGCTGACATAGTTTCGAGATCGGAAAGTCATAAGTAGGTTCTCCAATACGTTGTCGTTCGACGAAAACAAAAGAAGAACTATAAAAACTTCATGGGATTGCCATTTAAAGAGTGTATTGTAATATCAATAAAGTCGGAGTCACAATCCGGTAACGGGCCGGCCTCTACTTTGTCTGTTCAATGTCTTAGACATTATGTAAGTCACACCGGCTATTCGCTGCGCTATAATTGGCAAAGTTTACGTCATAATTTCTTTATGAAATTTTCGTGCCAAATATCTTAATTAAGGGTTGAAGGACTTTCGCAATTATGCCAGACAGAACGCAGGTATGCTCAGCAAGTTTAATGAATTGCCCCAACTTGTGTCACAATTCATATGAAATTGTGTACACTCGTTATGTCACTTTGACATTAGTTTTCAAAACTACAGTTAGTTTCGGTATGACAATCGTTAAGTGTGCCTCATCACGCAGTTAAAGTCGTACAGTAAAGTTCAATTTGATTTAGTTGAAGCTCTATATTTTTATCGTACGTCAAATCCAGCCGAAAACTGCTCACAATAGTATGTCGCGGCGTCACCCCACATTGTGTTATATTTTACTTTGTAAGCTTACAAGAATCTGTCATGGTGAATCTTGGCCTGCCACCAACATCGCCATCCACCTCATTTACTATATCGCACACAATAGCAATATACTGCTGTCAAGTACCGATTCGTTCACTCACAAAATAACAAAGGTAGACAGATACGTGCGTTGATATCTGGTATTACTCTTCTAATCAAACGTAGCCGCAGACTAACCTAAATACGAGTTAATGGCTGAATAATTATTGGTAAATAGTCCTAAGTTTGCGTGTAACGTTTCACGAAGCTATTCAGTAGATCGGCTAAGCCGCACGAGGGCGCGACAAATTGTCGCCGCAGCGCCTACCCGCAGAATAAACGCTGCGGCAATAGGAACCATTCAAACTAACTTCACCTGAAATCCTCAACTTCAAGTGCGATTAAAACCACGAACAAACATTCAGCTAACAACTATGAGTTGAGTTTCCACCTTAAAATGAACTGCGAGGTTTGTACGAAGTAGAACTTGCAAAAGGTTCTGAACCATCGGTCGGAGTTCTGTGTAATTTGGTTACGTATGTTGCCCGGCTTGCTAGAAGAGGCGCAAGTAATTGGCCACAATAACAAGTCGAGTAACAACTATTTTTAGCATCTGTTTTTGTATTACTAAGGCTTATTAGTTTTGTCGCAAAATAATACAAGTATTTTTCGTAATACCATCTCACGTGTTTTTGCTGCCAGGCAAGCCAAAGAGACATCCCAACTTGATCTCTCAATGTGGCAATATCGTTTGACTTTATGCCGTTACCAAAGCATGCAGTACGCCGTAATCAAATTAATTTATTAACTCATTCACATATAATAACAAGATTCTACATTATTATTGCAATCGAGAACAGATAGATACCTCTGACATATGTAGTATCTCGAAGCCAGCAGCGCGGAGCAGTGATCTCGTGATTTATTTGCTATTTAACCTATCATACAAATACAAGATTCTACAGTATTATCGTTACCTAGTACAAAATGCAAACAGCTCCGACTATCTTTGTATCATCTTGCAAAATCCTTGTCTTATGTCAATGTTATTTGTTTCAGAAACGTGGTGTACAACCTCAGTCTGACTGATCTGACTGAGCAGCGCCGGCTAGTCTGGTACTCACCGGAGAATGACGTCAAGATGTGCGTCGTCAAGGGGAAGGACGAGGTGAGTTGTAGTACTGCCTTATATGTCATGTACCACTGGGCCAAGGTCAAAGGAAAACATACCCCCTTACCTCATGAGATTGTCCCACTGCTGAGTAATGAGCGATACTGTATTTTTTTGGAAACAAAGAGCGTTTTACAGGTTTAAAATAACATTGAGGAGTTCTCCGGTAAGTCTGCGTTAAGACTACCTAAACTTAATACCTTCCAGGAATTATATTTCTTTCAGAATTCTTTATTATGGACACAAGCAGATTATTTCTTGACAATTCTCGTAAAACAATACATTTTCTTCTTGGTACTAAGACAGTTCCAATTAGACTTAATCCGATACATCTTAGAAATGTCAAGTTCTAAGGACGATTCTTTGTAAAATAATTTTCACGTCAGAGCGCGTACTGAAATACCTTTCAAATCGTATCCTAGCAGACAGCAGCTTTGCTTTCTTAGAAAGAATTGACTTCAACTACTGACTTGACTTTAAATTGATCAATTCAACTCATAACCCACTTATGTAGATTGTAACATGCTACGGCGTAGGCAGTGCTACGAACTTTTGTAGTGCCACGATAAAACGTAGCAAATTGTTCTTGAATTCAATAATTTAATATTAAATTACTATTCCAAGAATATTATAATACATAAATCAATAACTAGTTCATTTAAGCTTCTAATAACCACAATAGGGTATATGATTTTAAGTAAAGAACAAAGAAAGAGCGCCCGCAGCTCAATATCAATGTTACCTGCCGCCATCTTATGGCGAATAATTGAATTTTGAACGAGTCGGTCGCGTATGAAACGAGGCCTTATTCCGCTAAACGTCTCTCTACCGAATACCGGCAAATTAAAAAGCCAATCGAGTGGAAATTCTCGCTAGACTCGCACGGAAGATGCTCCAGGAGGTCGTATAACTTTATTTTAGTTCGAGTTAATGAGCGACCTCATTTCGGGATTACGGAATATGAATGTGAGCTCCCGCACGGGTATATGGTGGCAATAACCCGGATAATATATGTAGAAATTTGTATTAACTTACTCTGGTGCCGTTCGAAGGATCCGGGGAATCAGCAGCTCGTCGCAAGAATGTCTTGCATTGCGAATTTGCGATGCACTACATCGAGTTAATTAATAGTCTTTTTAGTTTACTTACTTTTGTGAACTTTATTTTTATTGCTGAATAGACAATTTCAACATCTCGTCTTAAGACACAAACCCGTGAACGGATAAGTAGACCAAAAAGGTATAGATATAGTACACTTTATTGTAGATTAAAATTGCTTCACAGCTCTTTTACTATATTGTTAACTTAAAATGGCGGTCCTACTTATTTCTGATAGCGGACCTCCTTTAGATAGACTGACCGATCGTCAGTGCTGTACAGACAAGAGCACCATAGAGCATATGTGTGTACTTACACTACTACTGCACTTAAAATTGTTTAGAAACAATTTCCACGTACAGTTTTTATTTAATTTACATGTAACGTAACGAAACTAATATTTTAGATACGCAAATTTCTCGTATTCGTCATTATACGAGAAATTTGCGTTTGAACTTTGCCAAGTGTATACATAATATATTATTGATCATGACTAAAACAAAAAAACCAATTGTTTTTCAAGCTAACCTTTACCTTTCTGCCTCTTTACAACCGCTTTTTACTACACAAAACGACCACAAAATCTACAAGGTAACAAAAATTAGCATAAACTGCAACAAATAGGGGTCCATTAAAAATAGCTGTAAACTATTCAAGTGATCGTGTTTGTTTTATGACCGTGGACCGGGTTCCGTAGGGAAAATTTAAAGGCTGTTAAGTAAAATTACCTTTTTACGAACCTGTTATTATTGGGTAACATTTTTAAAATGGCCGTATATGTATTTCAACCTTTTAATGGCGATAAAATTTGGACTGGTGTTATAGAAGGCCCTTAAGTGCCATTGAGCAAGGATATGCTGTTATTTTCAGTGAAGATTCGAGTTATTAAAATAGTGTTTGTCCTCTACCTCTAGTTTCTAAAAAAGGTGCTCACAGTCGTTTTTCGTATCTGATTATGTGACGCGTTGTGTTTCTGAGCTAGACAATGGATTTTGATGTGTTTTACCATCACTTAGTTAGAGTCGTTATAATAGATGGTTTATTTATAACTCAATTCAATGTCGATGCTCGGCCAAGTTGTAAAAGACGTACAAAGCAGGAGCTGGTTGTTAGTTACATGATAAAACAAAGACAACTATTTTAACTTACCTATAAGTTTTCTTTAAACTTCGATTAAAGATAGATCTTACGAACAAAACAAAATTCTATCTCGTTTAATTACTTCACCAAACAAACGTTTCGCCTTACCTACACGAATTTCTAAGACTATTTACAAATTCACTCGAATTTCTCTTGGAAAACGTACAAGTGGAAGAAGTTTTTAAACGTTTATGCATTCATTAGTGGTGTGTAGTAACGAGTTTCGATTAATGTAACTGCCGCCATTTGGTCGCAGCTCTCGTTTTAATAAGTTTTTTTGCTCAACTAATTGGAAACTATAATTTATTGCTTAAGTAAGACGTGGATACGCGGGAAATGTCGGTAATCGTGAGTTACTGCTTTGGGGTTGCAGTTTTATCGTTTACTATGAGGGTTGCGTCACTGGACTTTTACATAAATGCACCTTAGAGGAAGTCTGAAAGTAGTACTGTAGGTAGGTAGAAAAAGGTGCAATGCAACGCATGGCGAGTACCGTTAGAATGTTATTGTTATCTACCTATTTTGACAATATTCATTGATGTATCAAGACCTAACTTATACCTAAATATAAACCACAAAAACACTGCGTAATTTCCACAATATATTTACCTACTATAGTCCAGCAAATCTTCGTAATTTTGTTATCCCAAACTCAAACACTTCTTAACAAAACCTATAAATAAATAGTTCTGGATCACTCACGACTTCTCCAGTACGTGATAAACAATCTACAAATGGTATTAGGAATCAAAGATTTCAGAGTATCTATTCTCGATTTCAGTGGTTTTTCTTCAGAACAGTTTAATTTTTTTTCAAACACGTGCTCATAAAATGGCTATAATTTCACCGCAATTGGGCACATAATGACACCTGTAATCAAACTGACTTTTTCATTGCTATTATTCTCTAGTGAGTTATAGGGTTTTTATTTTTATTTTATTGGTTGAGTTGCTTTGTTCTTCAAAAAGTTTCGGTACAAAAAAGATCGTGTTCAATAGCACAAATAAATTAATATACCTATATAGTGTTTGCAAATTTTATGCAACTTTGAATTTAAACAGATTATTTCAACTTCGCATGATACACGTGTGTATTGATGATTACCGTCCTCGGCTCTCTTACGGCTTGGGTCTCAATGGCGCCTCAGTGGTAATCACCAACATTACACACTTGTACCATAATTTACTATTATACGTTGTTCCTTCATATTTCATTAAGTACTTGCCTTATGCAAATTGCTATAATGTTCTTTTTTAGTTTGCCATTTAATTGAAATTGCGGATATCAAATAAATCTAGCAAAGTGTAGTTTTAGATCTAATAAATTCTATCAAGTGAAGCATATTTTTCATTTGCTAGAATATTAAATAAATATTTTAACGAAAACAAAAGCAGACTTCATTAACCAAAACATACCTCATTCTTACAACTTTCTGACGTAAATAATGACTTTTTTAATCTTATAGCGTACAAAGCAACAACTATTACGAAACTTTAAAGGCTAAAGTTAACGACCTTCACCGCCAGAGGGCGTTACGGTCGGCAGAAGGCTAATTAAGGCTTGGTTTAAAAATATATATGCTGTGTCGAAACTAGGTCATTCCTGCCCCAAAAAAATATGTTTGAAAGTTGTTCAGCAATTTATTAATGTAAAGGAAATGTGTACATTTTTAACGAGATCGTAATGAGTTAAGCTCGTAATATAGAAATTGTGTTATGTGTTTTAGTGTAATTAATATTGTGGGAACTTGTAGGTGATGCTGTTTTCCTGTTTATTACCTGCCTGAAGGGAGATGATCTTATTATGAAGACGATTATGACTGTGTACGAATTCCTAATTAATTATTTAACCAGAAATATATAAGAATTCGGTTTATTCAAAAAGGCCAGTTATGTTTTCAATAATAACTTTACGTTATACCGTATTCAAGATAAAAACAGACGCAAAGATTTTAGAAATAATGCTTCTATTTAACGTTAATAGTAATGACTTGTATGTAATGTACTCGTAGCTACGATATTTTTATTGTGGTTATTTTAAATAATACTCCTAGCTTCTTCTTCAAAGCAGCAATAAGGTTTATCCTACCTACCAACTTTTCGCATTTCAATTAAACTAAAAATCTGTATTGACAAGTGATTACTCACAAACATCAGCGTAGCCAGCGAGCAGCGGTGGCCCAGTGGTAGCGGCCCCGACTTACAAACAGTAAGTCGTGGGTTTGAACCCAGGCAGACGCATTACTTTGTGTAATTTATTTCATCACCGCTGCTCTCAAAACGCTGAAGGAAAACATCGTGAGGAAACCGGGATGTCTTAGAACCAAAATATTCGAAGACATGCGACACCTAACAACCCGCACTCTGCCCGCGTGGTGGATTATAACCCATCCCTCTCCTAGAGAGAAGTCTTGAGTCCCTGCAGTGGGAAGATTATAGGCTGATGATGCTGATGACGGTCAGTGTAGCCTTGGGTCTTGTATTATGAGTTCCTGTATCACAAGTGCTAGATATCTCAATCGTAGTATATTTTCAGCAAACGTATAGGAAGAATTATTATATCTACATAAGATTATCAATTCCCTCGAACGTTCTTCACGTTCTTCATGTCTAGACTCCCACTTAACGCGAAGTAGGCATTTGATACCAGCTTATTAACTTTAAGTGGAAGGACCACAGACTTGAACTCTCCCATAATACATTTAAATATGTAGAAGCATCTAGTATGTAGCTAGGCACTTAGATTATAATTATTATCTAAGTTTTATAGTTAACAGATTCTTTCTTCACATTCAGGACTTGTCTCGTTTATGAAATTATGAACAACAACAACCAAATCAACCAAGCAACCAACCACTAAACACCAACCACCCAACAACAACCAACCAACTACCAATCAACCCACCAATCCAATAGGATTCAATTGTTAGTGAGCTAAATATATTAAATAAAATATACAGGTTATTTCCTCTTTATTGATTTCACTTTACAGTTTTTGATTCCAGACGTTGTTTCCCTACAGATATTTGGTCATGATACCTGTTCTTCTACTAGAGTAAAATTACATATAAAAATAATTTAAATAATAAAAATCTGATGACCAGACATTTCTATTGCTACTTTCCAAAGCACTCTGTCCACTGACCACAATTTTCAAACACAAATATTTTAAATTTTCCCAAAGTTTGTTGACCACAAACAAAAGGTACGTTCTTTTTGCGTCCCCGAGGTTTGTCGCTCAGTTGATTGCTCGGAGCTCGCGGGACGTCGCAAATTCATGCTTCAATTGCAAGGAAGGCTTGGCTAGCCGTCTACCTGCACGCCATTTTACTTGGTCCCGAACTGCAGCCGACGTGAGCCGACTGCCATTGGCTCCTAAACAGATTTGTTGAATTCCGTCTTCGAGAACATTCGAGTAGCATTGTGAATTAGATTATGTAGGTGCAAAGTGGAATTTATCAATTGGAAGGTACGTTTGGTATACAGATTTTTGCTTGAAAACCTAAAATATTATTTTCGTTACGTTTATGTTGTAAGTTCTGTTGTTGCTTACGTAAGAAAAAAACCGTGAACTTTAAAAACAGACACTATAAAAGCAACGGTAACATAAACCAAACAAGTCAACAATATAGATTAGGTACCTACCAGAGCAATAAATTTTACATTTTAATAATCATTTTCAATAATATCCAGTTTCATTATTCCAACAATGTACATTAACATCAATAACCACCGTTGTATGGATTATAACATCGCTCTAGCAAATCCCATTACATCCAGCCAGTGTTTACGATTAGCCTTAATTCTAGACCAAACAGGGCGTGTTTTATCCTAGATTTATCCGGAATGGGCTAGCATTTAGTATTCGGGTTGGAGTGCTCTGAATTAGAAAGTAACTGATCAAGTGAGGGTGGTGTGGAACTCGAAATGCGAACTGTTGCAAAGCTCTGGTTTTGCTGATGTAACGCACGTAATGGAGGATCAGGGATGGCACTGGGATTGTTTGTGATTATCATTAGCTCGTTAAATTTATGAGAAAGGAGATACAATAGATAAAGAAATATTTGTATGTACTATGGTCTGGAATGATTCAATAGTTTAGATCATCTTGCTTACCTTTAGATCTGAGAGTTGAATGTTCGTACTATGTCTTCTTTAAAATACTACTCCTACCATGGAATAGACAATTTCTCTATATCCTATTTTGACTGATTTAGACGGGACTTACTAAATACTTTTATTTTAGAAAAAGGATTAGGGTTCTGTGCAAAAAATAAATATGCCCATGTAACTGTTAACAAAATCAGATTTACCTAGGGAAGTAATATTTTTATAATATTATAACGCGGACGAAGGTCGCGGGCAACAGCTAGTCTAGGTATTATAAAAAGGAAAGACTTGTATTTTTAAGATTTATTTTTATTTTTATTTTGTATGTAACGAATAAACTTAAAAACTACTGGAACGATTTGAAAAATTCTTTCACCATTGGGAAGTCACAATTTCCCGAGGTGACGCGGGTAAAACCACGTGACCTCCGCTAGTCTTAAATACAATCACATTTTCACCAGTAATGGCCTCCTCCCAAGTGGTCACTTCCACCACTCTCAATAACTTCCCTAAGTAGTTAGTAATCTCACTAGTACCAACCCTACAAGGTATTGCGGGATGCGTTGCGTGGGATAGGCTAGAACGTAATGGTCGCAGTTGACGGTGGTGTGGACAACGGGCTCGATCGAGGTTTCGAGAAGCTTCGAGCACTGCCTAACATGTTCTACGTATAGGACATCAGGGTACTAAGCTCATTAGGGGACTGGATTTCGTTATTAGGGATTCCGAGTAGGATTTTGGACGGTTATTGAAAAAACTTTGGGAGCAACGAAATCTTGTTTATCGTAATATTATTATTTTTTTATAATCTTTAGTTAGTTAATTAAGTATTATCTGTTGAGATTAGTGGTGGCGGCCCCGACTTACGAACAGTGAGTTGTGGGTTCGAACCCAGTCAGGCGCATTACTTTGTGTAGTTTATTTCATCACCACATATAAATAATCAAATTACGTTGGTATATTACAGTGACCTACTGGACCCTTGAAATTAGTCGTGGCCGCGGGTTGTACACTGGTTATCGCGGATTCGACATAGAGGGCAAAGAAGGAACATGGGTGGTTTTTAGTCAGTAGAAGTCTGACACTCCCTTTCGCTCTGCCCAAGAGCGGAACGGGTTATTCGATGATTTTAAACCCGCCAAAAAAAAAAGGGGGCTCTAGTCGTAAACTACACGGAAGGCTTATGGAAAAAGGAGAATGGGCAAAATCGTACGGCACTTGGTCTATCAGCGGCCAGGAACATTTTATTTTTTTTTGGTTTAATATCACCCTACAATAACGGGTTCAAGAAGTTTTATATCTGTAGTGTCATTATTAATGGAACTAAATACATTTTTATTTTAGATATGTAAGCCTGTGATTTAGCGTATTAATTACTAAGATTTAGTCTTAAAAATAAGGAAATAAAATAAAATGACTTGTTTACTTCAATACATTTATTTTACATACATTTACATACATAAACTCACGCCCTTTTCCCATGGGGGTAGGCAGAAACCACAGAACGCCACTTGCTACGATCCTTACATACTCCTTTTGCCTCGTCCACATTCATACATTTAATGTACAATAATAGCACTGAGTTCTGATGCCGGTAATAAAATATCCTCGTCTTGATGTCTAGCCCATGCCAGATACCACACTACACACATAACGTGTGCGCAACAACCGATTGTGCGCCTTCGCCTTCCACTTGAGCTCGTTGCCAACAGGGTCGACAAACGTATTCTCGGCCGTTGTATTCAACCTGAAAAGGAAAATAGTTTATAACATAGTATTTAAAACTCACAGCAGTTTCAGTTAAATCATGTGTTGTATAGTAGAACATGCCGAGCTCTTTTTCAACGTGACGAATGAGTCATGCTCATACGCATTGTTAATGAGTGGTTGGCCTCTATTATATTTCGAAGCTAGATAACGTTGGCTCTGTTTCCATATGCACCATGTGTGTAAAAGAGAGAGAAGATCTGTTTTGACTATAACTTAAGTATTGTTAGAAAAGAACCATACGCTTAAGGAAATAACATAATTCACTAAAAGGACGTACATAAAAATACAATCAAAACTGTAACGTGGACTTTCAATAAAGAGCCCACACTTCACCCAACGATGTGTCGCATATGCACATCGTGACACAATATTATGAGGCCATCACCGCTATAGGGTGCGTACATACGGGTAAAAACAACCAAAAAATAGTCTAAAAATACTTACTTGCTGTGGAGCTATAGCTTCAATAATATATTGAGCATTGGCAGCATTTTCCTCAAAAAGAGCATGGGTTATTTCTAACCTTCTTCTATTAACCACTGATCGATTGCACAAAACACATATAGGTCGATTTTCTGCCATTTTTCAATAATGTTCCGTTGGCGTACACAAGTCCAGAGTCCAAGTACACAAGCACAAACGTACAGAAGTTCAGAGTTAATAGCCAGGTTATCAGGTTAGGAAGAAACACAGTCCAGAGGGTAGCCAGGGTCAAAACGTTTGAAAAAGAATCCGTAGATGAGCGCACAGTACACAACGTCACAAGGGTAAGCGAAGGACTGCGCCGAGTGACGCACACGCACCCCACACCTCGGCTCTTTTGTTTGCACTCGAAGCTGATTGGGCCGTTCGAACTCAGGTAGTCCATGTAGTAAACCCATTGTTGAGCTGAGTCTTGTAAACGGTATGCTGACAACGTTTTGAAATACTTTTGAAGACATAAACTAATGTTAATAAGTATTTTATAAAATGGGTTTGCACATTTTCTTGCACTTATTATCTAAGTATTTTACCTATATGTATTTTTTTTTCTAAATGAGCTGCAATGTTACGTTCATAGTAAAAGTTAGTCCTTAGTAATAGTACTTTCATTTAATACCTATTTCGTTGTTGGCCGCTCATATACCATTTTGCTCTTTCTCCTTTACCGTACTTACGTTTGGTACATAGTGCGGCCGATATTTGTGGTGAACTATTTGGTACACTACGCGCTATTTGAAGAGAAGCGCGGTGGCCCAGTGGTGGCGGCCCCGACTTACGAACAATAGATCGTGGGTTCGAATCCAGGCAGGCACATTACTTTGTGTAATTTATTTCATCACCACTGCTCTCAAAACGGTGAAGGAGAACATCGTAAGTAAACCGGCTTAAAACCAAAAAAATCGAAGGCATGTGACATCTATCAATCCGCACTGGGCCCGCGTGGTGGATTATAGCCCATCCCTCTCCTAGAGAGGGGGCCAGAGTCCGTGCAGTGAGAACATTATCGGCTGATGATGATGATGATTGTGTTTGTGTCCCACTGCAGCAGGTAATGGACAAATACCTCCTCTTTTTTCATCCAAACTTCTTTGCTTTGTGCAATTTCTAACGTCGCTCACCGTTTAACTCCGCGCGCGCCTTACGAACACCATCTGCACATAAAACAATGGCTTTTTAATTGTGTCTATAATAATGGCGCTCAATCAGTCATTTAAATTATTTTAAAACAACTTTCACAAAAATAATTTAGAAAAAGTATTAAAAGTAGTCAATTTTCGCATACGTCCTGTGTGCCTTAACTACAGTGATTGATTTGACCGTAATTTGGAGAAGTTAATCCCAGTATAAAATATAAATACTTATCTTGATATAAGTAGCATAAATCTCGATATTTTGACATGCCGCTACATTGGAAGATTGCACCCGTGCAAAACAATAAATGCATATTTTGCGATCTTACTTCATCATCATTCTCAGATTCTCTTGCCCTTATACCAATTCATTTGGGGTCGGCAAAGCATGTTATCTTACGTGTACTTATGCATCAAAAATCATCATATCACAGCAGTGTCTAAACACAACACGTCACCCGCTCGGCCAGTCAATCACAACAGTAATTGGTGCAAGTCAATAACTAAAGCTAGGCTAAGCCAACACAATAACTATTGTTATGTAATGTGCGTGACGTTGAGCTAACTTAGATCTCTATTCGGATTAGTTACTGTTGACGTTTCCCAGTGACAGGCGTTTAGTTTAGTTTATTTATTAATAATTATAAAAATTACATGTCAAGTTTTGAATAATCATACATTAAAGAAAAATAATAATAATAAAATTACCCAGGTATTAATAATAATTTGTAATACAAAAATAAATAATTATGATAAAAGAACCAAGTCAGTAATAATTAACATCATGAAGTAAGTATCTTAAACCATTCCCTTAGGTGATATAATGCCTGGTCGGTTAGCCAGTCTTTCAGTCTAGATTTGAAAGGATTTACAGATGTCGCACTTAAAATATTATCTGGTAGTCGGTTATATACCGCTGGACCCATAACATGAATTAGCTTTCCAGACTTAGTTAGGGAGTGTGGGCATCCAGCTAGTAGGTAGGTTTGTCGACTTGGACCATAGAGATCCCGTCGGGGCTGCGGGTTGTTCAGAAGTTACCGCGGCTTCGACATATAGGACTAAGAAGGAACATGGGTGGTTTTTAGTTAGTAGAAGTCTGACACTCCCTTTCGCTCTGCCCAAGAGCGGGAGGGGTTATTTGATGATTTTCCACCCGCCAAAAAAAAAAGGACCATAGAGATCTACGCTTTCGAATGGGTAACTACAGTACTTTCAGTTTCCATGCCTTGTGACTGGGACTGTAGCTACATTTCATTATTTCTTGAAATAAATGCTTTGATTTTAATTGAACACCATTTGAAATTAGACATGTTTTCAAGAGATTTTTTTTACATTAGCTTAATTTCTCACTTTGAACAACGTAGATTTTAAAAATTTACAAACTTTTACGATTTTTTCTATTACGATTATTATTTTAAAATTCACAGTTTCACACATAATATTAAGCAATACTTAGACTTTATTTACAAAATTTCGTCTCTAAAATCGTTCGAATTAACGTTACTATTACAAACGCGAGTTCGCTGTGCTAGGTACTCACTATTTGTATAGAAAACTTAAAAAGTGAACTTCCAAATGATTGCCAGTATGATAACCGCTTTGATAATAAACGGCCTTCAGTTATAATAACGGACAGATAGCATAGATTTAACTTTTAAAAAAGAGTTGGTTACTTGTTATTTTGCTCAAAAGCTCCATCCAGAGAGCGCTTTAAATTCCACTGTCATTTTAAGTTATCTGTATAAAATATGAGCAAGAAAATGCTGCTAGAACACTAGGTCACTAAGAAACTTTTAAGATACCATAAAACTATTAAAATAAAACTGAAACTGGAAGGTTTATTTCCAGTAAAATACCGTTCTTTAAAACTGTTTTAATGATAAAAACTTAATTCGTCTTAAAGATTTTAAGTTTTTTTTTTATTTGCTCCTAAAGTTTGAAGTTATAACTTGAGAAATAAATTTTGATATTCATTTTTTTAAGATAGACTTGAGCGGTGAGAAACTTTATTAAATAGGTCAATGTGCATGAAATATTAGAAGTAATAGTTTTTACTTTTGAATACCTGTGCCTAGCGCTTCGGGCATTATCTCTTGTTCATTTCAAAATATTCAAGCGAATTTGATCTCTAACAACAAAAATACATTGTCTGTATTCGTCTACCTATTCTCCACTGAAACCCCAGGACGAAAGTAGCTAGCTGCTTCAATTGTTCTTACAAAAATTGCCAATCATGTCTATACCTACTAACTTTACCAAGCACTACCGGAAGCCTCAACTAGTTATACAAAACGATGTGTATGTCTGTCTGTCTCCCTGTCAGTGTGGCCGGATCCCATTGCGACGGAATAGGATTACGGAACGTACATCTGGTGGCTCATGGAAATGCAAATGCAATCATATTACCGAACTATATCGCCGATATACCTTGGCGGACATGGATTTACTTGGACTTAATTTTACTTGCGACTGGCGACGTGAACTAGGGTTCGATTTGTTATGTGGTATGGTATTGTTGTTTAGGTTGAGGTTTTTTGAAGTTGTGGCCTCAAATTATTGATTCAATATTGTGAGGAAATCCATTACAATTCGATGAAAAGTTTATTCATAACTCTTTTAATTTCAAAACTATATAAAACGAGATTTGAGGGTTATAAACTAGGGCCGCGGGTAGTCCTCTGGTTATCGCGGCCTCGACATAGAGGGCGAAGAAGGAACATGGGTGGTTTTTAGTCAGTAGAAGTCTGACACTCCCTTTCGCTCTGCCCAAGAGCGGGAGGGGTTATTCGATTAAAAAAAAAAAAAAAAAAAAGGGTTATAAACTAGTTATAGACTTTAAAATGAATCGGAATCCGAAACTTAACGTACTGTTACTGCCGCACTCAGAGAGCTTTAATGATTACTTAGGCCATCACTTAGTAATGGTTTTGACAGTTTTGTCATACAAAACATATGTCAAACCTTTACTAAGTGAAGACTTAAGTAATCATTAAAGCTCTCCGAGTGCGGCAGTTTGTGTAATATAATAAATTAGTATAGTATAATACGGTTGAATAATACGGTGTGTCGTTGTATAATACGGTGTTTTGTCGTAGGACAATAATACTGTTTTCACCTGGCTTAGCGGGTTAACATGACATTATTATCTTTTGGAGAATTAGTGCCGAGATAAAAAAAAACCGTACGTTTTAACCAGCAAATCATAATCTTCCTGAAAATCCAATACCTTTGAAATCCTTTAAGTCGTTTATACGTGAAAACGTGACTGACAGACATTTATAATTATACAAGTGTAGATGAATGAATACCAGTCCTTGCCCAGCTCTTGTAATAATTGCATCCAGTTCATCCACTCAAACCACTACATCTTTCACAGGAGAGCTGCCAGAACTACATCCGTGTGCTGGTCTCCCTGGGTCCTGGGAGGCTGCTGGTCTGCGGCACGAACAGCTTCAGGCCCTTCTGCAGAGAGTACAGCGTGCAGCGAGACTCCTACCACATGGAGCGGGAGAAGTCTGGCCAAGCCGTCTGTCCGTATGACCCTGAGCACAACTCCACTGCCGTTTATGCTGGTAAGTGAAAAACTTAACTAAATTGTTATGATTTTTGGTAACTGAAAACAGATTTCGCAAGTTAGTTGTAAAAGGGGGCGACCCTGTTGCCATAAACTGGGCATATATCTAGACTCCGTGGCTTCCAAAGTCTCGCAATAGCACTTTGTCTGACTTGGGAGTTGAACCCGGAAGCTCATGCTTAGCAGTCGGGCTTGCGACCACAAAAACAACGCGCCAACGAGGCAGTGTGTGAGTAACTGAAGTCTAATTTCAATTAGACTTCAGTTACTTAAGACACGTTACGTAAAAACATGTAGGTACTGTCACACTCAGAGCAAATAGTATGGCAACCCTAGCTGCCAATTAGTGCGACACTGGAATATTTAAATTCGGAACACTTTTTATCAGTGAGAGGAAATTTTGTTGTGGTTATGACAGACTGGCAAGTACATACCATAGCTATATCGAGGTACGTGCCTATAATAAGTCTACCTATTTTGTGACGTTAGGTCGTTTGGTATCCCGTCGGGGCTGCGGGTTGTTCGACGTACAGGGCTAAGAAGGAACATGGGTGGTTTTTAGTCAGTAGAAGTCTGACACTTCCTTTCGCTCTGCTCGAGAGCGGGAGGGGTTATTTGATGATTTCCCACCCGTCAAAAAGGTCGTTTGGTATTTTAAAGTATGTGTTGATAAATACAATTGGAATTGAACTTAAAATCAATATCTAGTTGGCTACGATATACCATCTACGGAAAGTATACTATACAGGTTTATATAACATGTATAATTCTTGAATTTTTGACAGTCGATAGTCAGTAACTGAAAGTCTACAACCAATCTTACCAATAGGTATCGTATTTCCCAGTACTTACTGGGTTGTGGAGGTCAGATAAGCAATCGCTCCATTTAATAGGGATGTTTACTGACTTTAAAAAATGAAATATTGGATAAGTATTTTTTGTCTTATCAAATCAATAAAAATTGATGAAGATAAAACGCGTCAAAGATTTGAGGGGTTGGTGACGTCACTGACCGCTAAAAAATGTCATACTGTCTTAGAGTATGACGTCACACGAGTTTTAAAAGCACTGTATCGTCTTCATTGATTGTTTACATGAAAAAATACGTGTCCAACGTTTTTTGGAAATAAAATTATATTAAATTATATACAAATTTATATCAAAAAGAGATGAATTAATATAATTAATATTTTTATTAATACAATTAATATTTTTTGGTAATCTATATGACGGACCAATTAGATTTTTTTTTGTTAACTTCCCTATTCTGACTATCAACTTTATCCAGTTAGACAGGAGTCCAATTCCGACATAATTGGGAAAAGGTTAGGTAGATGATGATCACCCCTTCAATAAATGACATCATGACTTCTCTTTCAATTAACTAATCCCCATTAATTCCCAAACTCCACTTGTCATACAAACACAATAATCCCATCAACACAACCAAGTTTATAATCCAATTCACAAATACACATCGCACAATACCCACATGACTTATCTTACGATATATCTCAAGATATATCTTCGGACTATGTAAGCACAGCCCGGCTGCACCATAGGCATTACCACCGCCGTTAATGGGATACAACGACGGTCATGTAATACTGGGACACCAATTAGGCATTGTGTATTTCCTGAAACTATGTATTGTATACTGATAGAAGTTGCTGTAATACTGTTGTTTCTGGATGTAGATTGGTGTTACGTCATAATATTACATTATCATCACACCAGTAATCCTGAAAGGGCTAAGCAGAGGTGTACTTAATAGGACACTCATATTTCGCATGTCATATTTATGTACTACTTGCTGTTGCCAGCGGCTTTGCCCACTACAGCTCGAAAATGATCCCACGGGAAGATAATATCCTATGTGTTAATCCAGTGGTGTCAGCTAACTCCATACCAAATTTTATTAATATCGCTCCAGCCGTTTAAAGACGTGAAGAAGTAACAAACATACACACTCACATACTAACAAACTTTCACCTTTATAATATTAGCGTGATGTATGATGTCCTGGCCTGTTGGTCTAGTGGTTAGTGACCCTAACTGCTATGCCGGAGGTCGTGGGTTCGATTCCCACCCAGGACAAATATTTGTGTGAAAAGCACGATCATTTGTTCTGTGTCTGGGTGTAATTTATCTATAATATGTATTTAGAAATATATAAGTATGTTTATCAGTTGTCTAGTACCCATAACACAAGCTCTGCTTAGCTTGGGACTAGATGGCGTTGTGTGATAGTTGTGGAATATTATTATTATTATTAATAGGGGGCGAGCAAATCCAGACCCTGTAACTGCCACTGAGAAAGTCTTGATAGAAAAAATCAGGTTGGCTGGTTCACCCCAAAGTGTATGGCTACCTTAAGACGCCATCCTCAATCCATGTTAATATTTTCCTTTCGAACATCTCAATAACAGCAACTGCGAAAGTATTGTCGATAAAATGACAATGAAAAACTACTTACAGATAAAAGCGTATCACACCCTTCGAGTACGTACCACAATTGGTATCGATAAACCTCAGGTGTGTATCATTAGGAGCTCCACATTTCCTGAGGGTGATGCCGTGGTTCAGTGTCGATCCCACCTTACAACATAGCAAAAGAAAAATACATTACGTTTGTAAACACTAAAAGGTTTTGCAGAATTTCTATGTAATAAGCAACTGAGCACAAGTCCTGTCTTCGCGCTGCAACTGAAATTCTTGATGGACAACAGTTTGCGTCACCTAAAAATCGAACCCACGACCTCACACTCAGCAGTAGCGCCTGCAACCACTAGACAATACGAGAACCTTCTCCATTTCAGCATCTGAACCTTAAAACCAGTCCTCCAAATAAGCAGGATCTTCACAACATAACAAAACCTTGTTATCAGGCTAAGAATACTTCTAACATTTCGCCGGAACCCTTTCCAGTAACGGGGTCACATATGTTAAGGGAGTCCATGGTCGTTCCATTGTCAGGAAATTAGGAAAAAGGGGAAATCTTTTTCATAACGATTGAACCCACTTTCACAGTCCGTCGGCGTACAATAGCCACTCATTGTTGCATTGAAAAGAGGACCGTTCAATGGCACGACGAGTGGATTATGACGTGACTGTTATACATATTATTTGTGTACCTAGGTAGGTATGTGGGGGACGGGACGTAGGTGGAATGAATGGCTAGCTAACTAGCTGCTACATGTTTTAAATTAAACGTTCTTACCAGACATTCTGCAATAGCTTAATTAAAATCAATATTTTTTCAACACTAAGAACTGTCTCCTTGTTTTTTGTCGTGTTTTTGGTGCTCTACTGAGCACAAGGTTCTCGCCTAGATTCCCATGTCAGGCCAAGTGTTATTGGGTTTTACCTTCAGAAATTCCTCAGCCAGTCTGGACTTAAAATAACTGACGAAACGTAGATGTTCTATTAGGTTCCTTCTGCCTAACCCTTCGAGAATTACAGTCGTGCTGTTATGTATGTGTCCTTAATGCACAATTGCACATACATACATACAGTGTGATTCTTTATAATGTGCACATATCGAAATGGGGGAATCTATGCTTAATTTTATCGACGGAAAAATTATTAAAAAAAATCTAAATATTTTTTAATATTTTATATGGAATTTTTAAAAATTTTGTCTGCTACTGTGACCCCAGTGTAAACAAAACGGTGTAACTTTTAAACTAAATTATCTATCGCGATGAAACAAACTCCATAATGATTGGAAGCAATTAGGCGTCCTCGTAAAATGAAAATTGTGGAAAATAACTACCCTCAATTGAAAATAAACACGTTTTTTGATCAAAAAAACTTTTTTTTTTCATAACTTTTTACATAAAATTGTTTCATCGCGATAGATAATTTAGTTTAAAAGTTACACCGTTTTGTTTACATTGGGGTCACAACAGCGGACAACATTTTTGAAAATTCCATAAAAAATATTAAAAAATATTTAGATTTTTTTAAATATTTTTTCCATCGATAAAATTAAGCATAGATTCCCTCATTTCGATATGTGCACATTATAAAGAATCACACTGTATATGCTCACTTTACTATGCATTTCTAATTCGAAAATTGAACAACATACCTACAATATTGCTTAATAATACATATTCCACACAAACATTACAACCCACTAGGTAGGTAAATTAAATATACTCACTCACAAAGACAGACCCCGCAACTTATATAAACCCTTCAATACTAAATCCAGCTAATATCAAAACCTCCGCCCACGTTACTCCTAACAATAGGTGATATTCCAAGACGCTGTCACCAACCGACTTTATAAGCGAGCCCGAAATAGAAAACAATACGCGGCGTATTATCGTAAACAATAATACGCAACTTACGTCCGAATAAAGGATTTGTTCGTTATTGCTCACGCGTAGACGCGGTTTTGTGTATAGCTTTAATATTATAGAATGCGTTCATTATCGAGCATTGTTCTTGAACATAGTTAAATTGGAACCGTCTTTTATTTATTTGAAAACTCTCTGCTATTCGACCCAATCCGTTTGGTTTGCGTCCGGTCAGAAAACCCGCCATTTCCAAATAGCGTTGCCAGTATAAGATAAAAATGTACCAATAAATTTAATATAATAAAAATGTTTCTAAGATTAATTAGTATCCATAAGTCCATACTTTTACAAAATCGTTACCACTCGCAGAATGTCAATTTGTCTTGAAATACATAATGGCATAATACTGGTTGCATGTAACCTACTGTTCCCTTCCTTACATCTACGGACTAGGCTTCCTACATAATTTAGGCTTGAAACTGGAACTGAATAGTAATAAAACCCCCGGGTGCATGAAGGCTAATACTACGAGCATATTATTCTGAATTTATCCTTTACAGTGGTGCATAAATATCTAGTAGGTTTAGCTTACCAAAGCTTGATCAGAATACTACATCCAGTAAACTTTTATGGCACCTTTATCCTACTAAAAATTTCATACCAATATGAATGGCCGTAGAAGTCCAAGATGTGGCGATGCTTGGGGAATGTTTAAGTGCACCAGTGAATGTCTTTTGGATTATTTTATTGAACTGAATGAACCCTAGGTGACAGCCCCAACTTACGAGCAGTCGAATCCAGGCAGGTGCATTACTTTGTGTTATATATTTCATCACCACCGCACTCAAAACGGTGACGGAAAACATCGTAAGGAAGCATGTCCTAGAACCAAAAAATCGAAGACATGTGACATCTACCTACCAACCGATGGATTATAGCCAATTCCGCCTCATTGAGAGGAGCCCAGTGTCCCAGTGTGAGCAGCAGTGGGTTATAGGCTGACTAAGTAGGTATACTGCTAATGATGATGCTAATTATATAACACTCGAATTTATGTAGAAAATGTTGAGACTGTAAAGATTTTACAATAACCAGCTTTTTTAATTTTCACTTCAAAGACTTTTACAAAAGACTAATATAATTTCTAGTTCTAGTTTGTCTGACTATCTGTATGTTACTATGTTATATCTAGCTTATGCCCGCGGCTTCGCCCCCGTTGTGAATGATAATGGTCCTACGGGATCATTATTACCGGGATAAAAAGTGGCATATGTGTTAATCCAGGTTATAAACTATCGGTGTGCAAAATTTCATACAAATCCGTTCGGTACTTTTTGCGTGAAAGAGTAACAAACATCCATCCATCCATACATCCTCATAAACATTCGCATTTATATTATTAGTAGGATAGGATGTTAGTAGGATTAGCCAGTCACACACAACAAAAACAAAAACCACATTTTACTTTTGCACTAACTTTTAATAAACCAAGTCAGAGTACCACAAAATACCTGTATTAGCCAGACGACTTTACCCAAGTACCCTCCATGTTTCAGCACAGATGTAAATACCCCCATATTGTACCTACTCCATTGTATTCAGACAAAATACGTTGAAAAGGACAAGAGATTATCCCGAACAAACAATCGACGTTTTATATAAAACCTTTCAGAAAAAATATATTTACGTTAAGAGAGGTATTCCGAAATTAATTTGAGTTCTACATAATGTAGTATAATATAATGTCCAGTCTATAATATTATTATAGACTGGACAAGTGGACATGTACTTAATATTCGCTTCGCTATTTTGTGGCATGTGTACACCCTGTTTTAGTATGCACTATATTTTATGCTTAGGTCGTGTGAACTAGCTTTATTATAAACATAAAATTATGGCCCGTGTGATTTTATTGTGCAAACAATTTTACGTTTATGATTATGGTAAGGTGGTGGTGGTTTTTAATGTGCCAAATATAATAATTTAAATCATAACTTTCAGCACATGTCGCTGAAAGTTATGATTTAAATTATTGTATTTTACTATTTACAAAATTATACAAAACAAAATATTAAATGTATAGAATGTATTCAGTGTCATAAAGCTGACCAAAGTGTGATTGTTTAGCAACAAAGTTCTAAAAAAAAATTAACTTAAGGTAAAAATGAATCAAATTATTTGCTACAGTCTGCATAAAATATTCTTATGTTTTGACTCAATAAAACGCTACAAATCTCGTTATCCTTTAGCATCGTCACAAAAATCTGCCTAGTTACCATGGCAACAATACAAATCCCCTACACAAACAGTTTCCTATGGTGCTGAACCATCAATTACCGTCACCCTGTCCCTTTGTGCAATTTTCTTTGCATTAAAGCATCCCCTTGCAAATTCACACCCATTTATTACACGTAACAAAACTATCGTCGCTTGCTTGTCTTATCTATGGCAACACTGTGGTGTTGCTAGCTTTATTTTATGGAGAACAGGGGTGCTTTTTGTTTAAGCTCTATTTACATGAAGGAACTGTTGAAACTTTAATACTGCAGAACGGTATTTTTTTTAAATAAAACAAGCCTATTGTACATGATGATACTTAATCCGATTTTAAAATTAAAACTAATACCTAGAGTATGTCTACTCATTTAAAACACGTTAAAAGTATTCCACTTCAAAATTCATGTGAGTAATTAAAAACCGTGTTCACGGTTTGTCGTTGGACAGAAACGAAAAAAGAGTAAAACATTTACATTAATTGAATTTAACCAAAGCACAGTTGCCGGTTTGTTATATTATTTCATATAAAACTGGGGCTAACTTTTGCACATTTATGTTGGAAACTTTTATAAAATAAAATGTCCTCTCGTTGTGTTCAGCAATTCACTCATTCACGCCAACCTTACCTTTTTACACGTGCCTACCTACACACACTTTGGTCAAACACACACATACCCCTTTGTCACGGTGTAAAAGAGTACATGTGTAAACGAAACTTTTGCATTAAAATGTGACCGAAAGAATTTTTGCGGTAGTGTGTGTCAAAGTGACCACTTACATCCGCGTCACACATAAAGGCACTAATTTACATATATTTTTTCGTGCACACACACACACATGCTGCACGATGCATCCACATGCACATTAGATACGTGGTGTGGACACTGGTCGGTTAGTTATCTCCTATTGATCTGGTCCAATTAAGTGCAGGGGCGCCCTGGGGAGCAGTGGCCGTACACCGGCAGCTGGTCTTACGTCCACGGTATATACCCAATAGCTACGTATCGATTGCTTCCGTGTCGTAATTTTGCTGATAGTGTAGGTAACAGCACTATTCTCGGCGATCGGGTCTGGTAGGAGATTGCGCAGGACTTAAACTATTGTGCTTAATACTCATTGTCTTGATGCTGATGCGGCGGTAAATATTGGTAGAACTGTTTTGATCGGAGAATGGACATAATAGTTTGCTAAACTATTCCGTTTATTCTCCGCATTCTACGCAACAGCGTAAAACAATATCAATTTCGGAGAAAATATATTACCTATATGAAAGGATCCCTTTCATAACTGTGGTGAGTAATTTAAATTCCAAATACGTACACCGCATGCAGTTCGTTCAATTTTTCTGTCAAACTTTCAATGGACTGCTATTTCGAAGCTTCCATTCACTTTCTATTTTAAATATAGCTCAATAGGTACCATTCTTATATTGAACCTCTACCACAAAAGCAATAGTTATAGACACATTAATTTTACTCATTAATTGTTTTACCTCGGTCAAGAACCTACCTAACCCGTGAGCAAACCCTGCCCTATCGCATCAACGGTAAAAATATCATAAAGATACTATGACTTAGCCAGTCAAAATTTTAAAGAAGAGCTAAGTTCCTACTACTAAAGAGAAGGACTGTACTTTGTACTCGTATTTGTTCAAAATGCCACGAAAAAATGTTCATGGAAAAAGGCGCCATGCAATTGATTTTATGCTCAGTGATAGCTCTATTTTGTCTTAATGAATACAGACTATAATGACCAAGAAACGCACAAACAAACACGAATTAAATCGGCGACAGTAGGCGAACAAGGCTTAAACTGCTTAAACTTGCACTGTTTAGTGTTTACCCCATAAATTGAAACAACTAACGTCCCGCAGCCAACAATGTCCAACTAACCACACACGGGTCTCCACAGTACCTTGTCTCGAATACCTACACAGGTAGACACTACTACCGCTGCCTACCCCAGTTTAGGCCCTTATCGCGTTTTACGACACCCACGGGAAATGAGGGGGTTGGGCCGTTGGTCCATTCGTAACAGACTGAACATCGTATTGTTATCTAGTTAATCAAATTAGTGCTTGGTTTAGTTAGCTGAACGAGATGTAGTGCCTAGGTAATGGTGTAATGAGTTTTAGTGATTTTGATTGTAGAGGCAAGAATTAAGATTCTTTTTAAGAATTCTTTTTCACAGCGCCGACCTCAAATAAACTGGGATAAGGGCAGGAGAATGGTGATGATGATGATGACAAAACTTACCTTATCATTAATTGATATCTTCTTCCGAACGCATATTAACACTTCAAATAAAAATATATCAAATAATATGTGACGATACCAACACAATCTACATACAAATACGGAATCAAATGAATTAATGGAAGCTCCACCGAGCAATCTCTCCGACAATTCACACAGCTACGTTCGGGCAATTCACACAGTTACATTTGGGCAATTCACACAGACACATTTCGGCAATTATCACACGCATCTCACATGCGAGTCACGTAAGCCGATGGCATGTAACGCACTTCGGTACTTACCACTGCATTATAGGCTTACCAATGAGTTTGCCCTTGCGAAAATTATACGTAGAATATACTGTGATGTGGATAAAAATAATGAGAATGTATAAATGTGAAAGAAAAAGTATTTCATGTTTCGGGTTAACGTTTTCATATAACTGCGTCATCATTTTGATCGTTATTTTTAAGCCTCTGCTGAAATAACGACCTTTCTTTATAACCTCACAAATGAATATTTGATGCAATTCTAACTTGACTACGACGAATAAGATTTAAATTTAAAGTGCCAAATGTTTAAATCGGTTTTTGTTTTTTTTTCAGACGGCGAGTTGTATTCGGGTACTGTCGCAGACTTCAGCGGTATGGAGCCAATCATCTATCGAGAACCATTACAAACGGAGCCGTATGATTCAATGACACTAAACGGTAAGCATTCCTTAACAATTGAATATCTTAGATGCCACGCATAAGCCTAATAAATCATTGTGATCAGCTCCTAAACGTCAGATTACAATCAAATAGAAGGAAACAATAAACATAATGGCAACACCACACAGGCTTTGTTTACAATATGTATTTACATATCCACGGGCGATTGACTCTCAATATGACTGTCAAACAGACATCCGCCATTATAATTGAATTCAGAAGCGCGGGAACTCCTTGTCACTCGCGTGACGTTTGACATGTCAACAATCGCTAAATCCGATTAGATCGTATTAGAAATTATCGACTGAGCAGCGATGCCGATAGGGTTACATCACTTGGAGTAATTGGCTGTTAAAATTCACTTTGTGACAGAATATCGAGGAGTATCGTTTGACTTTAGTGATGTAGTCTAATACTGGTGTATTGTTTTAATTCACAGCTCCGGACTTCGTGAATTCTCTGGTACACGGAAACTTCGTGTACTTCTTCTTTAGAGAAACAGCTGTTGAATACATCAATTGCGGGAAGGTAATATAGTTTTTTTTTCTCATTTCTTCTAAGCTTTTTTTACCCGACTGTGACGAAGCCTAAAAGGAGGGTTATGTGTTTGGCGTGTATGTACACACATCAAAAGTGTCTAGGGATCAAGCATTTTTATGCGGATTTCTTGAGATTGAGATGTGGCTTTGTAATAAATTTATGATTTTATAAATTTATATGGATCCTTTTTGGTGCATTTCATAATTTGAATCAGGAACTGTGAATCAAATTCGAGTAAAAGATGAAAATCAGCTGTCAATATTTTCCCTATAAAAACATACAACGCATTGAAGACATTATTAGTGCTACTGTTTCCCTACTACTGATTAAAACCAACGTTATTATGGAGCGGCGACGTCATTTAAGCAGGGAAGAAATGCTCAGAGCCGTGGGAATGATAGAAGCTGGTTCCCGGCAACGTACTGTGGCTTTAGCTCTGAATACAAGTCAGAGTGTTATCAGTCGACTTTGGACACGTTACCGAAGCACTGGTACCGTGGCTGAGCGCCATGGAGGACGGTATCGCTGCACCACACGGAGACAAGACCGATACATTCAAATCTTAACTCGAAGAGCTCCAACAATAACCGCCATGATGTTAGCCGTGAGGCTTCATCACTCTTCAGGGAACTTAATTAGCGACCAAACAGTCAGAAACCGCTTGCATGAAGTGAACCTTCATTCCCGAAGACCGCTACGGGTACCACCTATAGCAATGCACAATCGTAGGATTCGATATCAATGGGCTCTTGAACACAGAAATTGGGCAGAAGAACAATGGCGTTTCGTGTGCTTTTCTGATGAGTCTCGTTTTGGTATGAGACCGGATACAAGACGTATACGACACTGGAGAACCCCTGGACGCCAACAGCGATTAAAATCCTGCCAGGAAGTCCATCCTTATAGTGGTGGAACCATCATGGTATGGGCGGGTATTTGGATCGGCTGAAGAACTGAGTTGATTTGGATCAGAGGCAACCTCAACGCTCAAATTTATGCTGAGACGATTGTATCAGACGTCATCGTTCCTCTACAAGTGCAAATCGGTCCCTTATTTCAGTTAATGCATGATAATGCACGACCGCACACCGCAAGAGTTGTAAGACAGACTCTCGCCGCAGCTAACATCAATGTCCTGCCCTGGCCTGCTCAGTCGCCAGACTTGAACCCGATTGAGCATGCATGGGATATGCTACAGAGAAGAGCTCTGCCGAATATGGAGGGTATCCAGTCGCAAGAAGACCTTTTTTTGTTGTTGCAACGAACATGGGCGGCCATTCCACAGCGTGATTTGGATGAACTCATTTTGAGTATGCCAAACCGATGTTCTTGTGTTGTTAGTGTTCGCGGTAGAAACACGGATTATTAATTGTTTAAGTTACCCAATAAAATTTTAAAGAAAACTGTTATTTCAGTCTTTTTTTCGAACTTTAATGTTAGTGGTTCAAATGTCAAAAATCCCTTTATTAGGAAAATGGCAAATTTCTTTATTAATGCAGAGGTGACTTGGTTTATCGTTACTGTGACAAACGAAAACACTTTATTTGATGAATCCTTAAAGAAAATTTTAATTAATATCAATCAGGAGAAAAGTTATTGCAAAAATATATGTTGATCCCTAGCTAGACACTTTTGATGTGTGTATGTCTGTTTCTTTATTCCCTCATAACTCCTAAACGGATGAAGGGATTTGAATAAAATATACGTCGTTAGATTCGTCTTGATGGCGCGAGTGTTACTGGTTACATTAAAATTTAAAAAAAAAAACAATAAAATTGGCGGATTTTGGGGGAAATATCGCAGATTTTAAAAAAAAAAAGGTTCCATTACCATCGAGGAAGGTAGGTAGGTATAAAAATGAAGGGTTTTAAATAGAGATTACAAAAATATAAGACACTTATATGTTTAAAGAAATTCAAAGTCACAAAACCTATAAACAAATACAAAAGTTAAATCATCTGCGAAGAAATTTACGCGACCAACGAAAGAACCAACACAAAAGAACTAAAAAGTTGGAAATAAAAAAAGTAGTTAAAAAACTAAAAAACCCGACTGAAAAACTGAAAAGCGAAAAACAAGCACATTTTAAATTAAACAAAACTTGGAAGCAGGCGGGGTTCATTTGAATATAAAATTATGAAATGAAAATAGAGTTTTTTTTAGTTTTTTAGTTTTTAACAACTTTTTTCTAATTACCTTAGGAATTGACAATAAATAATTATCTATTCTGTTCTTGGCCGTCGCTATCAACTTCCAACTTCTATAATAAAACTTTTTCTTTCCATGAGTTCCAGGTGAACCAAATCTTTAAATAAGCCTATTTCCAACATTGCACTCTGATGGCCCCCGACCTACTATCACCCGAAGTAGTTTCATTAGAGATCTCTTATTGATGAACCCATTCGTCGGGACACGGAATGCTCTAGTTGAGCGTGTTCTGCTGCACTACGAGTAGTAATTCACTCGCGGCGTGACACGGTACGTTTCCCCGCCCTCATGGCGTGACACGTCTACAATTCATTGCTTACATGCGGTTTTACTGTAGCGTTTGCAGGTAGTTGTAAATTAAATTGGAGGTGCTGTTGTAATTTAATAAAATGGGTCAGTTTAGACATTTTCGGAATCTGAATAACTTTACGCCCCAAATTTGTTCAAACTGGGGTGAGGCGGATCCTCACCCCAGTTTCTCTAAGGTAGGTTCTTTTACACATCGCCTAGTCAGCTAAGTCTTTAGATAAATATTATCCTTCAGGAAAGTTGTAGGGAAACCAGTACTCTTAGAAAGGACAGACACAGATATCTGTCATTCCGACCGCGCCGTCGCGTCGTCACGGAATCCCGTTTCAAGACGAATGTACGAATAGATAAAAAATGCATTACTGTACATCAAAATCATAGTATTCAGGGTAACAGCTAAAGATTCAAAGATTATTCAACATTCTCTTATGCTCCTCATTCAGGCGGTGTACTCTCGCGTGGCCCGAGTCTGTCGGGACGACCGCGGTGGACCTCACCGGTTCAAGCAGCGCTGGACATCCTTCCTCAAGTCCCGGCTCAACTGTTCCGTCGCTGGAGACTTCCCTTTTTACTTCAATGAGATACGTAAGTATACTTGTGTTTGTTGTAAGTACCAACTAAAAGAAAGCAAAGATGTAAAACCATATTTTATCGAGAAGGCAATAAGAACACTGGCCAAGTACCCTAAGGCCACAAATCGGAGACGCGTTTCTTACAGCGTGCAGCGGGGTGTTGAATGGAAGTTCCATTCAACGCACCCGCTGTCACTACAGGTAAACGGTCGTAGGCGACTGTCCTTAGCATTCAGTCAGAGTCAGGACAGTCTCCTCAAAAGTTCTTCTGTAACTACAACAGTATTTAGTCCACTCCAAAATCCAGCCTGTATAAGGTATGGCGTCATTACAAATGTAGAGCAAAATTACCAGTGTCATGTGTTTTATTGCTTCTCGATAAGCACGAACTCAGTGATATCATATGGCATCTGGCTATTGAGCATGATTTAGATGTTTATCCTAACATAACATGGAATGG
The DNA here is from genome assembly GCA_932274075.1 of Diarsia rubi. Lineage (NCBI taxonomy): Eukaryota > Metazoa > Arthropoda > Insecta > Lepidoptera > Noctuidae > Diarsia > Diarsia rubi. Next base: position 12,533,189 of record OW026429.1, read on the forward strand.
CACCCAATGATACAGAAAGTCAGAAACTTCTATAGTCAGACAACGCAGGCAGAGAAATATAAGTACTGCCCATTTTAATCGTAAGGGGGATGAAAGCACCCACATTTCGCCAAGTCTACCACACTATTCCCAAACCAATGGAACACCTGAAAGCTATAATCAACAGTGGTGACCACCAGAAAAGCGCCGAGGTAATGAAGCCCGACGAAGTCCCAGAAAAACAATTCCACACCAAGCCACATGTACCACATGCCACATTTCGTCAATGGAACTATATTTACAAACTACAATTTACAGAAATAAAGTTATAATAAAATATATACAAGTATCAAAAACAGAAGAATTACAGAGCGTCAAAAAATTCGTCAACAACGCTGTCAACAGGAAAAGTGCCCAGAAAGCTGGCAGTATTCCCACGTTTGATGGCAATGCTGATTTAACAATGAATCAATCAATTAATTCGTCAATTAACTTTTTTATGTCTTCTTCCAGAATCAACAACTGAACTTATAGAAGGAGTGTACGGAGGGCTGAACGCGCAGTTGATCTACGGAACCTTCACGACTCCTCCCAACAGTATATCGGGCAGTGCCGTCTGTGCGTTCAGTATGCAAGACATCGCTGATACCTTCGAAGGCACCTTCAAGGAACAGAACGCGATCAATTCTAATTGGTTGCCTGTTAATAGTGCTAAAGTAAGTTCTGTTAAGATTTCGTGATACTCTATCTTGGTCATGTTTTACAGATTACTTTTCTACGTTATAATTAGATTAATTTTATTGCACAAGTCCACCTCAAACTTCACATTTTTGTAATCCATTAGCCTGCTTTAGATAGTAACCGTCCCTAATTTTGGGCGACAAATCAACCATTTTATCCACATCTGATACAATCTCCAATCACCTTAAACTCCGTACCAGGTTTTTCTAAAAATATAACATCATCTCTTTAGGTACCGGAACCACGTCCAGGGACTTGTAACAACGACTCGAGACAGCTGCCGGACCAGACTCTGAACTTTATAAAGACACATGCGCTGATGGACGAGTCTGTGCCAGCCTTCTTCGGAGAGCCCATCGTTATTCGTACCAGTTTTCAGTAAGTTACATTAAATTATTAGTAAGTAGGTATAGGTTAGTTGTCGTACAGAAGCTAATGTTGATTTGTTTGTTTCCAGCTATCGATTTACGCAGATAGCAGTAGATCCACAAGTGAAGACTCCTGGAGGGAAAGCGTATGATGTCTTATTCATTGGCACAGGTGAGTTCCAACACTCATTTGGACAGAGATTTTAGGGACTACTTAATCACATTAATTTCGTCTGTGAAGTTTTCAAAACGGTAACAACTGCGCTTGATAAGAGAAATTAACTCATTTCGTCAAAAAATAATGTTTTTCTTCAACAGACAACGGCAAAATCATAAAAGCCATCAACGCAGTCTCCTACGACTCGAACAAGCGAGCAGTTCCCGTGGTCATCGAGGAGCTACAAGCATTCGCAGCCGGTTCACCAGTGAGAGCCCTGAGGGTGGCGAGGGCTGGTCGTGATGCAGCCAGGCTCATTGCCGTCTCAGACCGACAAGTTTTGAGTCTGAGGCTGCATCGGTGTTCCAGTGATAAGATCAGTTCTTGCTCGTAAGTGTCAATTAGAATTTTTATCTTAAAAATCATCTTTCTGTATAACTTTTGAGTTATTCCATGTACTACATTTATTGTTTTAATTATTATGGTGATACTAAAATGGCAATACATCACCTTAGTAACTCAATGATAAACGGATACGAATAAATGCAAGGATTTTCTTACCAAAAAAAGGCAAACCATCAAAAAATATTAATGAAACATCGTACGTCACGTTTTTGACGAAATTCAAGAACAAGTACTGAACCATCACCATCACTGCTTCATCGTTATTTTGTTACAGCGAATGTGTAGCGTTACAAGACCCGTATTGTGCGTGGGACAAGCAAGCGGGTCGGTGTCGCGCCTTCTCTCACGGCGTCAGTCGGTGGCTCGACGAGAACTCCTTCTACCAGAGTGTCAGCACTGGCAGCCACACGGCCTGTCCACACAGTAAGTACTGATAACAGTGAAAGTAATAAAAATTATATAATTGATAGTTGGCACGGAGATCTCGTTAGAGACCACCAAACTGCAAGTAGAAACGAATTTAGCATTATTTCAAAGAAAATAGATGAGAATAGGTACATAGCATGCAGATATGAAAAGCAACATCTCAACAAATACCGTTTTTTCCCTAGGTAAAGATGCTGGCGCAGTAGGTGGTCTCAGTTCAGGCCTTTACGATGATGCCAGAGGTGAGACAAAAGGAGAAGTCATCAACATCGTGCAAGACAAGGACGGAAAAGGAGGAGGTGGAGGTAACGAAGGTACTTTTACTATCATGTTTCATTATTTGAAGAACATCCATTTCATCACATTCTGAAGCATAATCAGCAACATCAATAAGACCTGAATTACAACAAGTTCTTTTCTTTTTAGGTCCTGAAGTTCTAGCAGCTGACCCTCCGCCGGCTGCGTACTCCGTAGAAACCTTAGCATTAGCAGTAGCTGCAGGTGCTTTAGCTGCATTAGGAGCAGGGTTCGCAGCAGGCTACATCTGCGGCAGAAGATGCAAGAAGGATGATGACGACAATATGCCTTACCCTGATACAGAGTATGAGTATTTCGAACAAAGGCAGAATATTAATAGGTTTGTATTTTGTTTAGGGTTAGAATGAAATGTGTTATTTGTGACTAACAAACAATCATTAAATGTAAACTAACACCAGACATCAGCATACATTCTTAACAAATAACAAAATATTAGTGTTCTGTACTATACGAGATTCGCAATAGAAATTCCAATATTAATGAGTTACGTCTTTACAGAATCCAAGCAGAACCCAAGCTTCTTCAGCAAGTAGAGGAAGTGACGTATGCCGAGCCGGTGCTAGCTCCCCAGCCCAAGCCCGCGTCCCCCCGCGCGACCCTGCGCAAGCACCCCCCCTACCACCCGCACCACGAGACGCTGTTCCAGTTCCAACCCGACGCGTACCGTCGCGATAACTTCGGAACTCTTCGCTCGCATCAGGTCAATGTCAGTTGTACTCTTTTTTATTCTCTTGCATGGCTTGCTGTAATCGTTTTTACAGGTATGATTAAGGATACTCGTGAAAGTTTACAACACATGAGAACAACATTTTACTAATTAACATCCTTAGTGTATGTCGTGAACAGATAAAACTTGAAACATTTACGAATATTTGTTCAATGCTGATAAAATATGCATAATTTGGTCTTCTTATACCTGTATGAGCATTCAGCGATTTGCATGACTTTCCAATAACCACTGAAATAATACTTCTGTCTCTATGCGCATTTTACCCTTTTCTAATATTGATGTTAGTAACTACTTGTAGAACAATCGAAAAACAAAGTAAGTTTTTTATTGAACTAATTCCATTACCTTGCTCTTATCAAACATTAACTCATCTGTCACTTTGCATGATTCATCATAATTCATGGTCTCATAATTTTCTTTTCAATCTATTTTTCATGTTGAATTAAATCACTTACTAATCTGTTAATCAAATTAATAAACCATTCCATTTCCATGGCCTAACCATTGAGGTTGAAAATGTTCGTGAGATTATAATAAATAATTTCATCTATACAGGGTGTAAACTATTTAGAAAGTCGAAAACTTTCTCTAATGATCTAAATATCAATTGAGTCAATAATTGAGAGACGCTAGTCTCCTCCTTTAGAGAAAATCTCACGTCCATTTCAACCTGATATTAACCAATCATTCGTTCCACTAACTCACGCACGCTTATTCACCTAGGCATGTCAGTTAACACAGGAATATTCGGACCGCAGGGCGATGGGTACCGGCGCGGCAACGACAATGGCTTCTCGACCACGCGCTCAGTGAAGAAGGTGTACCTCTGAGAAACAAGCGGGGCGGACGCGCGCGACCAAATGCATCATCATAAACATAATACGCACCATCACCATACATTGGGTGAGTTCTATGATTTGTGTAGTTTTAAACCTTATATTTATTTTTATTAAAGGTGGGAGAGGGTTAATATTACCAGCCGTTTGAATCAATCTTCGGAGCCGCGTTTGCCTACGGTGGTCTGGAAATTGGTGACCAGCCTTTATATAAAAGTATGACAAACCGTCTTACTTATTACTTTATTGTAACTCTATTGTTTATCGAAATGCCATATGTAAAAGCTACCATCAAGATCTTTAAACCACGGGACTGTTCGAAAGAGGTACCGCGGTGTGTTTGTGTTTGTGTGAAGGAACATGGGTTGGTTTTAGTCAGTACAAGTCTCACAGTCCTTTCCGCACCACCCAGAGCAGTAGGAGTCATTTGATGATTTACCGCCCGAAAAAAAAAACCTTTGTACTATAATTGAGACATATTGGGTATGTTGCAGTGTCGCAGCGCAGCAGCGGCTCGGCGTCGCTGTCGGCGAGCGGTGGCGGGTCCTCCTCGTCGCCGTCGCCGCCGTCGTCGTCGCCGTCCCCGTCGGGCGAGCGGCCCCCCACGCCGCCCCCGCCCGCGCCGCAGCCCTGCGCGTACATCTACCGCAACTAGCGCGCCGCCCCGCTACCGCACAGACGTGAACTGTACGTGATAAAGACACCACCCTATACCTACGCGTTCGTGACGTCACCCGCGAATGTGATCGAGACATTCCAAAATTAAACGACATTTGTTATTCGAATCGTTTTCGACCGAGTGACGTTCGATCGAACGCGTTTTGTTATTGCCGACGATTATGACCCTGTAGTGAGTTACTGTGGATACGACGTCGTATATTGCCTGTATTATACGTTGGAACTGTTACGCGTTACGGAAACGCACTTTCGGAATGGCTGAATTCTAAATAATTTGTAACTTGATAGATTATGTAATATGTTTAAATGTGGATTGTTAAAACAAATGCGAACACAAAACATTCTTCCATGAAAATAAATATATACGTACTGGTGATTATCCACAATCTAAAGTGATCTATGGTCAGAGGATGTGAGACAAAAAATATGTATTTTTTTTAAAAGACGGAACAATATTATCGATTGATGTATGTAAGATGAATAATGTAACAAATTGTAGATTGTTTAGATATACATAGTTTACAAATAATGTAGGAGAAAATATAAGTTTTTGTTGGTAACATGTTAACGAATAGTTAATTTAAAACTGTGATTGTCATTGCAGTTTTTTCAACACTGCTCTATAAGCATTGTTGTCAACAAAATGGAAGAGTTGCAATGGAGTCACAATCGCTTTTTTACATAAACTACTATTTTAAGCGTCATAACGTCATTAAATATAGGGAGGGTTCTCTTATTCTAAAGGTTAGCGTTACTATAACTCGACAACATTAGTGTCAACACAACGGTGATCATCTGGTGATAAAGACGTCAAACTCTTTTTTGTTCAACAAGAAAAACTTTGGTGTTGTGTAATGTTGCCGAGCTATAACTAGTTTAAACGATGAGTAAAACATTATAGTTGAACAATGACATTAAGAACCACAAAATATGATATAAATTATATATTTACCATGTATAAAAAAATGATATGTAAAGTTCTGATACTTATTCATTCATTAAAAAGTGCTTCTTATGGGTGTATTTAGATTACTAGGAGATCGTTTTGATAATTATTGGATAATGTTATAGATTTAGCTATTATGTATACATAGATACATATTATAATAGTTAAGGCGGCACTGTGATGCCACATTGCCAATTTAGATTGTTGGTGCGCCATTGTATAGTTACAACCCGTAACTGTGATCATTGTCACATGCATTCTGTGACACAAAACGACGTCTCCTTTTGTCTACTGTCGTTTCTATAAATTAAACTTTTCAGAAATGTGGGCCAAAACGTTTGTAAAAATCCTTTTTCGAAAGACGTTCCTGTTGCTAATTTTGTAAAAACCGAGGAACTAGAATTTTCCCGTTGAATAATATCGCTTTACGAATTATTTTGTAAAATAGCTAGCAGTTACTTTTGACCTCGAGATTGTATAGTGTTCAGACTTATCTTCGCTCATTGTTGACAATTGAAAGTGTGTAAAGAAAATGTCAATTCTATTTGTAATGACTTAGTGCCTAAGTGTGTGTGGCAGGATTGTAATTTGTACATTACAATGATTTAGTTTTTCTGTTGGACTGATGGTAGTGCGGACATTAGCGCGCCTTTAGAGTAGCGATTACAGTAGACAAGACGTAATGAAACACGATAGAGACTACCTCAGAACTCTGACGAGATCTCCCGAACTGCGCAACAAACCATAAACAACTGTAATATAACTTTAAATCCACATAAAACCTTTGATGCCCTAAACTGGAGATTTAGCACTTGTCAGAGTTATTTGGCAGTAAACAGAAAATAATTTTTATACGCCATAATAATAAAAAAAGGCATTCTCGACATTGCCTTCATAATACTCATATTTAATTTCATTTTTATATAATACCAAAGATGGCATGATTTTAATGTAAATTATTTATTTATACTAGTGATTGCTAATAACATTTATTACTTAATCAAGTTGTTATTTTATATAAATATAACTGCCAATTTGTATACTTATTTTATAATTAACCAAAGCAACGCACAGATTATTATTTTTTAAATTAATTAACCCATACGATATGTACCTAGATGCTTTAACATGGCAGAAATGTTTAGAAATTGTATATGTACAGACCGCGAAAATGGCAAACAAATTATAATATTTAAACGTTAAGCTTGCAGTCCTTAGTGTAGTATCTAAAGAATATTTATCATGTTACAGATTTAATGTTATGGCGTCTTAAGAGTTGATTGTATTTATAGTCCGTTATAAATTGACCCTCTAGCGACGCGGTTTGTACGAAGTCGTCGAGTGATGGGGTTGCCACTCAACCTAACCCATTAATTCGGTATTGCCATTTTCACAGTTTGTAATGCGGAAATTAATTAACACGTTCATACGTAAGTGAGGCTAGTACCTACTTGTAAATAGCAAGTTCTGTAATGTAATTAGTCTTGTCGAGTAAATAAATTAAGCGTTAGAGTATAAGCGCAAGACATTTTTGAAAGTGAATTGTTAAGAATTGTTTTTTTTTTGTATTAAAAATAATATTGATGAAATGTACAATAACCATTTCTACGTTTAAATTACTGAACCACCTTTTTATACTCGTAAAGTTAATTGTAATCATAAACATGCCTAGAAGTTTGTTTGTACTAAGCGTAAATTATTGATTTATAATATATTGAGAATTATATAGATCGTATGGTAATGTAGATTATAATAGACAGCTTAATTTTGTTTGAAACTCGAAGCCTTAGTGTTAGAAATTGAAGACTTTTATTGAAATAAAGAACTAAGTAACAGATTGGATTAAACAAATATGATCCACAACTTTTATTAAAAAAAATATAATGTTAAGGTATAGCTCGTTACGTCACGTTACTCTCAAACTATCCATCACATAACTATTCTATGTTATAGCATGTAAATACGAGGATTGAGTTCTAAAGCAAGGCGGAGAAGCGCCCTCGTTCACTGAGACGCGGTATAGATTTTACGCGACACGCTATTCGTTAAGAATTTACAGAACGTTAAAGTATACCCTAATAAATTATATTCACTTTTAATGACTATTGCCTCAGAGCAAAATTAGGTATATGCCACGATACTCAGTGAACTGCAGGCCTCTACAGATAAGAAAGTACGTTTGGTTGCGCTGCATGTGCAATATTTTTCTACCTGGAAAGTTATCTCGGAATTCTAATTTCAAAATTGTTCGTTAGAATTTTATAATTAGATTTTTTGGCAGCAACGCATTTTGTGTTCTCTACGTAAAGAGTTTCTTTATCACAAAATGTAAAAAAAAAATATTAGGTAGGTTTAGAATTAAGAAAATTGAAAATGTCGCTAATATTGATACAGCATTTAGAGCCGTTTACTATTATATTTTGACATAAAACCGTTCGCTCCTAAACAAAATCCACATTGAGCATTTTGTGATAAAGAGAAGCGAGACGGTATATCATGAAGTAACTAATGGGAAGTGCCTAACTATATTACCTATTTGCACCTGTAGTTTACGGACCCGTTAATTCCCATGAACCGACCATTATCTCATTACCAGATTTATAAACTTTACTTTAAATTTAAGCTGTGTCCTGGCCACTATGCAAATGTTACCGGATACAGGACATAGCTCAGAGTTAAACACTAACCTTCCAAGCTAAGTGATAGTGAGTTTCTAATAGTGTGCCTTTAGGATCGCATAGTTACCGCCCTTTAGAAACTCGAAAAAGAATATTGGAATAGGTCTATCGATTTATTTTTGAACCTCATTCATTACTTCGTACAATTTTACTAGTAGTATAACGTATACGTCATCATTTACAGATAAATTCACTAATTAAATTACCTGTTACTCCAATTCACTTAATCTATACCTGATGATAGTTTGGTAATCTATGATAACCCTTTGATTATAAATTGCCTTTTTTATTCTCATAAACTCATGTTTTATACTATCTTATGATTTGCTCTTTACTCCAGAGACATTAAAGATGTAGGCTCTGTTTTAAGTGTAATCTACGTTTTAGCCTCTGAACCATGGTAACAAGGAAGTAACATGTCTTATGCTTAAGGCAGAGTCTTGTTTTAGTTTCTTTTAAGGCATAGGTTTAAGTAGGGGTTTTATAAATAATAATGCAAACGCAATTGCAGTGATAGAACTGTTACACCTTATTCGCTGCCCGTATTTATAGAGTGCAATTTTTTTATAACTAGAGACAAATAGATTGTAAAACATTGATTTGCAAAATATGAAATAGAGCTCGAAGGAAGCAAGGTTTTATATTTTACTCTTCTTTGTTTGAAATGTTATGATCATTTTCTCATTAAAATATTATTAATATTATGCTAAATATTTTAGCAAAGGATAAAATGTATTCCTTTTCTTTAGTAAATAAAATATTGAAACTCGATCTTTTTGCTTTTCTATTTCTACCACCCTTCCTCCAAATGCCTTTAACGGTAATCGTTCAACGGTTTGTTTGATAATCACATATTTGTCAACCGACACCCAGCGATTTAATAACGACAAGTTTAAAGACCTGAAGAGCTGAGTTTAGTTGACTACTCCGAGGTTTATGAATGAAATATATAATATGTTATATCGACGAAACATAGAGATAAATTCCAAAAAAATGTATTTATTTAATTAGGTGCGCCAACAGTACATACATCTTACAATTAAAAATGATAATACGGGGTTAGGGTTACTATTTGGGTACCATTTACAGGTGTAGACAACATTCTCTCAAGTGAGCTGGACATTGGATGTTATACCATGCTCTAGCTGACAAAGTACCAATGCCTTGAAATTTTTAGCTTTGCCCCAAATGATTTTGTGTTTATTTTGACAAAAGCCAACATTTGAGCTGATTTCGTTACAGTATCAGAGATATGAGAGGTAAACTTTAGTTTTTGGTCCAATGTTACTCCCGAGTCACGGATTTCCGAAACCTCTTGTAAGATAATGTTATAAATTTCGTCCTCCCGCTGAAACTACTTGTTTTCTTTCGCTCAAATATGATTTAAACCAGGCAAGAAGGGACCCATGATAATATGATTCGAGTTTCTGTAGTAAAAGTTTATGATTAACCTTATCAAAGGCACTGGAAAAGTCTGTGTATATCAACTTGGTATCCTCCATCAATTTCTTTTGTTAGATCCAAGATAAAACAAGTCAGATTAATATGAGAGAACATTGACGTTGATGATGGACATTGTTATCCAAGGGGCGAAAGTTACTTATTTAGTCCCGAGACGGGGTTTGGCGCCCGTAACGTAGTGAGGGCGATAATGGTTCGAGGGACTAAATAAGTAATTTACCAGAGGTAAACACTGCGCTTTTCATTACGAATACGAGGAAAGTAAAAATAAGAACATAAATTATTATCTAAAGAAAAAAGTAGTGTTGATCGGATTGTCGCTGTCCCGTTTTTTTTTGTTTTGTCCTTGGTCTTCCAGCTATACAGCCAGTATTTTCATGTTCATCATGAAAAAAAGGCCAAGATTTTGCCGAAATTTAAGTTATTTTAGAGAAATAGTTAAAACTAAATTATATTAAAGTCATAACATAAATATCCAGTTAACTATAGGATATTTTAAATCCCGCTGTAATTTAGTGGCTGTATAAAAAGTTGGAACATGGTTCAATAAAAATGTGAAAATAGACATAGTTTTTTTTTTATAATAATAATAATATTTTTTATTTACACAGGCATAAAATCCCAAATTACACAAAAATAAATTAAATTTATAATTTGACAGCTGTCAGTTGAAAGCGATTCTCCCTATGGCTGAAAAGTAGTACTTTCAAACCGCTTCGCGCTGCTATAACCGACTTTCAGAGCATGAGTAACGAAAAAATAATTATTCAATTCCACCCAATAGTTCTTGAGATATCTCCCTCCCAAGCGGCCGTAACGCTTTTGTGTGACACGCCCGTGATGCTATTGTCCTATGTTGTAACAAAAAAATCCAAATAGGCGTCTATAAAGAAGTTTCACTTCAAAAATCCAAATCGGTCGTCTTCGAGTAATCGGGGAACATACATTAAACAAAAGGTTCCGACGAATTGAGAACCTCCTCGTTTTTGAAGCCGCTTGAAAATAGGATAATTACGGGATTCAAATATTTTAGAAATGGTTGATAGAACAGAAATGAGTCTATAGTTTTTAATATTGTCTTGATCTCTTTCTTAATAAACAGGAACAATTCGAGATTTCTTTCATTCTTCTGAAAAAAAGAGCGGTTTTAGATTTTGACAAACGGTGCTGCCAGTACATCTTCTTTCCAGCAAAAACACTAGGAAGTGTCGAAGGGGGGGCGTTTTGGGGGACTGTCTCTTGTAAATAAGTAAAGTAAAGTAAATTTTGACGTTCGAAAAGTGCTGACTATCAGCCTAGTTTGAATAAATGAGTTTTGATTTTGATTTTGATTTTTTTGATTTTGATTTTGATTGGCACACCGTTTTGAAAAATAAGGATGTATTAAATCAGGACCTGGCACCTTTATTAGTTTTAAGTTGATTTAACTTAACAAATAGTTTCTTTATGATGAACTGTTTATTACTAGATAAAGAATTACTTATTGCTGTTGTTGTGTTGATTAATGTTTGGGAATCGTCAAGATATACGGAGGATAAGTGTGAAGCAAATAAATGCGTAAATGCGGTTCAGATGCGTTCATTCAGGATATGAGGTGCTGTGTGTGAGGTGGTGGGGTTCCCTACCTTACTTCGAAACACTATTCTGCGAAAATTGTTTCACCTAAAACTATACACCGAAGCCTTCGTACTGCGACGTTATGTTTGGTTTACGCCTTTTTTGTTCGATATTTATTTACACCGAAAACCTTACATCGACTTTTGTTTCAACAAGTTCTATGTTACGTTACTTCGAAAATATTTAGCCAATACAATAATACCTTCTTTTTTTTTGCAAGAATAAATGCAAGTCTGAGTGTTGGCAAATTGTATAGAGCGTACAGTTCGGAAGTTAGAAAACGAATCGGTTTGTGAGTCATGACTGTTAGCATTGCCCGCTGTGCCCTTTTCAGACGGAGCATTAAGCACATCCCAGACCCACCCCAAACTGTAATACAATATGTTAAGATGGAATGCGCCAGAGCGAAATTCACTGTCCGTAGAGTTAAATCAGCAGCAGTTTGCAGGTTTTCAAAAACATTAATTATTTTTCTGACCGATTTAGATACCAGAGCCTCAATTTGCTCATTCCATGTCAGAGTACTATCTATTATAACACCCAATACTACACAACTGCTGCAATCGTTCGGTATTGATCCACAATTATACGCAGTCAGGGCATAGGGAGAAGGTGGTTGAGAGACTTTACTTGGAGCAAATGTTATAAACTTGGATTTTTCTAAATTGAGTGTAAGCAGGTTTTTATTCAGCCATTTCATTGCAGCAAACAGAGTGGAATCAGCAGGGCTATTGCGTATCTTTTAAATCACAGTGGCTATCATAATGTCTATGGATTAACTGTCAAATTGGTTATGGTTTAGTACAAAATGGAACCATTTGACAGTAATTGAAAGGCACTATAGGTTAGCCACTGTCATTTAAAAGATACGCAATAGCCCAGCAGGGCTATTGCTGCATTGCAGGGCTGGGCTATTGGAAACCCGCTGATACACAGCAGTGTATCAGCGGGTTTCCAACCAATCCTTACCATGAATGAGCATAGCGGTATCGTCCGAGTACATTATAATAGGTTATATAGTTAACAAAAAAATCTAAATAGTCCGTCAGATAGATTTCCAAAAAATATTGCACACGTATCTATTCTTTTTTCACGTAAACAAACAATGAAGACTACTAGAAGTTCTAGTAGTCTTCATTGTTTGTTTACGTAAATGACGTCACACGAGTTCTAGTCTAGAACTCGTGTGACGTCATTTTCTGAGACATTAGTATATACATTCTTTAGCGGTCAGTGACGTCACAACCCACTCAAATCTTTGACGCGTTTTATCTTCTCCAATTTGTATTGGTTTGATCAGAGGCGTCTTTACCTATGGTGCAGGGTGTGCGGTGCACACGGGCGCCGGGCCTAAGGGGGCGCCGAGCGCCCTGCGCCCTCTAATGCGACACCTCCAAAGATGCGTCGATGCCGGCGCTCTCAAAGACCCTGCGCTCGTGCACCGCACACCCGCCGCCGCAACCCGTCGCCGGGCGCGCGGTTGCAAAGCAAGGCTACTCCTTTTCCTACTCTATTTAAATTTACACAATAACTTTGTTTCAACGTGCAAATCAGCCTTAAAACAGATAATTAAAGATTAAATTGGCGTAATGTCGCATCGCTACCAAAGGCGCGTGCCGGCTTCGGCACCTGTTTGTTTTGATTCGTTTGACAACACGCCGTACCGTACGGCGTGTTATACAGCCGAGTTAGCAATGATTGTGCCGATTAGAATGCTATAAAGTTCAAATTAAAATTCCCAGGGACGTTCGGCGATCATTTTCAAAGGCTTGTGTACGCGTGCCGCAATTTTTGTTTTACCACTACACCGTAGTTTTGTGAAATATGCCTTGATGCAATTGGATTAAGTATCATCTTTGAATAAACATGGAAATATGAAGTAAAACGGCTTTTCTTTTGATAAAAAATATATAAAAGGTAAGATTTGGTTATTTGCTTGCACAATTATTGCGACATGCCTCGAGGTCGGAGGTCATCAAAAACAGCTAGCGAAATTCATGAAAAAAAAAAAAACATCGAGTGATCGATAGTGAAGATATCGAAGTTAAATACTCGTACCTATACGACCAAGGATTTTTCATTTGTTTATCCTACTGCAGTGCGGAACAAACAAGGTAAGTTAAAGTGCTTTAATATGTACCTACTAGTATACTAAGGTATTTATTTAGGTCTTACTTGTACCTAGGTAATAACCTAACCTTTGAACAACGAACTACTTTTTTATTTTATTTATTTATTCCTATTGATTGCCTAATGTAGGTACCGCAACGTTGATTGATGTGTCGTATCCATACTTATATTATAAATGCGAAAGTAACTCTGTCTGTCTTTCTGTATGTCTGTCTATCTGTCTGTCTGGCTGTGTGTTACGCTTTCACGGCACAACCGCTGAACCGATTTGGATGAATTTTGGTATGGAGATAATAGGATAGCTTGAGTCCTGGGGAAGGACATAGGCTACTTTTTATCCCGGAAAAGTGCACAGATGATCACAGATCCCGGGGGAATCGCGATATACGAATTCCTCGCGGACGAAGTCGCGGGCAGAAGCTAGTAATAAATAATACTTAGTCCAAGTTGCAACTATTTCTCTGGGCCTATATTAATTTACATTGTTAGTTCTTTTAGGTGCTTATACTTAGTTTATTATTTATTTTAGATGTCTGATGGCGATGGAAAAAAGAAACTTTCTGGTGCACAGAGTCGAAAAAGAAAGCTGGAGAAGGAAGTGTCTCTGAAAAAGAATACAAGTTCTATTAAAAAGTTTTTTGTTCGACCCGGTCCATCCTCGGACGAACACATGGAGACAGAGACATATAAAACCCAAGAAAATTCTACAGCAGAACTCGTCACTTCTACATCACCGCCGCCGCCGCTGCTGTCTTTGTCGTCGGTAGTTGAAGAAGACGAAGAACCTCCTAGTGCCGAAGCGTCCCCGGAGAATATACTTCGAGAAGATATAATGAATGATCTCGCGTTATGGCCACAGGTGTTATCCGATAAACAGAGCATATTTTTGATGGAGCGTGGGCCAGTACAGGTAAAAGTGGGTTCATATCCTTCGAATAATTCGAAAAGATCTTTTTCAAATGCTTATTATACTAAAAAGATGTTAAATAATGAAACCGTTTTAAGAAACTGGCTGGTTTACTCCAAGTCAACTGATTCTGTTTATTGTTTTTATTATAAACTTTTTCATGCTGATGCGACTCCGACTCCTTTTAATGGTGAAATAGGTTACAAAGATTGGCAGCATTTGTCTACTGCTATAGAACGTCATGAAAAGAGCTTAGGGCACCTATCATGTCTTTTTTTTTTTTTTTGGTGGGTGTAAAATCATCGAATAACCCCTCCCGCTCTTGGGCAGAGCGAAAGGGAGTGTCAGACTTCTACTGACTAAAAACCACCCATGTTCCTTCTTCGCCCTCTATGTCGAGGCCGCGATAACCAGAGGACAACCCGCGGCCCGGCCGGCACCTATCATGTCTTAAGAAACAAATTACATTGAAAACTGTTATTTTAAAAGAAAAGTCAGTAGATTTCTTGCACCAAAATGAAATTGATCGGGAAAAAAAACGTTGGGTTGCAGTACTCGAACGAATAATCAACATAATTCATTTTTTAGCGAGGCAATGTCTAACTTTTCTGGGAAGATCTCAAAAAATTTACGATTCTGATAATGGTAATTTTTTAAAGCTGGTTGAATATACCTCTAACTTTTATAATGTGCTTGCGGAACACATTGCCCTTATTCAAAAATCCGAGTCACGCCTTACTCATTATCTTGGCCATAATATTCAGAATGAAAT
Organism: Diarsia rubi; assembly: GCA_932274075.1. Classification (NCBI taxonomy): domain Eukaryota; kingdom Metazoa; phylum Arthropoda; class Insecta; order Lepidoptera; family Noctuidae; genus Diarsia; species Diarsia rubi. The sequence continues at coordinate 12,548,338 of OW026429.1, forward strand.
AATACAATTATTGGGAGAAAGAATAAAAAAAGCTATTGTTTTGGAATTGACACAATCTAAATATTTTTCCATTATTTTAGATTGCACACCAGATATTGCACACGAAGAACAAAAATATCGGTTGTCGTACGGTACGTTCTTTTAAATGCAAACAACAACAAGACTGAAGTAAAAGAACACTTTCTGGGTTTTTTTCCTATTACAGACACTACTGGCCTGGGCTTAACTCAATTTTTGTTAGATTTTTTAATTTCAAACGAAATTGACATAAAAGATATGCGTGGTCAAGGTTATGATAATGGTGCAAACATGAAAGGGAAAAATATAGGTCTACAAAAACGAATTTTAGATTTAAACCCGCGCGCATTTATACCTTGTGCGGCACACAGCCTAAATTTGGTAGTGAATGACGCTGCTAAAAGTTCATTAGAAATTGTCAATTTCTTTTCAATTGTGCAGGAAATTTATGTCTTTTTTTCTGCGTCAACAGCACGTTGGCAAATACTTGCTAAAGAAGTGCCAAGTTTAAGTCTAAAACCACTCTCAAATACTCGATGGGAGAGCAGGGTTGAAGCAGTAAAAGCTCTACGTTTTGAACTGGGCAAAGTTTATGATGCCTTGTTTACTATATATTCCGATAGGAGCAAAGATGCAGAGTCAAGAAATATGGCAAATTCATTATTGGCAAAAATTAAGTCGTTTAAATTCATCTGCTCTCTGCTTATTTGGTTTGAAATTTTAAGCAAGATTAATATAGTTAGCAAGGCCCTTTAAAAGTCAGACATTGTATTGTCAGAAGCGGTGAAAATGATTGATAATGCAAAAATAAGTTTGTCTGAATTCCGTAATGAATCCGCTTTTGAGGACCTCCTTAACCGGGCGAAAACTGTAGCGGAAGAAGTCGAGGCAATAGTAGAATTTCCCACACCTGCACGCAATCGCGCTCGTAAAAGGTTTTTTAATTATGAGGCGGAGGATGAACCGATAACAGACGCGAAAATACATTTTAAAGTAAATTTTTACTACTATTTATTAGACACCGCAATTACTAAGTTCGACGAACGGTTCGAACTTTTGAATGAAAGTAATGTAATTTTTTCATTTCTTCAAAAATTGAAACACTGGAAAGATTTGGACTCTGATACAAAAAAAAACACATTGCTCTAATTTAGAAAATAAACTTTGCCATGCTGGCTTTTTAGATGTGGAACAGTTCGAGCTCTATAATGCCTTCCTAAAAAAACTTTTTGCTTCCCGACATCATTTAAAATTGTACCATCTGCATCCGAATTTCCGTTTGAAAATATAACTGTTAGTATTCCATTTTGACCCCGCTCCTACTAGACTAGAGGGCGCCAGGGTACTGGTTGCACACGAGCGCCACAAGGGCTAGAGACGCCTCTGGGTTTTATAAAACAAAAAATACGTATCCAATATTTTTCGGAAATCTAACAGACGGACTAATTAGAATCATATTTTTTTAAGTCAGTAAACATCCCTATTTTGATATTGGTTAGGGTCAGATTACAAAGGTCATTAATAAAAAAAAGAAACAGGGTAGGTCCCAGGACACTACCCTGCGGGACTCCATAGGTTAGAAATTGTTGTTTGCTGACGTGGTTCCCTATCTTTAGGACTTGAGATCGTTTACTCAAGTATATCCTAAAAATATCTAGTCATACACCTCTAACACCAATCCATTCCAACTTTTAACAGAGACAATGTCAAAAGCTTATGATAGTTCGAGGAAAATTGCTATTGTTTTGAGTTTATTCTTTATATTTTTTGCTATAGTTTCAGTTACCTGTAAGACTGCATCTTCAGTGCTTCTGCCTTTTCGAAAACCGTATTAAGTAGTCAACTATTTATAAGTTTTTCTAAAACTTAGGACAGATATCGGTCTGTAGTTATTGACACTGCCCCTGTCCCCAACCTTGTAGATGAGATGTACAAGTGCTCTTTTAAAGATAGCCGGAAATACTCCTGATGTGAGTACAAGGTTTAATATGTGTGCAATAATAGGGATTAAGGTGTGCCGGGTAGCTCTTACCAACACAGCAGAAATGCCATCCCAGCCCACGGCGCAATTGGCCCTGAGAACGAGGATAATGTTTTCAATCTCTTCACAGTCTGTTGAGAGAATGGCTATGGAATTAGGACAAACATTACTGTCTGAGGAGTGCGTACAGTGTGCATTAACTATTTTTGACGCAAGGTAACATTCGCGAAGGAGTCATTTAGGAAGGATCAGGAGTGATGAATAAAAGTTCAGTAACAGAAGATTTGTTGTTTTGAAGGTTTGATTAGTAAGATTGATTTAGTAAGATACCATGTACCCTTAGGATTCCTACGATGTCTCTCAAACTCAGTTCGTTCATAAAATCAAAATCAAAATATTTTTATTTTACATAGGCCTACATGGGCACTTGTAAAACGTCGGTAAAAAGGGGCACGGTTCGGTGCATTGGTCGATTCCTAAGGAGAAGAACCGGCAAGAAACTCCAAAGGTTACTCTTTTAATCTTTTAAAATCGTTTGGGTTAACAATAAGGTATAATACACACATGAAGACCATGCAGATTAATGTCTGAGATGGTCTTTTGAAGAAAGCACCACACAGATTTGAGTGGACCCGTCCAGTCAGTGCAAGCATTTGTCAGTTATCGTGGAGCTCGACTTATAACTCAAGGAGCTCAACGTCACAACTAACAATACCAAAGAAAGGACATTTGGGTGGGTCACTTAAAGTACTCAAACAATCGTTAAAAATTAAGAAAGACCCACATGGTCCTCACATTCACAATATCAATTTTTAAAATATTTATCATATTAAATAATCATTTTACATTATTAAATGTAAAAAAAAAACACACACACACAAAAAAAAATGTCACTTCTAATATACTATTATTAGGGTCTCCTTATGCATCAGACACAGACGCTCTGCTGGCTGGAAGAAATTATGCGGGTAAATAGAATTCTGCCAACAAGCAAACAGGGTAAGGAAAGTACTGGCACAGCAGAACTCTGCCGGACCGGTAGTGCTCCGTAAACCTGACAATACGCTTACCACTACTCCAGAAGAGGCGATGCGCGTCCTTATTGAAACTCACTTACCAGGTTGCGTTTTCACACCTACAATTGACTGGAATGAGGTAAACCAAACACCAACAGGAAACGACTGGAAATACGCTCACATGATGATCACGCTGGAGAAAGTCCAGTGGGCGATCGGGTGCTTCCATTCTTTCAAGGCGTCCGGTTCCGACGGGGTGTTTCCTGCACTACTGCAGTGGGGCGGGCTCTCCGTTGCGGAAAGACTGGTGCCTATTTTGCGGGCGTGCCTGGCCTTTCGGTATGTCCCGAAAGGATGGAGGGAAGTGAAAGTCATATTTATCCCTAAGCCAGGTAAGAGTGACTATACTAACGCCAAATCCTACCGGCCAATCAGCCTGATCTCCTTTCTCCTGAAAACTATGGAGAAGATATGCGAGAGAGAGCTGAGGGATGGCGCTTTAAAAGCAACACCTCTTCACGCAAACCAACACGCATACAGCGCGGGTAAGTCCACTGAATCCGCTCTTCATCTAGTAGTTAGCCGGATAGAAGAAGCGATACATCAGAAGGGCACCTGCCTGGGTACTTTCAAAGATATCAAAGGAGCCTTCGATAAAACAAACTTCTCCAGCATCAGCGCCGCCCTCTCCCGTCACGGGGTGGAACAGGTACTGACAGACTGGATTACTAATATGCTTAGCAAAAGAGTAGTCCGCCTTGGAGTAGAGCAGCAGATGGCAGTGATAGCCAAGGGTTGTCCCCAAGGAGGAGTGCTATCGCCCCTCCTCTGGAATCTAGTGATTAATACCTCATCGCGAAGCTCAATACTAACCACTTTTACACTATTGGGTATGCCGACGATCTAGCCATCCTCATCTCAGGTAAGGTGACAGGGACAATCTGCAACCTCGCTCAGCAGGCGCTACGCATAGTTGAGCGATGGTGTGCTGAGTTCGATCTCTCAGTGAACCCCACGAAAACTGAACTAGTCATGTTTACCCAAAAACGAACGCTAGGCCCTCATCACCTACCTAAGCTATTCGATACTGAGCTCCAGGTAACCAACGAGGTCAAATACCTGGGAGTTATCCTGGACAGTAAGTTAAACTGGAGCAGTCATCTTGACAGCAAGCTAGACAGGGCCTGCATCACCTTTTGGCAATGCAGGAAGATGATAGGTAAGAAGTGGGGCCTATCCCCCAAAATTATACTTTGGCTTTACAGTGCGGTAATTCGAATCCGACCCATGATCACCTACGGGGCAGTCGTCTGGTGGCCCCGCACAAAATTAATAACAGCCATAAACAAGCTTCAACGTATGCAAAGGCTCGCATGCATGGCGATCACAGGCTGCATGAGGACAACTCCGACCGCAGCCCTCGAAGCCATACTGGGGCTTCCGCCGCTCCACCTGTTCATTCAGCAGGAAGCAACGATGACGGCGGTGCGCCTCAATACGCTACAACTTTGGGGTAAGAAGTACACGCAACATACTGCGGCACTAGAGGGACTCCAAAGCGAGTTCCCCCTGGTGAAAGCTGTTAACGATCGAGTACCCAAACAGTACGTATTCGACAAAAAATACAAAATCCAACTCCATGAGGACCACCGCTGCGAGGGACTTAGCCCTGCAGAATTGCGGATCTTCACGGATGGGAATCTCGACTTCAATGCATGGGAATCTCCCTGGCGGCATCAGCCATCTTGGCTCGGGAGGTAAAGAAGCAATGGATCCGCATACTCTCTGACAGCATGGCGGTGCTACTGGCACTAAGGAGCGACACGGTCAATTCCGGGCTAATATACGAGTGCCACCAACGCCTGAACCAGGTGGGTAACCTCAATAATATAACCATTCGATGGATTAAAGGACATAGCGACTCCCGAGGCAACGATGCAGCAGACGAGCTCGCTCGAAGGGGCTCAAGCATGGCGGCGGTGGGACCAGAACCCATCGTGCCGCTCCCTTTTGGTCATCTTCGCACGTTGGTAAGGAAACGTACTAGAGAACTTCATGCCAAGCTGTGGCAAGACCACGGCGAGTGCAGGCAGGCCAAGGAGGCGCTTCCCGCCATCGACGTCCGCCTCACCAAATAAGCGCTCCGGCTGACTAAGCTGCAGCTACGCACAGTGACGGCCGTCATCACTGGACACGGTACTTTTAATAAGCACCTCTTTGTTATAGGTGTCACAGATAGTCCTCTGTGTCGAGCCTGCATGGAGGAAGAAGAAACAGCAGCCCACGTGCTCCTGCACTGTTCGGGGGTTGCCCCATACAGGACCAGGTACTTCGGTAACGCAGGTACTCTCCGCGAGATTGCCGGTAACACCAAAGGATTGCAGGCCTTTCTCGGGGAGCTGGGATGGATCGAATAAATTTCCCACCCTTACGCAAAATACTCGCTTTAGGCGTGGAGTTGCGGACACTAGCCCGTTGCATCTGCATCTAGGGTCTCCTTTCATTTAAAGCCAGATGTTATCCCTGTTTCGTATGCACCTTCAGTCAGAGCCCTGGTGTGATCCAGGGTTTTATAATCCTTTTTTTACTTGGGATAGCTCAACTACCAGAGTTGTTTTTAACCACTGTGGACACAATATTAACAAAATCATTGCAATTTATTACTAAGGTTTGCATCTATGGTTTGCAGGACTGCAACGCATGCATCCACGTCTACTCGGAGCAACGAACTTGGGGTTTTAGTTATATCAAACTTTAGTTTGCAAAACACTAACACTGGGGCGTGGTCCGTTATAGTAGAATCAAGAACCAATGTTATTGCAAAGTGGTTTTTAGTTTTATGTATTAAGAACACTAGGTTTCATCGAACTTGGAGCAGTCTGAGACTGTTTTTCCACCAGAGATGTGCTATGCAGCTATGCTGAGAGGATGTAATAGCTAAGCTGTGAAACTTTGTGACCGTTTCCATACTAAGCTATGCAGCGGTGCGCCGTGCGAGTAAGATGTGCTATGAAGATGAGACGCCTCAAAGTAAGTAGCTGCGCGAGGAAAATGCGCAGCTCGAGCTATGCGATGTATTGATAGTACATAGGGAAGCGGCGAGGGCGGGCCTACTCCATGTACTCTGCTCTGTACATAGCTACACCACTCGCGACGACCCATAGCAGGCATCTATAGCACGCATCCATAGCACACACCACATAGCACGTATCCTTCCATATAAAAAACATATTTATTTATTTATTTATTAAAACTTTATGCACAAGTAATGAAACCGTACAAAGGCGGACTTAATGCCTTGGGCATTTTCTACCAGTCTACCTTAGGGTGATGCAGAGACATTACACAGTAGGTGCTTAACACGACTTACCACATATCTTAGTTGAATCCGTTTCCACCCGTGCTAAGCTATGTGCACCGATGAATATGATTGGTGGATATAAAACGCATCCATAGCAACGTCGCATAGCTTTAAATAGACCCCGCTTGCTTCAAGTTGCTTCCAAGTTTTGTTTAATTTGAAATGTGCTTGTTTTTTGCTAATCAGTTTTTTCAGTCTAGTTTTTTTAACTACCTGTAGCATATTATGTCATCTAAAAAATCAAAATCAAAATCAAAATCAAAACTCATTTATTCAAACTAGGCTGATAATCAGCACTTTTCGAACGTCAAAATTTACTTTACTTTACTTATTTACAAGAGACAGTCCCCCAAAACGCCCCCCCTTCGACACTTCCTAGTGTTTTTGCTGGAAAGAAGAAGTGGCGGAACAAACTCCCCAGCACACATCTGTCTGTTAGGTTGGTTAGAAGAACCAGACTCGATACAATAGTACAAGGCAAGTATAAAAAAGTATATAATAATAATAAAAAAAAGACATAACATATCAGTAAACTAATCTTGGAGAAAGAACATAAATAAATAACAAACATTGTCTTGTGTTCAACTCAGCGACCAACTGTTCTTATCATTTAAGTAGTCGTTAATGGAATAGTACGCTTTTAAACAAAGATTAGATTTTACTTTGGCTTTAAACGCATTAAATGGCAAGTCTAGAAAAGAAGATGGCAGTTTGTTATAAAATGTTATACCAAGCCCGACGAATGAATTATGAACTTTGTGAAGCCGGTGAAAAGGAGCGCGTAGTTTATGCTTATTTCTAGTGTTAAAGTTGTGAATATCACTGTTTTTAGTGTACAGGTGGATATTTTGTTTAATATATAAAATGTTGGCAAAGATGAACTGAGAAGCAACAGTGAGGATACCAATCTCCTTAAAAAAATCTCTAAGAGAAACTCGGGCACCCAGCTGATAAATTGCACGAACCGCTCGCTTCTGCAGAACAAATATATTTTGAATATCAGCAGCTTTGCCCCACAGCAGAATACCGTATGACATAACGCTGTGAAAATAACTGAAGTAGACTAACCGTGCTGTATCAACGTCAGTGAATTGTCTTACTTTTCTGACGGCGTATGCGGCTGAACTTAGCCTTCCCGCTAGGCTTGATATATGTAAACCCCATTGTAATTTTGGATCTACTGTAATGCCCAGAAATACAGCAGAGTCGGCAGTTTCCAGCTCCTGATTGGCGAGGATAATATTGGGACCTAGATTTCTAACATTGGGTAAAGCGAACTTAACTATTTTAGTTTTCTTGGCATTAAGAACAAGGTTGTTTATTGTGAACCAATCCGTGACCATTGATAGCGTGCTGTTTACGTCGTCAAATTCGTGTCTATTCCTATCTACTTTAAAGATAAGAGAGGTATCATCTGCAAATAGTACAACGTCACAAAAACCCTTTAAATAGTATGGTAGATCATTAATATAAACCAAGAATAAAAACGGACCCAGTATTGAACCTTGAGGTACACCTAGCCGAACCGGTAGCCCGGAAGATTTCGCGCCATTTACGTCTACACATTGGAATCTATTTTGCAAATACGAATCTATCACATTTAGGGCCTCATTTTGAACACCGTAATAACGCAGTTTCCGTAAAAGCGTGTCGTGATGTACGCAATCAAAAGCTTTAGAGAGATCGCAGAAAACACCGATTGCATTTTGCGCGTTCTCCCATGCGTCAAATATGTGCTTCAACAAAGCAACACCTGCATCCGTAGTCGAACGACCCTTTGTAAAGCCATATTGATCATTATGAAGGAGATTATTTAAATTAAAATGTAATAACAACTGTTTGAGAATTAATTTTTCAAAAATTTTGCTAAAAGCAGGTAAAATAGAAATTGGTCTAAAGTTACCGATATCGTTTTTACTGCCTGATTTAAATAGAGGGATGACTTTACTGCTCTTCATAAGGTCAGGGAAAGTCCCCAAATCGACGCATTTATTGAAAGTAACGGCAAGACAGGGGGCTACAATGTCGATTATGTTACTTAAAAGTTTAATAGAAATGCCCCAGTAATCACCTGTGTTTTTAGACTCTGTGACATCAATCGTAATATAAAGATTATCTGTGGTTTTTATTAAAATATATAGACTCTCGGATCTCGGTCATCACCACACGCCCGCTCTGTGTTTTAATTAATATTCCCTAATCCTGGAGTCCCACAATCCACTAGATGGTGTCAGAAGTTTATTCGGAACCCAGAAGAACCAAAGAAAATGCCGGAACAGGTACAAAATATCATTCTAGCTAATAACTTAAAGCCGTTAGTTGTAAATGGCGGCAAAGATGGCAAAAATGCTGCCGAGTCATGGAAGCTGTGGAAACAAATATTCAAAATCTTCTTTGAAGCAAATGATTTACAGAAGGTCTCAAAGTCAAAACAAATTGCTATATTGTTAAATTCTATCGGTGATGAAGGCCTAGATATTTATAATTCTTTCAATATTCAAAATGAAACGGACGAAACGATAACGACTATTATTGAAAAATTTGATGGAAAATTCAATCCATGCAAGAATGTCACTGTTGAGCGATACAATTTCTTTACAAACTATCAAAATAGCGAATCATTGGACGAATATGTAACAATTTTGAACAATTCAGCATCAGGCTGCAAGTTTGAAAATTTGAAAGAGTCGTTGGTAAAGGACATGTTTATCATAGGAATAAAGAATACTCAAATAAAAGAACAAATATTGCAAAATCAAAACATAACGAATGTTGACGAAGCTGTTCAATTTGCAAAAAATATGGAATTGTCACAGGAAAGGTCTAGAAAATTACAGAATGGAAATGAAGCTAATAATAATTCTAGTTCACAAGTGCAATCAATTCGTCAAAGCAGAAGTACATATTTCAAGAACCAGCCATCAAAAAGTGAAAATTCAAAGAAAAGGTCCATAACTCCATACAGAAAATCGTCGGAAAATAGAAGTTCTAGTCAAAATCGATATAAGTCCAGTCCAGCACAATCTTTTTCAGCCAATTCCAGGTCCAACAACAATATTAGAAATAATTCTAACTGTAACAGATGTGGTCAGCTGCATCGGTACAAGTGTCCAGCACAAGGCAAAATCTGCAATCTATGTAAAAAAATGAACCATTTCGCCAATTACTGTTTTTACAAAAATCAAAATAGCAAGAAGAATGTAAGTACAATTAGTAGTTCTGAATGTATACAAAAGTTGCATAGTCATGAATATGATATTCATAGTAATATTATTATGGATTACCCTCAAAATGATTTTATTATTAATTCAATTAATTGTAATTCAAATTCACAAAATTGGAAATTAGAATTGAATGTTCATGGCAATATTATAAGATGTCAAATTGATACAGGTGCTGATATAAATGTAATTTCACTAAATACTTTAAAAAGTTTAGAAAATATGTGTAAGAAAAATTTTTTCATTGAAAAGTCAAACAAAAAAGTATTTTCATTTGCAGGTCAATTGATTGAAAACTTAGGTTCTGTCAGACTTGAATGTTCTTTTGATCACAACCTATTTAAGCCAATCAATTTCATAGTTGTTAAATGTGACTGTTCTACAATTTTGGGTTGGAGGACATGTGAAGAATGTGGCATTGTAAAACGTATTTTCGAACTATCCCAAAACACTTCTAAGATAACCACTAACAAAGAACAAAGGTCAGTACAAATGCTTATTAACAAATATTCAGATACTTTTGAAGGATTGGGTTGCTTACCAGGTAGTGTTAATTTACAAGTAGATACAACCGTCACACCAAAGATTTGTCCAGTTAGGAGAATACCATATGCTCTACAACAAAAACTCAAAAATGAATTAGACCGAATGGTGCGACTACAAGTCATAGAAAAAGTTACTAAACCTACTGACTGGGTAAATTCCATAGTGCCTGTAGAAAAACCCAATGGCGACTTACGTATTTGTCTAGATCCTAGGAACTTAAATAAAGCCATAAAAAGACCTCATTTTCCATACCCTACATTTGATGACTTGCGGTCAAGGGTAGTGAATGCGTCAGTATTCTCAAAGTTAGATGCAAATTCAGGTTACTGGATGCTAAAATTAGATCCAGAGAGTAGTGATCTTTGCACTTTTAACACACAGTTTGGCAGATATAAATTTTTAAGACTTCCTTACGGAATAAATTCAAGTGGTGAAATTTTTCATAGAGTAATGTCCGAGTTATTTGGGGACCTTCCAGGTGTTATTATATTTGTCGACGATATATTGGTCTATGGTTCTACGCAAAGTGAACACGATGAAAGATTAGAAAATGTTTTAAAAAAAGCTAAAGAAATCAATTTAAAATTTAATAAATCAAAATGTCACTTCGGACAGTCTGAAGTTTCGTATGTGGGTCATGTTTTTAACAAAAATGGTATTTCACCAGATACGTCAAAAATCGAAGCTATAATGAAAATGCCAAGACCGGAAAACATAAAAGATCTTCAACGATTTCTTGGTATGATAAATTACCTTGGTTCATATGTACCTAACTTAGCTCATAAAACTACTTTACTTAGAGAACTCCTTAAAAAACAAAATATGTGGCAGTGGACTCCTAATCACGAAAAACAATTTACTAAATTAAAATCTCTTATTTGTCAATCACCTGTCCTAGTACATTATGATGTAAACAAACCTGTACGATTGTCAGTAGATGCTTCAAAAAATGCAGTTGGAGCAGTAATTTTTCATGGACAAAATCCTATTGCATATGCATCTAAAACTTTAAATAAGTCTCAGGAAAACTATGCCCAAATAGAAAAAGAATTGTATGCTATAGTTTTTGGTTGCAAGAAATTTCATCAATATATTTATGGAAAAACAACTTATGTTGAAACTGATCATCAACCTCTTGTAACTTTGTTCAAAAAATCACTTTCGGATGTCCCGCCTCGTCTTCAAAGAATGATGATAGCTATACAGTCATATGATCTTAACGTTTCATATACAAAAGGTACTGAAATGTATGTCTCTGATACTTTGTCTCGTGCACCCATATCAAAAACTAATATAGAAAAATTTAATTTTGATGAGTTGGATAGTAATATAGTTTGTCAAGTAAAATTACTAACTTCTAATTTGGCAATTACTAAAGAAAAACAAGAAAAAATCATGTCTCATACAAAATCTGATATGTCACTCCAAAAACTAAAAGAATACTTTATGTCAGGATGGCCTAATTGCAAGCAAAAATGTGATTCAATTGTTTTACCCTATTGGAACATTAGAGATGAGATTCATGTTGTAAATGATCTAGTTTTCAAGAATCAGTCTGTCATTATACCTAAATCTCTACGTTCTGAAATTCTCTCAATTTTACATGAAGGACACATGGGCATAGAAAAAACTAAAAATCATGCCCGTGGAACTGTTTTTTGGCCTAATATTTATCATGATATTGAAATGAAAATAAAGCAATGTGAAACTTGCATGACATTTAGTTCAAATAAAACAAAGGAAACTTTATTATCTCATGAACAACCTTCTTTACCATGGCAAAAAGTAGCTACAGATTTATTTGATTACAAAAGCAAAAAATATTTAATAGTTGTTGATTATTATTCAAATTACATTGAAATAGCACAATTAAATCAAGATTCTAGAAGTTATACAGTCATTAATCAAATCAAGTCAATTTTTTCACGACACGGTATTCCATTGCAATTAGTAAGTGATGGTGGCCCTCCATTCAACTCTCATGAATTTCAAAATTTCACAAAAGACTGGGATATTCAACATATCATGTCAAGTCCTCACTTTCCTCAATCAAACGGTCTTGCGGAAGTATCTGTAAAAATTGTCAAAAATATTCTCAGAAAATGTGAACAGTCAGGTACAGACTTTTATATTGGTCTGTTACAATACAGAAATACCCCAAGAGGTAATCTTAAATCACCTTCAGAATTACTTATGTCAAGAAAACTGAGAACAAAATTGCCTACTATAACAAGTAATTTAAAGCCAAAAGTAGTTCAATTTTCAAGTCATTTAAAAAATAAGTCACAAAATTTGGAAAATAGAAAATTATATTATGATAGAAATGCTGTATCTCCTCAACAATTTCAGTCAAATGACATAATATTTTTCAAGAGAAATCCCAAGGATGCAACATGGTCTAAAGGTGTTATTTTATCAAAAACTAACTTTCCAAGATCATACTTAGTCAAAGATAGTAATGGGACAGTTTATAGAAGAAACACAAATCATATTAAGCTATTTAAGTCAAATCTGTCACAGTCAAAGTCACAAAATAGTTATAAATCGTCACAGTCAAAGGAAAATACCCAAAAAATATTGGAAAATAACAATGATAATGCTAATCATTCTGGTCACAAGTCGTCCAAGTCTTATAATAAATCGTATCAAAAATCATACAAGTCTGATAGAAAAGGAGGGTAAAGAGATGCATCATTATTATATTCCTGAGTATCTATATTGTAGAAGAAAAAGTAATGAGGAACAAATTGTAAATTTAGATGATTCTTATGCATCTGCCGAGTCAAGTCAGTCATCTAATGATGAGAATCCAATACAATTGGATAAGTCTGTCAAGTCAAATGTAATGAATAAAAGTAGGATACAGTCTCCTATATTTGTAGAAGTTAATGATGATGTACAAAGTAATGAATATTTGTCAGAAAATGAAATGTTAAGTCAGTCACAGTGTGGTAGTCAAGACTTACCTGAAATGTTAGATATAAGTATAAGTTCAAATACACCGGAGTTAAGATACTCATCCAGAGGGAGATTATTAAAGTCTAGAAAAAGACTAGATTTATAAAAATGAATGTAAATTTATTACGTCGATTTAATGAGTCAATATAATTAAATTTTTAAGGTTAAGTATTTAATTTGTCCTAATGTTTATTTACGTTCTAATAGCAATGTCAAGTGTCATTAACGTCAATGTCAAGTCATGTCATAATTGGTCAATGTCAAATTTATGTCAACTAACAAATTCAGTGTTGCCCTTTTATTCTTAAGAAAGGGCATGTAGCATATTATGTCATCTGTGACATCAATCGTAATATAAAGATTATCTGTGGTTTTTATTAAAATATATAGACTCTCGGATCTCGGTCATCACCACACGCCCGCTCTGTGTTTTAATTAATATTCCCTAATCCTGGAGTCCCACAATCCACTAGACTACCTACTTCTTTGTCTGCTCCAAACGAGATCAATGAGTCGTAGAGAGCTTGTAAACGACCACAGCGCCTGTGTTTGTTGCTACGAACGTCATGTCTGATGCCAATGTAGCTACTATTTATTGTAAAAAGAAACCGACTTCGAAAATACTAAAAGTGAAAAAACTAAAACAAAAAAAATGAAAAATAAACTTCAGAAGAAAAATCAGCTTCTGAAGTCGGTTCTGAAGTTGTAATATCCTATACAAATATTTACTATACTTAACAATCAACCGAGAGACCTAATCTTTAACCTTCAAGATTCCCTTAAGAATCACGTAAATCGGATCATAAATCTCAGCGTAATCGTTGTACCTACATACATCAAAATACCAATCGAATTGAGAACCTCCTCCTTCTTGGAAAGTCGGTTAAGAAAGATTTTCGTTCTGAAAATTAACGAGCGAGCTCTAACAATTTTGGCATTTCGGATAAATTACACTATGTTTTAACAATTCATTTATGGAATAGATATAGAAGTGTTTTAAGGCATGATGCTTCAGATACGGGACCATTAGAACTGCAAGAGCGTGCGAAGTCATCTCGAAAATTTTAGCCCCCTGCCTCTGAAAAGTAACTGATTTTCTTTTTATCATTCAAAAATTTATACTTATTTTTTTCTATAAACCATCGCATGTCTACTTTATAGCTTAATAATTAAGCCATCGTTTCATGTACATAATTATGCTGTACTTTTGAAACGCGAGATGTTAATGGAATGAAGGATTGAACAAAGAAAAAAAATCCGCGGTAAAAGTGAGCGAAGCGAGCAAGATAGATAGAATATATATAAATATTAGCATTCTAGATAGGTTAGATTTTCTTTTTACCGTGAATACAATAATTAGTTAAAGTAAACAAGCTTTTCTAAGAATACATTGATAGGAAGAAACTTAACCTTGGAGTAAAAGAAAACGAAAAAGGAGTAGTTTTCATGGAAGCTGGTCATATATTTTTGATTTGGCCTTTTCTATTCACGCGACAAACTTCTATGGAAGCCATTGTTACTCGTTTTCATTTACTCCAAGGTTTATTTTCTTCTTTTCAGTGCATTTTTATGGAATTTACTGTCACCAGAACCAAAGTTTGAGCAAACTTTCAGTTTAATCGGTTGCGGGGAAGTGGTTTGAAATTCAGTTGCAAGATTTTACCAATACATACTAACATACACACAAACAAGAATAATATTAGTGCTATTTTACTTAATTTTCGGAGTGGCATGCGGCAGACCGGAATATGTGGAAGGCTAGTTTGAAAGTCGTTGAGAGAATCCGGCAGCTGGGTCTCGAGGTAGCACTTCACAAGACGCCTCCTTCTGCGAAGCAGTGATGCTAGAGAAGGAGGTGGCGAAACGTGAGAGGGAGAGAACCTCTCGTCCCAGACACCGCGGGAGGCGCTCCGGGCGTCGGGGGCCACGTAATGGCTTCCGGCCACCGTAGGCGCGGGCTGTGGACGGTGAGTGATGGGCTAGCTCGCCGTCCGTCCGTCTTATGACGACGACAGGCCGTGTCGACGGCGCGTTCGTGGCCCACGCGCGCCGAGGGCCGACGCCTGTCGGGGCTGCGGAATGTTGTAAGAGATCCCGCAGCCTTGACATATAGGGCTAAGAAGGAACATGGGTGGTTTTTAGTCAGCAGAAGTCTGACACTCCTTTTTGCTCTGCCTAAGAGCGGGAGGGGTTAGTTGATGATTTACCACCCCACAAAAAAAAAGTTTGAAACCGCCTCAGAGCAGCGGCTAGTAAAGAAAATACGCTTTTGCTTGGTTGTCCTTATTTTTACAATCAAGTCCTGATGACAATAGTAGTTTTCTGATAACTAAACCAAGACCTGACGTTGCCGCTTTTTTTTTGTTAATTTTGAATTGAGATTGATAAGAAAATATCATCCCACAGTTCAACCCGTATCAAAAAAGACCGTGTTTCAAATAAATAAAATAAAACAATTATCATAGAGAAACCGCGTTCCATACGTAGACGTATCTTTTTTCTATCTTAATCATCTCAATGGTCCCAGTTGCCATTTTTAGCATGAGTCTGTCATTGACACTGGACAGTGACTGACATTCGTAAGTTGCAAGTGCTTTGCAGTTGTGCACATGTGAAATGTTTATTGTTTAAAATAAATTTGAAAAAATGGAAAGTAATGTATTAAAACACTTTGCTGTTGATTATAAAAAAATAATTATAGATGAAGTCGCTTTGGAAGGCCTAGAAGGCATAGGAGTTGATCACTTATGGCGGCGAGTACAATATCGTTTATCTGCAGAGGTAACAGAGAAAATGAAAGCCCGATTCTGGGGGTTTGTAGTGTATTGCGGCAGAATATCTATTTATCAATTGCCAGAACCCCTACCATACGTAAAAATACTTGACAGATTCGAAATCGTCGACGAACCAACCGGCCACCTGAAAGAGCCTGTAAGTTTGAATTTATGTTTTTTTCTGTATTGAAACGTTTACTAGTTAGTGCTGGAAGTCTCCTGTTTTCTGTATCCACTATAGATAGACGCTATGATAACTTATGTCAGTACAAAACTAGTTTATGTAATTATTAAAAACAGGTGCTTGGTGCTGTTTTTACAACAACAGCCCTACAGATAGCTGTCCAAATAATTAATTACTCTGCAATAAAATACAACTTTTTTTTATTCTTTTATTAACCTTTTTTTTTGGCGGGTGGAAAATCATCAAATAACCCCTCCCGCTCTTGGGCAGAGCGAAATGGAGTGTCAGACTTCTACTGACTAAAAACCACCCATGTTAGCCCTTTACGTATGTCGAGGCCGCGGTAACTTGTGAACAATCCGCAGCCCCGATGGGTCTTTTAACAATGTGACACAAGATAAGTAATTGAATGATTGACATGAGTTTTAATATATCTTTATCAACTCATTTTAGTATTCATTCACCACCAATTTCTTTTTAATTTACTATAGGCCCTTAGGTAATAAATCTGCGCTAGTATTTGTAAAACTCATTTATTCTTCCAGGACGACTACCTAGATGGCCCATACGAATACTGTCCAGTGGAAGGTGAACAAGGTTCCTCCAAATATTATCATACAAGGCAATTAATACCCATAGCTGAACTAAAGGGAAAACCATATGACATTGTAATGGCTGAATATGGGGATACACTGGCTCTGGTAGCTGACAGGGAAGAAAGATGGCATGCCTTGGCTCCACATATGCCTATAAACTATTTGGCACAGATGCTCACTATACATTACTGTTCTTTGGAGTTGATTGGCAGATCCAGGGGTAATGTAGGTACTTTTTCCATTCATATCTTTTTTAATAGTTCTTTGGACTTACAAGACTAATTACACTGCATTTAAAGACTTATGATTAAAAACAGCAATAGTTTAATGGCAACACATACAATGATTTGAAAACTATTCATTTACCAAGATATAATAACTCAAGAAACTTATTTCTAATGAAATAATATTGATAAAAACCCCCATTTATTGTTGTTATTATGTTAATCTCTTTTTTTTTATTAAATTCCTAAGTAGTTATAGTTCTACTCTTATAGTCAAACTTTATAGTGGCTCCGAAGTTAACTGTTGTGAGTGAAGAAGCCCTGTCTGAGCAGTGGGATGGTTAGAGAATCATTTCAGATTTCACATCTTTTATATTATTGAGCTGATAGTTGGCCCAAAGTAACAAAGGGGATTGAACTTTTTTGTAGATGCTGGCATATCGACCCACCGGCGTTTTGTTTTTTTTTTTAGAAATCACGGCCCACAATGTACTTGGTATGTATGGGTAGAGGACACCTAGACGAACAAAAATTTCATGTAACATAATCAAATCAATTTATTTGCTAAAAGTATTGGTACAATTTCGGTCTTAACATAAATAATTTAGATCCATAATGACATGGAATCATTTGGGTTTTATAATTGTAATAAAGACATGGGTACACAAAAATGTCGTTAGTTACATTTCCAAAATGTTAGAGGGTAAATGATAATTGTAATTATTTATTTCCCAACCTCTTATAATAAGCGTGCAATTATTTACTTACATTTTTAATCACTACCGAACAAATTTAACAAAGTACATACATACAGGGTAATGTAATAAGCTTTATTTTTTGGAAAAACGTTTTACAGCATTTCCATGGTGGAATGCCACAAATGGCCCGGATGCATTTCTTTTGTACCCTGAATACTATAGCCACATTTGTTGAGTTACCTCATAGTATGAGGCCGTACAGTGCCCAAAGTGCCACGTTATCGAGATATTTGAAGGTAAAGATCAACCTAAGAGTACAATGAATTTTACGAAGTAGACCTTTTACGTGTCTACAATAGGCGTTGATTATTATAATTACTGTGTATTGAAAGATATTAGCTACAGTACAGTACATACTAATAAGAGCATGAGAAAGCTATTCTTTGACATAACATAGCGTTTTATTGCGATGCGAAGCGATTTTCTCGTGCACATAATTATAATCAACCAGGGAACGATAATTTGGATATAATTTAACGCCAATACACGTAATAAGTATATTTTTAATGATTGTCGTACTCATTTGTCGATCTTTCCCTTAAAATATCTCGGTAACGTGACATTTTAGGGTACCGTGTTATTGGATATTTTTTGTTCGTCTATATGTCCTATATCCATACATACCACTTTCATTGTGGGCCGCGATTAAAAAAAAAACAATATGGTGGGCAAGTTGATTTGCCACATCGGTTATATCCCCTTTATCAGCTCAATTCAAAAATAGAATAAAAATGTATTTAGGTATTTAAAGCAATATTGTTAATTCAAATACCATTATCACAATATCTTACACCAATTTCAGGGGCAAACAACAATTGGCTTAACAAACCTAACCAAAGTAATAAAGGACCCCAAGACATTATTCTACAATAGAAAATACCTACGCAGCCTTGACCTCATAAGGACCTGCAACATGACTGAAGTGATTGCTGGTAAAGGGGTCAAGGCACTGTTGGTCAGGTTAAAAAGGTTCTATACCCCCAGTGTGATGTCTATGCCTAAATCAGGTGTACTACGGAACGTCATAGAGTATTTGCTGAAGCAACCGGACTATAGTGAGAAAACCGAAGTTATTGTTAAAAAAGGGTTGATTTCACAGAAGCAGAACAGGAGATTGCAGAAGACTGTGAATATTTTTAATTTTGTAAGTATTGTTTCATTTTTTTAATTAAAGATCATATGTAAAATATGGTGTTCACTTGTCTGACGGCCTAGCTTTTTTCTCAGTCTAGGAAAGAATAGCTTCTTTCCTAGACTGATGTATCATGGCCGATGTATCATATCAATTATCTTTTTTTTTTTGTTGTGTTGTAACTGTTAGGAGAAGGTTCTTATAAAAGAAAAAATAGAATAGTTGCGCCGGGAATCAGGTAGGTAGGTAGTAAATGGGAAAAAGTGCATTGCAACACATATGCATGTACAGCTAGCAATTAAATAAATTATTTCGGAAGTCATGCAGGTTTTGTTCAATAGTGGGATGAAGTACATTAATTGTAATGGGTACATAATAGATTAGGAAAATTCTGTGTATTTGGTACGGAATGCTAACATTTTTTATTTTTTCATGTTTGCTGCATATTGTAAATGCTTTCTATAAATATATTGTAAATGTTTTTTCAAGAGTTGTAGCTATAGGCCAGGGATGGCGAACCAATGATACGTTACACATATTTTAGGCATGATTTTTAACCATATTTTCATCTATGCCTATGGGTAATTATTTTCAGATAAGAATAACATAAGATCCGATAAGAAACGGTTTAGAGAGGAGTCCAGTTCAACATGCAATCTACTAAAGTAACATCTAATCAGCAACAACAGAAGTTACACTAATGTAACTTTAATTTGAATTACACATAGAATTGAAACATTTATTACGATGTAGGTCACGTTTTTTTTTGGTACTAAATAAAGAGTTATAGTTGAAAATATTTGGCTTTATTAAATTATCTGCCAATAAAGACTAAGCAATATTATTGGACGGCACGTGCAAGGTCTCTTCTTTATGGGGTTCAGGTTTCCGCACTTAGTCCTTGAAGTGGTGCAAGGTCTC
Organism: Diarsia rubi; assembly: GCA_932274075.1. Lineage (NCBI taxonomy): Eukaryota > Metazoa > Arthropoda > Insecta > Lepidoptera > Noctuidae > Diarsia > Diarsia rubi. Next base: position 12,568,028 of record OW026429.1, read on the forward strand.
ATTAAACATTGCTTTTTGAAAAATGCCCCGTTGATCCGTAAAGGTTCGCCATCCCTGCTATAGGCCATCCATATCTCACTTGTTATGTTTATGAGCCATGAAATAGGTGACTACTGTTTCTACATGTCTGAACTGAAGAATGTATCATTTTTACAGGAAGGACGAACTGTAATAGCAGAAGACAAAAACAAAAAAACAAAAACTACCCTCAAAAGAAAATTCATCTACCTGTCGTCCAAAGCTGACGAACCGTCGGAGTCTGAGGATGAGGTACAAGAACCAACTCTTGAGTGCCAGTACAAGGTGGGAGTGAGCCTCATGAGACAGGCTTATGAACGGTTCCTGGATGCTGGTCTTGTAGGCCTCACTCAAGTGCAACTGGCACAGTTACTTGGTATAGAATTCTACACGAGTCGCGGAATCTGCAAGATTTTCAAATTGAGGAATATTGTTAGAGAGTATCTTGAAGATAAAGGGAAACAGAGGACTGCAAGGTAATTAATTTAACTGTTTGTCTTACGAAAGCTGAACAATTCACTTTAAATGTACATAATTATACTTTTTCTAAAGCATTATGTTACTTTTTAGATATTTTGTACCCTATCACAGTGTTGTCTTATTGAACCTTAAGTTCGACTAGTAGAGAATACCTTGTGCCACTATTATACATGAAGTTTAAATTAACAATTTTAATTGGCTTATTCTAGATTTATCGCCATAGCTGCCACAGGAGAGATGGATGTCAGATACGCAGAGCAAAAGACGAAATTCTTAGAGTACTTAAAACAGTACCAAATTCCTAAAGAACCAGTAGCCGAAGAGACAGGCAGTACGCCAGCGCCTGACAGTATAAGAAGTCAAGCCAGTACTTCAGCCCCGGACGGTATACCAGGTCCTGACAGTACAACAGATTCTGTCAGTACAGCAACTCTAGACAGTACACCAGCTCCTAGCGATGAACCACCACTGAAAAAAATTAAACTTGATACTGAATATTATCCTCCTGGGGCAAGCTCAAATACTGATGTAGAAATGGCAGAAAACGAAAGCGTTATCACAGAAGTCAAGGTTCTCGATGGTTTTGAAAGCGGAAAAACACTCGTAAGCTTTAAGAAAAACCCGACACTGAGACAGTTGACATTCGCTAATGGTATCTTTAAAGTACTTAAAGATAAACAATGTGTTTGTGGATACATCACACTCAGCAATCTAGCTTCCAAAGAAATTAATGAACCTCCCATGGATACTAAAGCACTGAAGTCCTTCATACAAAAGCTAGTCACTGATGGCCATATTAAAATTTATAAAGTCAAATGGCCTGGCATTCAAAAGTACTCCATCCTAATATGCGCTCCTCACGTCAAAGCAACAGATCCTTTAATAAAAGCCAAATATAAGGAGATTTGTATGAGAGCAGTCACAAATAAAGCGAGGGTGACCGTCAAAAAAGATAATGTAGAAAGTCCTTGCCCATCTCTCGCACAATTTTCGAGTCCTCGATATCTAAAAATCCAAAAACTTCACGAATTTCTCATGCGCTTTGCTTACTTCGAACATGTGCCAGCTGAATCACATTCCCTACCTGCAGGGTTTGTCAGCATAGTCGATTTTATCCAAGAGGTCACCATAGAGTTTGTTATCAACAACATGGGCAGTATGGGCATTACTGAAGTCAACCAGCTTATAAACGAAAGCCAGCTCCAAATAAAACTAAAAGACGCACCACCTCACATTTATAAAACTCTGATGAGATCAAACACGCTACAGAACGCGATCAGATTGAATCTGAAGGTGTTAGGTATGCTGGGTCTCATACAGCTAGTTCGTCAGACGCAGTCGTGCAATACCAGCACACTGGTCACCTATACTAGTTTCTTATTCTATGTAAATCGCCGCGCCAAAATACTAGACACGTCAGGCGTGTGGCCCAAGACAACTGGCGAGAAACCTCTAGAAAGATCTTATTACTTTGAAACTTTTGAAGACGTCACTAATTACTGGAGTGAAGTGTTTACGATCAGCACTAACACTGTCATCGACTTAGAGAAGCGTGACAGAAAGCAACTCAATCCGCCGCAGCGCACCGAGGATGAGGTGTACCAGCACGACAACGGAACTCGGTACGGTGATGGCAATGGACCCTGTGGGTTCGACTCGTGCTTCTTTATGGAAATACCACGGCTTTGGCAAACGTACTACATGAGACCAGCCAAAAGTCACATGATGACAAAGAAAAAGGTATCCATTAAAATTCCCAAATTGAAAAGTAAGAAAATTAAGCCGGAAACTAAAAAGGTTCCTCCAAAAATTGTTCCCGAAAGAGTTGCAAACGAAAAGTTAACACGAAGGAGAAATGATTCTTCAATAAGATGGTCAAAGGCGGAAGACATGGTAATAACTATGTGTAAAGCTGCTATTACGATCTTGAGTCCCATCTCACAGCCCGGCAGTCTCATAGTCAGAAACATTGTCGCCAAAGATATACTTTCCATCAATGATCCGAAAAAGACAAAAGGTGTGTGCCATAGTAGAGCCTCGACTCTTGAAACCAACTTGACATTGATACACGAAAAGCAGTGTATTATAAACGAACTGAGAAGAAGGCGGAATCTGATTCAAAAGTATGAAGGACTCCTGAAAAAGCTTAGACTTCGATACTCAACAAATATGTCGAAGTTTATCAACAAGTCTCGTGTACCTATGATGGAACTGGTTTGGACTATATCTGAAGTAATGAAATCTAAATCGTATATCCAGAAGGTTCCATGTGTCGCCGTGAGCCTGGCAGACTTCCACGAACACTTTACAATAATTACATCAACTGCTAACAAGCTATGCAACATGTTCAAGACGCCTGAACATGCCACTTTGAAGGAGGCGATAGTACTCACGATAATGCAAACAATAGATTCAGAGATTAGTACTGAAATGGGCAAAAAAATATACAAGACTTTCAAAGAGTACCCTGAAGCCTCCTTGAGGATTGCTGTAGAACAACTACGTAAATGCGGCGCTATTGCAGCTAAAGAGAAAATATTTAACAATCAAATGCGCAAACTTCTTTTAGAAGATATCTGTCAGTCATCGTATAAAATATCTGCATTCTATCAACGGAAGTGGGTGAATCGGCTGAACTCTGACTTTACTGAGAATTTGAACAGTATAATGGATACGGAACAGACTGAAACCGACGTAAAGGGCTCTGCAGAGATCAACTGTTTGTACTGCGAAATGCGTGCATATGACGTCATGGATGTGGTATGCACCACCGCACCCATCATCACGGACCCATCGGGCGCGCCCATCTTGCCCGAAGAGATCAATGTTCTAGTCATAGACACTAAATACAAATTGAAAACGGGAACATTGAAGTGGAAAAATAAATCTGGATTTAGCAAACTTTCTGAATTGTACCATCATTTGGACATCAGCCAAAGTGAAAAGTATTTATCAAGGTAATGAGTACTTTCACACCCTCCATAATGACCTTAAAAGTATTTTTTCCCACAAGAATATACCTTTATTTCACCCGAATTTAAACCTTGTGTCAAAGTCAAACGACACGTACTACGCCAACTATAATAAGTCTCTTCGTTACAGTTATACTTCGGTAGAAGTTAAAGAAATTAAGACGAACCTGGATTTAGAAGATCCGATACTATCGCATTTAGAAAAAAAAGGCGAAAAAGGAGCAAAATTCCATGAGCTACAGGTATGGAAAACTTTGTTTTAAAATCTAGTTTTTAAAAGTTAGTTTTTTTTTTATAATGGCCACTCGCAGTTCATCTCTAGAGAGGATGTTTTCTGCTTAACCGGACAATTCTGCTCTCGGCTCACTGCTTATCTAATGTGGTGTCCGAGGTTGCTGCGCGGTGCCATTAGGTGTGCTGACGCGTCCTTTAGCTCAATCATTCACTTGCTGACAGACATCATCACCTCTCAGGTGCTGTCTATGGTGGGCCTCTGTACTACTATAATTATTATGAAAACTGTAACTTAGCTTTATTCCCGCAGGAACTTACCGGATTAGACATAAAACAACTGATAGAAAAACTACAACAACTTGAATCCAAGAAAATTTCTAAACGGGTCGGCTTCTACGAAAACATTATCGTACTTACTAAATACATACAACCTTGGTCTGTAAAGATAGGCGACAAATACATAGTAACAACGCCATGGCTCTCTTTAACTGGTAAAGTAAGACTAGACATATTCTTCAAATGGTGTGGTGTCGTCATGAATCTAGTATTCGAAAAGCCTGGTTCTTCAGTAGCATATTTAGCAGATAAAAGTGAATATTTAACCTACAGATCGGTGCAAGATCTTTGCATGTTTTTAAAGAAGTATGAATGCATTAAGCTCAGTATTGTAAAAAGCGTTCTAATAGATTTATTTTCAGACGAAGATGCTGAACCACTAATTACAGAATTCAATCCTTATGAATCTCCGGAAAACATAGTAGCTTATCCTATGAAAAATTCTTTGACAAAATACTGTTATATAAAGAAAAATATATTAGATACACATAATTCACAGACAAATAATGCACTAATGGATAAGATTTTCAAATGTTAATTTAGTTATAAGAGTTGTTGAGAGATGTTGAGTTGTATGATTATTGCCTTTATTAATATAGAACCTTAATTAAAAAGACAAATGTTTTTATTTATGGCTTGCATTCTGCATTGTGGCAATTATTTTTTGTATTCTTTGTCCTCCTGACCCTCTAAATTTCTTATATTATCTCATTAGAAGTGGACTCTGCCTCTCTTGAAACGCATCTTCATTGAATTTAAACGCAATTTTGCCTCAATGATTTAGTGCACGCAAGCACTACTGCTGAGTGTGGGATATTTTGTTCAATGCTCCGGTGGCGTAATGTGTGTGTGTGTGTGTTATTCAATGTGTCCACATGCCATTTATGAGAAGTGGACCGGAGTCTAGATTTGTTTGACTAGATTTTCTTTACACACAATAAAGTGGGATTACACGAACACCTCTGTCTAACTCTTCAATATACACAGGCGTGATGATATATACATTGAATAGCATAAATCGATAACTGATCTCCAAGCTTCTAAGTTGTAGCTATTAATGTGTCGTAATAAACTACTAATCTGGTATAAAATAAAACGAGTTTTTTTTATCCTACGGTAACGAGTAGCGTGTTACCCAAGCAAGTTACGTATGACGTGATTCGACCTTGAGAGCTGCTAATATAGCGATAGTCATCAGTCGCCGATTCAACTGCCCGGCTGAACATGCAAAAAACAACCATGAAAATAGTGTTGGCTGCAAGTTTCTTATTGACAAGCTGTTTCGTGATTAATGGCACGGCAAGAAATGTAAAACAACCCATCATTGAAAATCAAGAGGACATATTATGTGAAGGTAAGTTCGAAATTCGCGGTTAGTCTCTTTCATTGTTTAGCCCGTACGTAGTGTTGAACCACGGCTGAAAATAAACAACTGAAATTGACGAGTGAAAGTAATAGTACCCGCCAGATGGCGCCACTAGTCACATTTTAATATTTTGGCCTACATTAGACTGATCATGGAATTATTTTCAATACAGAGTCATTAGTAATAGCGTTATACACATCAATAAAGATGCTTAAACCTAACGCAAAGGCACTAAGTGCCCTTCGACTATTTTAAGGGGATTCAAGACTTGTAAAATCTAAAAAAACTAAAGAAAGTAAAAAAAAAAAAAGTCGAACCACAGGTCACAGAGTCATCACATAGTAATATAAAAGGGCCACTTAGGCCAGTGTCTGTTGGCATGCAATCTCAAGTAAACGAGCTTTATTCTTCTATGGTTGACAGTCTCGCACATGACGTGTGATAAGTGTACTCTTGGCTTTATAAATAGTAAAATAAACATGGTATAAAATGTTTTAAAAATAATTCCATTTAACCGTGTCCAAATAATATATTATACCAAGCATTTAAAGTTGTCAAAACCAATAAACTGTTGCTAACCAATTTTATTTTGATTTGATTTTTAGGTCACAGACTAGCTGATCTGTCGATCGATTGTCATTTATTTAGCTTGTCTATGAACGTTTTTTTTTTCTTGTAGCAATTATTTCAAAGGGAGTGAGTGAAGTGAAGTGAAGTAGGGCAATCCAAAATTCGCCATTTTTGCTTTTAGTGAAGGGAGATTTTTTATTTGTCAGGCTGGAGGACAAGGAATATTCAGTAAAAAGTGTGTCATTAGATTTTAATTTCTCGTAGCGAAGACTTTATTTCAACAGAATCCTAGTATAATAGTGTGGTTTTATTTATTACTAACGTTTGTATGTAGTGCTACTTCCCCATCGTAAAATTTGCTCGTTGGTGTGTCGCTTTAGCTAATTCAATGGCTATGATATCGAAGTTTTAATCTATCGTGTCGCTTAGACGTTCTCCTCACGGGATAATATCGAGAAAGAGAGGCGACGCCTTTAGAAATGAGCAGGCCTCAAGGCGGACGCATTCAAGTCCCGGATGACCTTAGAGAGATCTTATTGGAGTTCACCATAAGTTATCTGCTGGAGCAACCGGGAGACGTGATCAACTACGCGGTCGAATTCTTCTCAAGATTACAAAACAACAGGACGACCACCGTAGTGAGGGCCCCCACTGCAGCCGCCGGCACCCCTGATGAGTCCATAATATCAGACGAAGAAGGTACTACTCCTCTCATAATTACTAGACACATTAGACAATAACAATGCTACCAGTTGACAACAATGACTTGAGGTGGGTTTAGTAGGGCCATGCCAGTAGTTGCTAGGATTCCAACATCCCCATGTGAGTGATAGTGCATCCATGTGAGTAGGTACCCTGTCCACAGTTCAAGCCGAGCTCCACATTATCAGTGATCAAGTAAATTGATTTTATTACATCTGATATGAATTGATATATAGTTACCGATACATAATAATATTCATATCTTGCCATGCATACAAGGATAATACATAAAAATAATATGGAGCTCACTAATTCATTATTCAGCTGCTGGAAAATGTAACCAAAATTATCAAGTTAATATTTAATTTCAATTTTTGAACTGTCCTATTAGTGGTGTTACAGTGACCTAATTAACACTTATGTGTTAGACACATCAGTGTATAACAAAAAAAAACTTAATCATTCTCATTATCACTACGTAATGTTTATTTATCAATCTCATTTAGTCCATCGATAATAATTTGCTCTTTGATAGCTTTTGTTGAGTACAGATCTAGGTACTTAGTTTAGTTTTAGCTAATTTTATGCTAGCTAGCTATTGTAACAAAATGAATACTATAATCTAAATTTACAATTTTGAATAGAGACTTGATAAAAAAGAATTATAAATACTCTCTTATAGCCAACATCTGTAATGATTCAATTTTTGGCACACTGCCATTACAGTTTCAATGGTATATAATTTTATTTATGAAGAATATAATTTTTAACTGTTGCCAAGTGATAAATTACAAGGAAAAACATAAGAATGTCCAGTTGTACAATTATCTCTAATGTTTATCTAAATAATCAGAAAGTATTACCTAACAATATTTACATTCCTTATTTGGTGATAAAACAAATTTAAATAAAGCGTCGTAAACACAGATCTAGAGATCAACAAGATATAAAAGTGTCAAATGATATGCAAATGGTTGAAGTATAAAATCCATTCAGTGTGAAAAAGTACAAAACGAGAAGACTTGAAGCTTCGAAGAACTCGACAACGAATGCAGGTTTTTACAAGAAAATTGTTTGGAGAGGCATAAATTTACAGTGTTTACTATACGCGCATCCTATTTGTATGTTTGTTTTTAACGCTTTGAAGTTGTGTGATGATGAGATTGGCTTATTTTTCCATGTCCGCTGCTGAGTTTAACGTCGTGAACCGAACCAGATGTCGGTGATATATACACGCGTGTTACGTTAAATTAGCTGAGCCTATGTAATGACAGCTAGCACAGTATCACAACAAAATTGTTCAGGTGCTAACCAGACCTTGAGTTTTGTTTGTGTAAGAGATTTTCTCTCATTGTTAGGATCATTATTTTGAACAACGTACCATTTACCTACTTGAATAGTAATAACCACATTAAGATTTAAATCAAGCTGATGCTTTTTGAAACATACTTTTTTGACGCAGTTACAGTACAAAACAAAATGGGGCAATTACCTTATTTCAGCAGTGAAATAGTAAGCACCTGTTGATTAATATGATGTGATGTCATGCTCTCTTTAATTAGCCAATTATTATTATTAGCCATTCAAAGGCCTCCCTTCTCTCCTTCCACTTATCCCTATCCAGTGATGTTGTTTGCTAATCCCTGCAAAAAGAGTCGAGTTCGTCTCGCCATCTTCTTCTGGGCCTGCCGCGTTGCCGGACTTTTGACCTGTTGTTTAATATGATGTGATGTCATGCTCTCTATATTTAGCCAAAATGTTTTAAAAAGTGTTTACCATGGCTTACCTAGATTAATCTGTAAATTTTCACCCAGTACTTGAGAATGAGATCATTTTCACACCCTTTTTCAAGCTCTTACCATACAAATTGAAATCAAAAGTTAGTGATAGGTAGATACAATTTTCACATTCATTATGAATTGGATCAATGTACAATACAACAATGGTTCACATCCTGGATTGTTTAACGGTACACAATGTTATCTGTGGAGCATAGTGTCATAGAACATTCATTAACTTTGCTAATTGTGAAAGAAGCGAGTAAAAAATATAATTACTCTACAGTTCAAAGTTATTAACATTTTAATCATACATCCAGGCAATTAAGTGCTAGGTATAGGAATTGTGTACGTCATTTTATAATAAATAAGATACACTTCGAAACCTTAATGACAGAAGAAGAGAAATTAAAAAATAAAATCTATTGTTTTGCAAAAACTTAAATTTTAACTTAACTTTTCCGTTAAACTATTTACAACTTTATTAGAATATGATCAGCAAAATTATACGTTTCTAAGTTTTGATTAGCTCTCGAGCCTACTGTACTCCTGCCGTGTTTTAGCCTCCGCCGCCCGTGAGTGTCTTGGCGTATTATTAATAATGCAGTTTGCTACATTGCCAGCCCTGCAACACATACTAAACATTTCCACTAACAACACACACGCACACTTTCTCTGAACGTACCATACCCATATTTTCTATAGGTGTGGAAGTGCACACAATTATTTAATCAACCACATGTATCGGCTACTTTTTCCTTTGCGTGTTTCTACAATCGATTGGACCTTATGCATACAGAACAAGTGCAAGAAATGAAACGAAAATAAAAGTGAAATATTAGCAACAGTTTGTAGCCTAGCTCAGTAATTGTCAAGTCGGTTTTCCGTCATTCCGTAACAATGATGAGCATAATTATCGCCAGCCGTTTAGCCTTCAGATATCTAGCACGAGTCGCTAAATAATAGCTTACACATAAAATTATCCGCGTCCCTAATGCTGATCTTCCGAGACAAGGCTCGGCAGAACACGGATGTTTAATGCATTAAACTGAATTCACCTTCGGGAAGTCGATAGTTACAAATGGCACATGGTTACATTGCAAACCTTTACATACTTACTAACTATTGGAAGAAACTACGTGCTAAGAATTCAGAAGTCGCGTCAAATACAAGTAGTGAGCCATTTGGGAAGATGCCCGTGATTCGGCAAGCAACTTGCAAACGATGTTTGTGTTTTAAATAACATTACGTACAACTAAACTACACATGTGTCGACCGAATCATCTGTCTTACGAATGTGTTTGCGTCATATAGTACAAATGTTTTTAAAGTAAACCTCCTAAATACAAAACGTTTGGGAACAGATACAACCAAAACACGTCAGGTCACATCCATATGGAACGTTGTGGGGCCTTCAGCACATGTGCAAATGTTCGCCTACCTAAGTTTTATTTGGTAGCACAATGATGTCCGCACTAAACTTGTAGATATTTACGGAGCGATAAAACTAGTGTCCACTTCGCGATATAAAAACTAAAATTATTTAATGTTATTTATGAAGCAGTAATAACGTATCATATGATAATTATAGACCCTTCAGGTACTCGAAACGTTTAAGATAACAATTGAGTGTTTTGTTTGAGTTTAAATCATTAATGGTGTGAATTACGCTATTACACAGCGCCTGTTAAACGCCTAAGCGCATAAGAAAGCACAATTTATTTTATAATACATAAACAATAATTAAACCGTTTTTATTAATGCAGTTATCGATAACCAAAGGTAAAGCAAGAAAATTCTTACAACAAATAACTTTTGAGTGCATTACTAAAGTGTTTTTAACGTATACGACAGAGCCGCCAGTGGCGCGCTTCAACACTCGACGCAAGTCGGTGTTCGCGGAGACTTACGACCCCGAAGAAGATGACTCGGACGAGGGAGCCACGACTGTGTTCCCGAAGTCGGACGCGCAACGCCAGCGTCTGGCCGAGGCGGTGCGCGGCATCCTGCTGTTCCGCTCACTCGACGCTCAGCAAATGCAGCAGGTCAGTACAAACTTGCGAATAACTTTGTCCAGAAGGCACTCATTTCAATTAGTTCCGTCTACCTCGTGTACGAAGTAACTATATCACAAAGTTAAGGTTCCATTAGAGACTTGGTGTCAGACATTAAATTTCAGAGTTTTCTAGCTTTTCTTCTCTATCCTTGGAGATAAACTTTCTGTCTGATAGGGCTTAGCTGTTCCGCCTCATCTGTACGCAGTTTGGTGCGAAACAATCGTCAATCATTTGCAAACTAAGATAAATTGATCAGTACTTCTAGACTAGGATAACTGTGCACTTTCTAATATAGCTTGATCCCTGTTTTGTTCCCAAATGTTGTAAAAGTCTTTAAGATGTTAGGTCCATAGCAAGACTGTAATAGTACATTGTTATCCAAGGGGCGAAAATTACTTATTTAGTCCCGAGACGGGGCCCGCGCCCATAACGTAGTGAGGGCGCTAATAATTCGAGGGACTAAATAAGTAATTTACCTGAGGTAAACACTGTGCTTTTCATTACGAATACGAGGAAAATAAGAACATAAATTAAAAAGTAAAGAAAAAATAAGTTATGATCGGATCTTGTCGCTTTCCCGCTTTTTTTTTGTCCTCTGGTCGTCCAGGGCCTGCAGTCTGTACAAAGATAGCGATCGCTTTACGACAAAATTCGGTCGCAAAGCTATAACGATGCGGATTTAAGTTGGTAGCTAATACCGGCGGGTCGCGTCCGGCTCACGTCCACCTTAAATCCGCATCGTTATAGCTTATCGACCGAATTTTGTCGTAAAGCGATCGCTATCTTTGTCCAGACTGCAGGCCCAGCTATACAGCCAGTATTTTTCATGTTCATCATTAAAAAAATGGCAAAGATTTTGTCGAAATCTATGTTATTTTAGAGAAATAGTTAAAACTAAATTCAAGTCATAATATAATTTTATTCTTAAGTTGACTTTAATTTTAAATCGAGTGGGACAGCCACTCGAAAAAGTTGGAACATGGTTCAATAAAAATGTGAAAATAGACCAAGTTTTTTTTTAATAATTTGTCAGTTGTCAGTTGAACGTTATTCTCCCTAGGGCTGAAAAGTAGTACAACCCGCTCCGCAGGCATGTTATGACCAACTTTCAGAGAAAAATTAGTTAGAGAGGTAAAATTTTAAAAGCTTTACCTTATTTAATTATTTACATCACAATATTCATCGTAACTTTTACATACATTGTTTTTACATTCCTAATATTTCCTATACATATTTACATAAAGAGTAATTTCGTGCTCGTGACTTCTCACCAATGCATAAACAACTGGTGACATCTTACGTCTCATACCCCACTAATATCTCAAAGTTTTCTGTCATCAAGATGTTCTTACGAAAAAAAACTGTTCTTCATTTCATCCAAGATTAGCACAAATTTTGACTCGGTTCAGGAGCTTTTCTCGCTTGCTACAATATAAATAATTTCCACTTGTTACGCATATTATAAACAGAGTGAGTCTTTCGACACATGACGTGGTTTGCGTAGGTGCTGGACGCGATGTTTGAGAAGCGCACGGAGGCCGGAGAGTACCTGATCAGGCAGGGAGACGACGGGGACAACTTCTACGTCATCGAGAATGGCATGTTCGACGTGCTCGTCACCGGCGAAGATCGCATTGAGAAGGTACGTAGACATTTCGCTGCAAAACTGTGTCTAAATCGTGTGAATATAGTGGTTTCACTTCTCGTAACATGAAAACAGTGAGGCTCTGTGATTTCGGCCTCAAAATACGAGCTGTAGATCGTGGATTCAAACCCATACACGCACTTTTCTTGGTGTCATTTTTTCATCACCAATGCTCCCAAAAACTTTACGATGTACTGAAACTATGCCAGAACATTATGTAGCCACCTGCACAGCTCCCAAAATTAGTAAGAGAAAACACGTGGAACAACATGAGGAAAGCATTTAGGTCAAACGGTAATCTCCAAAAAAGAAACTCGTATTGATCTAATTACCCGTTAAGAAAGGTCACCCTTGTTTTACGTTGCACACTCCATGTAGTTACAACACAGGTTATTGGCCTCGACGTACACATTTCTCAATGTCGTCGTCAACCTTAAAATAAAAGCCCAGCATACTTCACAGGCCAGCTCATTAGGTACTACCCAATGTACGTGGTATTTGGCACAAATTATTTGGGCCCGAATTACTTCAGTGTGTTTTTACCACGTCTCTTTATAAAAGTTTTTGGATCCCACTGGTGGTGCGTAGGCCTCCTATCTGTGAGATGGAGAGGGCCTCCATCCTCTACCTCGTGGGCCCAATGCGGGTTGGAAGTCACATGTCTTCGATATTATTGGTTCTCGGCGTGTCGGTTTCCTCACGATTTTTCCTTCAAATTCATGCTAATGCACCCAGACTTGCAAATTATACAAATGTCGGTGTGTACAAACAGTTATTATAATCGCTTGGCCGTTGACTCCATTAAGTAGATTAGTAATGAAATCTAATCGATGTTAATTTGGCATCAATAGAAATTAATCATTACATATCCGTACCCACTTCAAAAGATACGCCGAACTGTTTGTCGGGTGCCTTCAATCGTTAAATGAGATAAATGCCAAGATTTTTTTACTAAATGAAAATATCATTCGACATTCCTGAACAAAAATGTACTATAGTAGCAGAATCGTTTTAGATATTTGACAACAGGACAATCTTATTCTTTGTTTTGAGTAGTTTATAATAAAGTGGTGATTGTAGATGGCATTTGTGTAGAGTGAATAAGTGACGAGGGGTTACTAACATGTTATTTATCACCAATTCCCTGTGTTGTATGATAACATTGCAACCATTGGTGACTAAGCACACTGTCATACGCTTGTGCCATTTGAACTAGACTCTTTATTACTAATTTCCAATAAAAAAAAACTCTTCTTGGGTTTTGTTCATAACTAGTATATACTTATCGGCTAGTATACAAACAGGATAAAGGTTTTTCGGAATCAATCTAAAGCTAAGACTAACTCAGCAGACCTGATTCGAAGAACACGTTCCATCTTTTAAGATCGTTCTCTCTTTATGCTATTGCACTAAGGAGTACTAAGGACTGTATCCTATATATAGCGTTTATTATTTAACCTGTAGACAGTGCAACTTTAGTCTTAGCGTGCGGGCATTTAGGTCCAGTTCAGCCAGTAACATAAACACAACTTTTTCCACTAGGTGGTGCACACATACGAAGGCTCAGGCTCGTTCGGAGAGCTGGCGCTCATGTACAACATGCCCCGCGCGGCGTCGGTGCGCGCACAGACGCCTGGCCAGCTGTGGGCCATGGACCGCCACACCTTCCGCCGCATCCTGCTCAAGAGCGCCTTCAAGAAGCGCAAGCTCTACGAAGATCTGCTGGAGAAGGTGCCCATGCTGAAGGCGTTGCAGGTATGTCCTTGACCTTGTACTTCAAACGGTAATGGAGAGCGCTAGGTAAATAGTTATGGCGCTCCATAACTAAACCGGTCTTAACGAATTCGACAACTCTGTCAAGAGTGTACCGACTAAAAGGGAAGAAGCTGTTAGAACCACTGGCAGCCACAGTGTTATTCGTCACAAGTTAGAACCTTGACCTGGTAAAGATCGCGTGGATATGAGTAGAACAGTACCTACTTGTCGATGTTAGGTATGTGTCCAGCAATGCACTTCGGTCAACTGAGTGATAATGATGAACCCAAAGGTTTATAGGTGTATATTGTCAGATTGACGTGTAAATGTCGTGAACGCAATTTTAGTTTATTTGGTCAGGGATACTCGAAACCGTATCCCTGACCAAATAAACTAAAATTGTTCTTCTTAATCTATACTATTATAAATTCGAAATTTCGTGAGAATGACGCTTGTTTTTGTTTCACGCAGAAAACTACTGAGTCAATTTTGATGAAATTTGGGACACAGTTTCAAACGTAGAATAATAGATGTACTACTAAAGAAAATTTCTCATCTCACAGAATCAAATAAAAAATTCTCATAATATATTTTTAACTGTACTCCACGCAGGCGAAGCCGCGGGCATAAGCCTGTTGATCCATAAAATTAGACCTGTGTCGTTGTACGCGCACTTCATTTACGAATTTGCATATTTCGTGCTGCAAAATTCGCAAATAGGGATATTTGTAAATAATCTGCTAAACTTGTGAGCTGCGCTCATTTCAATTTGTGAACATTATGAACGATTGGAAATGGCTGGGAGCTATAATGATTTTCTGTATATCAAATACTGGACTAGAAGTTGTGTCCGATAAATTGAAACTTCATAATTCAAAATCCAAGTCAATATTTAAAAGAAAATAGTTTATGATAATCTAAGTCTAAGACAACAAGGCTTCTTATTATTTGTTGCCTGATGGACAAGCTCTTTACCACAAACAAGCCTGGTAGAAATTGATGAATGAGGTCCAAAATGTAACAAGCCTGTCCAAAAGATCCTGATTTATTTTTGTTCTGAAGGCGGATTATAGGTGGAATGGTACCACAGACGTTGGCAAGAATAATGATACTTTAAGATCTTTTATGCTTGTATACATATATCATTAATTCAGTTCACATATTGAAAAAGTAGGTGCAGTTTAACCAGTTATATCATAACAACTTGCTCATGGACAAATAGCTGTAACTGCATATAAATTACTGTTAGATCAAAGATATTATGTATGTGCTGCGATTAGCTGCCGATATGATAGGAAGCATTTATCAGTAACGGATTTACAGAAATACTACAATTCTTTAAACAAACATTTCAAGAGAATCCATTCAATATTGTTTGGGGAATCGTTTTCTAAAAACCGCCATTCATATCGTAAACAATCGGACTTTAAACCAAGTTTTTTCTCAACCAAAAATTGTTGCGTGGGAAGTTATCATTACGATTACCGCTTTGTCCAACTATCTATAATATGTCTGACATTAAGACATGTTTCGCGCAGTCACAGCTGACATACATCGAACAAACTGGAATTCCTTGAGAAATAAGCACTTATGAAAACATTAATCTGTTCACTAATCTTTCCCACAATGCTATAAAACTTACATTAACTTATTAAAACAATCTCGGAATGATTTCAAAAGATATTTTCTTCTTATAATGTCTGTACAAAAAAAAAATGAAAGCACCCACGTTGTTATTTACAAGCAAATAATGTAAGTAACGTTAGAGACATTTTTTGTTTAATTTTTTGTGAGATTATAAAACAATCATGTAGATGCTGATAGAACAAGCTAGTTTTTCTCCTAATTAATGCTATGTGGCATGTGATTAAAAAAACTATCATCACTATTACCTACTCACATCGAAATCGAACCAGTCGTTTTCGATGTAGGCGGTAAAATACACCTAGTATTGAAATCGAGCCATGCAGTTTCGTAGTCTTGTTAAATTCCTAGGTTATTTGTCTGAAAAAGGTTGTTAGTTAATACTAATCAGTAATGACCGCAAGAGTTAAGCAATATGTACTAAACTATTCGCTTGCGGTAAAGCAAAGGTCAAACATCTCCCAACTTTGGAAGCTCATCAGACTTCTGTTTTTGTTCTTAGTTGCCGACCTTATAACTGGAAGTGTTGTTGTGTTGTGCATTTCCAATCAAGTTTTAAATTAAAACATAACACATCTTTCCTTGAATCTCTTAAGACTGTAAAACGATTAGATAGAATAAATTTGCAAACAGCTGCGAACATAATCTTGTTAGAAATACAATGACAGAAACGTTGTTGCTGTAATGTAAAACTTTAAACTACAAAGCATACAAATCCAAACTACAACTCTCACACAACGTAAATATTCTAGTGAAACATTAGAAATATTGAAACGAGAGTGTCACCGCTCCCTCAGCACGTTTACACGCGAACGGATCCGTTGCCCAGCGTCCCGAAAATATTGCCTGACCACGCTCGAACTCGACTCGACAATCAATATGTTGCCTAGTCTACACCTTCCTTTATAGGAGTTTTTTTCAACCATTTAGATATCTACAGGCTCGGTTATATATTTACTAACAAAGAATATGAGTGTGTTTAAGTTTTATCAATGAGATATTGTATTTTCAATTTCATCGCTACTTTATTTTCTCATGCAGACTTCTAAAGCTGAGTTTCGCATCATGGGAGCTTTTTGGCACACACAGAAAAACATGTAACAGATAGCAGTAGGTCACACAAATATTTTATGCTTGATACGGGAATTGATTACACGATCCTGAATACAGAAGGGCGACCAAACCCCCGACATTGCGCCATTCCTGTGACCAAAATATGAACTACCTATACGACTTATATTAATTATACTACCGACGATTAATCTATTTTATGAGTTCGATAGATATTCGGCTAATTGACATGGACCTAGTATGACCTAATAAATGCTTCGTTAATGGCAATATTCATTAATAAACGTTGCTTTCTGCCCTTATCCCGACTTATTTGTGGTGGGTGAAATATCTAAGAATATCTTTCTATTCCATATGTCTGGTTTCACTTTCCTCTTAAGGACATTTCTTCAGAATTTCTAATTTTGAGAACGTTCATAATTTTATATATTCTGAACGGACAAGGCCGGGTGGCGGGTGGTGGCGATATAGGGGTGGGGGGAGGGGTCTCCGACTTCCCAGTAATACCCCTACAATGAATGGACACAAGGGACTAAAGCCGCAAACACTACGCTTAGAAAACGGATTAGCGATTATGAAAAATAAAACGATACGGCGTTCCATGGGAAATCTTTTTCAATCTTCCACTCCGTCCGTTTCCCATTTCGATAGACAAGCACATTAATTGATTTTAGATAGTGGCGTAACAAGTTGTTAGTTGTTACTACTTACTACATTGTATCAACGTTTCGATATCAGAGCGGATTACTTGCAAAGAAACGCGTTGTGTTTCTGCTCCAAAAACGTTATAATCTTGTCATATTTGAAGATCGTCGTGCACAGAAATAGACTGGTGTATTAATATCTTTCCTAGATAATTTCGAAGCATATTTAATAAAGTTAACGCAGTAAACCTTGCGGCGTAGGGGAGGATAACTCGATGCAAATTATACAATTTATGCGTCAACCCACGGCGTAAACAACTTTTTACGCTAGTTTTAAAACGTTTTTGCGTTTTCCACATAGTTTTATGTAGATTTAAATAGTACTTACCTATTTTTATATGGTGTGCCGTGCTATTTCAAAGAATATGTGCCCATTTCTTGACACGATTTATTACTTGAGTTAGCATCAGCGCAATTGTAAATCATATTTATTGTTATTATTATTATCATAACAATGAAGTTATGTCGTTATAAAGTACTTAACACGCACCTTTCATTATACATATCATTATTGTTTCATGTACAATTAAAGAAACCGCGTTGTCTTTCCTCAGCGGTGACGTCAGGGCTTATTGATTTACCGTGAAACAATTTCAGGAATATTTTATTACACTTGTGACGTTTTTATTATCTGGATTATAATAACAAATACGATACCAATGCCAATTGAAAAGTGTAAGAAGCAATCGAATGATAAGGTAATAGGGAGATATTGTAATAGTGGCTATAGCGTCGCGTGATACGTGCGTACGTAACGCGATAACACTTATCAGTTAATACTGATTTAAGCTAAGATTAGGTGTTGATATGGGGCGCCCAACAACGTCCACCACGTTCTTGGGCTCGCACTCGGACAAAAGTTTAGTACCGTGTGATGTGAATGCTAAACGAGCGTGGTACCGCCCGAAGCCTGGTACAGAAACTAGGTCGGGTTTGAAGATTCTAATAGTGTGTAAGTTGTCGCAGTAGCAACTTGCCAACGTCTAGGGCACGACGCTTAACGCTCATAGAGCCAGATCGAATTCTTCGCGTCGCACACACCTGCAACTCAAATACTGAAACAACTAGACCAGATAGAAACACCTATAGGCAGTAAAGGCGCACTATTTGTCCCTATACGAGAGTGAACAGTGAATGACGAGGGCGGAGACTGCGTCAATATTTAATTGGCACGAGATGACCGGTTGATAAGAAGTTTAATTTATGTCTGTGTGGAGTTTAATATTGGATAACCTGTACCCACACACTGCACAATAGTGTTCACTTCAAAGTCACATGAGCATTGACACTTGATTGCACTGGTTTAGCCCAAATACGTACACTGGACATTGCAATATTTGCACTGCAATGATGTCAACTTGAATGAATTACTGAGCTTAAAATGTACTACTTCGTCGGTGGTCATTATCATTCTCTTGAGCTTATCCCCAGGGACTCAAACTGTAACCGTAATAAAGTATTTTTAACACTGTTTTTAAAACAGTTTTAACAGAAAAACACTGAAATGGAACAGATACAATAATGTTACCGAATCAAACTGTAACCTTTTATTTATATGCGTTAATATGTGTAACTGAAATAATCAGTTTTAGTATAGCTTTAGGTATAAATAGTAAGCACAGTACGGCAACAACGCGTGGCCGTAAGAATGTAAGACTTGTTACACTAACTGCCGCACTCAGAGAGCTTCAATGATTACTTAGGCCATCACTTAGTAATGGTTTTGACAGTTTTCTCATACAAAAATATGTCATACCTAAATACCTTTACTAAGTGACTGCTTAAGTAATCATTAAATATTTCTGAGTACGGCAGTTACTAACACTGTCAACACTTTAATATCTGTTACAGATATGTTACGGTTACACTTTTGTAAATGTTTTGGGTTAACACATTGAAAACACATTTAAAAGTATTACATATTTGATTCTTCTGTTACCAATTCAACATGTAACACTTAACCTATAGGAAGGTGTTTTTAAGTCCCTGCCTATCCCAATTTATTTCACGTAGACGCATGATGTCTATCTTCTTCTTACTTCTCTATTACCTATTATTTCTGGCAGCAGCCTCCTTTCTTGTACATCATCATTCACACATAACTTTGTCTAGAAACCAATAAAACCTCAGAATATTTTAAAAGTTATGTGAACCACGGCACGCGGTGCCACGGTATAATCTGTCAATTCCTGATTATCCTCGCTCATTGTGCACGTTTTGGGTCTTTGACACGCTCCAACTGTGTCTGTTTACATGCACATTAACACCGATGTACTTACAGTCTAAATTTATTCTCTTGGCGAGCCACATTCTGTTTGAAGTTCCATCATGTTTGGAGAAAATGAAACTTGTGAATCTTATCGTAGTCCTCCCAAACGATGGCAAAATTTTCTTAAAATTAATTTGGCCCAAAATTCAGCTATATATCGAACTCCGTTCGCTGAGCCAGTCATAATATCGTCAAGTGTGCAGGTGTTAGGGCATACAGCGCAGGATGGACAGTGTACCATTGTCTGTGGAGATACGCCGCATACATACTTGAGATCTGAGCCGTCTACACGTTTTTCAGTAGTTCCTACCGTTTTTCAGTAGTTCCTATTTATAACATCACGCTTATATTCGCCAATGGGTATGCGCTAGGTATAGTCGCCAGTTGTTTAAGCATTGCGTTATCATATAACAGCAGCCCTGTTGCTGTTAGTATCAATTCTAAATTAAAAATCTCCATTTGAAAACAAAATTTTAACGACGCTCGCGATCATTGATAAACATTTTCTTCTAGCAGTTCTTGACAAATTCATATTGGAAGTTTCCTTATCGTCATACATATATGCCAGACGCCTTTGCTCATAAATCCTACAAGTAATTTCTAAAATCATTATAAATATTAAAACCTAACGCAAATAGTAGGCTATAACTATGAATATGAACTGTGCCAGTGTGTAACTGGTGAACCTCTAGCTAGTATCAACCTACCCCATACGCGAATACAAGTGTGATGTTATAAATAGGAACTACTGAAAACCATTGTGTGTATATTATGTAGTCTGCTTAATTAGCCGTATGATACCCGGCCGTGAATAGTTTCCATAGACCCATTTGTTCCCATGCGTTTCACTAAGATTAGGTCCAAGTGGATGAACAGTGGTTAAAATAGATTGCTGTAACAATATCAGAGTTTCGTTTGACTGCACAAACCGGCAAGCTTTGCTAAAACTGTTTCTCACGTGTCAGTTGCAACGTGGGTTACCACACAAAGTAGGTCGCAAAAAACGTCAACAACGACGATATGGGCAAACCTAGGATATGAAGGTGGGATGAATTTGACACTTAATTACAAACAGGATTGGTCCGTGTTGAAAAGGAGGCTTTTACCCTGCAGTGACACGTCACAAGCTAAATAATATCGTTATGTATTTAACAATAAAAAGCATTTTGAGCAAAGAAGCCAATATTGATCCCTGAGATTTCGTAGAGATTGTATGAACAGTCGACAAGCAATCTTTACAAACCCGGGACTAACTGAAAAGGGTCAGTTTGCTGCCCGGCAGGTAATTAGCTAACAAGCTGTCACTAATGCCCGACTCTACCCCCAAGAAAAGGGGAGGAAGCGGCACATGGACATAGACACACGGGCGCAATAGTTCCGTTGTAGGGTTTACACGTGACGGAGGGCACCTCTTCACATAGCGGGCCTTCTGTGGTACTATGGCAAATAAAAGCACATAGGTACGCTTGTCTCATGCTCATGAAAATGCTTATTAAATACTAGAACTACAAACCATTTTGAGTTTTGGCATTTTTTGTATGCATCAACTGAGATGTTTCTTTTCGGAGAAATTACACATAAAAAATGTTGGAAAATGATTTAGCAGTAAATTTTAGAACTTCTTACTGTTAAATGTTGTATGAACACCCACTCAATTTTGCTTCTCCTGTCACATTCATGCATCTTTAAATGCGCGCCGGCAGCGAATTCCGCGTACCGTAACCTTTCTGAGGCAGTTCTCAAATTAGATTTTTCGTGCTGATAACATAATTCCCTATTTGCCGGAAATTGCTCGAGATTGGCACTTTCCTCAATAAATGTTAACGATTTGCTGCCATCACAATTCGAATCTAATAGTGTAGTTGTAGGGACGTGCAGAAACTCATCTCCGTTCCTATCGCTTTAGGAAAACACTCATAAATCTCATTTGCATAGAAAAGACACATGTAAATCTGCTCATAAATACCTTTACCGTGTTTAACAGCATAAAAACTGATCCAATTGTTTTTTCAAGTAAATCAGGCAATAAAAGATAAAGCGCATGCTACCGCTGCGCCGTCAAAGGCGGTTCCCAGTCGTGTGTAGATAATATTGTCTGACAAGCGAGGCGAGAGATAACAGTCACCGGACGCCGATGCTCCTATCGAATTTATTCACCTTCCGGACGATGACGTCACGGCTTTATCTTAGAATCGCGTCACGCTGAAACTCGGGTGGCGACAGTGCATTTTAGCATAACCGGACGACGTTTTGATGACGTTCACTTTGTTATTTCAGTCGTAATCCTACGTAGAAATTGATGTTATTGATAAAGTCATCTTTCATACATTTTAATACATATATGATAAAATATTTTCTTAACTTTGGTAAACTGATCTAAAACTGATATTGTTATACTTTGTATATCGGTTTCTATCATCACTCTCCTGCCCCTATCCCAGTTTATTTGGGGTGTCATCTTTTGATTAAGTCATCTTGCCTTGTCATTCTTCTCATAGTACATCCTTCGTTACTTTGGCCGAACTTGACTCTTTTTAGCTAGCAACATTTACAATCATAACTAAATTTGCTAAAGAGATTGCTTTTATTGAGCACCATGACATATTGAATAATCCAGTGATTTTAATGCATAATATTGACATTGTAAATCATTTAAATTAGAGAATAGGACAATAGAGGCAAACTCTAGCAATAATGTACAATGTCAAAAAACTCTGCCTAATAAAAAGAGCATAAAAACAAATAGTATCAACTTGGTGCATCAGAATATTCAGGGACTGAGGAACAAAGACTTAGAATTAGAACTATTTTTGAATTTTAATAATATTGATATAGGTACTTTGTATTACAGAACATTGGCTTCAAAGCCACCAGTTCATGATTAGTTTCAGTAATCACCAGGTTGGTAGCACATGCAACAGAGTTAATGCCATTCATGGTGGATCACTCATTTTAGTAAATAACCAGATTAAGTTTAAAGACCGAAAGGACATTGTGAGCCTATCTGTTGAACGCATTATTGAAATAGCCTGTATAGAATTGGAGCAGTTCATTATATTAAGTGTGTACAGGCCCCCCTCGGGATTGTATGACTGCTTTGGGAAGGTATTGGATGAAGTTTTACACAAGATTTGTAACACAAACAAGTCCATTATCACCTGCGGTGATTTTAATGTAAATTTATTGGAAAACTCAAGTGCATGTAGTAAAATTATAAGTCTGTTTCAGTCCTACAATCTCGTAAACCTATTTTTGGAGCCTACAAGAATAACACCTACTTGTGCCACATGTCTAGACAATATTTTTACTGATGTTATTCCAAGTAAATGTTCTAGACTCTGATCATTGCGGACAAATGATTACTATTGATAACCAAAAAATCAAAGTGGCTAAAAAGGATATCACTGTTAACCCAAAAACAGTACGATGCTTGGAAACATTTAAAAGTAAACTCTTGAATAACTTACCGTTATTGTCTACTGACAATCCTCATCATCTATATGATGATTTTTTTGACATGTATTGTAAGCAATTTAATTCCACTTTTATTCCCAAAACTATCTCAGTAAATTGTAACGCATCTTTCAGTGCCTGGGCTACCATTGGTATTCACAAGAGTAGAACACGGCTTTATGAGCTGTATAATGAAAGAGTTTTTGTAAATACTGCCGAATTTAATTTATATGTCAAAAATTATTCAAAATTGTTTAAAAAAGTCTGTCGTATTGCTAAGTCACATTATTTGAGCTCGAAAATTAGAAACAGCAAAAATGTCATAAAAACAACATGGAATATTATTAATAATGAAACGGGAAGGACCAGTAATCGTAATAGTGACTACAGCTTAACAATTAATGACACGGTAATTAAATCAGATTCGGATGTCGCCGCGGCTTTCGAAAGTTTTTTTTCTGACATTCCCGTTTCAACGACGAAATTCCTAAACTCGTCACCTACTGTTACCGAATCTTTGCTAAAGGAAAATGTTAAAGCTTGCGACTCAGAATTTCATTTTGAACATGTCACATGTAGAGATATATTAAAAACATTTCACACCTTAAATGTTAAGAAGACTGCGAATCTGTGGGGTAATTCTGTAGAAGTTGCTAAGTCTATTATTGATATTGTAGCACCTACCTTAGCTTGTATTTTTAATAATTGTATTGATTGTGGGGAGTTTCCTGACCTTATGAAAAATAGTAAAATTATTCCTTTATTCAAGGCGGGTAGTACATCAGACCCCACAAATTATAGACCTAGTTCAGTGCTACCTACTTTCAGTAAAGTTTTTGAGAAATTAATTTTAGACCAATTGCAAAGATTTTTTAATAAACATAAATTATTACACAATAAACAGTTCGGTTTTATGAAGGGTCGCTCAACTACCGATGCCGGTGTCGAACTTTTAGGACATATTTACAATGCCTGGGAAGATAAATGCGATGCTTTGGGCATTTTTTGCGATTTATCCAAGGCATTTGATTGCGTCCTTCATGAAACCTTAATCAGGAAACTCCGCCACTACGGAATACGAAACAGCGCTCTGGATCTTCTTATCTCATACCTCAGTAATAGGATCCAAAGCGTTGACGTCAACGGGAAAAGATCACCCGGATCTATTGTAATAATGGGAGTCCCACAGGGCTCGATTCTTGGCCCTTTTTTGTTTCTTATTTATATTAATGATTTGCCTCACCTCATAAAGGATAACCACGATATCGTGTTATTTGCTAATGACACTTCACTTTTATTTAAACTTAAACGACAACAGGTAGTTGTTGACGATGTAAATAGCGCGATTTCGAAAATGGTGCATTGGTTTAACGCTAACAATTTTCTTCTTAATGAAAAAAAACCAAATGCAGGTTTACACTACCTCACGTTAGGCAGGTGAAAAATCCTGAAGATAGCACGGTGTTCTTGGGCTTAACTTTAGACGCTAAGCTTCAGTGGGGGCCTCATATAGATAAATTGTCGAAAAAGCTGAGCTCAGCAGCATACGCAGTTAGAAAAATTCGTAATTTAACCGATGTAGAGACAGCCCGTTTAGTGTACTTTAGTTATTTTCATAGCGTAATGTCGTACGGCATTCTATTGTGGGGGAATGCCGCTGATATTCAGACCATTTTTGTTTTGCAAAAACGGGCGGTTAGATCTATTTATAAATTGAGTCCGAGACACTCTCTCAGAGAAAAATTTAAGGAAATTAATGTAATGACTGTTCCCTCTCAGTATATTTATGAAAATCTTTTGTATGCTCACAAAAATATAAAGTTGTTTAAGAAATATAGTGATATAAATACAAGAAATAGACAAATATATTGTACCCACAACAAGGCTCAAGAAAATAGGTGGATCATTTAGATGCCAATGTATTTGCTTTTATAATAAACTACCAAGCCATATTCAAAATTTAAGTCTTAATAAATTCAAATCCTTTATAAAACATAAACTTTGCCAGAAAGGATTTCATACTGTTAAAGATTATATAGAGGACAAAAAAGCTTGGGATTGAACTGCTCCAATTTGAATTGACTTTATACATATTCATTTTATTTTTTTACAATTTGACATTTTATGATTTTTTTTTTATCAATATTTACTTGTTAAATATTTTATTTTATATTTTTTTTTGTGTTTTTGTTTTTTTTGACATTTAATAATGTAAAATGATTATTTAATATGATAAATATTTCAAAAATTGATATTGTGAATGTGAGGACCATGTGGGTCTTTCTTAAATTTTAACGATTGTCTGGCAGTTTGAATACTTTAAGTGACCCACCCAAATGTCCTTTCTTTGGTATTGTTCGTCGTGACGTTGAGCTCCTTGAGTTTTAAGTCGAGCTCCACGATAACTGACAAATGCTTGCACTGACTGGACGGGTCCACTCAAATCTGTGTGGTGCTTTCTTCAAAAGACCATATCAGACATTAATCTGCATGGCCTTCATGTGTGTATTATACCTTATTGTTAACCCAAACGATTTTAAAAGATTAAAAGAGTAACCTTTGGAGTTTCTTGCCGGTTCTTCTCCTTAGGAATCGACCAATGCACCGAACCGTGCCCCCTTTTTAAAGACGTTTTATAAGTGCCCATGTAGGCCTATGTGAAATAAAAATATTTTCATTTTCATTTTTAACTTTGTCAATCAGCTATGCAAAAAACATGCATATAATTTAGTATATTGCATAAGTACTTGTTGCGTCTTTTATTTTCGCTTGCATTCGAAATGGGGTTTCTCGCTATACACTCATTTTAACGAGTCTGTTTTCTTTAAAAACGTAAAATAAAAACAGTTTCTTATAAACGTTCAAATAGGTCATACTTCGCCGACCAACGGGAACTCGTTTAGAGAGATTCCCGGATATTATTTATTTACCATCATTTGTCAAACACATGTCCGCAATTTATCATTTGGTTTAAACGGAAAAACAAACCCACACGTTCATTACCAATATTTTTAACCAGACTTGAAAAAAATTTAGTATTCTAAAAAATGCCGCGTCGTCGAAAATAACAGAAAGAATGAGACAAGCAACCGCCTAACAAATAAGAATTTTGAACGACAAATCAATCAATGGCCATCCAACCCGCCCAATGTTCTAGCGCTTTGTTGAAGTAGACTTTAATAAATGGTTATTATAAAGACCTCTTCAATAAAGTGATGTCGCAAAACCCACGGCTAATCAAGTTTAGGAGTAGTCGCCAGTATTTTTTGCTATAGTTCGTATAATTAGTGCACGTCAGTCAAGTATAGCTGTCTAGCAAAGTCTTTTTCAAGGTCCTGTGCTAGATTATTTCACACAATGGCATATAGATGCTTAAAAAGAACCCCATTTACCATATTTATCTGAGAAAGTGTTTTAGCAATTAGACTTCTAGGTAAGTCAAGATGAATTTATAAATATAATAGAGCTTATTTCATCTTGGCCAACCTAGAAGTCTTGCTACTAAACTAACTTTGGATATGGGCTGGGTAGTATGCGCAAATGTGCTGCTATGCCGCAAGCGATGGGATATCTAATATCCCTGCGTGCCCTGATGCTTGCAAACCACAAGAATTGATGATCGATAGTGATAGCTCCAACCTCGTATCAAAGTTCAAGGTCTATTCAATATAGATTACCGTCTACACGCTAAGAAAATAGGTTTACTTTTGACTACTATTGCACCCGAGTATGCTAGAACCAACATTTTCCCGTTTGACTTTATGTCATCATCATCATCATTTCAGACGAATAATTCCACTGCTGGACATAGACCTCCCCCAAGTATTGCCATATAGAGTGGTCCCGTGCGTCTCGCATCCAGTGCATCTCCGCAACCTTCACCAGGCCATCGGTTCACCTAGCCCTTTTGAATCCATCGGTCATCCGTTTTACGAGCAATGTGATGTGCTGTGTCCAACCAGTATTTATTAAACCAGTATTACTTGTATAACCCAGGCATACGAACGCGCCAACCTCGCCGACGCGCTGCTGCCGCGCACGCTCATCGACGGCGAGCTGATCATCCGCCAGGGCGACACCGCCGACGGCATGTACTTCGTGGAGGACGGCGCCATCAGCATCCGTATCGCTCGTGATGACGGCAACGAGCATGAGGTCAAACGCCTTGGTAAGTAAAGAAATAGTAGTATAGTGTATAACGGGTTGGTGTCCGCAACTCCACGTCTAAATCGCATATTTGCGTAAGGAGGCGAACATTGCTGCGGGTTGGCTAAGAAGGAACATGGGTGGTTTTTCGTCAGTAGAAGTCTGACACTCCCATCCGCTCCGCCCAGAGCGGGAGCAGTCATTTGATGACTTTCAAACCGCCAAAGAAAAGGTCGAATCGTCGAAGGTATTCGATCCACCCCAGAATGGTTGAGTAACGAACACTCGACTTCACAGAAATAGTGTATGCTTTTGCAATCGTTGAGTTTATGCAGAAATACGAACTTACGATATTATGGTAAGATCTAGTAAAGATATTTTTCATTACTTATACTCTCAAAGTAGGTTATAACATGCCTGCGGAGCGGGTTGAAAGTACTACTTTTCAGCCCTAGGGAGAATCGATTTCAACTGACAGCTGTCAAATTATTTAAAAAAAAGTCGCATCGTATCACATTTTTATTGAACCATGTTCCAACTTTTTGTACAGCCACAAAATTACAGCGCATAAGAGAAGGGTGTACGCTGTGTACAGCATACCCCGCTGTACACGTAGCTGTGTATATTGAGTAATAGATGCAGGACAGACGGAGTATGTAACAACGTCATCTATAACAGCGTTGAGCAATCAATAACCTATTAGTTTGCCTTAGTTCGCTCACACAGGCTGCTCCGCATGACGGGCGAATGATCGATTGTTTCTTAGAACCGCATGTGTAATATTCTTCTATAAATATTTAGGGCGCAAACTACACGTTGGTTTGCTGTGGGTATCGCCTTATTAGATTACCCTTTGCCTTTTTCCAAATAAGATTATGGATTGGGAACTATGTCCGTAGCAGTTTTGTCGCCAAAAACAATCCGTCTCCTTTTTGTTGATGGTTTAGTCAAAAGGTTGCGCAGCTGCAGTCAGTTTTTCATTTACAATATATCGGTTTTAATTTATATGGAGTTTTAATTAGCTATTGATAGTACAGTGGAACAAGCTGATAAGTATACAGGCTGCTAACTTGAATTTACTTTTAAGATAAATACAGATACATTTAAAGACTGATGTGAATTGATACAGTGTTTGACATCAGTCGCTTAATGCGAAACGCTTTAGAAAACAAAATTGCAATCAATACTTTCAGTGATCTAGAATTATAAAGATCTCTCTACCTGTATACTTATTAGCTTGTTCGACTGAACCAACGATATTTACTTCTTCTTTTTTTAAAGTCTGAATCTTCCTCATCATCTGCCCAGCCTTTTCCCAATTAGTGTCGGTTTCCAATCTTACCGGATGCAGCATACCAGTATTTTACATGGCGCCACTGCCTGACTGATCTCCACAAACCAGTCAGTACTGGGTATTACAATACTCCTTGGTAAGTCTGCTTGTCAGACTTTTGGGCCACTTACTACATGTAACGACTGTCAGACACCTCTGGAACTTCCCATTGGTCAATAGGGTAGTTAACAAAAAAAAACTAATTAATCCGTCACATAGATTTCCAAAAAATATTGGACACGTATTTTTTATTTTTTCACGTAAACAAACAATGAAGACGATACAGTGCTTTGAAAACTCGTGTGACGTCATTTTCTGAGACATTAGTATGACATTCTTTAGCGGTCAGGGACGTCACAACCCCCCACTCAAATCATTGACGCATTTTATGTTCGTAAATTTTTATTGATTTGATAAAACAAAAAATACGAATTCAATGTTTCGATAATCTAACAGACGGACTAATTAGAATCATATTTTTTTTAAGTCAGTAAACATCCATATTACTAGCCTTATACAATTTTCATGTTTTTTAATGAGTGTTTGTATAGTATGGTACTAATAATTGTCTTTTCTGTTCAACAGGCGCTGGTGGGTACTTTGGTGAGCTGGCTCTTGTCACTCACAAGCCTCGCGCCGCTTCTGCTTACGCCGTTGGACCCACTAGGGTGGCATGTAAGTATAATATCTTTCATGCAATAATATTGCGACTTCGTCGTTGGTATACTGGACGCATTTATATAACGGTTGCATAAGACTCGGTCATTTACAATTTAGACCATTGTACCCAAGTCGTGTTACATTTGCGAAGCAGACAAAGCATTGGTGGGCTGCGGGTTGTTCGAAAGAGATACCGCGGCCTCGGCACAAGGGCTAAGAAGGAACATGGGTGGTTTTTAGTCAGTAGAAGTCTGACACTCCCTTCCGCTCTGCCCAAGAGCAGGGGGGGTTATTTGATGATTTCCCAGCATTAAAAAAAAAAGACTTAAGCCAGGTAGTTAGAAATAGATTTTTTTGTGCACTGGCAACAATTTATCAATTCAGCCAACCCAACGAAACGAGAACATTGTACAGGTGTTTGTTGCCGGCCAGTAACCGAGCATCTTATTCCTGCGCCGGGCTCATTTACATGTCGCCGGTGACAACCTCGCTGCAGCATTCATCTCCATACATTAACTTCGTTTTCCTCTTGTTGTCAAGCCTTTATTGATGGAACAATGTATCTATATAAAACATATTAGGCCAGTAATTTATTAAGGAGAATCACGGTGTATTCGCGGCTGTTAATGTAAGAATGATTCGCACGAAATTATTTACTAATTTATAGAGATTCTGAAAAAGTTATCTTGGCGTTGTCGGGCCACATCTGTCTGTGAATTCGGATGACGTTTTAAGTTCTTATATGCTTGTTGATTGTACTCGAATTTTATCCGACCACTATGAAGCTACCTGCACATAGGCTTTGGCTTAAAACTACGGGTTTTGATGATGTTCTACAAGCTCAATAATTTATTATATTTCGCACACTTGACATAACTAGAACTTTTCAATCAGTGAAATTATAAAATCACGTCTTAAAAGGGTGTATCCAATACACGTTTTGGCAGTTATAACACAGCGTGTTTGTCACTGAACCGTGACTATCATGCTTATTAGTGTTGTTTGTTTTATTAAAGTCTGCCGCTGGCGATATAATGTTTCAATAAAAACATCACCTGGCTACGTGCCAATTTTGTCATCACAAAAAAGTGCATACATTGAATGTTTGACATTCTTCCAGTGTGACATAATTACAATCTTGTAGCGGTCTTAGCGGTTCAAGTCACTTTTGTCATATCTACAAAGTGATCATTATTTAATAATTAAACGCTATCAATCAAAAACTTGTTATCACGAAGAACGGATCGTAGAACGGAGCCTATTGGTTATACTTGTATACGTTTTCGTAACCTTCGTTTAGTTATTCTACATTATTTATGTGTACAATTCGTAGAAACGATAAGCACTAATTAGTAAGCCTATCCAATCAATGTAGATGGCAATTATATAATAGTAGTTTGTATGTACCTCAGGAAATTATAACATTTTTGTGTCATTGAATTTCAAATTCTAGTTTTATTTATATTCCAGAACTTTTAAAACAAAATATTGTTAAAAGAGTAGAGAGAGAGAGAGAGAGAGAGAGAGAGGAAAACTACCTAAACTTTACTTATGTATCAGATATCGTACGTTCAAACCAATGTGTGCGATTTTTTGCTATTGGTAGGCTCCCCTAACAGAGGGTTTTTCAGCCAGCATATCTAGCATGATGTGCTTATGATAATTGAAAGTATGCTACTGCCCAAAGAGCTCCAGTCCCCTCTTATAGTACCCATTCGTCTTAAATCGAATCTGCAATAACCGCTGCTATGTAGCAGTGTCTAATTTTATTTATTATTCACTGAGTTAAGATACTAAAGCTAGATAGACAAACCGAATAGAGACATAACATTCAAACCTAAATGTTCCAGTCCTCGACGTGGAGACGTTCGAGCGCCTGCTGGGCCCGTGCATGGAGATCATGAAGCGCAACATCGACGACTACGAGGAACAACTCGTGAAGCTGTTCGGCGACAAGAGCAACCTCACCGACGTGCGATGAACGACCGCGCGCCCGCACACGCGCACGTACTTGTTTCCCTTCCACACACCGTAATCTACTCCTCTGTTCATTTTCCTAGCTTTATGTGGGGTTATGCTGACTTGTAGTTACACGTTGCACTAAATTATATAGTTGAAACTTAAATATGTCATGTTAACGTTTTAGTTAATTTCTTACCATATTAAATGAATGTGATGATTATTAAGAACAAGTAATTTTTCATTGGGGATATAAAATAGTCGAGTTAAACATGCCAATACATGACAATGATATCGTTTTAATATTAAAATTACTTAAGTAAGGGTCACACGGTAGCTTTTACGTATTTATTGAACAGCATAACCTCATAGAAATCAAGTCAGTTTGTGCTCATAAAGCGTACGCTCACCAAGTAGCTTATTGTGACATATTTTGTGCTTAACCAACTGAAATGTTGTAGAGGTACAAATACACAAGTTAAAATTGATTTCATTTGAAGCAGTGCCATGTTGTTTATTTAATTTGAACTTAATTGTAGTAGATATAAAAGGGATTACGCGTTGAATGGAAGGTGAAACGATGACTACATAACGAGCGCTCAATAATATTGCATTGATACAAATATACGCTTATTTTAGATAGAAAAATGCCTTAGTAGCTAAGTAAATATAAGGTACACCGAGGAGGTGGCGGCAGGGCGAGTGCGTAGAAAACAAAATGCTGACGAGACATTATGCTCAGTTTATGTGCCATAACTTTATCGAGACCATCGACAACGCACCGGCACTGGTCGGTAGTATGAACTTATCGCTTTGACGTCCTTATTAATTCTTCTATCACAATTGTGTAGCTTATTCGTGTGCAATATAATTTAATGAAAAGCGTGTCATAGCAGATTTTGTTTTCTACGGAAGTCGTCACCACACACGAACATGTCAACAGCTGACGATAACAATAAAAGAATTTATGACTCGAGGGTATAAGGCATTAGTGTTAAACTTTGACATAAATATGTTAACGTAGTGAGTGGTTACAATGCAATACTATTCGGCTCTCGACCACGTCTTATCTTGGGATATTCTCAATCGCTATCGCTATTTCTATTAACTTAAGAGATTTCCACTGACAGGCTTTTCTGAATAATAACAAATTTATATACCTATTAGGTAAATTATATACTTAGTTGTATTCTTTATTTTTTTGTGATTAGATTAAATCTATCACTTTCTATTTTTATTTATTTTTTAGCTCGGTTAATGGTTTTTCGTCGATATGTGTATATGGAGATTGTAATGCGAAGATCAGTTTATTATTATATTATGCCAAATTATAAATAATAGTTTAAGAATATGTCATTTAAACAGGACAACTTATGAATTCAATGTCTTTGGGACATTTTTGATTGTAAAAAGTCTATTAAAAACATTCAGACTTGATATCGAAATGAAAAAAATATTTTTATTTAAATGTGTATACTTACATAAATATATATAATATTTATTTAGTTTCGCAAAGTATTTTTATTACGATTGTTTCATAGTAATTTTGTTAAGCAAGAGGAATTATTTATGTTGTCTTTTAATTAATTTAAATCTTCTTTTCTGTTATAGAGAGTTCCTATTGTTTTGTTTGCTCTTTAACAATTTTACATTATAATAGATCTGAGGTGTTTATCTTTGTAATACTTTTATAGCGAACACAAAGCTCCAATGAACAAATAGTAGAAGCCCTTCGTTGTTGTTTCATATGTCCCTGTAAGAGATCGGTGTACAAAGTGTAACGTTCGGTTCAGTGGACACGTGTGAGGTAGTCCCTACTGGTAGCGGACCAGCTGCCGGCGCAGGCGCACTCGGCGACCCTCAGGTACAAGTTTCCAGTATTATTTGAATTAGAACACCCCACCACCTTTATTTGTAAATCCAGCCAAAGTAGGTGAGTGCGTAAATATCATGTGTAGCGCTAAATATTTAAGTATATATTTACTATGTAGTAGTTAGTTTTCGTCATTTCTTATTGTAATTTAAATATTAGTAGATTAGGAAATTTTAATGGAATATAGTCAAATCCTGAGGGGTGAGGTGTATCGTTTTTGACGCCATGTACAAAAGTGTACAAATTGATTTCAGATGCCATAGAAGATTTTATTTTATTGAATGATTATAATATGTTGTTTTATTGTGAAATATAAATGTGCCGCTTTCTAATTTCACTGGTTAACTAAGTGTAAACATGGCTCTGTGTTAGCACTTCAAAGATGTCGGCCTTCGCTTCGCTGCTTGTCGTTATCAATAGCGTTCCTAACTACTGGTTTGAGTTTGACGTAGCTAATACATTCCCTTTACTGGTTGACATTTTATTTATTTATTTTTGATTTCTGGGATTATTGTTGTCCGCCCATCGATTTGCTATAGTTAAATTCTCACTCGAAGTGCCTATTTCGTACAACTTGAATCAGGAAACAATTTTTCTTAGTACACTCTCTCACTAACAATTAAAGTATTATTAATCTCGTGTTTTAACTTACTAAAAACTGCCTTTTTCTATGTGAAATTGTAAAACGTGTTGTGAGATATGTGTATTTAGTGCGTTGGACATTAAACAGTCATGCAGTAGTTCTGGTTCAAGATGTGAAACCACTCTTTATACTATAACACGGTTATGTTCACAATATTTACCGTTTACTGGATGTCTTGTAAAAAAACCTGATAAAATTAAAAAACTTCACATGCGGTAAATATGTTGACTTGCAATAAAGAAACAGATTTTTTAATAGTTGTTTGTCTGCTGTCGGATCCACAATTGATCCATGTACTGGTAACTTTAGGGAGTGTGATGTTCGGTTGGTTTTCCTATGATCGTAGACATGGTCTGATATAGCCGTGTAAAACGTTGTTTGTTACTTTGTTCAGGTGACGTGCGTCACTTGTCGTCACCACGTTGTCTGTGTGTCCCCGTGTAATGAACCCAGTAGCTTATATTATCGTGCAATAACTAATAATTGTCATTTATCTATGTCGTTTACATCACTATCATGTGTTAAATTTTGTCTGTGTGAAATTTATTTATAGAATTTAATAAAAATATAAATAGAATAAGAATTATATATATCACTCTTAATACTGGTGTTTAAGAATATTTAGCATCGGTAAAGTAGGAAATGCTAATCAAATTACACTTGTATATTCAGTTTTTTATTGAAAATTATTCGACACGCAACATCCTTAATATAACATAGAAGCACAAATGTCTAGAATGCGTGATTGTGATCGATGGGAGGTTTTCATTCTGTTGTCTTCCATGGGACGCACAGAGGCTGTTATTCGAAGTTCGAACATCCTACGCATTTTTCGAAGCGCTATAATATCCATTCTCTGGCATACTGATGTAAAATTGAAATTCAATACGCTTAACCGTAGCGTAATTTTTTATAAATTATACTAGTCATTGGTGTCTAATGTAGATTTGTAACCCGACAGCACGTTGGAATGGAACATACTCCATGTCTTCACTCACAGTAGGTGTAAGTCGTCATCCCTGTTCCATACTAAGTGAAAGCATATCAGTGCGGCGGTCGCGTCGCTCCTACGATTACTATGCACCACATGTGTACATCCGGTAGCCAGTTGAGAACTAGTACCGCTTTTCCCACGTCATGAGCTTACCCTGTACATTTATAAAAATTATGTATCGTAAAATGTTAGAAAACTGAATTATATTTGTTTGTAGATCTAAGTGTTGTTTATTTTATATCACCCACTTTCCCTTTTGTGTTGTAAAGCTAAAAGTAATTAGAGTAATCATGTCCACAAAATAATAATATTTTACTGAAATAAACACACTAGTAGTTAGCACAATACCAAGTTGGCTAGAATTCCGAAACCGGGGCGGGTCGCTAGTCTGAGTATATAAAACGGTATAATATCAATCCCGTCGGAGCTGCGGGTTGTTCGAAAGAGATACCGCGGCCTCGGCACAAAGGCTAAGAAGGAACATGGGTGGTTTTTAGTCAGTAGAAGTCCAGCAGCAGGAGCAGGTGAATACCAGTATAAAGATGAATATATTTTATTTAACAAAATAAACAAAGCAGCAGAGCCGAGGCAAATCATGTGTGGTGGAACTCGGAATGATAAAATGTGTTTGAGATGAGAATGCTAAGGGGGATGGTGTGATGTTACACGAATGGATTAAATAAGAAATGAATACGTAACAGAGAAGCATGGAAGAAGAAATATTGCGCCAACCCTAAATTAATTAGGATAAGGGCAAGGAAATGATGATAATTATGTATGTAAAAAAGAGACTAGATGATAGATCTGATTTTTAGGTTGTTCTAGTGTAAACAAGGGCCCTTGTAAATGAAAACAAATGATTTTTACAAAAAAATAACACTTTATTTATGATAGAATCACACAAACTGAAATTTAAATGTAGGTAACTATTTACAGTATTTATAAACTAAATCAACAAGTTCACCCTTTTTTAAACCTGTCAAAGCAGGTAGTTCAGGATTTTCTTTAAATTTCAATATTTCTTTTAATTGAGCTACTGTGTAATCCTTTACTTTCCTATTATCAAGTCTACTTTTCAGTAATTCTTCATCAATATTTTCTACTTTAGCCCTCTTGCTCTCAGGGCCACCTTCTCTTGATGATGCAGGTTTCTTTACAGCACTCGCTCCAAATGGACCAAACAGTTCCTGAAATAAATCATCTTGTATTCCTTCAAAACTCTTTGCGTCTGGTTTTGTGGTATCAATGAATGGTTCAACATCCTCATCTTCCAGAGCAATTGCTTCTATAGCATTATATTGTGCTTGAAGTTTCGGATTTTCAAACATATCAGGTTTATAATCAAACCGTAAGCTATTCAAGATGTCCTTCATAACAGTTTTATTTGTTCCTGGGATTTCCATATCTTCATCTTCTTCAAATACAGGAACATTTCTCACATTTTCCACAAAAGGAACATGAATGATGTTAAAGCCAATTTCCACATTTAGACCCAGAGGTTTAGAGGTGGGACTAAGTGCTACAATAGTAGGCCTAGCATTTACCCTAGTACATAACACACATATTGCTACTTGTTTCATCTCTTCACAAGCCTGATGTAATGCCTTGAATGCTACAATGGAGCCTTCTATTATACTTTCATTTGGAAATAAAAAAAAGCCTGTTTTGAAGTACCATTTCTCTTTGCACAGTATACTGGCAGGTTTAAATCCAAGAAGTTTTAACATAGGTGGCCCAAACGGATTACTAAGCGTCTTTCTTTCCTGTGCTGTAAACTCTACTTTTTCAGCTCCATAGTTGACAAAGTGAATTTCTTCTGATTTTAGTAATGGCACCGGCTTTGATTCTTGTTCAGTATTTGGCTCATCAACATCCATGTGTTCAATGTTAAACACTTTAACTTTCATTGTTTTATTTACACTGGTGAGAATTGCATTAGTTTCTCTATGTAAATCAACAGTTTTCTGTTGATTGTACCCAGAACTCTTGATTAAGTTATAAACTCCTACCCCAATTGCCAAACCCTCACCAATGTCAAAACTTAATCGGGCAACAGCTAAATGGCGATGTGACTGCTGATGCATCAATTGTTCAACTTCCTTGTGATCCCAAATAGGTTTTGGTAAAGCAACTTCATCGCCTTTATTAGCTTCAATTAAGAACTTTAAATAGAATGAGTTAATTTCGTAATCACTTTCAGAAATATTAATCAGCCTTATTTCAATATTAGAATCTACTAAATCAACTACTCTTTTTAGTGCCGGTTTTTCATCAGATTTTAGTGGAGGTATATCAAAACGAGATAACATGATGACGGTTCTGGTTGATAGCTGTTTTTTGCAACTTGCAAATGCCTTATTGCTGTACCAGAGGACATCTGAAAGAATTAACTCTTTTGCTTGCTTTATTGAAGAAACATCGATGTTTTGGAGTTTCTTATAATTATCTAAAGCTGGCAATGAAAGTGGAAAAACTTCCTCAACACTTTTTATACCAAAAACTGATGTGTTCGATCCTTCGGTACCGTATAAACATACTCCGATGAGTTGAGAACTTGATGTTCTTAAATACTGTCGCATCATTCGACAAGTAGAAGTGTGAGCCACTTGAGCTGAGTTCAGTTTCCCAGGACCGTAGGTGTTGATGCAAAGTAAAGTGGCGGGAATACCTTTCCATGAAGAAAATCCTTCAGTTTCTTCGTCAGAGCTCATTGTGTAGTAATTTCTCGCATGTAATCAGTTTAATTATGGTATTGGTCAGTGGGTCGTCTTAGGGATTACACGGATTCACTTTATAGATTAATTTATTGAAAAACTGATATCGATAACCGTACGATGACAAATCGACAACAACAAACAAGTGGCGACAAGTATTGATTGACTGACAAACTGACAAATGACAAAATGACAACAAGATTAACAAGTGACACTGGCTTTTGACCAGTGTTGCCAATTCAATTCGCCACCTTACTTTTTATATATAATTGCATGGCACATGTGTGAGTACTATGTACTATAAAGCCACTTTACATTTAGTTATATTTTAATGACGTTACCCTGGTGGGTGGCTGAGAGAATGTTATGCTCACTCAAATGTCTCGCTGACGGTGGCGCGTGTGTCGGATCATTTAGTTCCCTTCAAAATGGTTGAGTTGAATGGTGCTGATCCATGCGTCATGTTCGTGAACGGGCGCTGTCAGTGGAGGAGAGTGGTCATCTCTTAGTTCTAGTTGCCATGGTTTATAAATATATATATTATGTTTACTTCAAAACACACAGCGTTGGTTGAAGAAGCTGTCATTAGATTTTGCCATTTATGCTGTAAATTAGTATGAAAACACTTACCAATTTCCGAACGTTACCTCAGGATCTTTCACTATGGCAGTAGCTCGCGGTAATCCACGAGTTGACATCTGTCATTAGTGTCATTCATAGCGTCTAAAAAAAAAAAAAAAAATTTAAACTGAAGACGAGGCTTTGGCCTTACTTATAAACAAGAAAGATAATAAGCACTGAAGACGAGGCGGTATGGTCCAAGACCTTAGCCTGCCCATGAAGGGCGAAGGAAATAAAAAAAAATAAAAAAATAGCGTCTAAAAATTTTGCCGCCAACGTATGGAAAATTTTTCACTCGTCAATTTTCTTAGAAAATTTTGAGAAAAGTGGTGTAAAGTTTCAGTTAAAGCTATAAAGATAGAATTTAAGTACTTTTGATAATTAATTTCATATTATCCTTGAATATGAGTGAGCGCGATATCGAAATGGAGGGCGAAAGCTCTCACCGCAATGTCGCCGGTGCTCCTACCGATGCTTCGGACGGAGATCGATCAGTGGAGACCAGTGAAGGCCAGCGGCGGTTCTCTTATGAGAGCGAGGAAGAGAGCTCTTCATCCTCGGAGGATGATGGCACTGCTTCCCCATCGCCGAACAAGAGGTCAAAGAGGGCGAAATTGCCCTGTGCGGACCCGCGCATCGACAATTTAATGAACCAAGTAAGTTTTATCTGGTTATATGACACAATTGCCACATTACATCAGTAACTTGACTCAGAAACACCAACAACCAAATAATAACGTAAACTGTTCTGACCTTAGTGTTGCTAGTACTTCTAAAGCACACTGCAGTTTTTTAAACAATCCGGTCGTGTCTAAAGCGGCATCCTGCTTTTTGTTTCGTCGCTAATACCTCAATTACCGATCATGACACAGTGTTGTTGTTTCTGGAGAACTATACCACATCCAGTTATTCTACGCATAAACCTAGAACTACTCGGATATTGGACTACGAAAAAATTGAATTGGACCTCCTCGAGGCAGATTTTAGCCCCTTGTATACCTCCCCAGATGTTAATGAAGCCACCGAATTCTTTATCTCTACTCTCAAACAAATTCTACTTCAAAATTCTACATTTAGAGTAGTATCCAACCGTAAAAGATTGAGCAAACCCTGGATGACCCCAGGGCTTCTTAGATGCTTACGGAACCGCGACAATTTGCATTTGAAATCTAAAAAAAAATCCCGATAATGAAATATTACAAATCACTTTTAAAAGGTACAGAAATTACTGTTCAATGATACTTAAAACTACCAAATCTAACTATAATAAAGCTCAAATAAATAATGCACAAAATAACAGTAAAAAGCTCTGGGAGGCTATAAAATCAATCACTCACACTGCAAAACTTAAGACACACGCCGACGCTCTTTTGTCTTACTCCGATCCAGAGAGCTCCGTAAATGAAGCGAACGCTTATTTTGCTAATATTGGACGTGCCTTAGCTGAAAACATACCTGCCGTTGCAACCATACCTCCACAAATCGATGTTCTCCAAGCGCGCCAAAATTCCCTTGTCCTCTTAGAAACAGATGAAGCTGAATTGGATCGTCTAATTATGAATCTAAGGAGCGATTGTGCGATAGGTTCCGACGATATATCAGGCACTTTTCTTAAAAAAAACAAAAACATACTCCTTCCCCACTTAACTTACATATGTAACCTTGCTTTTAGTTCAGGCACTTTTCCAAATGCTTTCAAGCTGGCAGTTGTACACCCAATTCATAAAGGAGGGGACAGAGATTGTTTGAATATAGACCTATCTCAATTTTACCTACACTATCAAAATTACTTGAGAGGCTAATGAACAACAGATTAGTCAAATATTTAAATCAAAATCAAATACTCTCATCTTCTCAATACGGTTTTCGCTCCGGAATTTCCACTAACAATGCTGTATTAGACCTAACAAATACTATCGTCACCAAACTAGATGAAAAACAGAAGGTCATAGGCGTTTTCTTAGATTTAGCGAAAGCCTTCGATACTATTTCTGTCCCCTCCCTCATTGCCAAGCTTGAGAAAATTGGTATAAGAGGTACTCAACTGTCCCTTTTTATTAGTTACCTCACAGGCAGACGGCAATGTCTCAGGATAGGAGATTGGACCAGCGATGAACTCCCAATAACACACGGAGTTCCCCAGGGCAGCATTATCGGTCCCACGCTTTTTCTCATTTATATAAATGACCTTTGCCAGCTACAGCTTCCTAATGCTTCCATCTTTGCATATGCCGATGATACTGCTCTAATATTCTCCGGGGATTCGTGGGATCTGGTGTTTCAATATGCACAGTCTGGACTTGCCTTTGTCACCAGTTGGTTGGCACAAAACCTGCTCACTCTGAACGTTGATAAAACGAATTACCTCACTTTCTCGTCTACAGCCGCTGGAAAGCCTTCCTCGTCTTCACTTGCCTTAATCGCTCACTCCTGTAATTCAACTCACAATATAGGCTGCGATTGCCCCCACCTAAATCGCGTAAGTTGCATTAAGTATCTAGGAGTGCAAATAGACGACTGCCTTACATTTAGTACTCACATAGATACACTTACTACACGGTTGCGCAGGTTAATTTATGTTTTTAAGAACCTCTGCTCCGTTGCTGACTCCAAGGTGATTAAACTGGTGTATCTGGCTCTCTGTCAATCCCTCATCCAATATTGTATAGTTACTTGGGGTGGTTCAGGGAGGTCCCACATGTTGAAAATAGAACGCGCCCAAAGGGCACTTTTGAAAGTTGGTTGGAAGTTACCCTATCGCTTTCCTACCACAGACCTTTACAAAACTTGTAAGGTTCTGACTGTCCGTAAATTATATATACTTAACCTCTTAATGACAACTCACGGTCACACTCCCTACGACCCCTCTGTGATCTCCCAACGACGTAAGCATTCGGTCTGTCCCTCTATTCGTACAAATTTTGCTTTGGCCCAACGCTTCTTTCGCTTCCTTAGCAGTCATGTGTATAACAACACTAACAAAATTTTAAACATATACCCCTTGTGCAAATCCAAATGTAAAGCAAAAATAATAAATTGGCTTCTTGATTTGGATTATTCTGAGACGGAAAATATTCTAGCTGTTTTAAGATACACACACAACATACACACACACACAACACACACCATACACTCTCAGGTACACCATTCACTACAAACTCGCAGATTTTGCCTTGATGTGTTCAAATTAGTACCTACTTAACACTATTGCTTAAGAGGGTGAGAGCCTGGAGATCTGTCATACAGGTTCCGAACCCACTATAGACTCCAGCTCTCACAAAGGTTACATATTTAATTTGATTTGATATAATACGAACCATTGTCTGTACCTTTTTGAGAGAAATAAATCATTATTATTATTATTATTATATAAAGAGACAGAAACTTTACAATTTGGGGATTTATGTGTACAGTACAATGATAAGGTAGTTATTCCTAAAGCGAATACAGAGCGTCTTGAGGAGCTAAAACGACTACAGCAGTTTGACACTCCAGCGTGGGAAGGAATTCGTTACAAGGAGACCTTACGAACATGTTCAGCCACACCAGGTTTTACACAATTAAAGGTAAATGAGGAGTTATGTCACTTGAACAAAACCAAGGACTATTTAGCCTCTGCGGAGGGAGTTTTGGCTGGACTCTCTAATTTAGGTCTGGAGCAGAGAGGGCTGCTCAGACAGGGACTGCAGGATCTTGTTAATTGGGCTGCAGCCTGTCCACAAGAATTGTCTCTTATTACACTTTTTGAGAAAGTCACCACTTTATTTGGTCCAAACTCTCCCATTCAAAAGTGCTTTGACAATAATATGCAAATCATTTGTGGCAGGAGAAGTGAATGCATTGAAATAAGGCGAGGTAGAATTCTGAAAGAGATAAATAGTCGAAACTTAAGGACGTCTTTATTAAATATACCACCAAGTTCAGAGTATCTCTTTAGCCGAGAGGCCTTGCAACCTCTTGTGCAATCACTAGGAGGGTCTCAAACATGGCTTAACACACCAGACTATTTAAAACAAAAGGGTAATCATCGGGACCAGGACCGTCATGACCGTCGCTTTAACAATGATAAAAAGGGGCCAAATAATAAGCAATTTAAAACAAACAAAAGATTTAAACCTGGTTACAAAAGGAATAATTCCTTTCGTTTTAAAAATACCCGAGATACCAAGTCCAGTGCCGATCGTGGATCAGAGCAAAAATGACTATACCAGGGTACAGACTTTTCAGGGGGGCTGCTTAAAGGACCATGTAAAGACTTGGGAACTAATGAATGCAAACCAATTTATACTAAAAATAATAACAGGAAGTCGAATACCCTTCAAATCCAAGCCTCCAATGCAATACCCCACAAGAGACATAATAAGGAAATTCTCAACCAGAAAAAACTTAGAGATGACAGAGATAATAGAAAAATTAAAAGAACAAGGCGTGTTAGAGAAACCAAAAGAAGTAAATCCGGGATTTTACTCAAAGATGTTTCTAGTGAAAAAGTCAGATGGCAGCTCAAGACCCATATTCGACCTGAGGGGGCTGAACCAGCATGTAGTCACAAAACATTTTCAACTCGTATCTCAAATAGATGTTGTAGAGTTTCTACAACAGAAGGACTGGCTTGTAAAAATAGATTTACACCAAGCATACGTTCATCTGCCGACCTCAAATCACACCGACGATTCCTGAGAGTCATCTACAACCAGGAAATATTGCAATTGACAGCACTCCCATTTGGCCTTTCGTCAGCACCCAGAACATTTGCAGCAGTAACCAACTGGGTGGCAGAGAACTTGCGAGCTCGTGGTATCCGCATTCTTGTTTATTTAGACGATTTTTTACTGGCACACCAGGACAAGACAACTTTAGACTCCCATGTCTCGGAGACTGTGGAGGTCCTAACAAAGCTTGGGTGGCAAATAAACCTCCAAAAGTCCATTCTAGATCCCACTCAAGAACTAGAGTACTTAGGCCTTCTTTGGAACACTGCTTCCAATCACAAGGCTCTGCCCACAAACAAGGTGGAAAGGGTAAAGTTAGTCATTTCAATGCTTCTGAGGAAGAGGCTTTGTTCCCTAAAACAAGTTCAGAGTTTATTAGGACTTCTAAATTTTGCTACCCTCACCACTCCAAGGGGTCGTCTGCATTGTCGTCAGACACAAATATTTTTGAAATCATTCAGGCAGGGCAGACCAAGACAAAAAAGGTTGCTCCCTCTGATGGTTTGCGAAGAGCTAACATGGTGGCGAGAAGCCATAGACCACAGCTCAGTTCCCCTACACGTGGGGCAAGTAACCCACTTTCTAACCACCGATGCCGCGGGCAAAGGGTGGGGAGCCCACATGAACGGGCTCCTATTGTCAGGAACTTGGCAAACACATCAAACAAAATGGCACTCGAACTTGAAAGAGATGTTTGCCGTATACGCAGCAATAAGCAGCCAAAAAGCCAATCTTCAGAGTGCACATATTTCAGTTCAATCCGACAACAGAACACTAGTCGCGTATTTGAGAAACGAGGGAGGAACACGTTCCCTAGCGCTCCTGAACCTAACTTGCAAACTAATGAAGTTAGCAGATCAGTTGAACATCACTCTGTCAGCGGCTTACCTCCCGGGGAGGTACAACGGCATAGCCGACCGCTTATCAAGGAACAGACCAGTGCCGGAATGGCACCTGTTGCCCCAGGCCTCGGAGGCCATATTTCAAAAGTGGGGCGTCCCCGACGTGGACCTATTCGCGTCCGAAAAGTCGGCCGTTGTGCGACAGTACGTCACATGGGACTCAAACGATGGCTTGGCAAGCTTCTGCGATGCATTCAGTCGAAGATGGCAGTATCGACTAGCATGGGTGTTCCCTCCGCCCAACTTGATACCACGAGTGCTCAGTCATCTAAACTCGGCGGAAGGGACGTACATATTAATAGCCCCACACTGGACCCAGTGTGCCTGGCTCCCAGACTTGAAGGCAAGAGCTCTCGGAGAGCCAGTGCCGATACAGAACCTATGCAAGAACCTCGTAGACCTGACGACTGGCAGGACTCCTCCACAGATCGACAAGCTGCAACTTCTAGCTTGGAAAGTTGGGGGTGGGTCAGTCAGGTTGCCCAGTGGTCAGTAGAGGAAAAGGACCTCTTACAAAGTAGTTGGAGAAAGTCCACACTTGTTACTTATAAAGCTCCTATCCAGAGATGGATATCATGGTGTGACTCTCACAGCATAAATCCTAAATCACCTGATCCCAAAGATTTAGCAAGGTTTCTAGCCAAACTATACTTAGTTGATAATTTAGCTTTTAGCACCATCCGTTTACACAAGTCTGCAATTTCTACATACTGTGCCATACCAACAGATGTTATATCCAAAAACTTTTTTGTCCATCAAGTTTTAAAAGCCATATCTGTAGCAAAACCACTACCTAGTAAATTACCGGTCTGGGATACAAAGTTACTCTTTGATTGGCTTAAATCAACACCAGAGGTTAACACACTCTTTAATATTGCTAGGAGAACAGCACTTATTTTACTTTTAGCCTCTGGTAGACGTTTGCATGACCTAACATTGTTACTTATATCAAATGAACATATGGTGTTAGGTGATGAATCCTTAACATTGTGGCCAAAATTTGGCTCTAAAACAGACACCGGAAACCACAGACAATCAGGGTGGTTACTCAAAATCCATCCAAATCCTAATCTATGTCCAGTAAGGCACAACACCTTGTACAATATTCACATGATAGAAGAGCACAAGTGAGTGGATTAACAAGCTTATTTATAACAATAAAAGGTGTGGCCAGGCCAGCTTCAAAGACAATAATTTCAGGATGGATTAGATCCATCTTTAAACAGGTAAATATTGAAGCATCTCCGGGAAGTATAA
Source organism: Diarsia rubi (assembly GCA_932274075.1). NCBI lineage: Eukaryota > Metazoa > Arthropoda > Insecta > Lepidoptera > Noctuidae > Diarsia > Diarsia rubi. Next base: position 12,612,896 of record OW026429.1, read on the forward strand.
GGTCTGCCGTGGCCTCAAGAAGCTGGCTTGAGAATAGACCACTTGACGAAATTTTAAGTAGAGGAAACTGGAGAAGCAGTAATACTTTCAGAAAATTTTACTGTCGGGAGGTGATAAGAGAGAGCAGAAAAATTATCATATAATAAATCTTCCTGAGGGGCAGCCCTCAGGAAGATTTATTATATGATAATTTTTCTAACATTTAAATATATTTATGTGGTACATGGTACACATTTCATGTCAATTTGATTTACAAAGTATGAGTGTTATTTAATAATTTGATTGATCTCAATAACAATGAGTCAGTATTAAATGAGTAAGAAAATGATTGATCTCATTTAGACTTTAATTACTAATAATAGAATAATTTTTAAGAAAGAAGTAGTGTTAATTTTGGCATTTTCTAGAATATATAAATTGGATTGAAATACTTTATTGTTTTATTCAACATCTCATGAATAAAAGTATCTTAATATTAATTTATTCCATACATAATTCACATAGCGTCTACATCCTTCAGGTATTCTTTCACCAGCAGATATCAAACAGGTCTTCAACCAACGCTGTGTGTTTTGAAGTAAACATAATAGAACTGTTTTGCATTAAAACAAAACAGATATTATGTTGTATGAGAAACACACAGCGTTGCAGCAAGGTGCTTGCTGGTGAGTTTTGATTTTTTTTTTTTTTTTTTTTTTTTAGTTTTGAAGACTTCTATGAATGACACTAATGAGAGATGTCAACTCGTGGATTACCGCGAGCTACTGCCATAGTGAAAGATCCTGAGGTAACGTTCGGAAATTGGTAAGTGTTTTCATATTAGTTTACAGCATAAATGGCAAAATCTAATGACAGCTTCTTCAACCAACGCTGTGTGTTTCTCATACAACATATCTGTTTTGTTTTAATGCAAAACAGTTCTATTTTTTTTTTATCTGTTTATATCTTTTTACTTCGGACGCTCCTAGCTCGCACGTTTTGCTACACATAGTTCTCACATAATATACCATCTCAACATGAATGATGTAATGTACCATGATTTTGTAACAATATTCTGATTTAAAAGAGTATCCATGCAGTTTCTTGCCCGTGCTTCTCCATAGAGATCTACGCTAGGGTATTGGCAACTACAGTACTTCCACAAATTAATATGCCTTGAGACTGACTGTAGCTTAGGAGTGCAATGCGTCATTTCGTGGGTTGCTGCGTCGAGTTGCGCGGCGACGGATGTTACCGACGCAGCGGCGGCGGCGAGTGCTGTGGGTGCCCCGGCGCGTGCTGCGGCGGTGGGTGCGTGGGGCTCCGGGTCGCGGGGCAGCAGTTGCGCGTTGCGACGTGCATTCGTTGATCCGTGATTCGTAGTCTCGTGCATTCGTTGAACTGCGGTGTGCGTCGCTGCGTGCTTTTTTACTCGCAGTGTTCGTCGTTGCGGGCATTCGGCGGCGTGTGGTCGGCGTGGTGGCTTTCGTAATGACGTATTGCACTCGTTTTGTTTTATGAACAGCAGGGCTATTGCGTATCTTTTAAATGACAGTGGCTATCATATTGTCTATGAATTAACTGTCAAATTGGTTATGGTTTAGTACAAAATGGGACCATTTGACAGTAATTGATAGGCACTATAAGTTAGCCACTGTCATTTATAAGATACGCAATAGCCCTGCTGTTCTTAGGACATTCAAAAGTGCCAGTAATGGTTTAATTGAAATAAATGCTTTGAGTTTGAGGTTGAGTTTTATTTCGTCGGTTAAAAAGGGCCAGAATAAGCAAAAAAAAACTGGTTTTTTTTTCTTGACTACCATTTCCCCCATTATTAGTTGGACTCAATCTGTTGTAGTCTGTGAAGGAAGAGGTTTTTATTTGTTATAGCATATGTAGGTTTATTAAAATACAAAAAAAAAGTAACAGAAGGTGATACCAGAAATATTTAATGATAACTTAAGCCGTCATTAGAGATTTGACATACTTTTGTATGACAAAAAACCTCTCAAGTGATGACCTAATTAATCATTAAAGCTCTCTGAGTGTGGCAGTAAGAGTATACTCTATCTAGCCTGAAACTTAGCTGAAATAGAAATAAAAACTAAATGACTGTAGTTGTTTTTTTAATTTAATATAAAGGGTGTAAAAGTACCCTTAACGCAAATGAAAGGCACTCGTTCTCCCCACCACTGCGAAAAATTTTTGTTCTAGACCATACCTGGGAACCCCCTAGTTACGGAGATATTGGGGGTCAAAGTTCCAAATTTTTTACAGCTGTTTTTAAAAATACTAGTTTTTCAGGTTATAACTTTACTTAAATTACCTTTATGTCCCGTTTACTATTCAAAGCATCCACGAGCACAATGTTTTAAGAGTGCTACATTAAGTTTTACCGTAAAATGTGATTTTTGGCCAAAAAAAAAATGTTTCCCAGCAAAAATTTTTGCGTAGGGGTACTTAGTTCGGTGTACAGAATGCTTGGTTTACGTTTGTGTGAAGGGTTAATTTACACCCTGTATGTACACAATATTTCATAGATTTATTGAAGAGGTATGATCATATTGATCATGGTGTATAAATCTTTAGCAGTTTAGAAGCGTTTCGTAACCTGTGATCTGCAGGCTCCTGGGGGTCCACAATCCACAACTATATGCTTCATTCAGACCCTCAGAATGAAGCCCTGAAAAATTTGCTACTTTTTCAGTTTTCTGGGTTATTTACTACCTATCATACATAGTATTGTTGGCTTTTTATTATTATAAATGTGTCAAGTATCTACTAGTATCTAGTATCTAGTAAGTGTAAGTATCTACTAGTATCTAGTATCTAGTAAGTGTAAGTATCTAGTAGTATCTACTACATTTTAGGAATTTAGGGAAATAAGATACACAAAAATTTCACACTTAGTATCTTTTATTGCTAGCACTTGGAATGAACACAATATTTTATTTCTATATGGGTTCGGGCTCCCTGCTGTAAACTTGCATAATTTTCTCCATTATCTCCCAATTTTTCTCCTTCTGCAAGTCTTTAGTAAATACCTGTAATACATTTTGATTTTAATAATGGATTCAACAGAGAAATTGAAAGAAAGAAAGGTCTAGATGACAATGAAAATGTTCACATGTAATTACTAACCCATATTTAGATTATTATTCTGTATACTTTCTCGGCCATATTACAAAAGTGGTTAAACCTGGGTTTAACTTAGACTTGGTTTATTTTGCATGCCGTCACTTTATTTTGAATATTATCGAAGCAAGCGAGGTAAACCAAGTCTAAGTTAAACCCAGGTTTAATTACTTTTGTAATTAGGCCATACAGTTTATTTTTGACTTTGGTGAAGAGGAAGAAACCTGGACTTGTAATTTATTAATGTAAGTCTAAAATCACCATGAGTAAGCATGGTTATCAATACTCAACCTTCTGGATATAAGAAGAGGCCTTTGCCCAGCAGTGGGACAGAAATACGAGGGTATTAAGTATTTTCTGTGTACATGCAGGTTCAATAACTTTCAAACACCACATTTCACAAATTGCTCAAATGCCTTTAAAACTTTACATTTATAACTTTATTTTACTGTTTTAGAACAAAGGCTTCTGTAATCTTTGTAGCAGTCAATTATTTAGTAAACTCACCGAATACCAGGCCGAGTCATCATCTAACGTTGATGCTAATGGCACCGACACTCCCAGTACATGCAGAGCTAGAGTCAGGCATGCTACTGCAACGTGCGGAGCTCTATAGTCCAATATAGAGGGAGAGTGATGGAAATCTTGCAGAAAAGCCATTGCGGTGCGGGCTATGGGGGCAGAGCGCCACTGTGACGGCGGGAACCATTCCTGAAGAGAGCGCAAATAGTGGAGCAAATATCTGTGTGGAGATGGCGCATCCAAGTTGAAACCAAGCAGCCGCAGTACAAGCAACTCTGCCTGAGCGACCGCGCCTCGCCACGACCAGTACTCGTCGCCCAACTCCAAAGGTCCCGCACCACGATTGATAGAATTATGTGCAACGTTCACGGCATCTCTCAGTCTCACAGGTTCATCGCGTGACTTCCCCGCCGCACATAAACAGGCAGTACATATCACATAGCAATCGTAATCATTTTTATCAGCTTCCTTGAAGAATTTATGGTAAAATACAGCAGCTGTAGCGACCGCCGCTGGTTGCAAACCAAGCTTTACCCCGCACTCAAAAATGAAATTTGTCGCTAAACTGTGACTTGGAGCACTACGATAGTCAGGTAACCTCTCACGTCTACTGCTCTGTAGAGCTAACACATCAATTACGTCTTTCATTGCTTAAAAAGTAAAAACACAATTGACGGGTTAAAGTTGTTTGTTTTGATATTCAGCCAGACGCCAATGCGAGCAATAGGATAGAGGTTAACAATAGACAACAATTTATTTTATTTAGGATGAAGCAAATGTCAGTTTTTTAAAAGACGGAAACACAATATTGTTTAATTAAATTTTAATTTGTTATTTTGTTAAAAACATGATGTAGGTATTACCAGGTAGAACTTAATTTGCAATTTACATGGTTATACGAATAAGGATAAAAAAATTAAAAAGCCTCACTCAGTTAAACAGTTATACAGTTTATTTTATTAATAATAATCATTATTTGTAATTTTGTACATTTTATTAATAAAATTAAATGGTTAACTCAAGACCAAGAGTTACTAGCATTGAGAAATCACTATTTATTTATTGATGTGGTCTTTGGTTTATAAAAGACAGTTCCGGCAGTTCTCAGACCCGTGCCACTGCAGTGAATTAGTAGGACTGGATTGTCTGGCGGTTTTCTAATATTAAATTATTAAGCTCACTTCGCTCGCTCTTGCAACCTAGGTTTTTGGTCTCGAATTTCCCTGAACCAGCGAAATTTGTTTTTTTTTCTAGTGTTTTGCACTATCCGATCAGTGTTATGATGCACGTTAAATAAAATAGAATTCGCAACCGTAATAAATATGACTTTACTGAGTAGTAATGATTAAATTCACCAATACAACCCTCTCAGTTCATATAAGTTCCCTGAGTGACTATTTGAAGAAAAAGGCGGAGCATCAACCTTATGGTGAATGCAACAAGGTAGCCCGCGAAATTCGAATTTTCTTACGTTTTTTGCACAATAAATGTGACTTAACCAAATCACCATTATTACTCGGTAAAGTCACACTTGTTACGGTCGCGAATCCTATTTTATTTAACATTCAACCTGACACTGACTGGCAAATAGCAAAAAAGCATAAGAAATATCAAATCCGCGGGCTACCTTGTCGCATCAACCCTACTAAGGGTTTGAGCTATGGGGGTTTTACCCATAAAATAATAAACTAAGGAAAAAGATAGGAGGTAATCGGCGAACAATAATATGTATGGAGCCCCAGCTACTTTGGCCTACTCAAAAATAGCAAAATACACATTCAAGGGTGAATTTCCCAAACGACTTTTTTTTTTGTCTTCATTGAAATTAGTATTTGAAAAAAGGAATATTGTTCTGTACTATTTTTTTTTGTATTCATTAGGTATTTATTGGGTTGTGGCATAAAATATTATTTGTCTAAGTCTATTTACAAAGGTAGAAATAAATACATAAACCTCTATTTTTGTCACATCGGTGCTGTCCCTCTACTTTTTTTACAAGCAAAAACGCTTATATCGTTATAAAAATAAGTAACTTAAGAATATAACTTATTCTATTTCATAGAATATTAGTTTTATTATTAATATGTAGCATATTTTATTACGTAATTCATAATATTTATTACTGAGAGGCATAAATGTACTTGTCTCGCAAAATTTTGTCATATCGCTGCACAAAAGTAATTTAAACCTAACTTTGCATCGATGAGTCCGACAGTGTCCCCACCCCAATTTTATTTCCCTCGTTAGTGTGTGCTAGTGCGCAGTCAGGACGGACGTGTGTCAAATCGCTGCATATTCCCGCCAATTACGTAAGTACGACATTTCAGTTACTTCCAAGCAATTATTTTATATTATCGGTGGTTGCATTTTTCTAGTGTAATGTGAAGTTTTATTACGATTGTTTGGTTCTAACAGACATAGTAAGTAAATTAGCATCATTATAGGTACTTGAATTTAGCCTAAATATTATACATTTTTCATAATTTTCAAAAAAGTCGATAATTTCTCACGTCGCTGTTCTCATATCGCTGTAATCGGTGGTCTTTTTTACCACCGATGTGATAATTTACACCGATGTGATAAGAAAAATCAATCGGTGTCTTAAATATCATATCGGTGTTTTGATTCATGATCGACGCATAGTTTTGTCACATCGGTGGATTGTTTTATCACATCGGTAGATCATATTATCACCTCGGTGTAATTTTATCATATTGGTAGACATAGTGTCATTTCATTAAAGTAAACAAAAAAACAATGGAGCATACCTACAACCATACATTATATACATACATATACACATATTATATTTTTTAACTTTCATAAATATTAACTTGTGTGCAGCTCGTGCCGCACACAATTCGTTCGAGTAATTTTGTTTAAGATTAATTTTGTTTAAGAATGCTGAAATCAAAACTAAACGAGGAGGAGAAAAAAGAGAGAAAGAGGTTGATGGAAAGAATAAGAAAAGCTAAAATCAAAAGTGATCCTGTGTTAAGAGAGCAGCATTTAAGAAAAGACAGAGAACGCTTAGCTAAAAGAAAGGCAGCTGGACTTATCCTAACCCGAAGCCAAATGACTGCACATGCACGTCGCAATGCACAAAAGAAAAACCGAATCAGTGCCCGTGCATATTATCAGCGGAAAAAAAATAAGGCAAATGGTGCCCGCAACAACCCAACAAGTGTTTCAGAGACCAATGACGCAGAATCGCTACCGAAAAATCAAGATAATGAGCCCGGTATTTCTCAAGAACTAATAGGACCTCATAGCCCACGGCTATTGCGACAGAATGTTCGATGTAATAGTCCTAATTTGCGTATTGATGCCATAGTAGCGAGTAGTTCCCACTATTTACGTACAAGCAGTCCCCTAGATTTATCAATAGCATCTCCTTTACGAACGCCAAGTATTAGTTCTATAAATTCAGAAGAATCAACATTACGCCCAAATAGTCCTAACTTAGACACATCCTTTAATACTGTTAAATTCAAACAAGACATTAAAATGAAATTTCGTAAATATCAAAACGTTAAAACTCAGCAAATACACGATTTAAGAAAACAATTGGCAAAGGCTAATAAAGAGAAACTAATGTACAAAAAGAGATACATGAGACTACATCAAGAATTTAAGAAATTAAAACAGAGTAATTTAGAAGTGAGACGAATCCCAACGAAGCCAAAAAATATAGACCTGCAAAAACGTATCCGTAAGATTGTTGTTCAGTTTTTTGAGGATGATGAAAATTCAAATCTTTGCCCAGGTAAAAAGGATACTGGCACACAAAATGGAGTAAAAAAACAGAAAAGGCTGATGAAAGACACAATTAAAAATTTACACAAAAAGTATTTGACTTCGGGCTACCCTCCAATCAGTTACGTCACTTTTACAAGAATGAGGCCGTTTTGGGTCACGCAGCCAAAATTAAACTTGAGAAATACATGCCTATGTGAGAAACATGAGAACATGGATCTTGTTATATCATCTTTAAAAAGAAATCGTATCATAAAAGAAAACACCACGACTGAAATTCTAAGTAGTATTTGCTGTGATATTTTTAAGGTAGAATGCCTGCAAAGAACATGTCCTGTCTGTAAGAATCGTCATTTAAATTATCAAGAATTTGATAACTCCAAAGATGTTATTTATTGGAATTGGAAGAAGATAAAAAAGAATTACAAAAAAATGGAGTCGATAAAATAGCCGTTAATGTAGAAAAAGTAAAAATAACCGTTAAACCATTACAACTAATCAAAATATTTGAAAACAATCTGAAACCGTTCTTAACACATTGTAGTAATATACGAAATCAAAGTCAAGCTTTTAAGCACTACAAACAAAACATGACTGAAAAGGATTGTGTCGTTCACATTGACTTTAGTGAGAACTATAGCTCCAAGTACGGGTCCGAAATACAATCTATGCACTTTGGTGGCAGTCGTCAACAATTCACATTACACACTGCTGTAATTTACTATAAAAATAAGGAAGAGAATATAACAACTCAATGTTTCTGCACTATTAGTTCTTCACTGCGCCATGATGCTGCCGCCGTTTGGGCTCACCTTGTTCCAATATTAGAAGAAATTAAACAGGAAGCTCCAATTGTTCAGAATCTTATTATTATTTCTGATTCTCCATCAGGCCAGTATCGGAATAAGAAAATTTTTTATATTATGTCCCAACTCAGTATTTACTGCTCTTCTCTGACTAACATAATATGGAACTATAGTGAATGTGGTCATGGAAAAGGTGCGCCAGATGGAGTAGGTGGGCTACTGAAGCGAACGGCGGATCGATTTGTTGCACACGATGGTGATATGAATAATATAGACTCTTTTGTAAACTATTTAAAATCTGCTGTCCAAGGCGTGAAAATTAGTACTGTAGAAGAATATGAAGTTGAAGAAAAGGACTGGCTTCTCCCTACAAATTTGAACACATTTCGTGGAACATTGCAAGTCAAACAAGTCATTTGGACTAAAGAAGCTAAAAATCGTATAGTTTTACGTCGACTTTCTTGTATAGAAGATGAATGTATGAAATATGTTGTTAAATGTCCACATGGCAAACATCTAGACTTCCACAATTTGTCAACCGAACACGAAATTAAGTCTAAACCTCAACTTTCTACTTCGAGTAATAAAAAATCCAGAACTAAATCCAAAATAGATATCACTAAAATGCGACCAGTAAAGTTAACTGACAAATTAATTTTGTTCCCACAGCCATCACATTCAAAGTATTTTACACCATCAAATACATTAAAAATCTCGGAAAATGCGGCACCCAGATCATCCTCTTCGACAAAAATGTCTGAAAATTTGCTATTGAACTATGTAGATCTTGATCAAAGTACTCCTGCCTGTTCATTTTTAGAGAAAATTGACACGAACATTTTAGTTGGTTTAGAGGAATCAACTCAATTCGTAAATAAAGAGGATACGGTAAAAGCATCTAATAGATTTTCAAGTCCTACCGTGGAAGACAGTGACACCGATGAGGAAATATTTAGAGTAAAATCTAAAATTAACTTTAAAAAAGAAAAAAATGAGCCACGTAAACCAACTCCTGACATCAAACAGAGATTTAATTATTTTGGTTGCAGTGACACTGATGATGACTTATTTTGATCTGGGCTGATTTGTTTTTAAAATTTTTATTTTTATTGTTTTTAGTTTTAATTGAAAAAAAAAGGTTTAATTGTTGTAACAGATAATAATTATAAAAGTACGTAATTAAGTGCTGTGATTAACTATAGGTATACTACATAGTCTTCTATGACTTAAAAGTCTAATTATGGTGCAATTTAATAAAAGTGGAGTACGAAGACGGTTCAAGTTCTGTAGTGATTTATGTTGAACTTAAAGGCTGATTAACATAATAACCAAATTATACTGACAGATTTAATTTAAGTTTTTTTTTTAAGTGTAAAGATTATTTGCTAGATGTAAGATATAAGCGATCTCTATGTAATCTATGATACTTACGCACTGAGAACAAAGATTTTAAAAATATTAAATTAAGTGATAATTAAAGCTGTGATTATTGTAGTGTTGTTATGATTAAGGTTAAACTTAAAAGGCTGATTAATTAGGTATATAAAGTTTTCTTATATAAAGTTTCTATTCTTAGTATTGTTGAACCTAGAACGCCACAATGTTTTAAGTGTACACATGGCAAAACAATTAGCTTGATCGCCACATTAATAAATGTGTATTGTACAATAACGTACAAGAAATTTTTGTTTTTTATACTTCTTTTAAATAAACACAATGATAATAAAAAAAAACATTATTTTTTATTCTAAGAAAATAATACCCTTAGTTCAGATATTCAGTTCTTAGTCACTCCTTCAAAAATGTATAAGCCTACTATTTCTTTTTTGATGTTCAAAGGTGGATAGATTATCATATCGCTGTATATGTATATCACATCGGTGAATAAATTTATCATATCGGTGTACAGAAAAGATAATCGGTGCCGGATTGTCACATCGGTGGAAACCAGAATTCAAACTGAATTTTCTCCATAGTCTTAAAAGATACGTTGATGGTTACCAATAAGGGAGTATTTAGTATCCTAAATATTACATTAAACATGAAAAAAATAAAAAATATATATAAATGAAAAAGTTCACCGATATGATAAGAAAAATGGCATTTGTTGAAATTCACCCTCAACAGTTTTCAACTATCGAATTGCCTAAAGGGCCTCGGGACAAGAGATTCCTAATTAATTTCAGCCTCTATCTAAATCGGAAGAACATGCGTAAATATTTCCAATAAAACTGGCCAAGTGCAAGTTGGACTTGCACATGAAGGGTTCCGTACCATCGTTGTAGGGAAGCCCCTTTTTGTATTATATTTTGTTATGACAAAGTTATACTTGCGGTTTTTTAAATGTGCTATATATATGTGTGTGTTAAAAGAGTGCGAAAATTAATATATGTATTTAAAAAAATACGAACGTTTGCAGACCCCCAATTAATCACACATGTTTATTTTGCCCTATGTCAATGTATAATTAATTACTGTATCACTTCATGGGGTGGTTCGTCAAAAACGATCCTGCTTCCTCTTGAAAGAGCTCAAAGAGCAATTTTAAAGATAGCAAACTTCCTTCCCTTTTTCTTTCCTACAGCTGACCTATATAAATCCTGCAATGTGCTGACTGTGCGCCAGCTTTTCATTAAGCACCTAGTATTAAAACAGCACACCATGCTTACGTATAATGCTGACATTACTAACAAGAGACGGAATGATATAGTATGCATTTCTAATGTTATATCCAAACGCGCGTTTGCCGAAAACTTCTTTTCATTTTTAGGCCCATTTTTGTACAATAGATTAAACAGAAAACTAAGTATGTATAAGTTAAACTATTTTAGCTGTAAACAATCAGTAATTACCTTTTTACAACCCTTAACTTATGCACAGACAGAAGATCTACTTGTTGTCTGCAAGTAAACTGCTTATACCGTTTTCCTATCTGTAGTTTATATAATACATGTAAGTTTTTAATAAGTTTAGTATTTTATTATATTTACACTAAATGTTAATTTATTTGTTTTAAGTAGTTAAGTATACGGGTAAGGCCGAGTAACTTTGCCGGTTTCATAGAATTGATCATGTCCTCAACTTTTGTGTCAATGAAACAAAAAATTGGTGACGATTCGTAACATAAACTTTTATTTGTCATAATCAATATTTATCCGCCTAAATAAATAAAAAAAAAACGTATGGTATATTTATGTATTTACACATTAATTTCATGTATTTTTAAAAACACCGCGTTCTGGTCCCATACAAAATTTGAGTGTCTCTATGACACCTTGCATTCGGAAGGGACCATTTACTCAAATAGTGAGATTGTAGTTCACAAAGTATTATGTTTATGTAATAGGTTGATACATGTAGGATACGTAAATTGCGATATAGCAAAGAAATTAAAAAAATTGTAATTAAATAATTCGAAAATAAAGTATGTCTCCAAATATTTTGCGTCCGTTACATTTGCCATCCGTTACCATTTTCGGCAGATTTTACTTCAGAAAGTGGCAATATCTAATTTATTTTTCAAACGGCAACACAAATACTGTTTGACGTATAGGGTGACAAATACCTCAGGCCATTTTGTAAGTTGAACTAAGTTGTGAGGTGAGGACGTATTTGTGCTTTCGGTGTGTTCAATTGGTTTTCGGGTGTCAAAATCTGATTTTCTTCAAAGTAAGTGGATGTATTGTCATATTTTACTTTATGTAATGTGGGTAATGGTAAGACGTAAAGGATTAATCAACAATTTTGCCAAAAAACAACGGAATAGAAAGTGAGGTTAGATTTTAACCATTTTACAAAGGCGTCCGTTACTGTCCGTAACTGAATTCCGTTACCGTCCGTTACCGTTCGTTACCGTCCGTTACCTAAAGCTTAGTTTACATGATACATTTACATTTTAATGGTGAACTGAACTTTAATTTAGTTTTTTAATAAAAAGGAAATTTAAGTTCAGTTCACCGGCTTGGTTGCGTAGTATTTTCAAAAATATGATAATTCTACTTATAGGAAACAATATTGGATTTACGCAATATTAATGTTCCATAATTTTGATTAATAAGTAACATATTATTTGAATTTGAATTATAGAAAATTAGTTCTGGTATGCACCATACTGAAATACTGTTAAATTATTTAGTATAAAAAAACTTATTTGTTTGCTGTGATTTTTAACCAAAAACTATGTCCTTGTAATTAATTTAAGAAATACCTAACGACTCGACTTCGACTTTAAATCGTATTCAGTAACTTGAGAGTTTTAAGAAAAATAATGTTACCCGTTTTCGTTACAAGTTATTAAATTTAAAATAAAAAGTTTGCCTGTACATTGCCTGTACATTATTGATGTTCATTCAATTTCGTTAATTCTTACACTAACTCACTACTTATCTATTTTTTTTTTTATCATAATCTGGTCCCTTCAACTGACAAGTTATTGAATACAATTAAAAGTCGAACTAATAATGATTATTAAACATTTTACGTAAAGCACCTATGTTTGTTTTTTTTTTTGCATTTAATCTCGTAATGTAATTGCATGTAAACCATGCTTTACAATTTGTCGCGTTACCATCCGTAACCGTCCGTAACCATCCGTAACCGTCCGTAACCGCGATACCGGCAAACTTACTCGGCCTCACCCATACACCTTGTAGCCTGAAACACAGGTTTAACTTAGTTGAGGCAAAAAAGAAACTGTGCTCTATTATAACTAGTTATTATTTTATTGTAAATGTGCCACTTCTTATAAATAAACGATTATTATTATTATTATATCAAAAACTTATTACTATACATACAGGATGTAAATTAACCCTTCACACATACGTCAACCAAGCATTCTGTACATCAAACTAAGTAGGTGCCTACGCAAAAATTTTTGCTGGGAAAAGCAAAAAAAACGACTTTTTTTTGGGGTCAAAAACCACATTTTACGGTAAAACTCAATGTAGCACTCTTAAGACATTGTGCAAATTGATGCTTTGAATATTAAACGAGTCATGAAGGTAATTTAAGTAAAGTTATATCCTGAAAAACTAGTATTTACAAAAACAGCTGTGAAAAATTTGGAAATTTAACCCCCAATATCTCCGTAACTAGGGGGTTCTCAGGTATGGTCTAGAACAAAAAAATGTTCGCAGTGGTGGGGAGAACAAGTGCAGTGTAGTCTTAATGGTTTAAATTAACTAGAGAGTATCGCGAATTTTTTTTGAAACACCTAGGTACCAAAGTGTTTGTCATAAATGCATGGCCAATGGAATTTCGTGTTCGGAGTTACCCTGAAAATGTTACGGAAGGCTTACGCTGAATTGGCGGGGGAAGATGCTCCCCTCGCGAAGGGAACAGAGCGCTCACCACGTGCTCCACGAGCTCAGGCCGGAGACTCTGCGTCAACGGGGGGGCCCGGGTGCGGAATTGATTCCGCACCATCTTGTAAAGGCGCCCCCACGGATCTCTGTTGAGAGTCTCCAGCATCTCCTCGCGGGCCTCATTCTTGGCCCGCCGACAAGCCTCGCGAAGGGTGGCCTTTGCCGCCCTGTACCCCTCATACCTCACATAGCTCCGCCTCTTTGGCTTCCGCATTCGGAGGACGAATGCGGCGCCTGCGATGCCTGGTGTACAGGTGCCGCGCTGCCATACACTGTTTACGCAGGTACGACAGCTCTCGCTACATCCAGTACACCTGACGCCGGGCGCGGCGGACAGACCTCCGGTGCGATCTCATGGCGACATGGAGACAGCGACTGTTGCAACCCCGTGCAGGGCACGCCACGACAGTGGCGGTAAGTCCCCTCTTTGAGGAGTGGCTAGAGAGGCGCCACGGCGCCCTCACCTTCCGTCTGATGCAGGTCCTCACCGGACACGGTTGTTTCGGGAGGTACCTGCACCGAATCAGGCGGGAGGAAACGCCCGGATGCCACCATTGTGAGGATCGGCCGGAGGACACGGTGGAGCACACAGTGGAGGTGTGCCCCGTTTGGGCGGAGCCCCGCCGTGTTCTCGTAGCGGCGATCAGCGGCGGCGACCTCTCGCGCCCGGTCCTGTTGCAAGCCATGGTCCGGGGCGAGGAGGAATGGGACGCCGTCGCCTCCTTCTGCGAAGCAGTGATGCTAGCGAAGGTGGTGGCGGAACGCGAGAGGGAGAGAACCTCTCGTCCCAGCCGCCGCGGGAGGCGCTCCGGGCGTCGGGGGTCTCGTGCAGATGACCTCCGGCCACCGTAGACGCGGGCCTGTGGACGGTGAGTGATGGGCTAACTCGCCGTCCGTCCGTCCTACGACGAAAACAGGCCGTGTCGACGGCGCGTTCGTGTTCCACGCGCGCCTCAACGAGATGTCAGCAACATGGGGGCCCGCAAGGGCCGACGCCCGTCGGGGCCGCGGGTTGTACACTAGTTATTGCAGCCTCGATATAAAGGGGTAAGAAGGAACATGGGTGGTTTTTAGTCAGTAGAAGTCTGATACTCTGCCCAAGAGCGGGACCCATCCCGCTCTCTACTGACTAAAAACCACCCATGTCACACATTCGATGATTTTCCACCCGCCAAAAAAAAAGGCTTACGCTGAATCGACTTAATCAATAACCCTTCTTTTAGGATTTGCCAGAGTCGGGTAAAAAATCGTGCTTCCAATTTGTAAAAATAAAAACCACACGGCGCCGAATGTTTGCAGCAACGAATACTGTGAGTACGAAAGCACGCAGCGACGCATACCATAGCAACGAATGCACAATACGACATACACAAACGTATTGATCACCGACAGCAAAACAGTAAAACAAAATGAAATATTTTGTACTAACCTTTTTTATATTGAAGCATTTTTAATAATAAGGTGTAAAAATAAGCTAAACTTTTTAATAATGGCAAGTATTGCTGGGCCATGTCTAAAATATTGCACGCTAGACGAGAAAATGCTTGGCCATACCCAACGTGTGGGCATGGCCTGGCCATTGGTGCAATATGCAATTAACCGTTGCATAATTAAAGGTATGTTCTGCTATCGGTGTTAAGTTCGTTGTTCATTACATTATTTCGTGATTCGGTGTGGCGATTTTCGTTGTAACGTGCATTCGCTGTTCCGTGATTCGAACTCTCGTGCATTCGTTGTTACGGTATGCGTCGCTGCGTGCTTTCGTACGAGCTCACAGTATTCGTTGTTGCAAACATTCGGCGCCGTGTAATTCGACGTATATAGTAATGTTACGTCGATCATCTAGAATCATCGAGAAAACTCGCTAATAACTGAGAAGTACGCGTGAATTCTAGTAGGTACCTAATTCCATTCTGTAGGTAGTTAGTCCGCCGCCCGTCGTCGCGGTACTTGCATTTTAATTTCGACCGTATGCCTACGGCGTAAAGTAACTTCTTCTTTGTTGGATAATTTATCTTTAAGTTTATTTTTTTGTTAATGTTTTTTTTCTGGATGCTTTATGGAATAGTAGCGAATTTTCTCGAATATCTTTTGTTTGTTAGTGGTATAAAAGGACCGAGAGAGGACGCAGCGGGACAGTCTACTTTTAAGCGAGACAACGAAAGGTTCGAGGAGATATCAAGTGCGATAAAGTGTTCAGTAGTGTTTTGCGATTGTTTATAAGTGTTTTGCGAGTAGTAAAGTTATTTCGTGTGTTCAATTGGTAGTGTTTTTATTTATCCCATACCCAGCTCGTAACAATTTGGTGTCAGAAGTGGGATAAATAATGCCGATTCTACCCAAGGACGACACGGATAGTATCCGTACTAGGAGTCAGCGACAACAAGGTATGGACCAAAGGCGATTTGGTGACTCTCCGACACAGACACCGGGCGGTGTCCAGCCTACGTCAGAGCCAGTCGCTGGCCCATCCGGAGCTACCCCAGCATTAGCGGTGCCTGACTTATCTGCCTTAATGGCGCTGCTGGAAGACCAGGCTCGCCGTCAAGAGGAGCAGGCTCGCCGTCAGGAGGAGCAGGCTCGTCGTCAAGAGGAGCAGGCTCGTCAGTTGCAGGAACAGATGCAACGGGACAAGGAGGAACAGGCTCGTCGTCAAGAGGAGCAGGCTCGTCGTCAAGAGGAGCAGGCTCGTCGTCAAGAGGAGCAGGCTCGTCAGTTGCAGGAACAGATGCAACGGGACAAGGAAGAACAGGCTCGCCGTCAAGAGGAACAGGCCCGGCGCCAAGAGGAACAGATGCTCCTGATAAAGGATCTTCACGCATCAGTTGGCAAAGAGCTGAGCGTGATGAAGGAGCAGGTACAGCAGCACGACGATCGAATCTCAAAGGCCGAAATTCAGATTGCTGATGTGAAGAAGGCCTTGAGTGAAATTAAGGTTGGAGATGGGGTTGTGACGTCAGTGATTGCTGCACCTTCGGTGCGCGGGTTTAAAGTGCCGCCATTCGACGAAACATCTTCGTGGTCGGCCTATAAAATCCAATTTGAGGCTGTTATGAAGGCGAATGGGTGGACCAAAGCGCAAGCCATGACAGCGCTCACCTTGGGTCTCCGAGACCAGGCCCTTACCATTCTTGAGGCACTCGGCAAGGATGTGACCTACGAACAGCTGCTGGAGGCGTTAGAGTCTAGATACGGCGACGCGCACCTGGAGCACGTCTTTCGTGCCAAATTAAAGGATCGTGTTCAACGTAGTGCCGAGAACCTACAGCAGTGGGCCCTGGAAGTTGAAAAGCTGGTTCGCAAAGCATACCAGTCCGCCCCTGCACTTATTGATGGAAATCTGGTTCAGGCGTTTGTAGATGGAATACGCGACTTGGAAGTTAGAGCTGCTGTGAGACTTGGTCACCACGAGACGCTGAAAGACGCCTTGGCCCATGCTTTAGAAGTGGAGGCAGTGAGGCAGGACCACCGTACGCACCGCGTCAGGGAGGTTGTCGCGTCAACTGTACGCGACCGCCCGCAAGGATACAGCCCTAGGTGCTTCACTTGTGGAGAAAAGGGTCATCTTCGGTCAAGCTGCCCTAAGCGCAGCTCACAAAGGGAAGATCAGCCCCAACAGGGAAGGGTGGCTGAAGTGACAGCCCAGCCACAGCAGGGAAACGAGTAAATGCCAGGACTGGGGGGCGGGTGCTGGCTGGTTTTGAAAGAGCCCCGAGGATCTCGATCTCACAAGCACATGACGGGAACAGCTTGACCATCAACGGCGAAGTCAACGGAACTCCATGCAAACTGACGTTGGATACTGGAGCTTCTCACACGGTCGTCAATTCTCACCTGGCGAATCGGGTTCTTGGGGACTACTTCAATAACCACGACCGTATACAATTGTTAACAGCTACCGGTCAGCACATAACCGTCCACGGCAAGAAGGAGGTGGAGTTAAAATTGGGTGATAGAATTTACCGGCACAATGTCATCGTGGCCGACATAGTGGACGATTGCATCTTGGGCTTGGACTTCATGCGGAAATATCGCTGTGAGATCGACATTGACCAAGGAGTGTTGAAATGTGGTTCCGAGGAAGTCTTCATGGAAGGTGCACCATCAGGGAAAGTGTACTGCTTGAAGGAAATTGTTCTTCCTCGCAGATCAGAAACGATCGTGCCAGTTAAGTTACCACGAAATTCTGGACACAAAGATCGAAGTGTTCTGATAGAGAGGGTGAACAATGAGTTTCCATGGAAGATGGCACGAACTCTGGTAAAGGCCAACAACATCTCAGCTGTACGCATCCTGAATCCAAGTGACAAGGAGCAGGTGATTAAGAAGGGCACCTTGATCGGGACTTGTGAGGAAGTAGCTTGGATGCGTCAATTGCAAGATCTACCTACCGGAAATCAAAATCGTAGTGGAAAATTTGACGTGTCAACGCTTTTAGAACACTGTCATTTAACTAAAGGAGAAATGGACAAGGCTAAGAAGGTGTTACTTCAGTACGCCAAAACCGCCAAACCGGTATTTTCTCAACGAGTGATGCTGACATAGGAAGAACTGGACTGGTTCAGCACAGGATTAATACAGGCAACGAGTTACCTATCCGTCAGCGACCAAGGAGACTGCCAGTTGCACGGGAAAAAGAAGTGGAAACCATGATTGAGGGTATGGTGAAGGATGGTGTTATAGAGCCTTCATCCAGTCCATGGTGTTCTCCTGTGGTCCTGGTAAAGAAAAAGGACGGCAGTATGCGCTTCTGTGTGGACTATCGACGACTGAACAACGTCACGAAAAAGGACAGCTATCCACTGCCTAGGATCGATGACACACTGGATACGCTGACGGGAATGAAGTGGTTTACCACGCTAGACCTGAAAAGTGGTTACTGGCAGGTAGAAATAGACCCCAAGGATAAGGAGAAGACTGCATTCTCAACAGGAAAAGGGTTGTGGCAGTTTAAAGTTATGCCTTTCGGATTGTGTAATGCTCCTGCTACGTTTGAGAGGCTGATGGAGCAAGTACTTGCCGGGTTAATAGGAGACGCATGTCTTGTCTATCTAGACGACATAATCATCGTGGGCCGTACGTTTGAAGATCACCTTAAAAACCTCAACCGAGTGCTGTCGAAGATCCAAGCAGCAAACCTGAAGTTGAGCCCGAAGAAATGCTCATTTTTCAGAAAACAAGTGAACTTTTTAGGACACATAGTTTCGGGGGAAGGTGTTCAAACAGACCCAGAGAAAGTAGTCGCCGTCAAGGATTGGCCAGTTCCAAAAGACAAGACACAGGTCAGAGCATTTTTGGGTTTGTGCTCCTACTATCGCCGGTTTGTCAAGAATTTTGCCGACATTGCGAAACCTCTACACAAACTCACTGAGGAAAAGCAACAATTCTGTTGGGACGAGAACTGCGACGCCGCATTTAAGGACTTAAAAGAACGTCTGTGCAATACTCCTATTTTAGGATATCCTGACACTGAAAATGACTTTATAGTCGACACAGACGCAAGTAATACTGGAATTGGGGGCGTGTTATCTCAACGGAAAGGAGATCAGGAGGTTGTTATAGCTTACTTCAGCAAGTCTTTGTCTAAACCGGAAAGAAATTACTGCGTAACAAGACGGGAGCTGCTCGCCGTAGTGAAGACATTGCAGCACTTCAGTAAATATTTGTTGGGACGGAAATTCCAGTTACGAACCGACCATGCTGCATTGAAGTGGTTATTACAATTTAAGAATCCAGAGGGGCAAGTGGCGAGATGGATTGAACTACTGCAAGAGTTTGACTTCATAACCGAACATCGCAGTGGGAGAACTCACGGTAACGCAGATGCCTTGTCGAGAAGACCTTGTCCTGAAGACTGCAAGCATTGTGTCAGGCAAGAGACTAAGGAAGTAGTGCCCGTGAGGTTGCTTAGAACGGATCTCAGCGATGAATGGAAGGAGACCCTACAACAGGCACAACAAAATGACTCGGACATCAAGCCAATCTTCGAGTGGATCAAAGCTGGTGCTCCAAAGCCCAAGTGGAGTGATGTGGCTGCGATGAGTTCCATCACAAAGAGTTATTGGGCACAATGGAACAGCTTGGAGATCCAGGATGGAGTCTTGTGCCGTAAATGGGAAAACGCTCGAGGGGACAGCTGTCATCTACAAATGGTTGTTCCTAAAGCTAAGGTACCGGATGTTTTACGGCTGCACCATGATGGATGCTCAGGAGGACATATGGGGGTAAAAAGGACTCTCCTAAAGATCAGAGAGCGCTTTTACTGGATCCACTGTCGAGATGATGTGGAAGACTGGTGTCGCAAATGTACCAGCTGTGCGGCTGTGAAGGGACCCCACACACGAAGCAGAGGTGCGTTAAAAGTGTACAACGTTGGAGCCCCCTGGGAGCGGATAGCACTGGACGTTGCGGGACCATTTCCAGAAAGTGACAGCGGAAACAAGTACTTCATGGTTGTCATGGACTACTTCACAAAGTGGCCAGAAGTCTTCGCCATTCCCAACCAAGAAGCTACAACAGTCGCAGATAAATTGGTTCAAGAAGTCTTCTGTCGTTTTGGAGTACCCTTAGAAATTCACAGCGATCAAGGGAGGAATTTTGAATCACAAGTTTTTCAGGAGACTTGTCGATTGATGGGTACACACAAAACCAGAACCACTTCTTACCACCCACAATCTGATGGAATGGTGGAACGATTCAACCAAACGTTGGAGAGATATCTGGCAAAAGTTGTGGAAAGCAGGCAAAAGGATTGGGACAAGCACATACAGCCGTTTCTTCTGTCCTATCGGAGTGCAGTTCACGAAAGTACGACTGTAACTCCAGCCTTCGCGAACTTTGGAAGAGAATTACGGTTGCCTGCAGATTTAATCACCGGAACTCCCCCTGATGTCCCACGCAGTGTAACGGATTACGCAAATGACCTGCGTAACAAGTTAAATGATGTGTATGAGCATATCAGACAATCCGGACAACAGATGTCTGAGAAGATGAAGACCCGTTATGATCGGAAGGCAAACAGTAGGGGTTTCGATGAAAGTTCTCTGGTGTGGTTGCATAACCCAGTGCGGAGCAAGGGAAAGTCCCCGAAATTGCAAGCAAAATGGGATGGACCATACCGAGTTGTGACCAGGATCAACGATGTCACCTACCGAATACAGAAGGGTCCGCGAGGTGCGCCTAAGGTTGTGCATGTAGACCGATTAGCGCGATATCACGGGACTAATGATGCTCGGGACGAGCATGTCTAAGGAGGGGGCAGTGTTACGTCGATCATCTAGAATCATCGAGAAAACTCGCTAATAACTGAGAAGTACGCGTGAATTCTAGTAGGTACCTAATTCCATTCTGTAGGTAGTTAGTCCGCCGCCCGTCGTCGCGGTACTTGCATTTTAATTTCGACCGTATGCCTACGGCGTAAAGTAACTTCTTCTTTGTTGGATAATTTATCTTTAAGTTTATTTTTTTGTTAATGTTTTTTTTCTGGATGCTTTATGGAATAGTAGCGAATTTTCTCGAATATCTTTTGTTTGTTAGTGGTATAAAAGGACCGAGAGAGGACGCAGCGGGACAGTCTACTTTTAAGCGAGACAACGAAAGGTTCGAGGAGATATCAAGTGCGATAAAGTGTTCAGTAGTGTTTTGCGATTGTTTATAAGTGTTTTGCGAGTAGTAAAGTTATTTCGTGTGTTCAATTGGTAGTGTTTTTATTTATCCCATACCCAGCTCGTAACAGTAACTTTAGGAATGACGTATTGCACTCAAGTTAGCGCCTGCCTGGTTTGAACCCACGACTTACTGTTCGTAAGTCAGAGCCGACACCACGCCGCGCCGGTGGAGAATTTCCGAGGTTTGGCTCCCAGACTGGAACGGGCTGGGGCTGCCTTTAGGTGGCTCTTGCCCAACCTGGAGGGGGCAAACGCCTCCTGCCGGAGGCTCTATGCGAGGATCGTGCGGCCCATGGCTCTTTACGGGGCCCCGGTGTGGGTGCGTTCTTTGAGGAAGCGAGCCGCGCACTACCTGAACGCGCCCCAAAAGGTGGTAACCGTAAGGCTAGTCTATCGAATCCTATGTGTTAATTCAGGTTATAAACTATCTGTGTACCAAATTTTATCCAAATCCGTTCAGTAGTTTTTGCGTGAAAAAGTTACAAACATACACAGTCACAAACATTCGTCTTTATAATATTAGTGTGTGATAGTGTGGTATGAGTGTGAAGTGTAATACGGACCTTGTAGAAACTTTTGTCATACCTATTATTGGAATCAAATTTATCAGCTCACAAGGACCCAGTAATATTTAATGGCAATAATATCCGTAGTGCTAGGCAACTGGGCTTATTCCACAGTTGTATTATATACGTCCCTGTGTGCCTATTGGCCTTGTTTTGTTCTATCTCCTGCTGTTATGGAGGGAAGTGGAAATTATGTTGTTCCTACACACCGAAACCTCGCTAATAACTGTGTAGTACTTAGAAGAGTCACGTAAATTTATATACCTACTTCAATTTTGTATTGTTACATTGTTTTGCCAAGGTCAGCGTTCGGCCGGCGTCGGCGGCACTTGCCATTGTAATTTCGACCGTATGCCGACGGCGTAATGCATCTTCTTTCTTTAAGTTTATTTTCATATTAATGTTTTTGTGAATGCTTTATGGAAATAATAGGGAATTTTCTCGAACTTCGTGTGTTTGGGTATAAAAGGACCGACAGAGTGGTCTAGTGCGATAGTGTTCAGTATTGTTTTGCGATTGTTTAAAAGTGTTTTGTGAGTAATAAAGTTAATTCGTGTGTTTAATTAGGTAGTAGTGTTTTTATTAATCCCATACCCAGCTCATAACAATATTAAGGCGGTGAAAAATAATGACACTCAAAAATGGTCAATAGCTGAACATTACCCAGAATCGGGAACGAACCACTGGATTGAATTGCTTAACCCTCATTCAGGTCATCTCGACAGAACGCCACTATAAAGGGTATAAAAGTACCCTTAACGCAAACGAAGGGCACTTGTTCTCCCCACCACTACGATATTTTTTTTGTTCTAGGCCATACCTGGGACCCCCCTAGTTATATACGGAGATATTGGGGGTCAAATTTCCAAATTTTGCACAGCTTTTTTAGTAAATGCTAGTTTTTCAGGTTATAACTTTACTTCAATTACCTCCATGACCCTTTTACTATTCAAAGCATCCACTAGCACAATGTTTTAAGAGTGCTACATTGAGTTTTATCGGAAAATGCGATTTTTAACCCCATAAAAAAAACCCAGCAAAATTTTTTGCGTAGGGTTACTTACTTAGTTTGATGTACAGAATGCTTGGTTGACGTATGTGTGAAGGGTTAATTTACACCCTGTATACCTGGTCTGGTTAGAGAGGCCATTGGAAATTATCTATATTATTATACTAGCGGACCTGGCAGACGTCGTCCTGCCCGAACAGCAGCGGGTCCGATCCACCATTTATTAAATTAATTTGTAACAAAAAATGTGATAAATGAAGAACCGCTCGACTGATTCTGTGCAAACTTCACATAAACCATCTACAAAATAGTTCGAACAAAGCCTAAACATTTGGTTTGGATGGGTGAGCCCGTTCTTGAGTTATAAAATTACAACGAAAAATGCCATTGATTTTTACCCGACTGCGGCGAAGCCCAAAAGGAGGGTTATATGTGTTTGACGTGTATGTATGTATGCATGTGTGTATGTCCGTTTCTTTGTTCCCTCAAAACTCCTAAACGGATAAAGGGATTTGGGCGCGAGTGTCACTGGCTACATTAAAATTAAAAAACAAAGAAAAATTGCTGGTTGTAGGGGCCATATAGTGTATTTGAAAAAATAAAAAAAATCCATTACCATCGAGAGTCCCTATAATGCACGTCACTGTAATGCACATACCAGCAATGCGCGACACTGGATTGCACAACACGTTTGTGTACGCCCTTGTGAAAGGAACCATCACAATGTCTCCAAATACTCGGCTGTACCTTGCTTGTCCGACCCAAGAATGTACGGCACTTTAAATGGCGACATCGCGTGATTGGCCGATTGGTTGGCCAATCAGGTGACTCGGAATTTTGGGACTTTGATATGTTTTGAATTGCAATGACGTACATTCCAATGTCGCGCATTCTCGGCCTGGACCAAGATTGTCCGGCTTGTTAATGTACAGCATGACAAATGAAACCAAAACAAACATACTTAGAAGAATTTCGCGACCAATTTCAAAGTACCGCTCGCCGGCCGCTGCCGCGGCACCGCTCGCTTCGCTCGCTCGGCTCGCGCGTAGTTGGTCACAGTTCTAACCTAACCTAACCTATGGATCCCTTCGACATCGTTTTTACAATCGTCTTTCGGAACAGCACTACCTAGTATCCAAGTCCCAAAATTCCGAGTCACCTGATTGGCCAACCAATCGGCCAATCACGCGATGTCGCCATTTATCGTGCCGTACATTCTTGGATCGGGCAAGCAAGGTACAGCCGAGTATTTGGAGACATTGTGATGGTTCCTTTTCCAAGGGCGTACACACCCGTGTTGTGCAATCCAGTGTCGCGCATTGCTGGTATGTGCATTGTCGTGCTGTACAATATCAAGCCGGACAATCTTGGTTCAGGCCGAGAATGCGCGACATCGGAATGTACGTGTTTTGAATTCCAATGACGTACATTCCTATGTCGCGCATTCTCGTGCCGTGCATTGTTGATGTTGAGCATTGCTGGCTCCCACCATCGAGTAGGGTATCAAAATCAAAATGTAGGGTTTTAAAA
Organism: Diarsia rubi; assembly: GCA_932274075.1. Lineage (NCBI taxonomy): Eukaryota > Metazoa > Arthropoda > Insecta > Lepidoptera > Noctuidae > Diarsia > Diarsia rubi. The sequence goes on from OW026429.1 coordinate 12,637,232, forward strand.
GGAGATTACAAAAATATATGACACCTAAATGTTTAAAATAAATTTAAAGTAACAAATTATATAAACAAACACAAAAGTTAAATTATCTGCGAAGTATTTACACTACCAACGAAAAAACAAACACAAAAGAACTAAAAAGGTAGAAATAAAAAAAGTAGTTAAAGAACTAAAAAACCCGACTGAAAAGACTGAACAGCAAAGCAGCTGAATATTAAATTATGAAATGAAAATAGAATGGACCCCGCCTGCTTCCAAGTTTTGTTTAATTTAAAATGTCCTTGTTATTTGCTTTTCAGTCTTTCAGTCGGGTTTTTTAGTTCTTTAACTACTTTTTTTTATTATATATATAGATATTAATAAAAAGAGAAGTCCTGACTGACTGACTCATCAACGCCCAGCCCAAACCCTTGGACCTAGAAAGCTGACATTTTGCACAGAGGTTTCCTTTATAATGTAGACAAGGAATAAGGAAGGATTTTTCGAAATTCAACCCCTAAGGGAGTTAAATACGGGATGAAAGCTTGTATGAAAAATCTTATTCCTTTCCTATTCATATACTTGAAACTTGGCACAAACAAAATTTATAAAGTAAAATTATAAAGTTTGTCACTTTTATTTTTCCTAAACTTTCGTTTTGTATGGAAGAATTTTAAGGGCAAAAGCTAGTTACCAAATATAAGGACTTAAACCGGCAAGATGGGTTTAACTGTCGCGAGCCTGGAATTAAGTGGTTCAACTGTGTATAGACCGAAAAAGTTCCGAAAGTAGTTCGCGAGTGGACAGTGAGTTTTGTGTCTGGAACAGAATCGTGTAGTGACAATGGTAGTGGTATCGAACGTAAAAAGCAAACACAAGAAAGAGGGTAGACCGATTTGTCTGCTCATAAACATCCAGCCGCAATGACTTCAGTTTATCCGTGATCATGGTGCTTGTAACAGCGCCGAAATATCGGGAACTCGAAACAAAAATTTAACATGGTAAATATCCTCGTTCTCAGTATTAATGTGGTACGTAATAACGTCTGGTAAGCATAAAACGTTTCGTTGGGCGCGGATAAGTGTGCGTTTACCTTTAGGAAGGGAAGGCGACCAAGGAGTATATGAAGGGAAATAAATAAAACGAACATTTATTTGAACATAAAAATTAGAATATAATCATTTTCAGTAATTATTTAAAATTATACACTTAAAGTACATTTATAGTAAATTCAATAAAAAATACCAGTGCAGACAAGATACAAATAAGAGAAAATATTGTTTATTACATCGTTGGTTAAATACATCGCTTTCAGTAAATGCAATACAAAAAAATAAGTCGGAAAACAATAAAATCAAAGTTGAATGTCACTCGATATAGAAAAATAAAGATAAGATTGAATCACATTCAAAAATTACCCACTAGTGACTATAAATTTTACTTTCTTAAACGTTTGTTCAATAATAGGGATCGCTCGGCGCCGCATTGGCACAGTGGCAGGGCATTGAGGGCACTCGTCACACCGACCGGCGACCGGCCAAGCCGCCTAGCCCGCCCAGCCGCGCCACGCGACCCGAGCGATCCCTCGCACGCGCTAGAAATAAATGTTATGTTTACATGTTCATCAATTCTAAATAAGATATTTTCAACATTGTACTCTGATCAGTACCGATACGACTATATTCGACGCTGGGGCCGCGCCTCCGCCCTTACCGCGAATCCCAGACATAATTTAGTTATCGAAGAACATACAGTAGGTATAAATAGTGAGGTTAGTATTAACTTTGGCAAATATGAATGAAGCATGGTGATATTGTTTTAGATGGACAACATCTCGACAATACTCAGCGTTAATATTAAAAATTATACTGAACGTCGCTCATTTCGCGAATACCAACAGTAGAATGTCGATACAGGTAGTCTTCGAATTATCTCATGCCACATCACAATTACAATAAGACATATGCCTCAAACCCGATCACTAAACGCTACTCTCTTAAAAAAACTTTGCAATAACTTCCCCAGTTGTGGATCTAATAAAGCGCGAGAATATTTGAGCCGCAACAATTCAGTCTTCAAATAAGAAGCTAACGCACATACCACGTGCCGTGCGTCCCGTCCCATGCTATGCACTCGCGCAGTGCGAGCGGTCGTACGACCTCATTCTTTGTGCGCACGTTTTGTGTCCCAGACAAACATGTTACATGTGGCTTGTGCGATTCGTTCACTGTCTCAAATCTTATAAACTAAATGTGATTCGAGCGAATAAACAATGCGGCAGTGTACAAAATTTACATCACATTCACTCGAAATATAAGCATACAAGTTAAATGTTCTGCGGCGGAGGAACACATCGAAATGCAAAACTATCGACTCGCGACTGGATGTCGTGCGACAGTCGGTCGGCGACTGCGACTGGCGGGCGGCGGCCACACCTGAGCTCGCCGCGCCACAACGCACCGACACATGTACGAACCCATCGTAATTATGTATGGGGCCTTCAAACTGAAGACATTGAATGATTATATCCACATCGTTCACTCATTAAAAAAACTTTTAAATGTAACGTGAAGCTTACTTAAATGTAGGTTGAATGTAGAACTGCGCTAATATTATTTTTTATTAGTTTTACATACACATATTGTTACATAACAGTAAAAAACCTACCTAGCAACAAGCGAGCGACGAGCGCTCGAGCCGCGGGCCACTACCATACGATCACGATCCGGAGATCAACACGATTTATTCATCTAACAATCTATGTATCAATTTTAAAGGAAAGTTTATGCGAGCATTATTCTACAATAATTAAAGTTGGTGACAACTCTCATGTTCTGGACACAGAACTGGTACATTTCCGATATTGAGATGGTGTGGAACAGTGAATATTAACAATATCTTTGGTCTTCAGCAAGCTCGCACAGGGAGCCGGCGGAGTGGTGAATGGCCCGCGCGGTCACAGTGTAGGCGTACATTTTCATTTAATCACTTTTTACATACTCATAAACGTAAAATGAAAATAAATCACCTAACTATGACAATAGTAAAGGTTACTGTCTAATTGCATTATTAATTAATGTTTATTGATACAGTTACTGTTCTAATGCTTAAAAGTAAGATTTTTATTTTATTATTAATAATAAATTATGTTATAGTATATATAGTGTTTGATTACGCCAATTCGCGAGTGTATACAAAGTTTATATACTCACATATCTTACACGGACGATCGTCCGCGGACTACGCGCGAGGGGCGTGTGCGCTACTCAAGCCGACTCGGCAACGTATTAGCTGTAATACACGTACATAACTGCGTACTTATTATATCAAATGACCTCACCTCACTTCCTTACCATTACAGACTCCACCCACTTCACAAAAAAATGACGAAGATTAACATGATCATAAACATTGGTTAATTACCGTTAAATATAAAATTAAACATGACAAGTTTACATATACCACGTTTAATACAAGTACTCTAGATAAAATAAATACCTAACATGATTTCAATAATTGAATACAAGAATAGATCTTAAATGGCTACACCTTAAGGATAACTGTAAAATGATATAGAAAAATATGAACACAAGAACAAATCAGAATTGTATACATATATGGCGTAACAAATGAATGCTCTTACTGGAATAAATAATTTGTGCGAAATACGATGCTTAACTTAAAATAATAACATTGGATGACGGGACTTAGCTTACAGTATGATCGTAGATACGTAACATAAACGACGTCGTCTTATTCCATAGAGCGGTTACAGTTGTGCATTCAAAAGTTTATAAAAAATAATTTCTCATTATAAGTGATATAATACTTAATAATGGAATGATGTTTTGTAATCAGTTTAAGTAGGCCTGCGAACGTATTCATGCATCTCACTACCGTGTTTAATTCAATACTAAATATTGGTTCCTTTCTGTGTTGGTCCGTAAGAGAGTGAGTATATAAGCACATATGTTAGGGGGCTCCTTACGGCCGCGCTGGCGATGACGTCACGCGGCCGCTCCCGACGGAGCCGACAGCCCGCCACTGCGCCGACAACGTCCACTTGTGCCAACGAAACACTATACCAAATGCCTAGCACCAAAATTTAGAATTGAACACTAGATCACTAATCGAAAACGATCCCGACGGACCGCGTCGCCGAAACAAGAACCAAACTACGGTTTTATATTACAGGGGGAAATGAAACGCTACCTGTTGTCGGCTCCAGTCGCGCACTGTCGGTGGGAGCACTTGAAAATCATACACAATGCCCCAAGCCATGTGACACATGATATCTGCACATCGGCGGTATATCCAGTAAGCTTACTTTCCATAAAAATATATAGGTAATTATAATACGCGTAGCTGCGGCGTGAGCGGGCCGCGACGCTCGCGCCCCGCGGCCCCATTGATATGCACAGAGTTACACGGAGATATCAACACGAGGCGCTAGGCGAGGCAGGGAGCGTCGCGGGACTGAGGAACAACGTCTCGAAGTACGACCACAAAACTGTGCACCCGACGGGCCACGTGGGATCGAACCGAGCGATGACGTCATGCGGAGGTGAGTCGGCAACAGTGTGAGCGTTGCGTACGTTTTGTGATCGCATTCGCAGTGGGGTGGCTGCTCGTTCCTCGGCTCTAGTAGAGGCCGCAGCCGCGCAGGTTGTTGGCGATGATGACGTCGGTGACGGCGTCGAACACGAACTGGATGTTGTTGGTGTCGGTAGCGCAGGTCATGTGGCAGTAGATCTCCTTGGTGGTAGACTTGTTCTTCGCCTCGAACTGGGCCTGGATGTACGCGGCTGCCTCGCCGTATTCTTGCGCGCCTGCACACAGAAACAGTGGTTAGATTAAGGTTGAAGCGTCAAAAAAGAGATATGACTAAATAAACAAGAATGATGGTGCATTGCATTCCAATTTTAAGGATTTTTGAAACGGTTACACAATGTCTTATGGCACTTCAACTGCTCAAGTGTTCATTAGACTACATCTCCACTGTTTCTTCAAGAATATATAAAACCAAGTCTCTGGTAACTTACCCGTGTATTCCGGAAAACATATGGTGAGCGGCGACTTGCGGATCTTCTCCTCGAACAGATCCTTCTTGTTGAGGAACAGAATGATGCTGGTGTCGGTGAACCACTTGTTGTTGCAGATCGAGTCGAACAGCTTTAGACTCTCCTGCATACGGTTCTGGAATATTATAATTATGTGTTAGTCTAGGATGGTTCAGAAATATTTAGACGACCCGACCGATTTGTACACACTTCATCTACAATGCTTGTCGATGAGGTGTGTACAATATACAAGGTGTAAATTAACCCTACAAACATACGTCAACCAAGCATTCTGTACATCAAACTAAGTACCCCTACACAAAAATTTTTGTCGGGAAACGACTTTTTTTGGGGTCAAAAATCTCATTTTACGGTAAAACTCAATGTAGCACTCTTAAAACATTGTGCTAGTGGATGCTTTGAATAGTAAAAGGGTCAAGGAGATAATTTAAGTAAAGAACCAAAAAAACTAGCCAGAAAAACTAGTATTTACAATAACAGCTGTGCAAAATTTGGAACTTTGACCCCCAATATCTCCATAACTAGGGGGCTCCCAGGTATGGTCTAAAACAAAAAAATGATCGCAGTGGTAGGGAGGACAAGTGCCCTTCGTTTGCGTTAAGGGTACTTTTACACCCTTTATTTGCATATTCGTTTGTCATACATGCATTGCATTCGCGTTGGCGATCGTTTGAACTAACCGCATTCGATCAAAGGACAAGCCCGAATAAAAACCCGGAAGAGTGTGCATGCAATAACATACCAAAACAGGCTGGACCTTATTGGTTGTTTATAGCATGCACGCATTTGGGGTGTATTAAAATATCACATGTGGCGATACTGGTGTCAACGATTAGCTCATCATGGGCAGTCAGGCTTGATACCACAGCTGTTTTTGCTATTTCAAAAGAAGCCACATCGGGGCGGGATACTAAAAATAGCAGACTTCAAATACTACTTTTTTTCTATAAAAGCCTTGGATTTCATTAAATGGCTCCTCCTGCCCCAGGCAAAACGGCAGGGAGTGTCAGACTTCTACTGACTAAAAACCACCCATGTTCCTTCTTAACCCTTTGTGCCGAGACCGCGGTATCTTTTTCGAACAACCCTCAGCCGTCTACAAAAACCCTCAAATTATTTTATTTCATGCACTTGAAAAACTTCAAGAAAAGGTTCACGGTTCGGGTGGATCGCTTGATGGAGAAGAACCGGCAAGAAACTACATGGTTACTCTACAATTTACAAAGTGATAGGCAGAGCCATGGTGAAATCAATGTTCTTTTTAGTTCGATGTAATTTTTTGCAGCATCTACACTTCTGGACACATCTATTGGCCCACCTTGTATTTTCAGTTTCGTTTGGTCCTAGCTAAAATTTTATATTAGGTCGAGCAAAAAGTTTTTATGCAGTTTTGAACCTGGCACATTCACAATTTCATTCAATAGTCTTTTTTTCAATTCCGAACACAGAATTTAAAGAAACAAAAGACAATTTGGAGCCTGTTTGTTGATATCAAACAATCGAATACTAAGAAAACTTGGTTTTATTGGTTTACTTGGATTTAATTCTTGAAAAAGTGATTGATATCTTTGGTTTTGCAACAAACATTACTTATTCTTAACATTAAGGTGAGGTTCTATCAATAATCTATGGATACTTCACCTGAAGTCGCCGTCCAAGCTGTGGCACTTATTCAGGCCGGACACAGCCAAAGAAACGTGAGTGCTCAACTTAATTTAAGTCGATCTGCGGTCCGAAATGTTTATCGGAGGTACCTAGAGACTGACGGCTTTGTTCGTCGCCAAGGAAGGCCACGATCTCGGGTCACAACTGAAAGGCAGGATCGATTCATCGTGACGACCAGCTTGAGAAATCGTCACCTTACCTCCATTGAGATACAAAACCAACTTCGCGACTTCCACGGAGTATCTGTGAGCGCTCGAACTGTTCGGAGAAGGTTAAAAGAACGCGATATGGTACCACACAAGCCAGCTAATGGGCCCAAACTAACGCGAGCCCACCGAACAGCGCGCCTTCATTTCGCACGCAGTCATTTAAATTGGACACAGCAAGATTGGAGCCGTGTACTCTTTTCTGATGAGTCTAAAATTGTGTTACATGGCAATGATGGAAGGAAGAAGGTCTACCGACGTAAGGGAGAGCGTTTCGCACAATGCTGCTTTGAAGAGAGGGTTGCTTATGGCGGTGGCTCATGGACTGTCTGGGGCGGTATATCCGCGAGCGGCAAAACTCAACTTGAGGTTGTTACAGGACCACGGCTGCCAACATTAAATGCTGAAAGGTACATTCGTGAGTGCTTAGAACCTCACGTGATACCATACGCGGACTATGTGGGCCCAAATTTCCTTTTTATGCATGATAATGCAAGAGCCCATGCGGCCGGCATCGTCAGGGAATATCTTCGGGATGTGAACATCACAGTTATGGACTGGCCAGCCAGAAGCCCAGACATGAACCCCATTGAGCACATGTGGGACGAGCTAAAAAGACGTGTTAGGGGTCGTCAGTCAGTTGCCCAGACGACGCAGAAGTTGAAAACTGCCATAGAAGAGGAATGGGAGATGATCCCTCAAAATTTCATAGAGCGGTTGATAAACTCTATGCCTAATCGTATGAGAGCTGTGGTAGATGCCCATGGAGGCAACACGCGTTATTAAATTAAACCTTTATTTGATCAAACATGTTTTTTATTCAAAAATCAATTGCCTTTAACAAGGCGCATATCCGACTTGTTAGGCGTAGCTCCATGTCGTATGGTATTCTGAATTCAAATTTAAAACAATACGATCGAAAAAGATGGTAAAATGTATCAGGTTTAAAACTGCATCAACAGTTTTTGTTCAATCTAGCAATCATATTTCGGTAGGGGCCATCGAAATCTAAACTCTAAGGTGGGCCAATAGATGTGTCCAGAAGTGTATATAGCCGTGTTAGGTCCTCAAAGGTGAAGTTGACATAACCTATGGTTGTGTTACAATAATCTGGACTGAGCTGTGTTAAGAATGATATTATGACAAGAAAGGTTTCTGTTCAGATGACGAGTAACAGAGAAGTATGGAAGAGGAAGACATGCTGCACCAACCCCAAAAGAATAATAGTTGACAAAAAAACCCTAATTAGTCCGTCAGAATAGATCTCCAAAAAATATTGGACACATATTTTTCTTTTCGCACGTAAACCTAAAATGATACAGTGCTTCGAAAACTCGTGTGACGTCACATCGCACTACATATTTTTCCACGTAGAGACGTCTCATGATCTTTGTCGCGCTTTATCTTCGTCAATTTTTATTCATTTGATAAAACAAAAAACACGTATCATGATCACGAATCACATTTTTTTTACTCAGGACACATCCCTATTGGCATAAGGGCAAGAAAACGATGTTGTCTTACAAAAATCCTTGAAAATGCTTACCGTTGTCTCATCCTCGTGGAGCACCTGGTCGTACTCCGACATGGCCACACAGAATATGATCGCGGTCACATCCTCGAAGCAGTGGATCCATTTCTTTCTCTCGGACCGCTGTCCGCCCACGTCGAACAATCTGGAAACGTACATAGTTTATGTGAATTTGAGAGAAATACATGCATATTGGTTTTTTTTATGGAATTTTCAGCCGCATCCGGGTCAACTGGAAGTCCACCCAATTAAATTGGAAGACTTTTACTAAGTCAAGGACATAAAATCATGTTAATTGGACATTATTTCATTTACAAGTAACAGAATCATCAGTTGTTTTTGTGAAGCTGCAGATTTTTCCATATGACCCCTCAGCAAGCTTGACTTTTAACAGTATTGAATTGACAAATCGAATAAAAACTCACTTGAAATTAAGGTTTTTGAAGGAGAAGTGCACTTCGACGATGCCAGTGGTTTTGACTCTAGTCCTTAAAATATCTTGTTCGGTGGGCTGGTAATCTCTTGCACCTAACCGGTCCAAGTCATCCAGGAAACTGAAATAAACAGAAGAGTTCCATTAGAAAGTTAGAATCAACGTAAAACGTTACAACACAAATCATTATCGAGAACAACTCATCTAATTTACATTAAAATTGTTATTCAACTATAAGTTGTGAAGCCGTCAAAAACTAGACCGAGGTATAATTTCTATTTTCGTCATGCCATTCACTATAGGATCAATAAATCAAGTCCACGGGACCGAAGCCACGGAAAAGCTAGTTTGTTGTATAATGTAAATCATGAATATTAAAAAAACTACGTAACTACGATTGCTTGAATAAAACAATTAGAGTACAACGCCTTCGGTGGTTTTTTTTTGTTGAATTTTCAGTGAAAAAAAAACATCGTTTAACGCTGTATAAAGCTGATCGATTATGCTACATATTTCATGTTAATCGAACGTATCAAGTCTAATGTGTAAGCGATTAACAAAACCTGCAATCAGAGGGTTTGAAATAAAGCTTATTTACAAACAATGAAATCGTTCGGTAGTAGTGTAGGATATAATGATGTCGTTAAGTTTTACAAATATAGATCGGCTAGTTAGGGGCTTTGACGGAAAGGTAATTTTGGATTTGCTTTTTACCCTTGATTTTATTTCAATGGCGTGGTAATTTTCCTAGCGTGTTGAAAAAACTCAAAGTTCATAGTATTAACATGATAAATACTCAATTTGGTAACCCCATTGACCCCGATTATTGCTTTGGTCTGTTCAGTTTCCTGGCATAGTGGAACGCTCATTAGACGCAGTTCTAGTTCATTGCACTCGTGATATAAACATACCAAGAGTGTATGTAGTATGAAGTGATGTTGCCGTCAATAAAACTATTTGAGAAGCAAGTTCTATTGGCTATTAGAGAAAACCGCTGTACGGTCGGTTACTAAAGTGGATAAGCGACCGCACAAAGCAATAGCTTGACGTTTAGTTTGGACTTACGACCTTTTACTTTCACGACAGATATTGTCGTCACCAACTAATTGTGGTTCATAATTTCAACATTTTAATAAAAGACACGATGGCTTAGCGGTTTAGCGCGTTCGGATAGATCTATAGTTAATCAGTAAGTAGTGCGTTCTAATCTCACGCAGAAAGTTTTACACTTTTTGTAAGTATTTACTTGATTGGAGGTAATGAGACAGAAATATTATACTCTTTAACAAGATAAATAACATAATATTTCTTTTATTTCTATTTATAATAATATTTCTTTACGAACTTCTTACTTGTTCGCTTTGTTCACCCATTTCGTAATTATAATTTATGTGAGGTAGACATGAGTTTTATGAATATGTTACTGGATGAACGTTGTCGATTGGGTTATAGTTGTTGATTAGTGACGTGTGGTTTAATAGATAGCAGTATTGTTGTTGATATTTCTCAAAATGCAGGCACATATTAATATTGAGGCGAGGCCGAGGGCGACTATTATTGCTCCGCATAAAAGTGATGTTAATAGATTACAATTATCAGAAAAACCGGAATAAATGTGAGTATTATATTTAAGAATTGTAACTTAAACTGTTAGTAGAAATAAAGATAATATCGTTTGGTGACATAATGAATTCATTAATTGTTTTTTAAATTCATCATGAGGCAAAAGATAAATAATTAGTGTTTATTATTGGATTCATAAATGCAGAGCGAATGAAGTCTTTAGTATTTTATTATAACCGCCTCATATCACTTTTGTTTTGTTTTAGAAGAACACTGTTAGTCTCTGAATCAAAGATACGAGGAAGAGGGTCGCCTTGCTAATCGACAGCGAAGTGGAAGGCCGTCGCTTATTAGTGAAACGCAGCGACGGCGGTGACGACATAATAATATAATTATGGTCAAATAAAATATGGTTTGACACCTACGGGACGCTTCGCGGAATTATTCGACACCTCATCTCAAACTGTTCTCAGTGCCCTCCAAACTAAAGGCTTGCATCATAGAAGACCAGCTAAAAAGCCCTTCCTGACAAATAGATATAATCAAGAATGATTACGTTTCGCACGGGATCATTTAGATTTTTACTGGAATACTACCATATTTTCAGATGACAAGACTTTTAAATCAAGTCAAATAATATTATAATATTATGAGGTCTATGCGCAAACGTTTAGATGACTGCATTGAAAATAACGGGGGTTCTACAAAATATAAAAATGCGGTAATGTTTTGTTTTTAATAATTTAACGTGTAATAACATATTTGATGATAATAACTTATTCGAAATTATTTACCAATCTTAAGTTGAGGTTTAGTTTCAATCTTCTTTTCTTCAAGAAAATAATCAATTAAGCTAAAACCTCAATACGACATTCATTGTGACGTTACAAAAAAAACAGGTTCATAAAGTCTAAATCATATTATTTGCCAAAAAACTCTATCTATAATAAGTGGGTATAATCAATTGTATTTCTGTGATAAAATTATCTTTTCCTTGTTAAGAATTGACTTAGTGGGTATACAATCAAAATGTTATGATTTACGAACGATTACAAGAGAACTGTTTTTATTTAGGTAGGATTTGACGTCACAATTCTGATGATTGTTAATTAATTTTATAAATAATTATGACAAATAAAACATTGTCTTGTCATTAAACACGACTTTTTTTCTACCTTACCACCCAACAAACACCCGAAGTAATCACAACCACATAAATAGTAAATAATAATACGTTGGGTTTATATCCTATATATTTAACTTCTTATATAAAATAAGTATTCTAATGGGTTTACAATGACAAAAAGAAAAAAATGATTACAAAGAAACAAAAGGCAATATCTTGTGGTGTGTGAGATTTGAACACGGACCTCATTGATCGTAGATCCACTGCTTAGCCCAAACAGCTATCGACACTTGTAAGTTAAACGCGAATTTTAGCAATTCATTAAATAATGCGTTTGCTGCGATTATAACGAAAGAGACGGAAATATATTTTGTTGTGCTATTTCGTGGAGTGCGACGCCCGACGCGACTACGCCGACGACATGATACGATAGCGGGCGATCTCTGTGGCTGTGGTGTGATTACTATATAGAGCAAGACCACTTACACATACAAACGCATGAACGCTCGCCCGTGCGCTCACAGAAATACAATCCTTAGCGTGCCCATGCACTTGTCTTGCCTTACTGTACATAAATAATATAAAAATACTGTCTTTTAATAATAATTAATAAAGCACCTGTGAATGACAATTTAGAATGTAATCAATAATGCATAAAAGGTTTTCGCCATAAATTTTTAATGCATGTCACATTACCATCCTAATTCGCGAGTAATAAATTAAAATATAGTTCTGTTTATGTGATACGTGGCGGACATCACGCATTCCACTTTAGCACCGTCCGCCTGTCGCACTCTTTTGTGAAGACAATCAAATATTTGTATACACATTTGGCAAGTATTAAATTCATTGTTATGTACCGATTGCAACCCGCTTAGAATTCGTATTGAATGATGTCAATATATCTGTAATTCTTGTTGAAACACTTGTTTGTATTGCAGGACAATATGAGTCAACTCATTAGTATAGTGATGCCATGAATGCACAAAAACGAACCGGAAAACGGATGCTGTGGTCACTAACCGTAATGAATCAATAGAACTGAAGATTTTGGAAAAACCCAAATCTTGTTGGTACGATAGAAATATTTTGAAATCTGTACGAAGCCTCAGTCAGTTTCCGAAAGTCTGTGTTCAGTAAATCAGCAGTCTAATCTTATGTTGTGATTATTTGCGAGATTAAGAACAAATGAATAAGTTATGATAAGGGCAAGAGAATGATGATGATTAAGAACTATTAATTACATCTGTACCTAATTAACTTCCTATTAAGTGTGGGGGTTTTAGACAGAAAGTTTAACGATAATTAAATTGAAATGAGCACGCATGTTAATTCCAAGTAACATACAGGGTGTAAATTAACCCTTCACACATACGTCAACCAAGCATTCTGTACATCAAACTAAGTACCCCTACGGAAAAATTGTTGCTGGGAAACGACTTTTTTTTTGGGGTCAAAAATCTCATTTTACGGTCAAACTCAATGTAGCACTCATAAAACATGTGCTAGTGGATGCTTTGAATAGTAAAAGGGTCATGGAGGTAATTAAGTAAAGTTATAACCTGAAAAACTAGTATTTACAAAAACAACTGTGCTAAATTTGGAACTTTGACCCCCAATATCTCCGTAACTAGGGGGTTCCCAGGTATAGTCTAGAACAAAAAAAATATCACAGTGGTGGGGAGTTTTTGCGTTAAGGATACTTTTACTCCCTTTATGTTAATACAATAATAATACGTTTCGCATTCATAATGAGATAGGAAGCATTAAGTTCAATAAACAGTGCTAAGTTTTATTGATTATTCCGCAGGCTATATCAGCAGACATCCGGCCGGCCACTAGTTGCAGTCAGTCGCCTCGCCACGCTAAACGACGCAACGACGCCGGGCGACGCCGCCGCATACATATTAACGAGCTGCAAACCGTAGACAACACGCTATACTTCTACATTGCCAGCTCATAACTTATCTTCATACTGACGCTCCCCAAAACAAACAATTATAAGTAAACATATTTATAGAACATGTTTTCAACTAAACCTTGGGATAAGATCATGATCGCACGTCTTTGCCTTGAAGAGAAAGGTGTACACAACACAAATGGACGTTTATTTCCAATATGTATATTCTTTAGTTCTAAAGTAGGTGTCTAATGGTAAAACATTCGATAGGACTTGTATACTATGACGTCATAGTAGCCAACCTTCATTTTCCGCAGCAGCTGGCTGGCACACGTGCAACTGTGTACTACAGAGCGTTGGCGCCTCTCGTAAATCGTCACATAGACCGCTCCATTGAGTAAAATGCTATAATGGCATCGCTTGTCGGCCGGATTTGTGTTACAGAATTATCTTATTTGCACAAGGTGAAGGCTACTCTGTTTAATTGTTAAGCTTAGTCACAAATGACCACAATGACCGCTGCATTACAGTTCCGAGTTTTACGAGAATAAGATAAGAACATTTTTATGTTTTCCAATTATACAGAGGGGCGTAAAACGAAGTCGTTGCGGAACTGTCCATGTACAGTTCCACCATCCTCATAGAGCTTTACAGTCCGCCCAGAAATTAAACTTGGTACACTGGAATATAAATAGAAATAGTCACCCGTGGTGACTGGTAGCTATCAGAAGTGGTCAATGTCACAGGACCACGAGATGGTAAATCATAAGTGAGTCAGTCTGTGACGCCATCAAGCGGTTGACTGTACCGAGAAACGCGACTTTGAACTTCTTCGATCTCGCCTAAGATTAATGACATAACAACGCCACTGTTCGCCCAGATTGCTTAAGATAACATTCTCACACAAACAATCACGTCTGGTGAATTATTTTATAAATATTATAACAATCATGTTCCTTAATAATCATAAAAATCTAATGGAATCTTCGTATGAAATTTCTTTGATAAGTTCGATTTTACAACATCTTGATGTTTCTTTGCACAAGAAAAAGTGTTTGCAGTGAGACAAATTACGGGCTAGTTTGTTTTTAGAATAGGAATCCACTAGCAGCCACATTCTGTGATTAGCAGTGCAATCTGTGCAAAACAAGTCATTGTAGCAGAGGACTAAAATCGTGAGTTTAACAAAAATCTGCAATGCAACACTAATAAATTTCCATTGTTCAATAAATGAAGGTTTATAAAAATTAACAATTCAAATAGGTCAAAGTATCTTAATTGCAAGTGGGCATGTATTGGCGCCGTAGTTACCGTTCGTGTGAAAGGCCAACTTTGACACGATACACCGGTAACTTCCAATCTAAATGAAAAACTTCGTTGGCAACACGCAACATTTTGTATAGTGAAAAACTTTGCTATGTTAACCATTTGCCTTTGTAATTATGGCGATTGTATTTAAACGACATAGAAGAATCTAAGCTATTGCCAGTTGTACATTATAAGTTCGTAACTAAAGGATTTTAAAATACAATCAATAATTCTATTAGATATATTATGTATTATGCAGTGCCTCGAAGACAGTTTGAGATTCAGAATACTGTAGTAGAAGAACAGCCGACTACTGTATTCGGTTTAGCGGAAATATATTATAGGAGAGAAAGGCAAAGACATCCAAGAATGGAGGACACTCAGATATTATATCATAGAGATTGTAAGCAATAACGATTTAGCGGAAATATTACTGAGCCATTAATATCGGAACTGGCTGAAACGATCTTTGAAACGTCAAAATTTAGTGGGCTGAATCCGATACGATTTATGCAAGCGACATTTAGGCTTGTCATGATTGGTGTCAGACAACTGCAATTCAAGGCCAGAATGTATAGATCTGACACCGTTGGCTTGATGCCAGATTGCCTAGAACAGCCGAACTTAGACAAGTTAGCGAAGAAGTAAGGGTTGATACTGAGCTAAGCTATCATTCCGATATCACTGCCAACATCAATGTTTGAAGCAGTTTCAAGTGGGACAAAAGTTTATTAAAAGTAATAATAATAAAAAATAAAAATAAAACATACGTCGTGTATTGATACACGCTGTGTAAGTTGTACAAATGTACTATGGGAGCAAGAAGTAGGGTATTATGTTCTAATGTCAGTGGAATTGTTGGCGCTTTTGGACGGGTGCCAACAGAAAGGACATCTACGACCCTTACTTAACTACCACAGGGAAACTGTCTTATATTTCGCCGTTACGGAATATCTTTGTGTTTTGTATCGAAGCTGGTCGTAGGCACGTTCCGAGCGAAGGACTATTTACAACTGGTAAATCCCCTGCAATATGAGGTGTCGCAGTGCGAATTACTGCAGATACAAGACTACAAACGTAGAAAATCAATAAATAAATTGTTACTTTGACCTCGCGAAACACCTTTACTATTATTTGAAGTTTGCTCCCTGTGCCTTTGACATTTATTTAATCGTTATTACTAGTAATATTTCAACGCGATCTGTCGGAACGAATCATATTTATGGAACAGTATGCTTTATTTTGGGTAATAAATATCCTGTACGTCTGAGTGGCAGTTGAAGGAGCCCTGATAACCCTCTCGAAGATCGCTCTTATAATTAAAACATATCATAAACATTACAAACATACGTGTTAAATGTTCTAACCCGAATGTTTATCATACTGGCGCTTTTTCGCGTCGGTCCTGGGCGTTGCTGACGTCAAACCTCTGTCAACATTAACTGGGTCAGTAAACAAGGATGAATTACATTCGGAGCAGCCGAAATCATTTCATTATACTATTGAACGCCGCCGGTGTTATTGAACGTGGATGTATTGATGACAGCGTTTAGCGGTGACGAGACGTTGCAAACTTGCAAAGTCCTGCGAGTATCGATTTTCCTGACAATCCTAGCATTCCCCTTTATTTGATATCCTGACCTGTATCTTTTATTATCTGCCCTGTATACAATTAAGTACACTGAATTTAATTTTCCGTTATCTATCTGGGTTTTCATTCCAATATTCTTATTTGGTGTGCAAAACTGACAATCCTGATTGAACTGCCCCAACATCACGTTTTTAGCTCGCGCCGCCTATCTTTTCAAGATCCTTTATTTCGCAAAGAAGATCGATAGCTAAAACTGGTCAGATGAAATCCTTGCACTGATTGCAAGCTGTGTAATGCATAAAACCCATGTATGGCGGTGTTGTCGGCGGAGCGCGGCCTCCGCCCGGCAACAGGTCCGGCCGCGCGATCAATACGCCGCGCGCCGCCGCACGCCGCGCCGAGCCGAGCCCTTTCGATAACTACGCGCTACGCCGCGCCGCGCCAAGCGAAACGCGGCGCGCGCCCGAAGCGACGCGAACCCGTGATCGCGTCACGCACAGCCGACTTGCACACAGTCATACATGTCGACCGATTTCGCTGCTTCACTATCAGCAATGCGTTGACTATCACAATTGTCTGCCATTTTATAACAATTTGCTCCATTTTTGGCTGACTATTGACAGCCGAGCTGTTGCATATGTTTGAGGTTTTCGACAAACTCCGCAGACCGATGGAAAAGTGGTCATAGTTCGCTGACAAATGGACTAGCGTCTATTCAGAATTTGACTCTGTCTCCTAGAACCAGCTGGACTAAGCTACACAAAGAACCAGAGGGTAAAAAAGCAATTCTAATCGTGGCACGATAATTGCTCGAGGAACACAACATCTAAAATCTTTCTAAATCTGGTCCTAATTCGGATAAACACGCTAGTTCAACTAGCTACTCTGTTTATAATAACACGAAACAATTACTCAGAGATATTTAATGATTACTTAAGCCGTCACTTAGTAAAAGTTTGACATATTTTTGTATGAGATGTCAGCTTCAACATGGGAACTGAGAGATCTATAAAAAGACCGCTGAGAAACCAAAAAGTTACTACTAGTTACTAGGTAACACTTTTTGTTTAGTTGGGGTTGAACGGATTCAGTTGAAAGTTTATGCAATGGTGTGACTACACCAATAAAAGTCGGCGATGACACTTTACCCCCGAAAGCGACGGCGATAGGGGGCATGAAGTGTTATGGAGTTAGATGGAGGGTAAAGGTAGTTCAGGGCTTAAGCAGCCGGTGGCGCTGTGAAGTGCTTCCGGAATTAGCGCGGGCGTCATGCGATCGGCTCATAAATCTGTCGCCGGTGGCGTTCCGCGCGCCACGCGCCATGAGCAGACGACGTGGGCGGCGCCACGCCGGTTGCAATCGCGAACTCACCGATACTATCTCGACTGCTTTACGACCCCTGACAATCTTTAAAACACATGTATGACGAGGAAACTATATGCATTTATAAATAAAAAGTTATCTTCAAGTAATATACGATCGCTTCTCGCCACCAGATTGATATCAAACAATGTCAGAGTAACTTGTTCAGAGGATTAAATCGCCCAATCTAAATGAGAAGCGCCATTACCAGGTGTAGGGTATGAAAACGCTTCTGACGTAACGTCCCTGCTAAACGTTGAATATCGCATTGGAGCAGTTGTCGCTCGGAATTATAGCGGCCTGAAGTGTAATTGACAAACAGCCATCACAGGCGATGATGTAGCGATTATTTTACGCAGTTTACTACACAATATTTTACAACTATTAGTATTTGTGTTTTAGAACAGTGACACATATTTCTCGCCGGCATGAAAACTCAGTTATAGTTAGATTTTATGGTGCCTGAGCGGCGATCTAATAAAGAGTACATTCACGAATTGAAGAAAGTTCATATAATGTGTCTTATTATTTTGTGTCTTGCTCGAGCCTAGATCTATTGAAGTATAATAGTAGTACAGAGTTTATATTATTGTCTTATTACTTCATGATAGCTGAAGCTAAGTACACCGTCGACAATCAACTGTTTCAGACTAAACTCGGTAAGGTACTTTGTGCCACCAACGTCAGACCTATGAATTTATTTATTCAATGAACACGTATTTTCTAACTTAAGTCTAACGCTTAGTCATATCTGCGGTAAACACTGCATGCGATCGATATTATTATAACGGACACCTACAGCAAAAAGCACAATTTATCGTCAAACCAAGTAAGAAATTATTAGAGCTACTTCCAAGACGAACGATCTTAAACAGTAATACATCAAAACATACAATTTCTTTTGCATTGAGTAACTGGGTATCACTTAGTTCCGCAAGGTATATCGGTAATGCAACGCAACAATCAAGTTAGTTAGACATAATTTTTCGCCAATTGAGCATCGGAGCCAATGCTGAAGTAATAGTGTGATATACGGATAACTGATGTGCTGGTGACAGTTGCGGGCTACTTAGTTATTTTCAACACAAGATACAGTCTTGATAAAAGCACAAGTCATCGTCCGTAAGATTTAAAAAAGTGATTGAAAATCAAGCTATAAAACCATATTTCTACTCCTGCTTAAACATCTAATTTAATAAGAAAATTTCAAAATGCTTAATGACGCTTCTCGTGTCCCAAGGGCTGGCTTTAACCTTGGCCAGAGGCTATGTGTTGCCATACAACGTGGCAATGCCGCCAGTCTCTTGGGCACATTACCAGCTGGCAGAGTTGAGCAGCAGTTTTTGGTCAATTTATAGTTTCTTGTTATTTTATTTAATAGGTTTTTATTAAAGTTTATAGTTACATACTTTATTTAGTAGTGAATAGCTCAACGGTCCTGATATACACAACATAGTATTTACTACAGCGAACATTCCAAATGTGATTTTGCTCATGATTGATGAGGCACACAGATACGAGCGTTGAACCGCGCACAAAGGGTTCCTTGTGACTGTTGCAAGAGCATCCGCCGACCGCGATTCTCGCCACACAGTACAAAACAACTATCCTTATCGTGTTACTGAGTGAACACTAAATGGTACAACAGAGTCATGGTGCTCTGAGAAAAAATGTGGAATATATCAGGAATTCAAGGGATCAGATAATTTACAGAGAAAGAGTTGAATTGATAATTATTGAAAGATCTCTTACGGGAAGGACATAGAAAAAAACTTTATGCGAGATTTTTTTTGTGATTAGCAGAAGAGTGCCCTTCCGGGAAGATTTGGATTTTAGCTCAGACCTAGAAGACGTGAATATCACGGGTTTTCGATGATTAATGGACATTGGTTTGTATTTAATGAGTGGCTATGTGTCATTTGATTATTGTAATTGTATATTGTTTTTCAATTTATACGTGGTTACTGAGGTTTGAAGAGTAGCAAAAAGCACTAATCGTAACAGCTAACTCGTCAGGGATTATAAACTTGATAATATAAAGCAAGTATGTAAGCTGTACTGTTTATGGGAACGGGTTCATCACGATGATTCAGTAAACAAATAAATAATAGCCATTTATCATTCTGCGTAAGTTGGAATCAACTGAGCGCAAATAGCGTCTTATAGCTGTTGAAGAACCTGTAATCACTTGAAGTACAGTACGATCAAATTATCTTGGCAGGTCTGAACATAGGCTCTGCGAACTTTGCGCATGTATACTCGCTAAGAAAACTGTTATTGCCAGATAAACACATATACGATCAGAAAATACCTAATACAGTCAGAAAATACAAATGAAATAAATATCAAAACACTTTTAGATACCTAGTCTACATTTTTAACTCCATTTTCTTATTCCCCTTTCATATACTGAGTTAAATCGTAAATATTTTTTCTCGCCTGGCGATTTAAAACACTACTATACTTTGGTGGCATATTTGACGAAATAAGTGCCCACCAACTTTTCTAACAAATAATAAAAAATAACAGTAATATTAAAAACAACAAACAAAAACACAACGAAAACTTTTCTAATCGAATGTGCTCAAGACAGAGATAGCAACACAAACACTAAACAAATGCTGTCGTGTGACTGAGATATAATACCTCGTACCGAATATTGCCGAACTTGCACGAAGGTCACGAAGTTAACAAAAAGAGATGTGCATGTGCATGTGCAATGGGTGTCGTTTAATCGATTATTCTTAGAATCGATTGAAATTAAGTAATAAAAAGATGTTTCTATTCAATTTTATATTGAGGTTTGAAATATTCGTAAACATTCGTTATTCAAGAAGTCTGTAATAGATTTCTAAAATATAAGTAAATCATGTCTTTTAACAGAGAAAACATAATGTTACTATACATTTTTTATGTAATAAAGACGAAAACTCAATTATTAATGATTAAATTCACTTTATTAGTTAATGTATTCACTTAAATATCTTCTAAACACTAATAATAACGTATTCCAAATAAAACTAATCGATTACGATATTTGATCGTATAAAGGATTGATTGTGTTTATGTAAGGTGCATCTCTAGCCTAGACTACCGCCCCCCGAACTTCACCTCATGTCACCATTTGGTTCCTAATAAATGTTACTGCGCAGCGTTCTGCACGAAGTTCGGACCTGCCAAGATAATTTGTTCGAACTGTAGTGTAGTTGTATCATGTTGTATGTATGTTCGCTTCGTTCAGTACCATAAAAAGGATATTTTATGAATGGCGCTGGTTATTCAACTCTAGTTAGGATCTATCAGTAGGAACATAATGAACTAGCAAAAAGTTTAGGATGGTGACGAAGTAAAAAATGATGCTCTTAATTGGGAATTGGTTAAACGGAATCATTTTACTATAAACATGTTCAGGATGGGTGGGATTGCGGAAGAAACACAAATGTACACAGTGAGCAGCGACCGGACGAGTCAATCGGCGCGCGAGCACCGCTCCCTGCTTCCATCGGGGATTGACAAATTGAATTGATGGCAGTGACGTCACACGTAATACACATCAACACTGAACATCAAATTATCGGAATGTACTAATGTGTACCTACATACAAACTGCCAACGCTCATAATCGTTACAACAAGGTTGTTATCACACCAGACTTTTAATTATTCGCGACCCCATTTTGCAAATTAAATACGTGAGTAAAATTAATTTAAACATTTTGATGGCGCGTACGTAAATTGAATGTACAAATTGATGCCCTGCAGGAACAAGTTCAGACACTTCAAGGAGAATTGAACTGCATTAAAGAAACAAAAGGGACTACAGAACCTGCTCAGACTACAAAAAATGACGTGGAATACTGTACAGACGAGGATGACCTTGCTAAAGAGACTGAGTGGATTAGGGCCAAGAGCAGGAAGAAAAGGAAGCTTAACACCTCCCTCTCTCCAAAACAACAACCCGGAAGCGCCCAACAAGACAATCACCAAAAAAATGAGAAAGTGACTTCGGTCAAAAAAGTGCCCTTACCACCGCCAATCATAATAGACGGAATCAAGAACTATCAAACGTTCTACGATTCGTTAATTGAAAGCCAACCAGCGGAATCATTTACAGCAAAAATGATGAATGGGGATTGTGTGAAGGTTAACGCCAAATCAGAAGACTCATATAGAGTAATTGCCAGGTTCTTGTCTGAAAAAGACTACCACTGGCATTCATACGAAAACAAGCAGGCTAGACCAATTAGAGTTGTGGTAAAGAAACTACACTCTTCTTGCCAACCAGATCGAATTAAGGAAGATTTAACAACCCAAGGCCTAAAAATAGAAAAGGTAGATAGTAAATTGAGCTGGAAGACCAAAGAACCACTCAACATGTTCGTCTTATCATTTTATAACGATGAAGATGTCAACAAAATCTACGGCATTAAGTACATATTAGGGTGTAAAATTGAAATGCATCCACTCAAAAATCCAGCACTCATCCCCCAATGCAAGAGATGCCAAGCTTATGGGCATACACATAAATATTGTCAAAAAGAGCCAAGGTGTGTGAAATGCACTGGCAAGCATCTTACAGCCAATTGTACCAAATCTCCGCAAGAGAAACCAAAATGTATCCACTGCGGCCTACCTCACCCTGCCAATTATAGAGGGTGTGAAGTAGCCAAACAGATGCAAATTATGAAAAATAAAGTTTTAAAAAAGAAACCTACGGTGCCTAATACCCAACAGTTTCCTCCTATAACACACCCTGGTAAACAGGCGCAGAAAGCAAGTGTCCAGTCAACTGCAAAACAACCAGCCATGCAAGTAACCAACATCGGTACTTACGCACAAGCTGCAAAACAAGGATCTCAACCTCTGAACTTAGAGGATAAGATTAACCAGATCTTGAAGTGCATTACCTCATTTGATAAGAGATTAGAGAAGCTAGAATCCAGCACTAAAACAGCTGTCTTGAATAATCAAAAATGAATAACACACTTAAAATAATGGCGTGGAACTCCAATGGACTACTCAAACATCAGCATGAGTTGCAGGCGGTCCTAGATACAGAAAATATAGACGTGTGTTTAATCTCCGAAACGCATTTCACAAAGCAATCTTTTATAAAATTTAGAGGATACATGATATATAATTCCCTCCACCCTAGCAACTCTGCCAGGGGGGGTAGTGCGGTTATAATTAAAGAAAACATTAGTCACTACGTGCAGTGTAAATATGAAGAAGAAGACATTCAAGCAGTGGCAGTATCTGTTAAAACTAAGTTTTGTCAAGTGTCCATTGCAGCCATATACTCGCCTCCTAGGCACATGATAAGAAAAGAGCGATACTTACATCTTTTTGAATTATTAGGCCAGCGATTTATCCTAGGCGGCGATTTTAATGCTAAGCATACGCATTGGGGTTCAAGACTTACTACAACTAAAGGAAGACAGCTCTTAAGTGCAGTTAAAGAAACACATTGTGAAGTAATGAGTACAGGCAAACCTACATACTGGCCCACTGACCACCAGAAAATACCGGATCTTATAGATTTTTTCATCTGCAAAAATATATCCACCAATTACATCAGTTTGGAGGAAAGTTTTACTATGGACTCTGACCATTCTCCGATTATACTAATGCTAAGTCAAAAAATCCTATTAAAAGAAAGCCACTTAACCTTGGTTAATAAGTCCACAGATTGGGACAGTTTTGCTTTTGATCTAGATAATATTATCGACCTTAAAACTCCGATAAAAACGCAAGATCAGCTTGACTCAGAAGTAAACAAATTTATTATTAATATTCAACAATGTGCGTGGAGCAATACACCTCAGCTAAAACGCAAATATAAGGGATTTATCTATCCTAAAGAAATTGTGGATTTACTATCAGAGAAAAGAAAACAAAGGAAGTTGTGGCAGCAAACAAGGTTCCCGCGTCATAAAACAACACTAAATAACCTAACTAAACGACTAAAGAGAAAAATTCTACAATTTGAGGATGAATCTCTGAATACCAACCTTCTTCAGCTTACCAATGACAAATCAACGGATTACTCACTTTGGAAAGCGACGAGAAATCTAAAAAGGCAGATTATACAAATACCGCCCATCAGAGATAGCAACGGAAAATGGGCAATAAGCAATGACCAAAAGGCGTTCCGATTTGCTCAACATTTAGAAGAAACCTTTCAACCCAACGAAAGCTCTGTAGAAATACATGAGAGTGTAAATTTATCACAAAACCAAAGAATCAAGCTTGTGACTCCTAAGGAAGTAATGAGAGAAATTCAAAACAACATTAGCTCAAAAAAGTCTCCCGGTTACGACCTCATCACAGGGGAAATTCTAAAACGCCTCCCACGCAAAGCCATAGTAAAGCTGACCAAACTAATAAATGCTTCATTTATCTTAAAATATGTACCTGAGCCATGGAAGGTTGCTGAAGTCATTATGATTGCGAAGCCTGGGAAACCTCCCCACGAAGCATCATCATACAGACCCATTTCTCTGTTACCCGTACTATCAAAGTTATTTGAAAAACTGTTACTAAAACGGATAAAACCAGTAATAGAAGATAAAAACCTAGTTCCAGATCACCAGTTTGGCTTCAGAGAAAAACACTCAACGTTAGACCAGGTACATAGAATAACTAATGTTATTGAAAAAACGCTAGAAAATAAAGAAGTCTGTGCTACCGTGTTCTTAGACGTCGCGCAAGCTTTTGACAAAGTTTGGCATGAGGGTCTCATATTTAAGCTCAGACGCATGCTACCAGAATTTGTAGATATCCTAGAGTCGTATTTAACTCAGGGACCGTACAACCCCGAATATAAGTTAATTCTTTCGAAAGTGTTACAGATTGTGCGCCTACAGTAACGGAAAATGTTACCTCTTGGTAGTGGTAGCCCTTTCATAACACTAATGTTAGGGTAACCCTATCAATAAGTTAACCAGTACAAGATGTTACCGGCTCTTGTATAATTTCCATTTGAAAAAGATAACCCTTTGAAAGGGTTTGTCGGGGTAATCGAAGGGTTTTAAATCAAATCATTTTAAATTACGCTGGAGTGGAGGAATAGGCATTGACCTTGGAAGTTTGGAATCATATAGAATCGTTCATTAGTGTTTCTTGCTCGGTTTGATAGGACGGTGCTTTCTTTTTAAGTTATAAATAACATTTGAATATTGAAGATGAACAAAGGTAAATATGTGTATTTTAATTAAGTATCACATATAATAAAACTGTAAATAACCTTTATAACACATTTGCTCGTAAAGGGTCTCTTATTTCACCAATTTCAATATCGTAATGTATCTCATTACGTACTTGTGCGGTAATGTAATGTAAATCGCACGGTTTAGGAAGATGCTCTGTCAAAACGAACGGTACCTACTTTTTTAAATCTTTGCAAAGAGTTTTTATTTCAGAAAAGTGGTCAACATTTTATGAATAAAATTAACTTTGGGAGATAAAATATAATAAATAAACATTTAATTCTTTAATTTTATTAATTTCGACAATAAATTACAACCATTAATATCTGTAGCAAAAACAAAAATATTAATTTACTTTATTAATAATACTGGCTGTTTTGTGCCTATGCCTGAAAAAAAATCGCATCGCTTATTTGTTAAGAAATAATAATCAATTTTACTAATTGCTCAAATTTCCATAACTGCTTTAATTAAAGATTTATTCGTTTAAGAAAGTCCGAGTTTTATTTATTGCCTCGCAAATATGTTATAAAACGTCGTATGACATACGTGCGGTTTGATAATTACAGCCTCTGCTTTCTTTTAGCCCTCGCCTACGGCTCGGGCAAGCAATATCGCCTCGGCTGTAATTTTCAACTTACCGCACTTATATCATAATGTACTATTGTCTGTACATTGAATATATTATTTTAAAACTTTTAATGGGGGTGTAATAAGTAATCATAATCAATATAGATACTAAATCACCGATTTTGTCTGTCTGTGTGTATGTTTGTGCACGCATCGCGCAAAAAGTACGCGGTTGATTTTGATTAAATTTGGTATGGTGATAGCTGAACATCCTTGAGAACATTTAAGGTAACTTTTACTGCGGGAAAATATCTAATACCGCCACGCGAACGACGTCGCGGGCACAGCTATTTTTAATAAATATAGAGACATACAAACAAAAATTCTAAACAAAATTTTTGTTTTTGTTCCTCTTATTAAGACTATATACCATATTAAATATCAAGACAATATGCCACTAAATTGTTTATTACTAGTTATAAAATAATAATTCTTATTTTTTTTAGAGCATATATATATTTCAGACAGCGAAAAAAGCTCAGCCGAAAGTGAATCAATATATTTTGAGGAATTAAGAACAACCGATGCTACATGCGTGTCAAAGCCGACATTGCAACCGACATTAGACGATAATGCGTCTACTCCCGATTTGTCTTTTGAAAACGACTCTAAAGAAATGGAAGATAAGGCTATAAATACTGATAACTCAGACAATAGCAAGGAAGATTATATTCATGAGTGTTATTCTTTTTCTTTATTAGTTGCAAAATATCTAAGCAAGTTAGAAGAAGGGCGACGTAACAAATGTATGCATCAAATAGTTCATAGAGTCATGCATAGTGTTTAAGAACAACAATCAAAACAAAACCAGTAATACTGAAAAATTATGTTTTTTTTTAAATAAATACCATGTTTTTTTTGAAGATGTTTATTTATTCAATAACGACATCATTATTTAAAATTATAAAGGAAGAGGATCAAATAGTAGGCGCCGCTACTGCCAGAATTATTACACAAGAATTTGAAATCAACAATTAACAAAATTAAATCTCGGTTTAAAAAAAATACAATTGGCTCAAAAAGCGTTTAAAAAGTAAAAATGTAAGCACCTATTTATTGAACGTTGGGAGACTGCTAAGTATAATAAAGATGAAACAGCAAAAAAAAAAATATTTTTTGCTCGTTTCGCTCGCTCTTACATCCTAAGTTCCGGTCGAATAACTGAAAAAAAAATCTCGCTATTTCGACGGTCGAACTAATGAATCGAACTAATAAGAGCAAACCATATTTTTTTACTGTTTCACCTTTAATATACTTAGTGGTCTCCCAACGATAAAAAAATAGGTACTTACATTTTATTTTTACTTTTGAAACTAGTGAGAACAAAGGAAAATTATTACTTAGCGGTCCCTCGATAGTAAATAAGTAGGTACATATTATTTTTCACATTTTAAAAGTATTTCTCTCATTCGAATAAATCTTGATTTGAAAGGATCAACATTATATCCTGTAACAAACTTCCACCCATATTACTTCTTAGAGGGTTTAATATAAATTTTACTGATGAAAATAACCGATCCACTGATACCTGCGTTGCAGGAGCTGCAAACACTACATTAACTACTTTTATTAGAGAGGGATCAATTGATGCTCCTTTGTTTGCCCAGTGGGCTAATATATTGGTATTCAAGGGTAGTCTGGGTTCAAATCTTAATTTACTTAAAAAACATTCCATCAAATGTATTTAATGACGACCTCTCAGCTAACCCACGAGTTGCCTCAGTTTCTTTTAAATAATTTTGTAATGGTAATGTTGTTTGAACATGCTGCCTGGCGCTAGAGTCATCTGGTAATTCAGAAATTTCCGTTGGAGACTCAGATAATGTGAGAGATTGCAACTGTTGGAAAGTCTGCGCTATTAATGTTTTTGCCTTCTCACATTCTTGATCAGACAAAATTATGTTGAGGCTTGCTTGCTAGCTTGCTCCTTTTCCCTTCGTGCACTAAATGATGAGTGAGACGATCGAAGGACATTTATGATTCCGTAAAAAAGACAAGATTATACATGAAACAATCCCAACTATTCCAGAAAAAAAATACATTGAACTTTAAAATCACTGCAATAATAACTATAATCGTATGTGAGTGGAGTCGCTAGGGTCTAGACTGCGTGTTGCGACTTGACGCATATATGCCGAATGCATGCAGTTTAGTACTTTAAAGTAAAGGCACGAGAAATAAAATTACAATACTTGTAGTCCGAATGGGTAACTCTGTTACAGTCGTTGAAGGGGTAACCCGTTCAAAACGACTTACCATTAAAAAGTATAACCCACCAAGAATGGGTTTTTGAATATACAGGTAATCAAATCGAAAGGGTTTGGAAGCGGTTATCCATTGATGAGGGTTTTCGTAAAAGAGTGTAATAAATATGAAATTGGTTTTAAAACAACACTTTAACAAAACCCTATCAAGAACCCTTTCAATGGGTAACCAAAATGGTCCCTGATTTAACTAAAAGAATGTTTAGAATACGCCAAGAGGACGCATATTCCGGGCTAAAAACCATAAAAGCTGGGGTGCCTCAAGGAAGTGTGCTTGGCCCAATTTTGTACTTGTTATACACTTGTGACATCCCAGAGCTGGAAAACAGCACCATAGCGACCTTTGCAGATGATACTGCTATTATGGCCACCGGATCAAGCCACAGAGAAGCAGTAGAGAAAGTTCAACTAGCTGTGAACAAAGTTTACGACTGGACACAAAAGTGGAAGATCAATCTGAATGAGTCAAAATCAGTTCACATTAACTTCACAAACAAACACAGTGACTACCACCCACTCTACATAAATGGTATGCAAATACCTTATGCTAATACAGCCAAATACCTTGGCATAACTCTCGACGCCAAGCTGCGTTGGAAAGCCCATATCAAAAAGAAAAAACAGGAACTCGATATTCGTTATAAACGTTTGTATTGGTTACTGGGAAGGAAATCCTGTTTATCAATACATAATAAGTTGATAATATACAAGCATATTCTGATGCCAATTTGGACGTATGGTATCCAACTTTGGGGCTGTACTAAGCCAACCAACGTCAAAATAATTCAACAGTTCCAAAATAAAGTACTCAGGGCTGCTGTAAATGCACCCTGGTACATAAGAAACGATGACCTCCACCGTGACCTCGACATGGAATTCGTCACCACCATCATACAAAAATTTGCTGAAGCCCACGAACACAGACTCCATCGACACGTGAATGTTGAGGCAATCCAGCTGTTAGACAACACAGACATAGTGCGTAGACTAAAGAGAACTAAACCATTTGAATTAGTGTAGTGTAAGTGAATCAATAATAGTAACAATGTTGTGCTATTTATATAACACATGAACAAAGTGTTTTATCAATTTTACCAGACTCTAAGGAAGTGTTACGAACGTGTGTAAAAGTGCATACCTAATTATGGACACTATTCTTAGCATTAACATAATTTATAACGTAGCATAATAAGTTAGATTTAAATTGTTTATTAGTCTTCTTAGGCTAGATTGCAATTAACTAGTAAGAACTTGGTTCTTACTAACAAGGAAATAAAAAAAAAAAAATTTTGATGGCGCTATTCTAATTTTATCTCCTGTATGCTTTTTATCTTAACGTCATGCGAATTACTTGTATGACTAGTTAGTGGACTAACCACTTCATTAACCGTACAATTAGCGATGTCATTAAAACATTATATTATTTCACAAAGATTCAAAACGGTAGACAAATAGTTTAGGAAATGATTTGTCAAGTCAAATTGAAAACACAGCGGTGACTTGCCTTTTCCTTAAGGCAGTTTCTAATATTAACAGGCACACTCTAAGTGGTGTCATCACACTTGCGACAATAGGGCGCTACATATTCAAAGCTAAGTAACTACAAGTTTTCAAACTGTTTTATGTGTAAACAATTAGGAGCATCACCATGGCTGTCTTATATGGCAAGAAAGAGAAAAAAAGTATTTAAGTTTTTATGTCGAAGATATTTTCAGAAGTCTCAGAATCATCAGGAGACAGGAACCAAAAATAGTTTTGAAGTTATGATAACATCATCACTCCAGATGTGAATGAGACGTTTGTAACATCAATCGAGGTTGTATTTATTTGTACGCATGCGTGTGTACTGCGTCAACTCGGCCGGGTGGCGTAGATTACGACATCGGCGACGCTGAAAACGTAACATGGTAGCCCCCACTGCTTCTTCTGAAGTGCTAACTAAACTTAGGGGCTGAAGCTCAAGCCATTGGCAATTCGCACGCGATGAGTAACGCGCGGTCCTACACGGTGATGCCGGGCCCCAGGCCTCTGCCTATACTCGGCAACAGTTGGCGATTTGCTATAGGAAAGAATCCATGGAGAACCCGCGCTTTGGACGTTTCGCTCTGGTTCCTGCGAGCTTTAGCAGGCTCCGGGGGAGCGGCGAAAGTGGCTAGACTGTTTGGACATCCCGATTTGGTGTTTCCGTTCTGTGCAGAGGAAACAGCAAGAATTTACAGACGGGAAGACTCAATGCCGCACAGAGCAAAAGCGCCATGCCTCAGCCATTACAAGCAAGATTTAAGAAAAGATTTCTTTGGGAATGAGCCTGGACTGATTGGAGTGTAAGGGAGTAACAGTTTTGTGTTGGATGTTTAAGTTTATTAAGTTACAGTGTTGTAAGTTGTGTAAATTTTCTGCAGACATGGCGAGCCGTGGTCTAGATTTAGATCCAAAGTATCCAAAGCATTGATTGCGCCGGAGCCAGCAAGGGCTGCGGTGCCCGATTTAGAACATGTGACCAACGATTTTGTGCACAGGTATGTCTCGTAGGTATCAAATCTTTTGTTCTTTATCTTAAAAAAGCGATTTGTTTAATTTACTGAGCTATTCTCGTAATGTTATTTTGGAAAGAAAACATGATAGTGATAAATCACTGTCATCATAATAGAACTATAGAGCCTATGTGTACCATCAATGTAGGTGTTTAAAGAACAGATTTAGAGAACTACTTATTTTAAGATTTTGTCAGATTGCTGTTTGTAGTACACATTTGTTTCAAAACTGAAAACAACAACAACTGCATTTAAGACCATAAAACCAAAAAGTCTTTACGAACACATTATCATAAAGGGCTCGTGGCCGTCGTAAATGCATGCGGCAATTTTGTGGTCTAGTACTTCGTTTTGCCTCTAGTGATCTGAGTTTGGAATCTCAGTTTAATGACCACATCCCGTTTTTAACAACGGAGCGTGGCGTCTGCGCATTTGTTTTGAGCGACGACGGCTACTGACACTGAGTCATTGTGAACAACAAACCTCATTCAATGAGAAACGTTACGTTTCGTTTGACTGACTTTAACGCGGAATATTTAACGCTTAGATGAATTTAATTGAGAAACACAATTTACATATGAGCTTTAAATGAATTAGGTTTTGATTAGGTTTTGATTAGGTTTTGATTGATTATTGAAAATTGGGGTAAAGCAATTTAAATTAAGCACGCGAACGAATATTAGTCGAAATATTAGTCTACATTTTAAAATATTTTCGTTACAGAATGGAATGCATTCTCGACGATAATCGTGAGCTGCCGAAAGATTTTCTCACGGAACTCTACAAATGGGCCCTTGAGTGTAAGTGCTACTTGACTAGCGGCGCCACCTTCTGTGAACTCTATTGTGCTTTTCCGCATAAACTTGTTCCAAGTGGTAATTTAACGCCTAAAGAAAACACTCCTCTTTGTTCTAGCTGTGGGTGCTTGGGCACTGGGGACCAGACTGGGCTGTCTCCGAGATAACGATGCGGAAGCCAAAGAGATAATAAGATGCATCCACGGATTCTTCCACAGTGTCCCTGTACTGGAACTCTCGGCACCATTGTGGCGAATCTACTCAACACCTGCCTACAAAACATATATCGAAGCTCTAGATGCCTTCAGATCACTCTGTTTGAAAAGATTGACTGATAAAGGCATATGCTCACAAATAGCGAAAGCTTCTGGTGAAAAGGTGGCCACTATATTAGCATTGGATCTGCTACTGGTAGGTGTGGATACCACAGCAGCTGCTGCGGCTAGTACTGTGTATTTATTGGCAAATAATGAGAGAACACAGAGAAAACTACAAATTGAACTTGATAATAATCTCCCAAGAGGCAGAGGATTGACCAGCAAGGATTTGGACAAGCTGCCTTATCTCAAAGCTTGTATAAAGGAATCATTGAGGTGAGCTCAAAACTGAGCAGAAAATCTCCTCTTTTGCCTGCTTTAAATTCAGAAATTTTAAACCCTAATAGTGTTTTCTTAAAGGCGCTTAGACTATCTAAGAACGCGAGTATCGCACGGTAGCAGTTAGTATAATATTTACATTACAAAAAGGAGCAGCAAAAAATGGAGGATCCCGATACTGTGTACTCTTTTTTTTTTAGTGGGTGGGAAATCATCAAATGATTCCTCCCGCTCTGGGCAGAGCGGTAGGGAGTGGAGGTCAGACTTCTACTGACTAAAAACCACCCATGTTCCTTCTTAGCCCTTGTGACGAGGCCGCGGTATCTCTTTCAAACAACTCGCAGCCCCGACGGGCGTATACTGTGTACCCTTAGATAACGCGAGGCAGCATCACCGTACTATAAATATGTTACTACTAAGCTCCGAAGCACACATAAAGCAAGTGAGAGCCGTTCAAAGGTGATAATTTGTCCTCTGTTGGCTGGCCTATTATTCATAATCCTGAATTCCTGACAGTTTGCGGTTTCGCTATATCCTACATATTTCATGGGGATATTTTCACGGATACAAACTTCCGTCCTGATTAGCTCATATTTATTAGTTTGTTTCGTTCTCTTAAAATCTTATTATTTACCGTTTAAAGATGGATTTGCTATAAAACGAATTTCAATGTCATTATCAGTAACAAGAGATTTTTCCTCGTGGCACGGTACAGTAACCTCCAATGAGCCTATAGAAAAAAAACTTGATACAAATGTATCGTCTTATTGTAACGTGACCAATGATGGTCAGCGTCAGGTTACATTTGCACCTGAGTCGCTATTAGGACCTCAGTCCACAAGTCGAGTGTAACAATACTAGTGTCTATAGCACGTTATATAAATAATATTCAAGTAGTACAGGTTCGCATGCACCGATAAGTACAAAGAATTTGTAATTGATATGTGGGTGACGGGTTTTATAATGTTGTTAATGATCTCATACGAGCTGGATTTTGATGAACGTAATCAAATGGCTGAAAAAGTAGTTCCTTTTTTTTTATTCATTAGGTACACGTTCTTTTTACTATATTTAAATGATGATCATTTACGTTAATAAATATCTGTCGGTACTATTGAGGAGATTTAAGGAAGGAAAAGCAATTACAAATATACTTTCTTCGAAAATGAATTTTAAATTGAATAAGAAGGGTTAATGTACTCCACATTAACCCTTGTAGTCTTGTACCCTGAACAGGAAAAGTGTAATTGCTATTTAAAAAATAAGTAGTTGATTTTGCAATGAGCTTCAGTTCAGTATGTACCTATCTTTTAAGCATTATCCTTAAAAACATTGTTTGAGGTATCTCTAGTTACTTTGGTTTGGTTTGGAGGTATTTCCAGTTTGTTCATTATTTTTTTGTGATTATTGCAGAATCAAACCAGTTATTTTGGGGAACGGAAGGTGCATTCAGTCAGATGCTGTCATATCTGGATATGAAGTCCCCAAAGGGGTGAGTAGAAAAAACCAATCATCGATGATGCATTATAGTAAACTAGCTGATACCAGCGGCTTCACCCACTTCAACTCGATAATTATCCCACTGGAATATAAAATCGGGATAAAAACTATCCTATGTGTTAATCCAGGTTATAAACTATCTGTGTACCAAATTTTATCCAAATCCGTTCAGTAGTATTTGCGTGAACGAGTAACATACACACAAACTTTCGCCTTTATAATATTAGTGTGATCACACGATCACACTAATATTATAAAGGCGAAAGTAGGATGTACATCACACGATGTACATCCTACTTTGCATGAGAAAATTGCCATCCGAGGAGTAATATGCACTTATTTTGTACTGTCGACTTGAGGAAAGAAAGAATACTAGCAGTCACTTTATATTCACAAAATTCCTTTTTCCTATTTCAGTCGCACGTCGTTTTCCCGCATTACATCCTATCTAACGAGGAACGATACTTCCCTTCACCGAAGGAGTACGTTCCCGAGCGATGGCTGCGAGACACCGAACTTCGGGAGTCCACGGAAAAACCCGAAGGATCGATAGTACATGGTGGAAAGGCGGGATGTCCCTACAGCCGAGCGATGGAGGTGTGTCGCAAGCAAAAGGAAGTAGGGATCCACCCGTTCGCATCGCTTCCGTTCGGCTTTGGTCGACGAATGTGTATTGGGAAGAGATTTGCTGAAGCAGAGTTGCAACTTCTACTGGCTAAGGTGAGTTTCATGGACTTGAATTTGTATAAAATGAGGGCAGCAAAGATTTTTCATACATTTCAAGTCAAGAAAAGGCAAAATCGGAAATAGAAAATCAAGGACTAACGACTCATTAGTAATGTACTAAATAATGATCAGGGCAACATTCTTTTTACAATGAGCACCTGTGATTGGCTTTTACAACAAGAAGTTCTTATTTTTTTTTTGGTTCCAGATATTCCATAAATACGAGGTATCATGGCGCTACGGCGAGCTAACCTACAGCGTTACGCCGACGTATGTGCCAAACGAACCGTTGCGGTTCGGACTCCACAAGAGAAACGGTACCAACACCACCCCGTAATCTTCTATGTTAAACACGTATTAATTTCATGTGTTACTGTTAGCTGCCGAAGGCTTTTTTTACAAATAGAATTTAGTTCGTTAGTGTTTTGTACGGTTTTGTATGTAATATAGCTTAGTCATTAAGTTTTTACTAAGTAATAAGACTTTTTGAATAAAGCCTTAGTTAGTTGTATCCTATTGTATTATTTTACGATCCTGCCGTATCTGAAAAAGAGCTGAGCCTAACCTTGATATTTCTCCAAAGCATAGCATTTGGTCTCGTAAGTTTTCCAGACACTTTTCTGTCTTCTGTAACCTAATATCAGTAATATCATAAGCAAATACTCACTATTTGGCGGAGTCGTTGAGCTGGTACTCGTTGGAGCGACCGAAGCACTCCTGCACGCCGGCGTCCGCCCAGAGCCTCTTCATCGCCGCCAGCAACTCCTCGCTGAACGGCTCCGTGTCCTCCATCCGTTGGATCACGTCAAACACCATCTTGCCATCGCTCTGCAACAGAAAAGTACATTATGTTCTCTAAATTATCAAGCATTTAGATGATGGGATTTTAGATGTGTCATGAAACTATAGACACTTCATCTGAAAAAGTAACGGGTATGAGCCTAACATTGGCCTTAATCGGTTACAGATCCAGAGTCCTTGCTACTAAGAATTTGCTGATAGAAAACCCAATGAAACTGCCCGTAAACAAAAAAGTACCCATCTTCGATAATGATGACGGATAATTTTGTAACTATCTGTGATCATTATCGAAGATGGGTAGTAGTTTTCGCTGGATGAACATAATAAACCTATCCTAAAAAGGAAAGAAGGTCAGTACACGATGGCTCAGCAAAGAAGTTGGCAGCGCAGCCAACACTTTCACCGATGCCGACAGCTATCATTCACGAACTGTTTCGTATACACATAGGTGCCAATGTACCATTGCAGTGCAAGGTACGGGGCAAGGGGCAATGCCACCGGGGAAGACACTTCTGGTGTTTTGCGAGGGTGCATTAAAATGTCCAAAGCTGCTTCTTTGTTGACTGGCTTTTACCACACCTTGAGCTATTCTCATTAGTCCGTGGCGATACAAAAGAAGGCCAATTTACCCCCATCCTTGTACTCTTATATCTGACATCACTCAAGGCCAGACAGTTCAAAGTAATTGAAGTCTATTCCTGAAAGAGAATTCAGGTAATAATGACACCTTAGATCCAAAGTAGAATTATTATTTTATTATAGGTACGTCTTTGATGGGCTCGTGTCGACGACCGAGCTAACTATCGATTCGTATTAATAAGCTAGGTATCATGGAACTTAGTAACCATCTAATTTATGAATGAAGCAATTATTTGATACCGATATAAACCTTGATGTTCAAAGCTTTTGTTCTAGACTAACTCCGGTCAATGTGTCTAAATACAGAAACCTTGTCAACCAAATGATCGAAATGGTAGGTTCATAGTTCTCACAAGTCGACTTCAAGGACGGAACTAGATTGATGCTGAGGCGCTCTTTGAATGCATTCTGTACTTAGTTTATAAATTACACGAACAAATAAGGAGGAAATATATCAATACTAACTGCCGTACTCAGAGATATTTAATGAGTACTTAAGACGTCACTTAGTAAAGGTTTGACATACTTTTGTATGACAAAACTGTCAAAACCTTTACTAAGTGATGGCCTAAGTAATCATTAAAGCTCTCTGAGTGCGGCAGTAAGTGTTTAAATGCCGAATTGGGGATCCTAATATACAATTATTTGGATGATGATATAAAGAGACTTTAATTTCATACTAACCAGATTCCTGAGACCAGAAGAGATATTTTGAATCTTTTTTAAATCATTAAAGGGTGAAGCATTAATTCGTTTCAAGCATTTTGTGTAAGCTGCATTGACATACGTTAGTATTACGAAAATGTGAACAAAAATGCATTGATGATAGTGTTTAAGCATTAACGACTTAATGGTCCATGCATAACTCATTAGTGCTGTGTTGACCTATTTAATACAGTCAGACTCGTCTTATTTGTAGCAATGACAGGGAGATAAGTGTGTTTTAAATCAAATACTACTACTAGAACTTATAATATGATCAAAAATTATAGCAAATTTTATCATCATTTCAGCCAAAAGACGTCCACTGTCCGTTTTTTTATAGTAGTTAAAAATCAGGAAGGGAGAAAACATTTCGCAATCATTCAGCGCATGTACCGTCCCAAAAGGAATATTTCCCAAAAATGAGAAAATGGTAGACCATGATTTAATCAGTATTTCACTATACAGTCGACCTCACGTGTATATAAAAAAAATAAGTTTAAAAAACTAAAACTCGACTAAGCAAAAAATCGCAGACAAATAAAACCAGGGTCTTAAAAGAAGAAAATTATTATAGAGGACAGCCGAAGTCGCTGATCATTATTGATCATACTAGTACTTGATGCTCCTTCATGGCGTTCTCATTGATACAGAAGTCAGCTGCTAGTTGCATTAACAAGGTCAACTGTCCTCTATAATAATGTTACTTATTTACTGAAATGAATTTATGGTGTATTTTCAGGTTTTCTTCTTGACAGTGGTTTTATTAGTATGCGATTTTTTGCGTAGTCGGGTTGTAGTTTAATTTTTGTTATTAGAATTTTATTTTTGTGTTATTTAATAAATACGTAATAATAAATTACTTTCGTAATGTAAAATTCTACTAATGTTGGCTCGTTATTTACATAATACGAGTAAATACCACAGACTAGACCGCGAGAACTGTTTGACCACATTCTAAACGTAAGTTTTGACTAAAACTATAATATAATGTACATATTTGTAATGTGCTCGCCAAGACCTTTCATTTGATACCAAACATGTTATGATTATCTCAACTTAATTTTTTTCGATGTTAGAATCCGACATTTAATTTCCGTTATAATTTTTTTTATAAAATGTATATAGCCCATGTCACCCGGACTATTCTTGCGAATCTATTGACACCTTATTTATAAAAATCCGTTCAGTAGATTAGGCGCTATGGTGGAGGGCCCGAAAGGGCCGACGCCTGTCGGGGCCGCGGGTAGTCCACTGGTTATCGCGGCCTCGACATAGAGGGCGAAGAAGGAACATGGGTGGTTTTTAGTCAGTAGAAGTCTAACACTCCCTTTCGCTCTGCCCAAGAGCGGGAGGGGTTATTCGATGATTTTACACCCACCCAAAAAAAAAAAAAACGCGCTATGGTGGAACATACATACATAGACTGGCAAATCATTACCCTTCGGCTTCGTCGTAGTCGGGTATAAAATTGGTCACCTTTATTTCATGACCAGTGTTACATGTTTCTAACATGCAGTAACAACCATTGCCTAACTTTAAAAGCTATAAACGCAGCCATAAAGAACGGTGAGTCATAATAACTGGTGTTGAGGAGCAATATCGTCTCAATTGGAGTTGAGTGACCCAGCATCTTCGACATACGCTAATCCGATTAGTAATCCATTTAGCAAACTCGTCTCGGAGAACCGTACGCTTTCGTTACGCAATCCGCTAACTGCCAACCCAAAGAATTCTGAGTAATGAGAATCTCCAAAATTGTGATGTGTTTAGTCTTCGTGTAAAAGTTTCATGAGTTTGTTGACGACTGCAATGCATCATATTCATAAATACTCATACTTTATGTAGCAGAGACAAGTCCAGTGTGTTCTGGGTATTATAAAAGTTTATACAAGCGGCACTAAATAACTCGTACATCAGCCTTGTGCTTTTGCTGGTTGCAGAGGTTTCTGTGAAATATGCTCTAATTATGACGGGTGTTGTGGGCTGCAGGGCGCATGCGCGCCGCCCGGCTCGGCTGACGGGAAGCCGCGCCATTCACAACCCCTCCTCGGAATAACCCGCCACCCTTGTTGCTTACATATTGCGTATTCATTTAAATACATCGACGTCCATTAGCTCGTTACCTAGTCTGACATTAAAGCATTGGTTATTTGTAAAGCACTTACGAAGGTTTCGAATTGTGATGTTCAAACTAAACTTATATTTACTTTTGCAGTTACATACTTTTATTTCGTTTGAGGAAAAGTATGGAATTAAACTAATTAATGTTCCATCTCATTTGTACAAAATCTATGGTGCTTTTGTCATACCTTCCGTTACTAAATGCCTGTACATCTTATACAGTATAATCTATTGTAATTACGGGAACACTGAGGCACATCTAAATGCTAACATGAAGGTCACAATACTGAACCCGTTCTCTATGTAAGCATAGAACACCGTCTAAACATAGGGAACAATGCTGAGACAACCCTCATGCGATTCATTGTGCGTGTACTTAACTTTTGTTTCAACATGTTTGCGCCGGATAGGGCTGTCACGTCCACTGCTTTCATGTCTGTGATAAAGAGATAGGTGCACGAGGTTACATAGACGTGCCACGTGCACACCAGCGACACAGCTCGCGATGCGGACAATATGCAAAACTAATGGGGGACGGTAGAGGGCATGTGTCATTAGGGGAATACAGGGAAGGGGATCGATCTCCGGCCATTGCTTGAAATGTGGAAAATACGCTGACCTGCGTGTTGAAGGTGAAGTACTAACGATTTGTACTGCAATCTAGTTTGTATAATCACTACTTGAGAAGGAAATTACAGATACTTTTTATTGCTCGCCGCTTGTTTAAAGTTCCGTTTACGAGGTACCTATGTCAAACAGTACGTGCGTCACATCTCGTGACGAGTAAATTAATTACAGTTTTCAGAACAGCTTCTCGTTCGTTGTGTAACCGATGACGTTGACATGAACGACTCTTCAACAGGTCGGAACGGAACTGAGATACCTTATCAGTCTGACATTCCGAGCAGGTACTCTCGATGATAAAACTGGCCAATGTATCCCTTTCAGATTTTATTACACGCTCGGTGGTAGTTCGCAGGTTGCTAATAGAATCGCGCACTATCGCAAACATGGCATTGCCACTTTATCTGGTTTACTGTAAATTTTTCAGTTTGCAATAACTCGTTAACTTTAGCACAATAACCAAAGTCACAATTCAGCTTGGTCTTATCTAAAGTGGTCAATTGATTATGTTTGTGGGCAAATGAGACTAACAACACTGCAATGTCATGTGTTGTATGTTACAATCATAAAAAAAACCAATTTAATCTCAAAGATAACCTTGGCGGATGTCTTCTTGTATTTTCAAGTCAACAAAATTGGAAATAAGTCTTTAATAAAAGAGAAAAGTTTACAATAACGGTAATATTTATTTTGGAACAATATTCATTGCAAATAAATACTGCCATAAGCTGCTGTATAGAGTGCAGTCGGGGTGGGACGGCCGGTATGCAGCGAGCCGCTCTCATGAATAACGAATACCCAATATTGATCTCCATAGAGAGAACATTTCGCCGAATCCAACAATTCCGGGGAAATACACATGCAATTTTCGTTTATTCACCGAAGCCTCTAAATTATTTCGAGGGTACTTTTACAATAGAGTAGTTTTGACGAGAAATTTTTAATTGGAATTATTCTGAACGATAAGGACATAAAATTTAGCTACAGCTGAAAATGGGTCTGGTTACTATGCAATAAGTATCATAACACTCCAGCCTCTCGCACAAATTGCTTCGTAATCAGCATTAGCGGCCAACGGAAGCCCCAAAGCACTTATTCTCGATGTAGACTTCGATGCAATCGGCATTATTTTTACTGACGATCGCTTATTATTTATAGAATACAGCCGACACGTTATTCACGCAGTTTATCGTTCATGAAAA
This sequence comes from Diarsia rubi, assembly GCA_932274075.1. Lineage (NCBI taxonomy): Eukaryota > Metazoa > Arthropoda > Insecta > Lepidoptera > Noctuidae > Diarsia > Diarsia rubi. Next base: position 12,677,320 of record OW026429.1, read on the forward strand.
GAATCCCGCTTTGATTTTCGATTTTTAGTAAACTAATGAGTAGTGTACGATTGATATCTTCGAATAAATATTTCAATTCGTTCAGTGTACACTGTGATCATATTGAGTGTTTTGTGGGAGTTTCTTTTTCACGTTTGATGTCCGAGCAAAAGTAATCTCTAGATTTGCATTATGCTGGTGGCAAATAAATTATTTAAGTCTCAATTCTAAGACCTCAGATATATTGCCAAAACAAAAAAAACTAGGAGATTTGGAGACCCCTAGCCACTTTCACAACTCAGTCAAAAGGTTCTGGAGAGATTGTTAACTATAGACCTGAGTTTTGTATTTGACACATAAAAATTTATGAGACAATTCCATACCATTGACGGTATAAATTTAATTTTATTGAATACTAGCTGTTGCCAGTGGCTTCGCCCGCTACAACTCGAAAATTATCCCACGGGAAGATAAAATCGGGATAAAAACCATCCTATGTGTTAATCTAGGTTATAAACTAGCTGTGTACCAAATTTTATCCAAATCCGTTCAGTAGTTTTTGCGTGAAGAAGTAACAAACATACACACTCACAAACTTTCGCCTTTATAATATTAGTGTGATTGTTGACGATGATGTTCCACAAAAACCAAGCATTTCGGGCAGATGTTTTTCTTGATAAATGAATAGTTTACCTCTCGGTCCTTATTGCCGTAGGTGATGCCCAGGTTGGGCATAGCACGCAAGATGGCGACGAGCGACTGAATCGTGTTGCTGTACACCACCGGCCGGTACTGTTTGAAGTCTTCATTTGTAAAGCCACTTTCGTGGATAATTCTGTTGGAGAAAGAAGAAATGTCAATGTAAAGATAGGTCACAGAAATATAAAAATAAGTACTGTAAAGATAATAATATGCGTGATATCTCCCATGTAAAACATCCCATCTCAATAAGAATACATAACAAACAACAAGATTGTTAAATGAACACGTAAGGAGAACAATTATCACGATTTGTACTACATATGACACAGAACAAATAATTGGCCAAATTGAGAGAACGAGTTAATAAAAGGCGTAAATGTGTATTCGTCATCGATCGCCTTGTGATTCATAGGTCCAATAGTGCGGTATTTTAACGAGATTGTTAAGTTCCAGCCTCGGCCAAAGTGATTTCATCACGTAGCCATTAATGTTACTGGAATGTATAAGAAATTAGCAGTAAATTTGTAATTTGTGCAATTTCCATAATGCATTCATATTAAACTAATGTTTAAAATTCAATAAGTGCTTGATTCTTTCACACACTCATGATTATATCGGGTAGTAAAGCGTAAGTGTATTGCGATTTACATATTCATCCTTACATGTAGCTATTCTGTTGCCAAATTGGCAATGACATCAAAGGGACAGGTCATCTTTCAAGCACTTCCATATAATAGATGTGATGCACAGCAGGTGCAGTTTGTAAAAAGAGCTCCTTTCAATCACTACACAAAGTAAACGATTCGTAACATCTATCGGAACCTATCGGAATAGGTTCGTGCCTAACAAAGAGTTAGAGTTTATATGCAGCCCATGAGCCTCTGACTTGGTTTAACATGTCGTATCTCTCAAGTACGCTGCTTTCTTCACGATGTTTTGCTTCACCGGAGCAAACGATAATTTGACAACACGCACATAAATCCGAAAAATTAAAGGCAAGACCTTTAATTTTTCGGATTTTTTGGTTCAAACCTGAGAGATATGACTCGGTAGCCCCACGATCACACCACTATCCCAGCTTTAGTCTTTAATTTCATATTTATGATGCATTTGTATTGTCCAGATCTGTCTGTATAAATTATTTAGTCGATCAGACATTCAAATTGCATGTACATAAATAAGTTATGTAGGTAAGTACGGTAGACTTGACTCAATGACAAACAGGAATATTGCCAATGCGAAGCGCGAGATAAAATGTGCTACTGAATATGGATTTCGAGAAACTGTCCTTTTTTTGTTGTTTCAGTTTTTACTCACACTCAACATTCAATTTATTTTGTATAGTTTGGCTGGCATATAGGTACCATTGAGTTTCTTTGCCCGCCCTTTTTCTGGGCCCGCGTGGTAGATTATAGCCCATTCCCTATCAAAGAGAGAAGGCCTGTGTCCCAGCAGTGCGAAAATTAATAGGCTGTTGATGATGATAAGTTTCTTTCGATCGAAATAAACTCTAAGTAGGGTTCATTTTTCTGTAAGTAAACAAAGATACTTGTGTAGTTTTTGCTGATGGTGATGACGACCTGATTGAAGTGAAGATTCTGCAGCTACTATGTGAAATATGCCATTATCAGAACTGTTTTTAAAAATTATGAGAATTGGTGTTTCTACGTGATAATATGAAGTAAATATTTTACGGATTGGAACAATGGCGCGTGTAGATGATACACTCTGTCGAATAAAAACAATAGTGCCATGAAGTCGGCGCATACGATTCCTCACAGTTCGAGGAATTCTAAAACTCAATTTCTATAAGATTTCGACCTGTTCTATTTTTCTCATTTAGAGGTTAAAGTTTATCGAACTTTAACCTTTATGTACTATTGTAAAAAGACACTCAAGAAAACGATGTTACACAGTAATGTCCTTAAATTGATGAATATAAATTTACAAAATAGGTATATTCTATCAAATGAATTGGTTCTTGATGACAAAATTGGTCCATTTTCATTTTTTTTCAAGCATTACATTGAGTATCGATAAATAATTTGATTTCGCGCGTCTGGCGTGCCATAGATCTGTAGCATCCGGGCCGCGGATGACGTCATCGACGGCATGGTGAAAACACCCACAACACATTCATCTCGCCAACATAAGCGTAGGTAAGTACTGAACAGCAATATCGATGATCGTACTCATTATGACTTGGCCATGTTCTATGCTACATATTGACAACTTGTCAAAATTTGTTGAAATTAGGTAGGTACCAGTAGTAAACACATTTATTAGATAACGACCAAAATTGTTACAATAGTCAACTTCTACATTATGTACAGAGTGTTTTCTTATTTTCACGATACTCAAATAGAAAACCCCACATTTAAATATGAAGTAGGTTACGAATTAGTCATAATATCTGATTCAGAAACCTGTTTGACACAGATTAGGCATGTGCAGTTTTCACTGACCATCATCAACTATTTGGCAGGGCTAATAGCCTCGTCGACGTCGTTTGGTGACGTCACACAAATGATTATATTCGTATGCGTTGGTGACAGCTTGCGGTGTGACGTGAAGACACATATCTTCTAATTTAAATAACACGAACAAACGTATCGCGAAACTGCTAAACAACGGCACATATGATCTACGTATTCGTTACCTAGGAATTTAGCATCTGACGTAGATACGTGTGTGTTCTCAAAATTATAACTATTCTGCGATAACAAGACAATGGTGATAGTCGACATTTATTAATGCAACATGCAAGTTGTTTTAGCATTATTTAAACATAATTTTTAAGCAAACTGGTGCACAATATTCAGTGTTTCAAAACGTATTATTGAAAATCTACGTAGATTGTATAATTGTATTGATACACGTAGCTACCGCCGTATATGCCGTATCAATTAAACGGGGCCCCAGGGACACGGGGGCCCCCGACGTGCCTAAGCAAAAATTTATAAAAACTTCCCAATTTTTACTTTAGTTCAAAAATGACAAAAGACAAAAAAGCAATTTCTTCTTTCCCCGCGTAAAGCGTGCGTTCTAAAGTTATCATCAGCTATAAATGATTTAATACATCAGTTTGACGAATAAAAGGCTAGGAGAGTTATATTTAATTTGAATTGTTTGTAAACATTTTGGAAAAAGTGACAGAATAATTATGGTGAATGAATATTTCTTTTAATTTTATGCAAACATTTTCTTTTTCCTTTTGTGAGAAATTTTTACCATTCTTAAGGGCCCCCAAACAATGTTTTATACGAGGCCCAAGGCAGGCTACGCCACTGTATTGATACAAATAAAGACAGAAAATTTAAAAAAAAACACCTAGTGCAATGAAATCTAGCGGCCCCATATTTTTTATGTCACCTATCTTTCTAGAACACTTGGACTAATGAGACGAATCTAACGATACCTTAGTTAAAGATATCCCGTCGGGGCTGCGGGTCCCCTCGGAGCTGCGGGTTGTTCACAAGTTACCGCGGCCTCGACATAAAGGCTGTATAGGGCTAAGAAGGAACATGGGTGGTTATTAGTCAGTAGATGTCTGACACTCCCTTTCGCTCTGCCAAAGAGCGACGGACTGACTAAAAACCACCCATGTTCCTTCTTAGCCCTGTCGAGGCCGCGGTGACTAGTGTATACAACCCGCAGCCCCGACATGAGGTTTAACCTCATAATTTCTTTTTCTTTTACAAAAAAAAGATAGGCGCGAAAAACATAACCCTTTCCTGCAGTCGAGTACTAATTGACATCTCTATTATACTTAATACTGACATTTCCCAGATACATTGCATTTTTTTTTTTCATGAAACCTAATCTTTTATCTTCAAAATGTAAAACGCTTGTTGACAAGTCGTAGATAGGGAGATAGCAGGCAATCGACCGATGTTTTATATCTCTAAACAATAATATTGATTAAGATAGATACGAATGAACGATATTGATAACATTGCACGACAAACTGTGGTAGGTACAATACGCCCGAGTTCCGATGCAAATATGAAAAGTTGGAAATGCTATGTAATGTAGTTCTTAGAAGGAGTGTGGTTTGTCGATACTGAGAACGCTAATAAAAATAAGTAGTAGCTACTAAACCTTATAGGTAATTGCACAGATGGACACATTGTTTTGTTTATATTGTACCCACTGACACCTTTTGGATGGAACATAATTGTGCACTAACCCTAAATAATTACCCTATAACATAAATTAGGCGCCCTTGAAATTAGTCACATTAAATATATAATAAAAATACTAAAAGTCCTGCATAATGTTAGAATTATGTGAATAAACAGGCACAGGTCTTAACAAATCAGAACCACCACTACTTGCGTTTCATATCTCGAGTAGCAGATGATTGAGAAAATTCATTAAGGACGAAATGGCTGTATGCCATCATGAATCCGGATGCATACAAGAAGAGAATGACAAAGGTCAACACTAACTGGACAACTAAGGTTGACCGGTTTGGGTTTGTTCATTGTTATAGGAAATGGTTTGTTCGATGGCAACATTTAGTTTAGTTTATGAATATATTTCAGAGTATCATGTCTTGTTCACAATTTTCACTTAGTAGATTTGCTGTTCGTATTTTAGCGATGTTAATAAATGCTGGCTCTGCTATCACAGAAAAATAAAAATATGTATGCTGCTCACTTTTTCGCTGCCTGTCTATATTGAAAAGATGGAAAATCTATAACCTTTACACGGGTAAAAGTTTCGGAGCTGTGCCACGCCTCTTTGATGGGCTTACGTTATACCTTAAACCATTAGGTAGGAGATTGTCTATTCATTCAAGTATATCTCTATAATATCTCTAGACTAGACATTGTCACATTATTGAGTGTTTCTTGTTTTAGATACCGAATCTACCTTTGTACCAAATAGCTACTTTCCGAGATATCTAATCCAATAGAAAATTTTCTTATTTTTAATAATAAAACAAGTAGGTGGTATACTTACTTCATTTGTTTGACTATAGTACTTTTGCCGGATTCACCAGCACCTGTAAACAAAAATACAAATGAAATACTATTCGTGCTCTTTTTACTACATAATACGTTGCGATTTGTACAACATCATTGAATAATTACATAACAATAATTGAACAAGTGGAATTAGGCGACCAACATTACATAAAAGCTGCTTTTCTTCAAAGCATATATTTCGCCAAACCGCGTAATAAAACACGCGATGATATAAAAACATTTAATTACCACCTAAATGTAAACTGTTTCAGTCCACATTATGCACGTCTCGTTGAGTGAAAATAGCATGGAAAAATAAATGAACAACGTTTACTGGGAACTGTGCGCGGACGTAGGAAGGGTCTACCATGCTGATCGATACAGTGTTTGCAGTTCTGCGCACACTGCCCATACTTTGGGTTTTCCACTCTATTCCTAGAATACAATCGATTTCATACGGCAACAGTAGGTACGCAGCTAGTCTACGTTTTGGACCTTGTTTAATTGATTGTAATTACAGAATTATCTGTTAACTCGGAACAATGGTGATGATTCGATGACAAAATGTAATCAACCGAAGATTGTTGAAGATTAGGAATAATTGTCCCTTAAATAATATCTACATGTAGGTACTCTAATCAAACGAGACCTATAAAACGGTTATGTAAGCGTAATTACTACAGACAATATTTATTTACTGAGATACCATGTCCTGGGTGCGTACATATTAATTGGCTAATAAAGTGACGAAATTACGTGGGTGTATTAAAACGAACCCTGTCAAATACAGGTTCTTAGTAGCATGACCCCTGTTGGCTCTAATTGGCTCGCCAGCGCGAATGGCCGATCTCTGACCCCCGATATACACATTATCACTACACAAGTGCACTCCTGATTTCTACGCAACTTGTACAGCCATTCATACCTTCGATTGTAATGTCTAGGTTTAAATATAATAATACTTATGTCACATTAAAGGATGTGAAGTGACGCCTCATAAAAGACAATGCATTCTTGTCAAAATAAAAGGTATCATCACATATTTTATATTCACAGTGGAACAACTTTCACAATTAAGTGGATGGTAATCGCGTGCTAAGAAAGTATTCCCACGAATACCCAATATAATAACTTTTAAAACAGTGAATGTCATGTCAGATTATTAAGTTAAATAGTGAATGCTTAAGAATTCGAAAAGTTTAGAAGTTATCTCACGCAGATCAAACGATCGGAGCAAGGAATAAACGGTACATTACTTCACTATCGTGGTTTGAGATCCTAATAGTGTTCCGTACCTGTGAACTATGCCATAAGCCATGATTTTGTTGTCTTCAGTTACAAATATCGTTAACGTTTAGAGTACTTTTTCGCATGAACCTAGCAGAATGTTTTATCGTGGAGTAAACCTCGATAAACATAATGTATCGAATCGAACTTCTGTATCGCTGGGGTGACAGGATGAGTAGACATCGCCTCTGTGCGTTTTTGCGCTATCATCACGATAACATCGTCGCGTGCTCGAATGCCGCTTGTCTGATAAAATACCTGTCTGTAATGTCCGTTCGATCGCCTCTTCAACGTTAACCTGACATTTGCCTATTCACGAACAACTTATGATTCAAGAAGTTCTGTGTGGAAGCAATTTGAAATATCGAGTCTTACCGCCTATCTAATCCCAAATGACAATACATAAAGGATTATAAAACTATTATCTTTTTAATAAGTTCAATATTTACCGATTAGTGCAATAGATAATAATTAATTGCCGTGTGGGTTTCCGTAACGATCGTACCTATTAGAATTATTTTGAAGTAGCAAAATTTACACGGTCTTTACGTCCCATCTGAAATTGTTACGTTTGGAATTATTTCGGTAAAAAAGGTAGGTGGATAGCCTGGACAGGGCAATAAGTAGCGTTAAACGACGCTACGCACGTAACAAATGGTATTTGGTGTATGCGTAATGGTGTTTTTTTAAAGATTTTTTTGGCAAATTACGTCGACCAAGAATCCAAGCTTCAGATACTATTTATTCTAGATTTTTAACTAGATTTAGTTAGCTACAGTATTATTTGCGAAAAGTATGTAGTATGTGTGTGTGTCTGAGTAATCACCGATCAATAACTGGTGGGTATTGTAGAAAATCAACTAATTATTTTACCTGTATGAGTAATAGTGAATTTCAATACATTATTTAAGCATGATCATGATGCTCTTTTATATTCTAACTGAAACTTCGAATACTCAAGTCTGATGAAAGAGACTATAATTTTCATGGATTTTTCCGAAGTGAGACATGTCAGGAGTGGCTCATTAAAGCAAAACGCCATTCATGGTCAGATATGCACGCACTGGCAGCCACGGCGGCGTGCCGTGACACCTCAATTAATTTCTAGCACAAGATACCTAGTTGACACACTTGTCACATGTGATTGGTCACCTCATGTTCATTATGTGATTGCGAAACATTTTTTTGTTTTGGTTTCATTTTCCTTGAAATAGCTACATTAGAAAAGTTTAAAAGGAAAAATCTATTTTATCCTAGTTTAGCATTGGGCAATGGATGTCAATGGACACTGAATACATGAAAGAGCATCTAAATTGTTTAATACCAGTAGTTGTTTCTCAAAAAAATTAAGTATGGTACCTATTATATTATATTTGCCTTTAACTTTTGCCCTGTTACGGATTTGCTACATCTTAGATCAATGTAAACCAATTGAATATTGTGGTTTTGCATGGCATTGTCACTAGGCAAACAGAATGTAACAATAGTATGAATACACCATGAAATGAGTACAATGAGTTGTTGTACTATAACAAAATGGTAGCATTTAAAATTATAACATAAATTATCATCATCAGCTAAAAATGTTCACACTGCCAGGACTAGGCATTACCAAGTCCCTTGAGAGGAAGTGTAATTCACAATAAACAAGATGATTCTCTGCATTTTGTGAGCCAGTGATGGTGTTGCATGTTAATATAGTCATTAGTGCAAATCATAATCAAAATGTCAAGTGCAAAAAATTGCCAATTGTGTCATATCATTCAGATATACTTGTTATACCTGATGTAGTTAGAATATAAACAGATCTAATGAGTAATGACTACAGGATTTATGTAAACCTTAAAAATGGTTGATCACACCAACTGCCTACTTCATTGTAGACAGACAAACACAATGGTGACTCATTCTGGGTGTAAAATGACTAAGTAATTGACTTTGAATCGTGTGCATTATTCCATAGTGTAAAGACTGGATAGTGCTAATGCCATTTGAAATGATCCTGCAAGTTGATTAAACTGAACAAAATTGTATAGTCACATGTTTCTCACAAAACAGAGGTGTGTATGGCCCATATTTAAGCAGCTATTTGAGGACATAAGTCTCAAAATTAAATTGATTACAAACATTTAAATAATACACTGTGGCCTTTGAGAGAAGACAGGTGCTCACCATCTGTGTGTGTGACACACCACAAATAGCACGGCTCGTGTCAATGCACTCACATAATTATCAGTGTCAAGATCAAGGCAACCCGCTTTTGCAAGACATTGCATATTTCATTAAGAAATTACTACAAATTCAACCTCCATTTTGAGTATGGATGGTCCCACTTAAGTCATGTGAAAGTTGAGCATTCAACAGTTCATATTATGTTATGACTCAATTGGAACAAAATGCTGATATACAGTTAGGTGAATACCATGTTAATAGGTATTCAAATTTCCTGAAATGTTTACCGAGATCATTCTAAACCATCTTTTAAATTGTTATTACATAATAATGCAAAAGAAAAAATCTTTAGCAGTAAATATTATGTAGGTACATAAATACAAAATTGTATCAATTGAGTTTTTTGTTGAGTTTCCTCTAGTGATTGTATTTAAATGTAAATAAGTTTTGTGCCATTTATCGTTGGACATGAATGACATTGTTCTGGTGAAATATTGGCAAGCGTTCAAAACACTGCCAACAGGTAATGTTTACAGTGATTAAAATTCTTTAAATACTAGTTGATTGTTTACTGACAACATTACATGGGGTTTTCTAATAACTAAAACAACTGGTCCACAATTTGTGTTTCAATAGGGAATCGCCTATTGGCTAGCATGCAAAGCAATAAATGTGTTTTATTTTGACTCAAGTGTGTAAGTGTAGGCTGCATGTTTAGTTTCCATTGTGATTCTGATTTTCTTTTGTGTTTTATCAGCCTGAAAATGTTATCTCATCAAGGTCATCTATGTAAAGCAGGAAAACTACCAGTGAGCACAATAGAGTGGTCTCCTCTAGCCAACTAGGTCCCAGCCGATAAGATCTTCACTTATTGTGCTGGATGACTGTTACATATTTCTCATTAAATATTGACATCATTAGTGGGTGAGTACCTATGTTATTATTAGAAGATTGCTTGGGATTTATCAATCAGTGAAGCAGAGATAGTCATTTCTTCAACATGCAGTGATGCCTCCCTCGGGATTAGAGGTTTGAGTGGCTATAGTTGTATTATTAGTGCAAGAATGAGTAATAGCAGCCAATGATGATGAATTGTACTTACTCTAGAACTGTTTATTTATCAGTGATAAGGAAAATACTAATTTTGGCATATCTTATGAGATTTGACATGGTGAGTAAAATAAATGTTATCAATCTCATTATTTTGTTGAAATAAATAGTATCAATCGTCGTGTGGTACCTATGTTTCGAAATACGATAAGGAAAACCCCTCCTGAATTGAGATTGATGACATTGAAACTGAAATCAACCATGATTAGCATTGAAATGACTAGACAATGAGTTCATACACATGTTTCCTAAATGTGAAGCAAATAGGAACTTTCATTTGTGCACGGAACTACCGTACATACCGGCATAATGATTAGTTCCAAGTGAAAGCAACTAACCATTTCTATTCCTCCTTCGAAATTTGCAACAAGCTAATAGGATGCATGAAGAGCATTAGGACGCTACCCACTGGGGCTGCATGTAAGTCGAAATCGTTGTTCGGGACGCCCAAATTTCTGAAACAATCCCGAAACATGGGTGCGGCCACGGATCGCGACCAAATAATAAAGCTACACTGTACCTAATAAGAGCAACTTGATATCTTTGGAAGCCTGGATTCCATCCTCTTTAAGGTTCCTCTCGATCTGTCGGCTGCGGGCCGCAGCCGCGCGCTCCTCGGCCGACTGGGCGCACCCCATGTCGGCAGCTGTGCCTGTTCCTTGGCCGCCGGTCGCCCCGACCCCTGAGCCGGGCGCGCTCTCACCGCTCCCTCTGCATGCGCTCCGCACGCGTCCTGCCGCTCCGGCGAGACCGGAGCCACCCTACACAACGTTAGCACCCAACACACAGTAACCTAACAGTACCACTTAACACTGTTCATACGAGTCCGAAACACAAAATCTTTGGATAAACGACCGCGACTCGATATTTTCCAGGGTTTTTTACTGCACCGAACACTTATTACACGCAACGACAATGCAAACTTTAATTGATTTTACAAATCCGTTTAAATACGAGATAATGGCGGCCGGATGACAAGCACCAACTCCGCTCCGTGACAGCGACCGCGCCCCGCTCGACTGACGTTCGGGTCCGTTCGGAAATCTTCGTTCGGACTCGCTCACACATGCGTGAAGGCACATTCACACGCGAAATAGAACACGAGCACTGCGCTAAAATCAAAGATTTGTCAAAGACAATTTCTACTTTTTTCAGCTAAATAATCTAATGGCGCGCATTTTAAATAAAAGTCGTTGTAGCTTTTATAATTATTTATTTATTCGAGTATATTTCACTATCATATTTTAAGTAATATTCAAAGCGAATCTGAGTGTAATAAATAAAGATTCAAAAATATCACACATCTAACAATTTATTTGTCGTTATTTCTGAGTTTGCAGCAGCAACATAAATCAAGATTTTTTTATCTTATGTGTCCCACAGATAGGCAAAACTTCCACTTTCTACGTCCTACAGCTGCCCGAAGCTCGGAATTTTACTTTTCATAAACATAATATAGGTATTAGATGAGTAGCTATGTCAAGGTCAAGTTTAGTCAATTAAACGCTCATTAAGTTAGCCGTTTTTTCCTCTTTTTATACTTTTTCAACTCGGAAATCGAACCGAAAACAATTTTTATGACATGAGATCGAGAAGAAAAAACTAACAAATAAATATAAATGAATCTGAAAATAACAAAAATGACCTAAAATTTTGCCCTGACACAAGTGGAGTTCGCGCGCCTAAATAATGGGCCAAACATTTTTGATTATTAAATTGATTGCTTATTTGTTTACATTAATCTTCATTCTTATTTGTTTACATTAATCTTCATTTGCAAATCATGCAGTAAGTTGTAAAATTCCATTGTCCAAGGACCTTAGTAGATATCATGTTCACCTAGCTGCGGTCTGTGGCTATGCATTTTATACACTTTGCTAACGTTGATGACTGTAGATATATTCCTCAGTTCGGAATAATATAATATAATAAATCATTTTATTTCGGACAACTGAGAGATCCATAAATTGTTAGTAACAGGTTTGCACTTAAACACTATTGTTAGTAACTTAACTAAAAACAATGTAGGTAATGAGAAGACCACCCACAGTAGATACCCACTACTACTACGACAATGAAATACTAAGGTATTAGTCTTCTCACAAATTGCCTTATTATGGTGGAGGAAGAATCAGACGCTATCGCCTTCAGGATGCTATTGTGACTGCCCCTTATTCTGCTCAGGAGTGAGGCCGTTTTCTTGCAGATGATGGCGTAGAACCCATCGGTATGGTTTACCGCAAACATTCCAGAGGCACTGCAAAAACGAGGCAATCGCAACAGCATCCTAAAAACATTATTGTATTGAACGCGCAGGACATCCAGCGATCTTTTCGAATAGCTGACCCAAAGATTACCGGTGTAAAAACTCTGACAATACGCTTTGAAGAGCGTTATCTTTACTTGGTCAGTACACCGAGCAAATCTTCGTGGCAACATATGACCCCTGACCGCCAGAGCCCTACGCTCCCGTTCAATGTCCACATGGTCACTGAGGTCGTCGGTAAGAAAATGTCCAAGATACTTAAACATTTTCACTCTACGAATTGGCGTACCATTTACAGCAAGTTCGAATGTGCTTTCCCGACACTTACCAGCGACCCCAAAGACCATGCATTCACACTTTTTGGCGTTATAGACAAGTCCATGTGCAGCAGCGAAGGTCTCGCATACATGAAGCAACTCCACGATCTCCCCTGGTGACGGGCCCAGCAGCACCATGTCATCCGCATAACTGATGTTGTTACAACTAACACCGTATTACCCTGCATCTGACACGCATGCTGCTGAGCTCGACAATGCAGAGGTCATCAACATATAGATTGAAGAGCCGAGGGGACGACAGACCACCCTGCCTCACCCCGCACTCCAACCCATAAGGCTCCAGACCATTTTACACGGTTTGTCTGGCTACGATACCAGTACTGCAATACACTGAGCAGTTCCTCCGGTATACCCCTACTCCTCAACTTGGACCAGAGCACGTCCAGAGCCTTGGAGAGGTCAAGGAAGCAGGCGTACACCGGCGTCCTACGGTCAGTGTAGTATTTGCATATACTGTATAATAGCAGTACTGTAGGTATCATCCCAAAACCCACTTATTCAGGTGCATATACCTAGGTACTTCGAATGGTAATTTTAAGTAAGTAAACATAATAATCAATTATCAGACAGAATGTAGATACCTATTTAAGAATCAACAATCAGTTTTCCTTTTCGTCTATTCTATTCAACATTATAAGTTGGCTATCGTCAAGCGTAGCTACGTCATACTTAAGAGAAGATTGCATCCCTGAATTAACGTCACCTTGGGGCACTCTGACTGAAGGGTCTAACTAAAGGTTAAGCTGAAAAATAAACCTTAAGTTTTAGCTTAAGGACCCGTAGCATAAGGTCATTTAAGGATAGGTGCACATCTGTTTTTTTCTCTACATGGTTACTGTTTACAAAAGCATGTGTTAAAACGTTTTTTTTTTTATCTCAAGCTCAACTGTTCCAAGTTTAACGGTTTTGGTTTTATACAGTTTGGGAACGCCCGTATGTGTTTACGCAATCAACTAGTAGAGCAGCATCATAATAGCTCAGACCTCTTGGTCTGAGCTATTATGATGCTGCTACCTACAACCTAGTCCCCAAACATGGCCCGTAAGCATCCGTAAGCTAAGTTCCAGAGGTCACTGATCTTTCTGCCATAATTACCACTCATGATTCGACTTACCGTTCTTCTTATAATTTTTCCAAATCACTTTATAAGACATCCACTAGGTATGTAGTTGGTCAGGGCGGAGAAGACATTATACGCGACAAGCAATAGGGCCCTTTTGTTGAAATAATATCTGAGTGAGATATTTAAGGCACCTATCTGCCACGTCCACGGGGTTTTCAGATAACATGCATTGGCTTTAGTAATAGCTGGACTAGTAGGTCCTGTCTTGGTTGTGTGTTCCTAACTTTCTAAAGCAAAACGGCCGGATGCGAATGCTGGAATTCTCCTTATGCTTGTAGCATAGAATATTCCACTTATTCCTTAATCTAAAGCTTGTCAGGTCAGTTATACTTAAGGTGGAATGTTGTGTTAAAGTTCAAGATCATAATGAATGTCAATATTATTATTGAATGCTAATTAATGTGTTGTGTTATTATCTAGTTTATCATTTTATATATCCAGAAGAGCAGTGATTTCCTATTATAATAATGTATTCTACTTATCATTGAAGAAAACGTTGATTTAGACACCCAAATGGAACTTAGGTACCTACTTATAGTGTTTTGTAGACATATCAGTGTGTTGTTATACTTAATCTCCTCGCAATGTCAATGCACAAAGTTGATGCATTTATCTACATTCCCAAAACAGAGAAGTGCCGGCTTCGTAGTAGTCTGAGTCAATAGAGCTCGAGCCGGCGGCGGCCTGCGCGCGCACCTGCTACCCTAGACAGAGATAGAGGAAAGCTCCATTACCAAGGAGCAGCAGCTTGATATCCTTGGCGGCCTGGATGCCATCCTCCTTCAGGTTCTTCTCGATCAGCTTGCTACGCGCAATGGCGGCTCGCTCCTCGGCGGACGAGGCACAGCCCATGGCGATGGCGCGCACGGCCTGGCTCGCTACGCGCGGCAGCGCCGTGCCCCTAGCATGCTCGCGGCCCGTCGTCGCGCGCACGTGGCGCCGCGCACGCGCGAGCGAGCGCACGCGTGCCTCGGGGACCAGGGGGACACGCACCACCACGAGACCGGCGACGATCCGGCCTGACGCACGCGAGCTGAGCGCAAAGGAGCTCGGGGGGCGAGCGGAGCACTAGTGGTGGTCGAGGTGGCGACGCGGCGTGTACCCGCGAACGAATGACGGATTGCGCAGGCCTGGAGCGGCGCGCCTACTGCGCACGCTCGGCCGCGGCCGCGCGCCGTCCGCCGGTCGCACGCTGCCCGCCCGGCTCCTCCTCCCTCATATACCCACTAACACCCTACGTCAAACCTACGCGGCGCCTCCACAATGACACAAAAATGAACCGACACTCACACAGTTCAAGCAACCACCTCTAGTACAACTTTCAGGTTTTCTTCATATATATAAACATTTTCGATAAACAATATATTTAAGTACCTATCGTTGGTAGATAAATTACTTTGCCAGGTAAGGTAGCAAGGTGGAAATTATTAAACACTAAATTTCATGTATGATTGTTTAAATACGAGTCAGTGTGAGAATCCTATACTTGCTATGAGGCAGTCATTAAGGCACCTGGCATTACAAGATAATGTAGGTAAAACACGTAGGTACCTAAAATAGGTAGGAATGTCTTCTTATTGTTGTGTATCACTATAGTAGAAGTGGCTGGCAGGCGCTAGTCAAGTCATGGTTGACTGTAAGTGTAGCCACAGCATCCCTAGCTGGCAGTTTTTAAATCGTCTAATTAGTCCGACATATCTGCACGGCGAAGCGTTATGCGCGTGATTGCTTTTGCTCTTTCTCGTTCTAATTCTAAACAAAGGATGTGAAATTAATAGACACAATCGCGTGTATAAAATAGCAGCCATAAAATTATATATCTTGATAATTACCTCTGCTGGCTCAACGAGTAGTCAGTGATTTCTGGAAAATGTTGCATAAACTGATGAAGTCGGCCAGTTGTGAATGTTGTGATGTAGATAGTCACATGTTCTAGTCATTTCATTAGTCTATCAAAATGCCTGACACATAGGGGCTTGTATAAGTAGGTACCTTAAAGGCCATCAATGAGCTATAAAACTGCGTTATAGCTGCTTTTTTAGAATAAATTGTTGATGAATTCGTTTTGTGAAAGTTGGCCTGTAAACTTTATTTGCATATCCATCCATGAGTCCAAAACTAAAATTATTAGGATGGTCTATCAATATTGAAGCCAAATTCAGTTTCGTAACCATGCTGTTACCCGTTGAAGAGTTCTCTCGTGAAGAGACGATGCTAGTTCACTGCAGGATCCAGTCATGTCTGTCATAAAAATATATTGTTAAAACTCAAGGTGATGAACTCGTGGTGGCTTCTTTTATCGGACAAGCCTGCCACACTATTCCCAAACTACTGTAACTCCTGAAAGCCAGAATCAACAGTGGCGACCACAAGGAAAGCGCCGAGACAATGAAGCTCGACGAAGTCCCAAAGAAACGATTTAACTGTCTTGGATCTTGCGGGATCCAAGACAGTTAAATCGTTTCTTTCGAAGTTAATCAGAAAAGAATAGCGGAGGAGTAGGAAAAACATAATTTCCTCGAGGTGGCTTAATAATAACTGTCACTCGGGTCGATCTTTAAGTTAAGCTGAGCTTGCCTAGGTTGGTCTGTGGATGGGTGACCAGGTGACCACCTGTTACATACCGGGTTGGCGCTTTAAAAGCAACACCTCTTCACGCAAACCAACACGCATACAGCGCGGGTAAGTCCACTGAATCCGCTCTTCATCTAATAGTTAGCCGGATAGAAGAAGCGATACATCAGAAGGGCACCTGCCTGGGTACTTTCGTAGATATCGAAGGAGCCTTCGATAAAACAAACTTCTCCAGCAACAGCGTCGCCCTCTCCCGTCACGGGATGGAACAGGTACTGACAGACTGGATTACTAATATGCTTAGCAAAAGAGTAGTCCGCCTTGGAGTAGAGCAGCAGATGGCGGTGATAGCCAAGGGTTGTCCCCAAGGAGGAGTGCTATCGCCCCTCCTCTGGAATCTAGTGATTAATAACCTCATCGCGAAGCTCAATGCTAACCACTTTTACACTATTGGGTATGCCGACAATCTAGCCATCCTCATCTCAGGTAAGGTGACAGGGACAATCTGCAACCTCGCTCAGCAGGCGCTACGCATAGTTGAGCGATGGTCGTGCTGAGTTCGATCTCTCAGTGAACCCCACGAAAACTGAACTAGTCATGTTTACCCAAAAACGAACGCTAGGCCCTCATCGCCTACTTAAGCTATTCGATACTGAGCTCCAGTTAACCAACGAGGTCAAATACCTGGGAGTTATCCTGGACAGTAAGTTAAACTGGAGCAGTCATCTTGACAGCAAGCTAGACAGGGCCTGCATCACCTTTTGGCAATGCAGGAAGATGATAGGTAAGAAGTGGGGCCTATCCCCCAAAATTATACTTTGGCTTTACTGTGCGGTAATCCGACCCATGATCACCTACGGGGCAGTGGTCTGGTGGCCCCGCACAAAATTAATAACAGCCATAAACAAGCTTCAACATATGCAAAGGCTCGCATGCATGGCGATCACAGGCTGCATGAGGACAACTCCGACCGCAGCCCTCGAAGCTTCCGCCGCTCCACCTGTTCATTCAGCAGGAAGCAACGATGACGGCGGCGCGCCTCAATACGCTACAACTTTGGGGTAAGAAGTACACGCAACATACTGCGGCACTAGAGGGACTCCAAAGCGAGTTCCCCCTGGTGAAAGCTGTTAACGAACGAGTACCCAAACAGTACGTATTCGACAAAAAATACAAAATCCATGAGGACCACCGCTGCGAGGGACTTAGCCCTGCAGAATTGCGGATGTTCACGGATGGATCTAAAACAGGTACTGGCACCGGAGCCGGAGTCTTCTCGGAGGATCTCAATATCCACTTAGCCGTACCTTTGGGGGTCCACAACACTGTCTTTCAGGCAGAATGCATGGGAATCTCCCTGGCGGCATCAGCCATCTTGGCTCGGGAGGTAAAGGAGCAATCGATCCGCATACTCTCTGACAGCATGGCGGTGCTACTGGCATTAAGGAGCCACACGGTCAATTCCGGGGTAATATACGAGTGCCACCATTCACCAACGCCTGAACCAGGTGGGTAACCTCAATAATATAACCATTCAATGGATTAAAGGACATAGCGACTCCCGAGGCAACGATGCAGCAGACGAGCTCGCTCGAAGGGGACCTACATACCGGGTTCGTGCCCCGGAAAGCACGTTAAGCTTTTAGTTTCGGTCTCGGGTGCCATGTACAGGGTGTAAATTAACCCTTTACACATACGTCAACCAAGCATTCTGTACATCAAACTAAGTAAGTACCTAGGTACGCAAAAATTTTTGCCGGGAAACAACTTTTTTTTTGGTGTCAAAAATCACATTTTACGGTAAAACTCAATGTAGCACTCTTAAAACATTATGCTAGTGGATGCTTTCAATAGTAAACGGGTCATGAAGGTAATTTAAGTAAAGTTATAACCTTAAAAACTAGTATAAACAAAAACAGCTGTGCAAAATTTGGAACTTTGACCCCCATTATCTCCGTAACTAGGGGGTTCCCAGGTATGGTCTAGAACAAACAAATTATCGTAGTGGTGGAGAGAACAAGACGTGTCCTTCGTTTGCGTTAAGGGTAGGTACTTTTACACCCTATATGTAGGTAGGTATAGATCTTTAGTAGTAATCTTTTGTAGTTGAGATAGACATAGTGACCTGAAAGTCTGACAACCAGTCTTACCAAAGGCAATGTATTCTGTGCCAAAGGATATCGTATTACCACAGAATACTTAAATAATAGTACTACGTCGCGTCGTATTACTCAGTATTAACTGGGTTGTGGAGGTCAGATATGCATTCGCTCCATGTTAAATATTGGTATTCAGCTGCATCCGGTTACACTGGAAGCCGACCCCAACATAGTTGGAAAAGGCTTGGCAGATGATGAAGTAAAGGTGTGTGCAAATCTCAGCTTAATCGGGTGGATGAAACTAATGCGAAATTCAGTTGCAAGATTTAACCAATGTGTAGGTACTTACTAATAGCAAGTCAAGTTAAATAAAACATACATAATATCACACCTGTAATCGCCGAAGGGTAGACAGAGGTGTATCGACTAATAAATAGTATACCCACATTTCGACAGTTCAGTTAAACAGAAGTTTTATTAATGTTTGTTCAACATTGAGGATCACTTAAAAAACTAAGAGATTTAAAAGCATAAATGAAAACTACCCTCCTATTTCGGAAAAAAATACTTTTTCGCGTGTTCGATTTCCGCAGGAATGTGAGTCCAGAAATCCAGATTGAAATCGTATAAGCTGAATGCAGATCGTAACCAGTTTTAAATTATACTTTACGTAGGGTTTTCGAGACACCCAATTTTTTTGGAAGGTGGGAAGTCATCAAATTCCTCCTCCCGCTCTGGGCGGAGCGGAAGGGAGTGTCAGATTTCTACTGACTAAAATCCACCCATGTTCCTTTTTAGCCCTATGTGTCAGGGGCCGCGGTATCTCTTTCGAACATGCCGCAGGCCCCGACACGCGTCGGCCCTTTCGGGCTCCTGCAATGTTGCTGACATCTCTTTGAGGCGCGCGTGGAACACGAACGCGCCATCTTCGTTACAGGACGGACAGAAGGTGAGCAAGCCCATTACTCAATGTCCACAGACCCGCGCCTACGGTGGCCAGAAGCCATCACATCACGTGGGTCCCAAGTTCCCGACGGCCGGACCGTCTCCCACGGCGGCTGAGACAAGTGGTTATCACCCTCTCCCTTTCCACCACCTTCTTTGCTAGTATCACTGCTTCGAAGGAAGGAGGCAACGGCGTCCCTTTCTCTCTCGCCCCGGACCATGGCTTGACTAGGGCCGGACGCGACAGGTCGCTGCCGCCGCTACGAGAACGCGGCGGGGCTCCGCCCAAGCGTAGCAGACCTCCACGATGTTCTCCAGCTGATCCTCGCAGTGGTGGAAGCTGAAGTGGAAGCATCTGGGCGATTCCTTTGAACGAACCACACGAGCTAAATGCGACAAATGTTGAGATTAGTGATTGTGTGCTTCATGGCACAAGCCAATTCCTCATTGATTACAGTGATTACTGTGTATTTGGTTAGTAGTGTACTATTACTACCATTATAATTTGTAATCGTAATGAAAACATAAATTTAAATAAAACATTTCAATAAAGTTAAACAAGTCTTTTAATTCTATTACATAATAATTCAATTACACTGACAACATCAAAATTCACGACAATTAATTTAAATGTAGAGGGAGCCATCAGCAGGCCCCAAGTGGTGGATCCCAATAAGTAAGGCATCCACAAGAGTCCAGACACCCAGTCCACCAAAACTGAACAGTTTTCCTATCCCCTCTTGCCAGTGGCCAAGGTAGAACCGATCAGCGCCAAATCCTCCAAGTGTTAGAG
Organism: Diarsia rubi; assembly: GCA_932274075.1. NCBI lineage: Eukaryota > Metazoa > Arthropoda > Insecta > Lepidoptera > Noctuidae > Diarsia > Diarsia rubi. The sequence goes on from OW026429.1 coordinate 12,697,681, forward strand.
CGAGGATGACTGCGGTACCCCAGCGAGTGCCTGCCGTCCATGAACACTTGATCTTCTTCAGGAACCGGCGCTTGCCTAGGCACACAACATCGTCAGATACTGTGCAGTTTGTCCTGAAAATGTAATTAGATGTTATTTAACTTAATGTATAAGGAAAATGTTTGTTTAGTCACAAAATACTTTGCAAACTAGTGTTTATTTAAATCTATGTCTGATGAACAGTATTGTACAGTACAGTATTGTGCTTACAAGTAATATTTCAGAGGTGACGCCAAAGAATTACAGTTGGCTTTCTGGTCACAGCGATGTTCCCATTTCTCAGTCTGGTAACAAAACCTGCACATTGCAGTCCTGTTAAATGTTTTGGTACCCTGGAATACAAAGAGACATGTTACTGTTGAAAATTAAACTCTTCAATATACTGAAGTGGTAAATAAATTGGGATAAGGGCAGGAGAAGGATGATGATGCGCTGAAGTGGTGTTTCCAGCAGGTACTTACATTACAAACAATTTTTGGTTTGACACTGCAAGAATAATTGTAAAAGCCTCCGTATCGACAATCTATGCTTCTGTCACAATTTATACATGGATACTGCAATGAAGAACACTCAGAAATGTCCTGGTCAACAGAAGGACAACACTTCAAGTATTCTTCATTCTCGCTGAAATTTACTCCTTTGTCACTCGAATCGTCTTTTATTTTGTTTTCTTTGCTTTGTATATCCATGTTGTTGTTAGCTACGACACAAAAGTATATTAAAACAACAGAATTAATAAGTAAATTGATAATTTACTTCGTTATTGTTTCAGATTAACTTACCCATATCAGTAATGTGAATAGTATTAAATATGACTAACAGAACTAAAACTAAACAGTCTCTTATACTTATTCTTAGCGGCAAAGTTCTCGGCATCATTATATTTATACCATTTTACAAGTTATTCAATAAATACGAGCAAAATATGCTCAGGCTCGACGTGAAAACAACAATAATGTATATTTTTTTTTTTTCCTTTTGTTCCATAAGGAACAGGCTAGGGTCAGAGACCATGCTGCCTAGTCATCAGTTAGTTTATATTTTTTTTGTAAATTCAGTTATATTCATCAGTTTATTTTTTGATAATTAGTATGATCCAGTAGTAGTCATTAGTTTGATATTTGTCCATAAGTAAGTAAATCCAAGTTAAGTCATCAGTTTCTTATTTTTCCTTAGTAAAGTAAATCCGAGTTCAGTCATCAGTGTTATATATTTATTTCACTATAATCCATGTGTAAGACTTTTTTTCAACAAAATCTTAGGTAAAATCCAAAATAAGAGTCAATCATTTATTTTTAATAAAAAGTTATTTTTGTAAGAGCCATGTGTCAAGTCCTTTATATTTTTTTTTTAAACCCCATCTGATTGTACGGGGTTTGAGGTTATCTTAACCTTTTATCAACGTCCTATTTTATCAGTTCACCCTATCACTAACATTTTTTTTCAGCAGTACAAAACGAAATAAGTATTGCGAAATATTATATACACAAAACAGGTATCTATATATATACAAAAGAAATTAAAGAAGAATTAAATTTGCCCAACTGTATTATTAATGAAATTAAACAAATGCAAATACGTCGAACTATTTACAAGGAGAGCCTGGATGGAGCGCGGTACCAAATCTGGACTACCATATATTTCAATAAGCTCATCCATTAGCACAAGGCGCTGGATGCCAAAAGATGAGCAATCAAAGAAAATGTGAGCTAAAGATTGCTCAACTTGAGAATTACAATGATCACAAAGAGGACTATGCACAATTTTCAGACGAAACAGATGATAATTTAGACGACAATGACCAAAACGAAGCCTGAGTATGGTGGAGTAAAACTTCCTGTTCATGTAAGTATTGATTTTACAGAACCACGGCATGGTTCCTATGGGAACATTATAAACAGCATACCATAAACCTTTATTTTCAATTTGGACTGTGTGGTTCCAATGCCTTTTCCATATACCAGTGGACCTTTTTTTCAACAGAGGGACTATATCTGTGCATGGAACAGATATATTGAGGAAACTACTAGAATCATGGATATCATCAGTATTTGTTATAGTTCTGGCTAAAATGTCAGCCCTTTCATTTCCCAACACACCAACATGTGAAGGGACCCACATGAACAAAACTTTAATATTATGAGAAGACAAATGCAGCCAAGACTCTTTTATTAATGAAATTAGATAGTTTGTATTAGCATTCAACCTATTGTTTTTGAGATTTTCAAGAACACTCATGCTGTCACTAACTATTATCCATTCACAACATCCATCATTTTTATGTTTAATGTGTTTTAAGGCAGCAAGAATAGCCACAGCCTCGGCTGTGAATATACTTATGTTTGAGTTTATTTTATAACCAATACCAGTATTCAATAGCCCATCGTAAATAGCAAATGATACTGCAGACTCAGTTTTGGACCCATCAGTATACACAAATCTATAATCAGTAAACTCAAGTAGTTTACTATGCACATCTTCCTTGGTAGATAAATTATGGTCAATGATGATGTCAATTGCAGGAAATTTGCTGTTAAAATCCCCCTGATAACATGGAAGAAGAGATGACTTATGAATTTGCAGAGTTTCAAGAAAATTTACATATTGAGGTAAACCCTGAAGTATATAAAGAGAGTTACAAATAGATGGTGTACTAGATTGTATCAAATTTGAAAACAGGTGATTATTATTTTTACTATACAGTTTTAATAAAAACCTTTCTTTCAAGTAAGAGAATCTTATACTTAATGGAGGAAGATTACATTCAACTTGCATTGCATTGATTGGAGTGCTTTTAAATGCTCCAGTAATAAGTCTCAAGCTTTTATTTTGTATTTTATCAAAGATATCTACTATCCTTTTATCACGAGCAAAACAGAGAAAACCATATTCAAAATGACTACGGATCAGAGATTTGTACAAAAGCAACAATATTTTTGGATCAGCACCCCAGGAGGTTCTACATAAAGATTTCAAGATATTGAAAGCTCTGTTAGCTCTTGAACTTACCAATTCAACATATTTTTTCCATGAAAAATTATGAGTAAAAGTGACACCTAAAAACTTAGCTTCATGAAAAATAGGAATAGAAACTTGATTGTAATACACAGAAGGACTATAGTTGCTAGCTTTGCCAAAGACTACTAGTTTAGACTTAAGTGCATTTATATCTAGATTTAAATAAGAAAAGTATTTAGATAATCCATCCAAAGCCTTATTTAGACTTTTTGTTATATTTGTTAGATTTTTCCCAGACAAATATACAACCAAATCATCAGCAAATTGAAGATTTTTGACCTCAGAACCCAGAATCAAATTCAAACGACGAATATACAAAATGAATATTAATGGAGAAAGTATTCCTCCTTGACAAACTCCAACAGAAGCAAATCTTGGCCCATATAATTTATCATTATACTTAACATAAACTTTCCTTTCAGTCAAGAATTCACGAACCCAGTGAACTATTTTGTTTGGAATTCCAATGAGAAGCAATTCAGAACAGAGTACATCAATGTTGACACTATTAAAAGCTCCAGCAACATCAAAAAATACTGACACTAAACAATTCTTATTAATATAACTATTTTGTATATCAAGCTGTAACTGACAAATACTTTCACGAGCCGATGTTCCCCTACGAAAACCAAATTGATTAGCAGGTAAAATATTGTTTTGTTCTATGTAAAATTCCAACCTTTGTTTTATTAATTGTTCAAAAATTTTACCAACACATGATGTAAGAGCAATAGGTCGATAGGAATCAGGGTTTGACTGAATTTTATCGGGCTTCAAAATAGGTACCAAACAGTCAGACTTCCAAGAGTGAGGTATATCGTTGTTCAACCACAGGTTATTTAATATTTTGAGAAAAATGTGCAAACCTCTATCACTGAGCTTTTTCAACATAATATATGGAATACCATCCAGTCCAAAAGCACTATCTTTTCTAGAATAGATAGCAGCCATGAGCTCCTGAATTAAAAATGGTTTTACTAAGAAGATATTTACAGAATTTGTCTCACTTCCAAGAGGAAAATTTACAGAATTTGTCTCACTTGCAAGAGGAAAATTTGATTTACTATTTACATAGTCTGGGGTATATTTTTGCAGAAAATCTTGAATCCAACTATCATCATTATTGTGGCAAGAATATGTTTTATTAAATTTGCGCATATATTTCCAGATTCTCGACAGAGGCGTACATCGATTATAGGAGCTGCAAAGTTCAACCCAACTATTTGATCTTTCTGTTTTCAAAGTAAGTTTTTTGAGGGCTTGTAATCTTTTAAACTGTATAAATGTGTCATCTGAAGGATTGTTTTTAAAATTAATATAAGCCAACTTAGATTTTTCAACTGCTTCTGAGCATTTTTTATTCCACCAAGGAAGAGGAGGGTATTTAACCAAATTCCTATGAGATGAGTTATTCATGAAAGAATCAGTATGAAAAGAAACTGTCGTATTGTAAGGAAGACACTTATCAATTGCAGAATGCAAAATTTTACAAAACGCAGTATAATTTTCCAATGGAGCAAAGTTTTGGTCCTGAAAATTAGATAATTCTAAATCTACATTTTGTTCATACAACTTCCAATCAACCAATTTAAAGTTAGGATATAAGGGCAAATGTGTGTTGCTACTAGTGTTTGCTAAATTACTATTATTTACAAAAACTTTAATAATTACAGGAAGGTGGTAGCTGCCGAGTGGATCATTATGTACAGACCAATCACAAGAAAGAGCCAGTGATGGGGACACCAAGGACAAATCTAAAGCATTTGGACGCCATGTCAAAGAACCGACTGTTGTCACTTCACCAGTATTTAATAAAATTAAATTATTATCATCAATAATCTCTAAAATATCCCTACCTCTTGGATTTGTAGAATTACATCCCCATGATGTGTGATGGGCATTGAAATCACCAGCAAATATCATCGGTTCAGGCACTGATTTTATTAAAGATTCAAACTTATGTTTGTTAAAAGAAGGAGTGCAATTTGTTGGACAATAAAAACTTACAATACTTATTTCTGTATTATTTACATTAATTCTTACACAAATATTTTGTAAAGAATTGTCAGAATATGTATTTATGTTTCTGTAATCTATACTATTGTGAATTAAAATAGCTACACCATTATGTTTGTTACCAATATCATTTCTTTCTATTCTGTATCCTCTAATGTTAAAATGTTTAATAGGTGTCAACCAAGTTTCTGATATAATTGCTACATGTATATTATGATCATAAAGAAATCGGGTTAATAACAGCTTATTACTTAAAATACTTTGTGCGTTCCAATGTATGACATTAAGATCCATTGCTTTAAGAGGAAGTACTATTTCTGAATGTGCGCTGAAGAATTTCTTTTATAGATGTAGAATTTATGGGGTTATTTTTTTGGCTTACTATAATTTTTGTTATTGCATTTGTTAGAGTATTCATGAAAAAATCTGACTTAGTTAGGTTAATAATCTGAGTTTCAATATTTTTGTGTGTAATTTGTGGAAATGAATTTTCATTGAATAAATCTGAATACTTGACGGCTCTGGATTTAATTTTACTTTCCTCAATTTTTTGTTTCTTTTGGGGACAAGTGTTTGAAATGGCGACATGGTTACCACCACAATTGGCGCATTTAGCGTTTTTAGGGTCTTCTTTGCATATCTTAAAACTATGGTTGTATGTACAAACAGAGCATACTAAATCATTTTTACAATATTTTGCAATATGACCAAACTTCATGCATTGAAGGCACTGTTTTACAGGAGGAACGTATACGCTTACCTCATGCCTCCAAGAGTCGAGATAAACATACTGAGGCAACTCTGTTGACGCAAAAGTCACCGCGACAGTTTGAGTGGGCTGATACGTGACCGCACCACCCTCACTCTGACTCTGCACTCTGCGCATGAAGCGCCTCACCTGTATTACATTCCTGGAACTTCCAATTAGCGCAAAAATTCTTTTATTAGATAAGTCCGTAGGGACTGAGGTAAGAACCCCTGTCACTTCGGTGTCGACAGCAGGTATCGTAGCTTTGAAGCCCATTTCTTCTAAAAGTTTTTTATTTTGCAAGAAAACATTTGCATTATTAGAGAGATCGAAAGTGATACCAATTTTATATTTATTTATTGACCTCAAATGAAGTATCCCAGTCACACAATATTTCCGTATGGCATGGGATATGGCCAGCCTATCCTTGTCTGTAAATGTTTTGCTCTCATTCTGATGAGATAAGAACACGATGTACTCGGATTTTTTACTGTTTTCAGGATACTTCCTTGAATACCCTGGGACTTTAAATATACTGTACTTCTTGCTGCAGTCTTCATCAGAGTCAGAAGAAGTATCCTTATCTGATGCTCGTCCGTCGGGGGGCTCCTCCTTTTTCCGTTTCTTGTTTCCCCCCATCTTCAAATAACTATTTACAACTATTGACACTAACTATAGATTTAATATTTCTAATTCTTCCCAAAATATACAAAGGAAATACAATATTAACAATTTAATTTGAATCGATATCAATTTTGGCGCCTTGTTTGTACCGTTTCCCGCGCTTTTTTTTTCACAATAATGTATAATTGTCATTTGTCAAACTTGATAGCTACTAATGAGTAATGACAGCAACATTGGCAGCAGGATGGCGTGATTGAGTGTCATGAGTGCGACAAAGACAGATCTACAAAAAGTATGATGTTATGCTCAAGATATTTTTTAGTTTATTACAATCTAGTATGAAACGCCATTCGTCACGTCAATCCACTTCAATCAGACAGCTTTTGAGTTCGATTTAGCTAGCAAGAGTGTGTCTATGGTTAACACGTGTGTTTAGAATTTAACGGTTTTTTTCAGATATTGTGCCTATTGTGTCTTGTTTTTGTGTTCTACATATTTATTTTATGCATATAAGTATATTCTGTATATATTCCTGCATATATTTTAACTAAATAAAACACATACTTTCGGCACCTATTTTCTGCCATAATGGATAAAAAAAAACCTCCTGACCCTCCTGACATTCCGAATTCCCCCTCATTAAACTTTTCCTCTTCTTCTTCAAGTTCCTCTTCCTCTTCCATCCGTTTAAATGTAGACCAGCAATCTCCTTCATCCCAGTCAAGTTCACGTAAACGTCCAAGCATTTTAGATGATTCTCCCATCCATCCCACTAAACAATCACGATCTCAAGTAGGTCGCCTGCGTTACTCGGTATTAGATAAAGGTCCATATATTATACATGTTTCTCGTCAGGAAAGTAATCCAAATGCTGGCACTACCCTGCACCCAGTTTCGTTTGGCCGTTTTTTATCAAATAATAACATTGCAAATATAACTGGAGTTAAGAGAGTTGGTAGAAACCGTGTCTCCGTTGAGTTTGCGTCCCCTCAGGATGCAAACGCTTTTCTTTGTAATACTAACCTCGTTTCAAATTTATACGATGCAACTATTCCGACTTTCAATATAACGCGTATGGGTGTCGTTAGCGGCATCCCTACGGAGTTCACTGAAGAGGAAGTTTTGGCCTATTTGAAGGTTCCACAGGGTTGTGGACCTATTCTTAAAATTCGTAGGCTAAATCGAAGAGTAACAAGAGACGGCACAACAGATTACAGACCTACTGAAACCTGTGTCATCACCTTTGATGGCCAAGTTCTGCCGAAGAGAATTTTTTGTTTTTATACTGCTCTAACAGTGGAACAGTACATATACCCCACTATACAATGTCGCAGGTGTTGCCGTTTTGGTCACGTAGAATCTCTTTGTAGGTCAAAACCTCGCTGCAGCAAGTGTGGCAACGATCACCCCGGTGATGGTTGTGGCATTTCAGAAAGCGAAGCCTTCTGTGTATTATGCTCTGGCAGCCACTTTGCCAACAGCAAGGCGTGTCCGGAGTATGGTAGGCAGAGGTCCATAAAGGTTGTTATGGCTGAAAAAGTTCTTTCTTACTCAGAGGCAAGTAAAACTATTCCTAATTCTTCTCGCAGCTATGCTGATATCACTAAATCTCAGTCATACCACAAATCCATCACTCTCAAGCCAAAGACCCATGCCCCACTCTCTCCCTCATATGATAAAGTAGCTCATCAACTAATAACTAGCTCACCCCCATCGTCTCAGCATAATGGTTGTGCCCTCAATAATCCGTTCTTAGAATCTCCTGATAACTTGTCTTCTATTATTGATTTACTTCTTAAACTTCTTAACACTCTAATGTCTACTTCTAAGTCAGTACAATTACCGTCCAACGTTGCCAATTCACTTATAAATTTCCTTTCTCTCACCCGACATAATGGCTCGGCTGGTGTTCCTTCAGTGGAATGTGAGAAGCGTGTGGCATAAGAAACACGATCTCATATTTCTCTTGAATAAATATAAACCTTTAGTCTGTGCTCTCGCTGAGACTTGGTTAGTTCCTAGTCTTAGCTTTCGTTTACCACATTATAACATTATCAGATGCGATCGATCTGATGGCTATGGAGGGTCGGCTCTCTGCGTGAACAACCGCGTTCCACTTGTGGCAGTACCTTTGCCTTCTGTTGGAGGAGATGTAAGTATTGTGGCAGGTAAAGTAGAGGGCATAACCCTTTTATCTATTTATATAGCTCACCCCAATCAAAACTTTCTTCCACTTTTGAGAGACATTCTCGAAAACGTAGTTGGCCCTGTACTTGTTATGGGAGATTTCAACTGCCATCATTTTCGATGGGGGTCTGAAAGATGTGACTCCTTTGGGGTAGGTTTGGTAGAAATTCTGGATGATCTCAACCTCTGCATCTTAAATAATGGGTGTTCAACCCGTAGGACTCTTCCTGGCCAACATAAGAGTTGTGTAGACCTTTCGTTTTGCTCACTTGATGTTGCGGCATCGTGTCGTTGGGAATGTACCAGTTTGACACATGGTAGTGACCACTATCCGATTTTAATTTCTTTGGCTGATAAAACTTACTTAGAAAAATCGAATCCTCCGCTGATGAGGTATAATTTGTCCAACCCCGATTGGGCAAAATATTCATCATCACTGGAGGATAAAATTGATTTGCTTCCAAATTTAATTCTTCAAGATTCCGTTATTCCAAGCCCCACTTACATGTCAGATTGCTACGAAAATCTAGTGACAGCCATAATATCTAGTGCAGATTCATGTTTCCCTATCAAAAACTCTGCTCGTAGTTTGATTCCTCCCCCTCCATGGTGGAATCAGGAATGTTCATTGGCCGTTAAAGAGAGAAATGACGCTGAAAAGATTTATAACCAAAATATGACTGTTTCTAATCTAAGCGCTTATAATCATGCTCTTGCCAAATCCAAAAGATTATTGCGGAGTAAGAAACGAGCTGGGTGGGTTAATTTCTGCGGTTCCTTATCCCCGTCCACCCCTATATCAGTGGTGTGGCAAAGAATTAACCGATTCAGAAATGGATGTTCCCCTTCGATTTCTTCTCCTATTACCCGTGAAACTGCAGAGCTGTTTTTTGATAAATTAGCTCCTCCTTATGTGCCATCAGAAGCAGAAATACATCTACCGTCTTCTTCATATTCAGAGGATCCTTTTGACGCTCCATTTACAATCCAGGAGCTTGATTCAGTTTTGAGGTATGTCCATGACTCTGCCCCTGGTATTGATGGTATTGTTTACTCCTTTTTATCACGAGCAGGCCTGAAGGCAAAAAACTACTTTTTACATTTAATGAATTATTTTTACACCAATGGTTGGGTCCCCGATCAATGGAAAACTCAAATAATAATCCCCATTTTGAAACCAGGCAAACATGGCGATGACCCTAACGGCTTTAGACCAATTGCCCTTTCATCAGTACTAGCTAAATTAATGGAACACCTGATTAAGAATCGGCTGGAGTTCATTATTGAGTCCAGGGACTTACTCCCGAGCCATCAGTTTGGTTTCAGGAAGGGGTTTGGTACCATGGATAGTATTGGAGTATTAGTTTCAGATATCCGAGCGTCGTTTTCTAAAAACGAGTCTGTTGTTGCTGCCTTTCTCGACATTTCAGCTGCGTATGATAATGTCCTTCTTCCCATTCTCAGACAGAAATTGCAAGAGATGGGGTTTCCGGTGAGAATGGTTCAGTGTATTTTTAGCATGCTAATGTCTCGGTCTTTGATTTTGAGAGTTCCAGGTGAAGATTTTGATGTCAGGCGGACATGGAAGGGATTACCACAGGGTTATGTCTTAAGTCCTTTATTATATAATTTGTACACAACAGATATTGGCTCATGTCTTAACAATGACTGTCATATTTTACAATATGCTGACGATATAGCTTTGTATGTTACCAACAAATCTATTGAAGCTGCTGCGTCATCCCTTTGTGTCTCCCTGGACTCTTTGAATCAATGGTTAATTCCGCATGGTATGAGTTTATCGGCACCCAAAAGTACTGTGGTTGTCTTTTCCCGCAGGAGACTGATCCCTCAAATTTCGATACGAATTCAAAATCATTGTATACCAGTTGCTAAGAAAGCCAAATTTTTAGGTGTATTTTTAGATTGCAAATTAACTGGATTGCATCATCTAAATTATTTAGTAAATAGATGCGAGAGAATTATTCCTATTTTAAAAGTGCTCGCAGGTGTATGGTGGGGTGCCCACCCATACACTATGAAGCTGGTTTACAATGCCTTGATACGAAGTGTCCTAGATTACGGTTCTTTTCTGCTCATTCCCTGTAACAAAGGGGCTTTGACAAGACTGGACAGGATTCAGGCCCAATGTCTTAGGATCATTTTAGGCTGTATGAAATCATCACCTACTAACGCAATACAGGTGGAGTGTGCAGAACCTCCTTTGGCCTTGAGAAGGCAATATCTAGCATCTAGATTTTGGGCCAGAGTTATCACGAAATCCGCTCACCCTCTTATAGGAAAAGTTCATACATTAGATTCCCTTTGCAACACATCTAATTATTGGAAGCACAAAGAAGTTCCTCTATTTTTAAAATCTTTTCGTTTCCATCAAAATTTAGATTCTCCCATTATTCAATTCCCAAAACTTCCTATTTATAACTTTAATTATGATGTCATTTGTTTCAAACCAAAAATCTTTTATAATATTGGAATTTCCAAAAATTCTGTTTCGGCGGACTCTCTATTCAATGCTGCTGTTGGTGAGCGATGGTGTCATTTTGAAAGGTTCTTTACGGACGCTTCAAAATTGACAAATTCTGGCTGTACTGGTGCTGCGGTTTATTACCAAAACTCCAAAATTGTTCTTCAATTTAAATGCCCTGTTCAGTCATCTGTGTTTACGGGCGAGTGTGTTGCCATACTGGAAGCATGCCTTTTTATAGAGGCTCACAGTATAAATTTTGGTGTTATATTCACGGATTCTCTGAGTTGTTTGCAAGCCTTAGAGCAAAATCCCTTCAAGTCTAAATTACACAGCCCTATTTTGCTCCAAATTAAAAAATCCCTATTATCTTGTGCTGAAAACCACAAAACTGTTAATCTGGTTTGGATTCCTAGCCACTGCGGCATAATAGGAAATGAATGTGTTGATGCCCTTGCTAAAGACGCTGTAAATTCCCAGTCCGTAGACCTAAAATACTATCAATGCCAGGGCTATGATTTGCTGAGCCTGCCAAAAAAGAGTTTACTATCCTCATGGCAGATACAGTGGCAGAATTCGAGTGAAACAAAAGGTTCTTTTTACTCTGCGATCCAACCTAATGTTACCTCAAAGCCTTGGTTTAACTTTAAGCCATATAAAAAACTCTCCAAGAAGGTGCTTTCTGTCTTGTGCAGGCTTCGCATGGGCCATTGCTGCTCCCCAGTTTTTCTACACAAAATTCGGGTCAGAGATTCATCTCTTTGCGAGTGTGGTTTGGACGAGGGTACCTTGGAACATATTTTCTTTAATTGTACTAATAATAACCCTTCTCTTAATCTATACAGCCGTCTTTCAGAATTGAAAATCCCTGTTCCTATTAACTTTCCTTCTTTACTAACTCACTTTTCTCCAAAGCTTTGTAGTGCCCTAATTATATTTATCCGTAGCAACAACATCAGATTGTAAGTCGTAGTGTGGTATTCGATTTATTAAATTAATTTATATTACAAATATTATGTATTTATTTTCCTTTTTATATATTTTTTTATTAATACTTATCGACAAGTTACACTTTACGTGCAGTTTGTTTTATTTATTTTTCATAATCCAAATTATTTTCTTTTTTAATGCTGTCCACACACGTTTCTCCATTCCACATTTGACATTGGCAGAATTGTCGACATCGGCACAATTGCCATTCATAAAAATAGAATAGAATAGAGTTCGATTTATTTTATAAAATAAAAAACCCAACCCGTCCCTTCTTTCTGTTCTGTGGTCCATAACCACAACATAACACTCCGCACTCGCAATCACCTCAAAATACACACATACACAACACACATCAAACGAACTTTTTGGAAATTCATTTTTATAAAATAAAATTTGATTACAATAGACAAAATGTTTTCAACGTTTAGTTATCTACCTTTATTAAACACTAGCTGACCCACGCAACTTCGTCTGCGTCACAATAATATATAGCTTACAACCTTCCTCGATAGATCGACTATCCAACATAGTAATATTTTTTCTAATGTGGAAAGATTTTTCAAAGTCGTCAGTAATTTTTGAGTTGAATCGTAACAAACAAAAAATCTAATCTTTCCTACCTATCTATAATATTAGTTTAGATTACCTTAGAATATATGATTAAAGTGAGAATTACTATAGGTACATATCATCATCATCATCATCATCATCATCAGCCTTATATTGGTCCCACTGTAGGGACTCAGGCCTACGCGAGGGCCGGCGGCGGCGCAGCGGACCGCGTAATTATTTTGTCGCGCGGACATTTTTACATTGCGATATCTTCTAAGATATTTGTTTAAACTATATAGAGTAAAAAGCACAAATATTCTATATTAAATTTCCGTTCTAACAAACCCATTTATTTAGATATACATTAATACCATATGGGTTAAATAAGCTTCGCAAAAAATAACTCTATTGAACCTAACATTTCAATGGTAAAAAATGGTTACAGTGAGTTCATCATAATAGATCGATATATGCTGTCGCGGACTTTTTTGTAGAACTTTTAAAGAGGAACATTTCTTTTGTACATCGGAACGGAAGCTCACAATAAGGAATATCGTTTCCCGTTCGTGCAACATTTTTCATTTATGCTCCACTCCTTTTGATCCTAGCGTGATGTTATATAGCCTAAAGCCTTCCTCGATAAATGAACTATCCAACACAAAAAGAATTTTTCAATTCCAACCAGTAGATCCTGAGATCTTAGCGTTCAAACAAACAAACTATTCAGCTTTGTAGTATTAGTATAGATTTAACCAAGGGTACGATATTTTTTTTCATTATTATAACGGAAGTTAAGAGCTTAACATTGTATACTGGTAAAGCAGTTGTATGCGACTTTAATAGACCAAGAGCAAGGTAATGTTTTCAAAGAAGCTAATGCCACTATAATCTATATAGTAATTTAAAACATAAAAACATATAAGTATTTAATTGAGAATTTATATCTCTCGGACATTTCTAATGACTTTAGACCGTTAAAACTAAAAGTATATTAATATTAATAGAAATATTTTTTTCTTGGCAATTATTCGTGAACTCTTCGATCCATCTCTCCTTACAAATTGAACTCATATCTCCTAAACTAAGACTCGACTAAATCTGTGACTCGGCGACAAGTTGCGACTTATTGGCCACTAAATGGGGGAGAAAACACATCTTCGCTAGGTGCCCTAGTTTTTGAGATATAAATGTGGCCCTGCTGGGGAGACTATGACGGCACGGTTGGCGCAGTGGCTAAGCGATTGGACTGCTGAGCTGCGTGTCGCGGGTTCGATCCCCGCACGGAACAAATATTTGTATGGCCTACAGATAGTTGTTCCGGGTCTGGGTATTTGTGTATGTGAGTTTAAATGTTTGTGAACGCACCCACGATACAGGAGAAATTCCTAGTGGGGCAACGTTTAAAAAAAAAAAAAAACAAACTATCTCCAGCAGGGCCACCAATAAACCCTTATACCTTTTGAACCAGTGATCGTCAAATTCTGATATTTAGAATAGGTAGATATATATGAGAAAACATATCTTCGCTAGGTGCCCTAGTTTTTGAGATATAAATTTGGCCTTGCTGGGGTGACTCTCCAGCAGGGCCACCTATAAACCCTTATATATTTTGATAGCTGTGAGTTTTCCTTTTATTTTCGTTGTTGAAGGTGGAAGCTCACATCTTGCCCGCGAAATTCTAATTTTCTTACGTTTTTGGCAATTTGCAGGCCAGTGCTTGGTTGTATGTTTATGAAAATTTGATTTGCGACTGTAAGACGTATGAAGTTACCGAATTATAACCATCAAAATTACTAACTAATAAAGAACGACGACTAAATTACTAAAGAATGACTTTTACATGCAAAAATCAATCTTGACATGAAAATGAACTTGGAGGGTTGTATTGATAATTTTGATGGTTATAATTCGGTAACTTCATACGTCTTACAGTCGCAAATCAAATTTTCATAAACATACAACCAAGCACTGGCCTGCAAATTGCCAAAAACGTAAGAAAATTAGAATTTCGCGGGCCAGATGTGAGCTTCCACCTTAAACTACTACCACGATTTTTTTCACACGCCCAAACACAACACTTTAAAATTTGTTTGCACTATATAGCTTAATATTAGTGTTTGAGCAGTCACAATCTTTTTCGAAGACATATCCAACGACACCCCACACAATGGGATTTGCCAGATAAAAAATCATTCCCACTTTATTGGTTTTTTGGCTACGGATCCATAAAAAGAATAATTTCTACAGAAAATAATGCTTTTTTTGTGCGTGCGTCATCAATTCATTGAAACAAGGTATACATTGGAATGGCGAGCACACGTTTGAGGAACTCAATAACCGAAAATTAAAGAAAACTTGTAAAGAAAAGAACATTTAATGCATTGAAAAATTGATAATACTTAAATAAATAAAAAAAACAATCAAAAATTAAGAACTAGATTTTTTTAAAGCACCTGGCAGGAATTGATCAAAGACTAAAATTAGAATCAAAAACACTTAGTGAGTTGAAATCGTCCCCAGTTAGACCCTCTAAATCTTCTACTGTAGGTTTTCTGCTGCTGTCATTCTCTCTGGACATTTCAGTGATGGTAGATAGGTCTGGTATGGCGCACGCAATAGGGAACAGCTGTTTTAGATTGGAGCCGTAGCTTCCGCTGCTCAACATAGTTGAGCCTGCCCCAACCAGGTTGGTGTTAGTATCATCTTCGCTCAGCAGGTACCACTTGGAAGGCGCGGGCGGCGGGGACCCGTCCGACAAGTCCTCGGTGATCAGGCTGTTGTGTGAGACTTCAGTGCCCAGAGGGCTGTGGTAGACTGTGTCGCTTGTACTGGCCAACTCTGAATTAGCCTCTGTAAATTGGAATGGTTGTTTTTACTCGCATTTGAATTAGTTTTAAGGATTTTTGGGTAGGCGATACAGTTGGAACGAATGTAGGGTCTGTAACAATATGTCAATTAAAATATCGTATGATGATATTATTAAAGCATAATTTAAGTTTTGTGTTGTCTTAAAAACATTGTAATATATTCGAGGGGTGTTGCCTAGATGTTTCTAAGCGAAGATGATATATTCGTACCTGTAAAGACAAACCGTTATTTATAACAAAATTAATGAAAAATTACAAATATATCCGCTCTCGTCACGAGAGTGTAAACTGAAAATTGAAAAATGGCTCCAAAATATGACTTATGAGGAAACAGAGAGCCTCGTAAAAATTTAAATCATATTCGTTCACTTCCTCCGCATACACATATACGTACCCTTCCCACACACACACAAACACACTGACGCACGCACTTTCACTCTTCTGTAACACACACTAACACACACACACACGCACACACATTCACTCACACACCCCCTTAAGTTGCTACCAGTATTGTTAATAGATGTTTAGTTTTAGTTTTATTATTATTAATTTGTTGTAACTAGTTTCTACCTACTTTTAAGCACCAAAATTATTGTTTTGGAACTTCTGTTGCCTTTCGATCCAGGGGTGGGCGCTAATAACTGCGACACAGTTACTTAACTAACGCAGTATTAACGTACACAAAAATTGTTATAACGTTTTTTATGTTCCAATAAATATTTGTATATATTTGTATTTGTATTGTTACTAAACGAAAATATAAACTGTGACTAAACCAATAATTCCTTATGAGAGGTAAATAATCATTGAAAAAATATCTCAAAACTTACAAGTAAACTGTAACTATACAAAATGTAACATTTTACCAATAAAGTTTTACATTATAAAGAGTATAATGTGATAAAAGGAAACTGTGACTAATAAAAAATGTTACACTATACCTCAGACCAAGTAACAAGTAAAGACGGAACTCTGCGAACAGCAAAGTGAATTTGAATTTGTTATTGACACGCTAAGAAGAAGAAGAAGGGTAAAAGATAGGTTTTGACTTACTATAAAAGCTGACATCTTGAGCATTATTGCAGAACAAATCAGGCGACGTGCTATGTTCGTCATTGTACTCACAACGACTGCTCCACGCGTTATTACCGGACTGCATCGAATCGCCCAGCGTTACCACAGACTTCGAGTTCTCTACGAACTCTATACTGTCGCCCACACACTCATTTGCAAGCAGGCATGTTTCAGAGTGATTGTGTATTAGATCCACACTATCATTTGCAGGAACGAATACTTCAGACTCCGAGTCATTTATACCACTATCAGTGAATACAGACATTTTGCTTGCATTCTGGGCAGATTGAGTACTAAGTCTCTCTGCAGCTTTTCTAGTTTTAGGTCTTTGTATTTTAACTCGGATGATGTCTTTCTTCTTCTTGGCTTTTGGTTTTTCATCCGCGATAGTAAGGTTAACAATATTTATTACTTCTGTTACAGTATTGTCATTGGGCAGATTTGTTTGAAATAAAGGCGGACAAGACTTCCTGCCACTGTGAGAGCAAGACTCCACATGTTCCTCTTCCACTACGGGATCTACTGTGGGGGAGACTGAATTCTTTGTCCTTTTCCTTTTTTGAGGAGTGGAACATCTCTTTTTACTAGCTCTAGGCTTCTTTTGAACGTCAGCAGTGGAGACGTCCACATCCATCATGCTTACTTCTTTTTGCACACTTCCTGATTCGGCCTTTTTAGCGCTTTCCAAAAGTAAATCGTGCAGTTTTTTATTCAGAGTATCTGTTACAGTAACATTATCATGAATATTAAAATTGTTAATCTTCTTTACCAATGATTCTGTAACTAAACTTTTTGCTTCAGCTGATATTTTAGTTACTGTGTTGCAATTTCTTAATTCACAGTCCTGGTTCATCAGCGGTAAAGAGATATTGACATCTGATATCATATACTTGCTGCACATTGTTACTGTTGCTTCTTTCGATTCGTTACATTGCATTTCATTGATAGTAGGGTAATCTTCAACAGAATTGAGCATCTCCTTGGATACAGACATGTTTTCCACAATTGATAATTCTGGAGACATTGGTAGAGATACATTACTGGAACTACCGACGTCGCTAGTCATTTGACAAGAGGGGCTAGTCGAACCCTTATTAATTTGAGTCGATATTTCGTTCCTACATATTGACTCCATATGTCTGATAAGGTAGGTTTCATTGTCCATTGGCATTGTTTCATCTATTGGTTCCAGTTGCCTTGATGAAACCTTTGCTTGAAGATTCAGATGTTGATAAGACTCGGATTTGTAAGCTTCTGAGTTCAAGCTAGAATTTTCTCGAGTGACTACCTGTACAGGTGCGTCTACCGACGAAATACTGGAGTCGTTGTATGCATCGTGGAATACATATGGGTGAGCTTTCCTTCTCGAACTGCGTCGTAATGAATTTCTGGTTTTGATTGCAAAGCTTGACATGTCATTTCTTTTCTTCTTCTTAGTTTCTATATTGTCAAGACTGTCGTCAGTATTTTGATATCCCTGAGAACTGTCTATTGAGAGTAGCGCGGCAGTATCGGGCGAAGACAATATCTTCAGGGCGTTTTCCGAACTGGTGGGAAGGAAAGTAAAACGTGCATATTAAAGCAAACACACAACAGGCAGCAGAAGCTAAAGTGCACAAATGCAGTGAATAATATGTGACAAGCAACATGCAGATGGTATGATAA
Organism: Diarsia rubi; assembly: GCA_932274075.1. Classification (NCBI taxonomy): domain Eukaryota; kingdom Metazoa; phylum Arthropoda; class Insecta; order Lepidoptera; family Noctuidae; genus Diarsia; species Diarsia rubi. The sequence continues at coordinate 12,715,952 of OW026429.1, forward strand.
TCATAATGGAAGCAGGTTTACAAACAAACATTAAGTTTAAAACTCACCGACATATTAAGCGTTACGAGTACAACACAAAACACAATTAACCAAAATAAAATCTTAACTGTTGGTTTATGAAAATATTCATTACTGACTAAAATATCAGAGAAAATAGAAATAATACACAGTTCAAATTGAAAAGTTTATTGATCCAAGTATTTCCACCTGCTCCCATTCACACATACATAATTAATTTTAGTATATAAAATACATGGTCGAGCTCCTTTAACTACTGCTTTTGTTATTTACAGAAAATGCATAATTTTAGAGTCTGCCAATCTTTCAGTACTAACACACTTATAATAACCACACATATATTAGTTTTAAGAGACCATCATCAAGACTTAATCGAATATAAAATGTAAGTAATGTAAATGCTTGATTGCATGCGATATGACTTGTTAAACAACTCAATATGTGTACATTACTTGCCTTGTACTCTTAGAATATTATTTATATAGATACATACCTACTGCACATTGAGTACTCATTGTCAAAATATATTTTTCTTGCTACTACAAGCATATTAACTTAGATTTAAGACGAATATTCTAAACACATCTTATGTATCCAAAACATTATTTATTTAAAATAATTTAAAAGCTATTGCAAATGAACCCCAGCAATTTAATAATTATTATGTTAAAATAAATATTGAAGATTTTTAAAAGAATAGGTAGCTAAGATCAAAGAAAGATGATAATTGACATAAATATTATTCAAATAAACTTATATTTTAAATTAATCAAGGGGCCTTTGGCTAAGCTCTAGATTTCTGACAGGTTAAAATATTTTTTTTTTTCATAAAACAACTAATAAAAAAGTTATTCGGTAATGAATACATTCATAGTTACCTAGTGGTAGTAGCAAGTAGTATAAAGTAATGTAGTACTTGGAAATCATAATTATAAATATTATTGTAAAATAAATTCTACACAGTAATATCTAATACATACTAAGATAATACGTCAATATGTTAATGTCTATCCGATATTTGACTTGATGCACTTCTCAATACAATTTTTTAAATAACCCAAGTTTAAAGATTTAAATAGTTAGATTAAAAAAACCGCATCAAATAATGATCTCGTTTCTGTAAAATGAACAATGAAACGTATTGCGTACAAAACTTAACTAGAAATTATATTGGAAATTGTATATTTTGTTTCATGCGATATGAGAATTTTTAATTTTGACAATTTTGCACCACTTGGTGAGGGCTCATCTAAGAATTTAAATCTTTGCCTATATTATAATTAAGTTACAGCTAAACGCTTTACCTTTTCTTTTTATTGTTCCTTTTGCTTGCTGACCGCCTGGTGTTTTGTGGAGGTAACATGTATCTCACTTCCTCTTCTACATTAGGTATGCTTGAGTCCAACTTTTGTGCTGATCTCCGAGACAGCCTTGTTCTTGATTGGTATATGTTCACAGTCTCTGTTGAGATGAAATTAATTATTGATTAATATACACGATGTTCTTCAAACAGTCAATCCAACTAATAGCTGCACACACAATCATTCTCTTCTCGTTGCACAAACACGTCCCTATTTGGGGTCGGCGCAGCGTGGCTGCTTTCATAGTTCTCTATTAGACGTCTTGACTGAATGACCTGAGAAGCATTGTTCCTTTTTTTATGAAATTTTGCCCAATACTAGGAATTTCTCTTGTATTGTGGGTGCGTTTACCATTATTATTAATATTGAAAGTCACAAAGACAAACAACCAGACCCGGAACAACTGCCTGTAGGCTACAAAATATTTCTTCCGTGGGGGGATCGATCCCGCGACACGCAGCGCAGCAGTCAGATGCTAAGCCAAACAGCGTTGCCAAATATTTTATAATTATATATATTCTTTAGGTAGTTTAAAACATATAAACATGGCGAAATGTGGGTGTACTAATGTAGTACACCTAACCATTCGGGGATTACATACGCGATGTTTTGTTGTTATGCTATAAAGGCCTTAATATCATATTTTTTGTAAATCAATTATTTCAATGTTTAATCTCAGTAGACACCTCCACTCTAGCCATATAATCTATCACACAGTCAGTCACAGTACCATGATTTGTTTTTTTTTTTACCTAACCACATTCATACTCAAAACACATCATCATCTGCCAAGCCTTTTCCCAACTATGTTGGGGTTGGCTTCCAGTCTAACCAGATGCAGCTGAGTACCAGTATTTTACGTGGAGCGACTGCTTATCTGACCTCCACAACCCAGTTAATACTGGGTAATACTACCCTTTGGTAAAACTGGTTGTCAGACTTTCAGGTCACTGACCTGTAATGACTACTATTTATGGCAGCCGGGACAAACAACTTAACGTACTTTCCGGGACACGGAGGAAACTCGGTATGTAATGGGTGGTCACCCATCCTCAGACCAACCTAGGCAAGCGCGGCTTAACCTAAAGATCGACCCCGAGTGGCGGTTATTATTAAACCACAAGCTCCTCATACTCAAATCACACAAAAATAAAAATAAAGTTTTATTGTATCTATGGTATCATTCATAAAAATGCATGGCTTACCATTTAAAACTTTACGAGGAGACTCTCTCTGAGGCTTTGGTACATTTTCTTGAGTATTATTATTTTCAGTCTCTTTGGCGTTCTGCCTCCCTGTGCGACTACTTTCCTCAGATTCTTTTGTTTCCTGAACATTGGTCGTCTTCGGTATTTTCGGTTTAGTCTCCGGACTGTTAATTGATGATGATGATTTTCGTGGTCTGCCGACTTGCCTAGAATGTCGAATGGCATTGCTTAATAGTGGTTTATCGAATAGGGTAATTGACAAAAAAAACTTATTAAGCTCTCATTTACGGAGACGCGAGGCGTCGCGCGGCGCGTTGTGCGTTTTTAATTCAAGCACATGGCGATGTATAAAAACGTTAACGATTTTACTTTTGTTAGTTCAAAATGATGCAGCGTTCGTTGCGGTGGAGACGCCTCTCAGTAAATGAATAAAAAAGCACGCAACGAACTTTCTGCATGCGCCGCGCGTCTCCGTAAACGAGCCCTTACTGCCGCACTCAGAGAGCTTTAATTATGGTTTTGACAGTTTTGTCATACAAAAATATGTCAAACCTTTACTAAGTGACGGCTTAAGTAATCATTTAATATCTTTGAGTACGGCAGTTAGTCAGTCAGATTTTCAAAAAAAAACATATTATAATTTTTCATTTTTCACGTAAACAAAAACTGAAGACGATACAGTGCTCCGAAAAGTCATGTGACGTCGTAGTTTGGTACATTTTTTACCAGAGAGTGACCTCACAAACCCCTACTTATGATCTTTGACATGTTCTATGTCAGTAAATTGTTATTAATTTGATAAAACAAAAAACACGTATCCAATATTTTTTGATAATCTAACAGAAAGACTGAACAGAATCATATTTTTTTTAGTCAGGAAACATCCCTATGAAGCACTCTTCTTATACACTGCACGTAAAAATAAATTGACCATCCTGTGTGAGAATGGATCGAGAAAACATGGTGTGCTACTTGGAGTCCCCAACTACCATAGGGAAGTTAAGTTATGGTTGAAATAAGGAGATCGAACCGAGTCAAAAAAAATATGATTCTAATTAGTCAGTCAGTCAGATTATCGAAAAATATTGGATACATATTTTTCGTTTTATCAAATTAATAAAAATTGACGAAGATAAAACGCGTCAAAGATCATGAGTGAGGGGGTAGTGACGCCCCCACCGGAGTGTCCCCACGTTGCCGTCGTGGTGGGGCTTGTGTGTCTCAGTGATCCTTGGAGCTCTGCCGGTAGATATACTCATGCCGGAAAGGTCCAAGTGTGAGAGACCAGACAAAGAGGGACAGGCGAGGGGTGCACCGCCCGGAGACGTGAACAGTGTTCGGGTTTTCGGGCGGTGTACCTGTCGAAGGAGGTTATTCTACTTGACAAACAAATAACAAATTCTGGCGGGGGAGTTCGTTGGGGGGACGGCAGGATGCGGGGTCGGATTCTGACTCCGTATCTGGCGTCGGCTCGGCGGGCTCCGGACGCGAGAGTTTGGAGATTACGGCGGACAACGCGGAGCGCTTCCGCAAGCGGCCGAGAGCGGAGGACGGTAAGGGGTCGTGTTCCAGCGGTGAGCGGCTGGCCTCGGCCCGAAAAGTCCCCAAAAAAGGTGGGGGCCGAGGTAGAGGAGAAGGGTCCGCATCCAAAGAGGCTGCGAGAGGCTGCAGAACGTGCTGAGGAGGGGCGCCACCTTGGTCGGAGGGTGCTCTCCTCATCGTCTTCCGGTGGTGAGCCTGAGACCGGTGGTAAGCCCGGTGAGCCGGAGATTGGCGTTGAGCCCAATACTGGCGATGGCTCCGACTGTGAGCGCTTGGCCGGGTTTGCGGAGATCGTGCGGAATGCAATCCGCGACGTGGGCCTAAAGAGGACGTATGCGTCGAAGACCAAGGCCATCAGCGCGGCTTCGACCTCCATTTTGGTGGCAGCGAAGGCTCTGTGTGGTAGGCCTCCGTCGGACGAGATGTCCGTATTGCGGGCGGAGGTCACCCGTTCCGCGGCTGCCATGCAGGACCTCCGAGAGGAAAATGGGAGGCTTCGATCGGAATTGGCAGGGCTCCGAAAAGCCGACCCTAAGGAGGTCCTTCAAAAGGGGCGTGAGCGCGGGCAAAGCCAGCCTCAAGCTGCCGAGGACCGAACCTGGTTCGGCAGGAGCTGGCTGATCTCCGCAGACGGCTCTCCTTCATGGAGGGCATTGTCCTGCGCCCCTCATTGGGGGCGAAAACATTCGCGGACGCTACGGCCGGCGACCCCAAGGCGGGGCCGTCCGGCCGGCCCAATAGCGGGGCTGCAAAGTCCGCTGGGAAGCCGGCCCCAGCGAAACCAGCGCCGGGGCCGGCTAATAAGACGGCGGCCCCGCAGAAGGGCAAGGCGGAACCCCCCCCTCCGAAGGGTAAGATGCCTGCCCAGAAAAAGGGCAAGGCGCCTGCCCAGAAAAAGGGCAAGGCCGCAGTGGCAAAAGGCATGGCGGCAGCAGCAAAGGAGCCGGTGCCAGAAGCGGACCCGCCACCCACACCCACTTCGCCCCCAAAGCCTCCCGAGGCCGAGGAAGGTTGGCTGGTGGCTGGGGATAAGCGTAAGGGGCGAAAGGCGGCCCAAAAGGCGAGGCAGGCCGAGCGTAAGCGCCGGCAAAAGAAGCGAAGCGTCGCGGCGAAACTTTGTGCCCCTAAAACCGCAGCTGTAGTGGTAACACTACAGCCGGATGCGGAGAAGAGGGGCATGACGTACCGGACCGGCAGCTTATTACGCAAGCGAAGGCGATGGTGCACCCCGAGGACCTGGGGATCACCGGGGGCCTCCGGCTTCGAGTCACCGCGACAGGGGCTCGAATGCTGGAGATTCCCGCGGACTCCAGCGCCTCGGCTGCAGACGCTCTGGCTGAAAAGCTCAGAGCGTCTTTGAATGCGGACGAGGTCCGAGTGTCCAGGCCCGTTAAGTGCGCAAGCCTGCGCATTATGGGTTTGGATGACTCGGTCTTCGAGGAAGAGGTGGTGGCCGCCGTCACTGCGGCCGGCGGGTGCTCTGCCGAGCAAGTTAAGGCGGGCACCTTACGTCCGGACCGAGGGGGCATGCTTACCGTAACGGTTAGCTGCCCTGTGACGGCGGCGAAGAAAATTGCGGAGGGCCACACCCTGAAGGTTGGCTGGTCGAGGGCGCAGGTCAAGCTGCTTGAGCCCAGACCTCTGAGGTGCTTCCGGTGCCACGTGGGGCACCATGTAGGGTGCCGTTGCACCTCGGAGGTGGACCGCAGCGAACTATGCTTTCGCTGCGGTCAGCCCGGTCACAAGGCCGCGGCTTGCCTGGCCACGCCGCACTGCAATGCATGTGCGGCGGCTGGGAAGCCGGCCGAGCACCGGGCAGGGAGCAAGGCCTGCGCTCCACCCGCTAAGGCCAAGGGAAAGGAAAGGTCCTCCGCCATCACCAACCCTACCGTCGCCAACGCCGCAGCCGCCGCCGCTGCTGCCAACGCCGCCACCGCCGCAACTCCCGCTGCGGTAGCGCCACAAGAGGCCCCGGAGGGGGCTGAAATGGACTGCCATTAATGGCCCCATTAAGCCTCCTCCAGGCGAATATCAACCACTGCGCCTGCGCTCAGGATCTCCTGCTCCAGAGCATGGCGCAGTGGTCGATCAACATCGCCGTGGTCGCTGAGCCCTATTTTGTCCCGCCCAGGCCAGACTGGGTGGAAGACCTTAGCGGCTCAGTGGCCATAATTGCGTCGGCCGCCGCCGGTACCCCGGCCCTTGAGATGGTCAGGAAGGGGCAGGGGTGCGTTGCAGCACGGTTCGGGGAGATCGTAGTAGCGGGAGTCTACTTCTCTCCGAGCCGAACTCTCGCCGAGTTCCAAAACTCCCTCAGGGAGTTAAGTGTCGTCATCGGAGGTTATTCCCTCCCGGTACTAGTGCTCGGGGACTTCAACGCCAAAAGCTTGGCTTGGGGTTCCCGTTACACAGATGTGCGGGGTGGGATGGTCGAGTGCTGGGCTCTGGAAACGGGCCTGGACATCCTGAACCGGGGTTCTGTACCCACGTGTGTGCGGATGCGGGGCGAGTCGGTGGTGGACATTTCGTTCGCCAGCCCCGCTCTGTCACGGCGTGTCGTCGACTGGCGCGTCATGGAGGGGGTGGAGTCCTATTCCGACCACCGGTATATCCGGTTTGAGGTCTCTGCCCAGTCCTCAAGCGCGCCGGTCCCACAGACCCCGAGTGGTCCGCGTTGGGCGCTGAAGCAGTTGGACCGGGAGCTCCTCCTGGAAGCCTCGATCGTGTGGGCCTGGGGGTCATCACCGGTCAGGCCCACCGACGTCAACACCGAGGCAGGTTGGTTCCAGGAGGCCATGTCCGAGATATGCGACATGGCAATGCCCCGAGTCCGGCCAGGAAGCGCCCGGCGTCAGGTGTACTGGTGGTCGCGAGAACTGTCGCACCTGTGTGGCGTCAGCAGTGTGTGGCGGCGCGGCGCCGGTATGCCAGGCATCGCAGGCTCCGCATTCGTCCTCCGAATGCGGAAGCCATTGAGGCGGAGCTTTATGAGGGGTACAGAGCGGCGAAGACCGCCCTCCGCGAGGCTCGTCGGCAGGCCAAGGATCAGGCCCGCGAGGAGATGCTGGAGACTCTCAACAGAGATCCGTGGGGGCGCCCTTATAAGATGGTGCGGAATCAACTCCTTCCCCGGTTCCCCCTGCTGACGCAGAGTCTCCGGCCTGAGCTCGTGGAGAGCGTGGTGAGCGCTCTGTTCCCTTCGCGAGGGGAGCATCCTCCCCCGCCAATGGCTCCGCCACCTGCGGTGCCGGAAGCGGACCACTCAGGAACCGATGACGACGTTCCGGAGGTGACTGGGGTAGACCTGAGAGTGGCGGTACGGAGGCTGAATGCCAAAAATACCGCCCCGGGACCCGATGGCTTGCCTGGCAAAGCCTGGGTCCTGGCCTCAGAGGCTCTTGGGCCCCGACTAGAGGGGCTCTTAAGCGCATGTATGGAAAGAGGCCAGTTCCCGCTTCGTTGGAAGACGGGGAAGCTGGTCCTCATCCAGAAGCCGGGGCGCCCTGCGGACTCGCCGTCCGCATACCGGCCTATTGTGCTGCTCGACGAGGTGGGCAAGCTCTTTGAAAGAGTAATTGCAAACCGCCTCGCCGAGCACCTTGAGGGAATGGGTCCGGAACACCAGTTCGGTTTCCGCAAGAGGCGCTCGACGGTGGATGCCATCATGCGCGTGAGAGCCCTCACGACGGGGGTTGCGGTCTCTCGGGGCGGTGTAGTCTTGGCGGTGTCTCTCGACATCGCCAACGCCTTTAACACCATGCCCTGGAGCTGCATTAGGGGGGCACTCCGGTATCACCGGGTGCCGGCCTACCTTCGTCGTGTAGTCGGGGACTATTTGGCAGATAGGGCTGTCATCTACCCTGGTCAAGACGGAGAATGGAACCGGCGAGAGATGTCGTGCGGTGTTCCACAGGGGTCGGTTCTGGGGCCGCCCCTGTGGAACATCGGTTACGACTGGGTGCTGCGGTCCGACCTCCCTAGCGGCGTCAGCGTCGTCTGTTACGCGGACGATACGCTGGTGCTAGCTCAGGGTGGGTCGTACGAGGCGGCGGCCGACAATTTGACACGCGGGGTTGCGATAGTCGTGGAGAGGATCCGGCAGCTGGGTCTCGAGGTGGCGCTTCACAAGTCGGTGGCTATAGGCTTCCATGGACGTGGGAATGCGCTGCCGGCGGGATCCCAGTTAATGGTGGGAGGGGTTCCCATCGGCGTCGAGTGTACTTTGAAGTACCTAGGACTCGTCCTCGACAGCCGGTGGAACTTCGTGGAGCATTTCCGACGTTTGGCTCCCAGACTGGAGCGGGCCGCGGCTGCCTTCAGGTGGCTTCTGCCCAATCTGGGGGGGCCAAACGCCTCCTGCCGGAGGCTCTATGCGGGGATCGTGCGGTCCATGGCCCTTTACGGGGCCCCGGTGTGGGCGCCTGCTTTGAGGAAGCGGGCCGCCCACTACCTGAACGTGCCCCAGAAGGCCATGGCCGTAAGGCTGGTACGGGGGTACCGCACGATCTCCCGCGATGCGGCGAACCTCCTTGCCGGATTGCCGGATTGCCGCCATGGGATCTGGAGGCGATAGTCCTCGCGCGCCTGCATGAATGGCGCGCGGAGGCGCTACACCGGGGGGTCACTCCGTTACCACGGCAAATTGCTGCGCAGCGGACAGACCTCCGGTGCGATCTCATGGCGACATGGAGACAGCGACTGTCGCAACCTCTTGCAGGGCACGACGCGATAGTGGCGATAAGTCCCCTCTTTGAGGAGTGGTTAGAGAGACGCCACGGCGCACTCACCTTCCGTCTGACGCAGGTCCTCACCGGACACGGTTGTTTCGGGAGGTACCTGCACAGAATCAGGCGGGAGGAAACGCCCGGATGCCACCATTGTGAGGATCGGCCGGAGGACACGGTGGAGCACACAGTGGAGGTGTGCCCCGCCTGGGCGGAGCCCCGCCGTGTTCTCGTAGCGGCGATCGGCGGCGGCAACCTCTCGCGCCCGGCCCTGGTGCAAGCCATGGTCCGGGGCGAGGAGGAATGGGACGCCGTCGCCTCCTTCTGCGAAGCAGTGATGCTAGCGAAGGAGGTGGCGGAACGCGAGAGGGAGAGAACCTCTCGTCCCAGCCGCCGCGGGAGGCGCTCCGGGCGTCGGGGGTCCCGCGATGACCTCCGGCCACCGTAGACGCGGGCCTGTGGACGGTGAGTGATGGGCTAACTCGCCGTCCGTCCGTCTCACGACGAAAACAGGCCGTGTCGACGGCGCGTTCGTGTTCCACGCGCGCCTCAGAGATGTCAGCAACATGGGAGGGGCCCGAAAGGGCCGACGCCTGTCGGGGCCGCGGGTAGTCCAACGGTTATCGCAGCCTCGACATAGAGGGCGAAGAAGGAACATGGATGGTTTTTAGTCAGTAGAAGTCTGACACTCCCTTTCGCTCTGCCCAAGAGCGGGAGGGGTTATTCGATGATTTTACACCCACCAAAAAAAAAAAGGGGGTAGTGACGTCATTTGTGGGTAGAAAATGTACTGACATGTGTCGTTTTCGAGGCGTTGCACTGTATCAGTCTTCATTTTTTGTTGAAGTGAAAAAATAAAAAATATGAGTATATTTTTTTTTTTAATCTATTTGACGGACTAATTAGTTTTTTTTTCCGATCCCCTATTGCTTTGCTTAAGACGTTTAATATTGTTGAACTGGACAAACAATAGCTAATGCAGGCAGACTTTTACCTATTAGTAACATTGTTAGCTTGTTCGTTTGGATCGTCTTCCTCTTTATCGCGTTCTTCAATCTCTTTGAATATTTCTTTTTCTAATTCATTGACTTTTTCGTGTATTTCTGAAAAAAAGAACATAAGGTCCACTTGAATATTATTTTTAATACTGCGAAATCTACTGATATAGTTTAATTAATATTTCCTTTATTTATCTACTTATATATTCATTACTTACAGGGGCATTTAAAAATATAAAATTGGTAGCCCACCGGCATTGGGAACAGAGGGTCCGAGCTACCGGTGGTCAGGGCTCTTGAGGGAGGAACCAACTGACAATACGTGCCGTGTCCAGAAGTACTGTTAATTATTAATATTATTTTTACTGGGGTAGTTGTACATTTGTTATTCTATTTAGCATCGTATTGGACGAGTCTGTAATGTTGATATATTTGGTGGTAAATAAATAAATCTATCCGGCTGTGACCAAGAGGTCACCCTATGCTGCGTGTTAACAGCTGCTAAGTACGATAATAAGACTTGAAAGTGGCAGCTGCTTCATCTATCATCTGTCACTGTTATTATAGAGCTAAGATATTATATAACCCTATTAAAAAAAAAAAAAAAAAAAAAATTGTTTATTTATAACCACAAAAAAGACAAAAAGTTGATGATTGGAGCCTCCTTTTAAGCAACAAAAAGCCTGTATTAGGAGACTCCGCTCTTTCACAGCTAGGTTTTGTAACAGAACAGAAAACATAAAAGAAAACAGAACACAAAAGTAAACAGAACAGAAAACATAAAACAAAACATAACACGGGGGGGGGGTTGTGTGTTTTGTGCTTGAGTTTGTAGGTGAGGGTGTGTGAGTATGTGTGAGTAGGTGAGCGCGTGTGTGTGTGAAATGGGTGAGTTAAACTATGTGCTGCAAAAGCTTCTCAGTATCATCATAGGTAAATGGTTTTATCCAATTTGTTACCATTTTTTTACATTCGTGTAGTTGTTTAGTGTATATGTATATCTCCATGTTTACTCTATTATATAGCTGAGCAGAACGTTTGTTGTATTGTATCGCAGCGAAATTTGTTTTAGTTTGAGGAATTTGGGCAATTATGTCTTTCCGCCTCTTTGATAGTGTGTTTGCGTTATAAGGAAGTGTCTTATGTTGTTTTAGGACTGTGTTAGTAATGTATAGTTTTCTAACCGACAGCAGATCACTCATCTGGTATAAACTTTCGGTTGGGAATCTTATCTTTTTGAAGTACATTATCTTTATTAGTGCTCGTTGTGCTCGTTCTAAATCTATAAATCTGGTTTTTGCTGCACCACCCCATATGGGGATACAGTAAACTATTACAGATTGCACAAGTGCCAAATATACTTCAATAAGGAGATTTCTATTAGGGCCTACTTTTTTATTTATATTTGTGGGGAGGACATATCGCAATGTTTTAAATATCCATCCCAGTTTCCTAACTCTTCCTGTAACATGCTCAAGATGAGCATACCATGATAATTTTTGATCATGTATCTAGAAAATACATGTCTCCACCTCAGTATTATAACTTACCAGGGTCAACAGAAGTCATGATGATAGGTGATGAGGACCGACTGCTGGCCTCCTTTGGTCCGGATTGCACAGGGTGTGCAACTGTCAGCCTGGACTTGTTATCAATGGCTGGCATTTCTGCCTCCTTGTGGAATATTTGTACAACCTGCTCTAGGACTGGATGGATCTGCAGCCAGTGGCCTTCAAGGTAGACCTCCTGAAATATTATGAATCATGACAGGTTACTAAGACTACGAACGTTGTCTTTATTGGTAGGGAAAAAAGGAGCTGACGTTTAAGCATTACTGAATAATTATGAATGTTGAAGTATTACTGAATATGAATGTTTAAGTATTACTTAATATGAATAAACATCATCATCATCTTCCTGCCCTTATTCCATTCTATTTGGGGGTTGGCCAACACGTTTTCTTCTTCCATTCTTCTGTTTTTACAGAAGACCCCCCGTGGTGACGTCTTCGTCGCGGTGGAATTTACTCCTTTCTCATTCATATCAATCCTTACACAATCCATTTATCTTTTCTTTGGCCTTCCTCCCCATCTCCATTCATCAATATTTATATACATCACTTTTTTAGTCACATGCGTTTCATCTCTCTTTACATGACCATACCAAGATATACAACTTACTTTCAAGTTTTCTGTAACTGGTGCCACTTTCAAACTTCCTCTAATATATTAAATTTGTTCCTTACTTTATCCATTCTTGTCACATTCTCATCTCCGCTACATGCAGTCGTTTTTCATCCATCTTTTTCAAAGCCTGCTCTGATCACGAACTTGTATATTCTCCCCTTTAACTTGAGGGGCAACAGAGGGTCACAAGTTGTTCCAGTGACCTATCGCCATTTCATTCATCCTGAGTTAATCCGTTGCGTTACATCCCGGAATATGAACAAACATAATACGAAAATTAAAAAAAAATGTATAAATCCTACCCCATTGTTCTTTGTGAATTTTATCTTTATTTTCTCAGGAGACCCCGGTTTTGCTTCTTCTTTCTTTTCAACGAGCGGTGCAGCTACTTCTGTTGCTAAAAAAAGTATGATTTGGTCAGTTACAGAATCATCCGCCTAGCTTATTCTATACTATGTTGAAGTCTGCATCCAGTTCCAAGATGCAGCTGAATACCAGTCAGTTACAGAATATAAAAATTAAACATCACCATTACATTAAATTGAAATAGACTACATACCGACGCCATTTGAAGGCCCTGCCTGACTATATTTTCTTGGGTCCCAGTCCCTAAAAAAATGTCAAAACATAACATTAATATTTTGATTCAATTATGGAGTGAGGTTAAGTGGTGTGTCACTCATAATACTGAGAGTTAACTCCGCTAGGCCCAGATAACTGTGATATAGAGAGGGAGCGCAGGGCATTGGCCGTACGATGCAAAATGCTGGCCCGCAGATTTAGATGTGACAGATGTCGAGCTATCTTTGTTTAGGGCATATAGCCAGGCTTTTTATACCTGCAGTCTGTGGACCAGATACACGCAGAAAGCGTTAAATGCCTTGCGTGTCCAGTACAGAAATGCTTTTAGGATATTGCTGTCTCGTTTCTGTAGTGCTTCTGGGATGCTTCTGCGTCGCTGCTGCGTCGGATGCGGGGTGGCGACGGCTGTCTTCTAGGCATTGTTGCTAGTAAGACTGAAGGCCACCTAATAGCGCACCTGTTCGCCAGTAGATGGCGGAATTAAGTGTTATGTGTTTGTCGTTATTATTTATTGTGTTTTCGTGAATTTTACTAACATAGGATAGGGAATACTAACAAGTTATGCTTAATCTACCTGATTTCAATGAAATAAATAAAAGCGTAAAATTAATGATGTCTGAACAAAACCTAACAAATGAATGGTCCATGTTGATGTATTAATATGATAAAATAAAAGAAGAAAATAATTAATAAAAATGGAAACCGTGAGACATACCTAAGCGGGGCAGCTTGGGCAACAGGAGCGCATGTTTGTTTTATCTCACGCGGTTCTTTGGATGCCTCTAATAACCTGTTAACGTTACAATAGTCAATGTTATTAAAACAGCATGCACAGCTTATATGGCACCAATTTTAAATGCGGCATTGTTAACACTATCTTTTTGCAAACATCATCATCATCGTCATTTTCTTTCCCTTATCACAATAGGGTATTTCACCAAAAAAATCTAATTAGTCTGTCAGATAGATTTTCAAAAAATAATGGACACATATTATTTCTTTTTTCACGTAAAGACGAAGACGATACAGTGCTTCGAAAAGTCGTGTCAAGTCGTGAGACGTCACAAGGTTACTACTTTTTTACCCACAAAGTGACGTCAAAAGCCCCCCATGATCTTTGACACGTTTTATTTTCGTATTTTTTTATTAATTTGATGAAACAAAAAACACGTATCATACAATATTTTTCGATAATCTAACAGATGGACTAATTTAGATTTTTTTGGTGAAATACCCTATTCATTTGGGGTCGGCGCAGATTGTCTTCTTCGAACATATAAACCCTAAACAGAGTAGAGTCTAGTATTTGGCCCCATCCAGCTACAAAAAATGCATCAGATTCAGAAGCTCTACTGGTTGGTGAAAATAATGTGGCAACATAGAATCCTGCCAACAAGCAAATAGGGCAAGGAAAATACAGGCACAGCAGAACTCGACTGGGTCCGCTGTTCTTCAAATGGATCGAGTATGGTTGCAGTGGCACCCGAACCCATTGTGCCACTCGAGTACCTACGCACACAGGTAAGGAAACGCACCAGTGAACAACACCACAAACTGTAAGTGCAGGTAGGCCAAGAAGGCTCTTCCTAACTTCCTATTATCCACGGCCGCTTCATGAAATTGGCGCTTCGGCTGACCAAACTACAGCTGTGCACAGTACCTAACGGCCGCCATCACTGGTTACCTCATACACATACAGGGAAAATTACTTCGGTAATTAAACATAGTATAACTCAGGTACTCTGCGCGAGATCGTCAGCACACTAAGGAGCTGTTGGCCTTTTTTTTTGGGGGTGGGAAATAATAAAATAACCCCTCTCGCTCTTGGGCTGAGCGAAAGGGAGTGTCAGACTTCTACTGACTAAAAACCACCCATGTTCCTTCTTAGCCCTATATGTCAAGGCCGCGGTATCTCTTATAACATCCCGCAGCCCCGACGGGCGTCGGCCCTTGCGAGCCCCTTTCCATGTTTCTGACATCTCTTTGAGGCGCGCGTGGAACACGAACGAGCCGTCGACACGACCTGTCGTCGTCGTAAGACGGCCGGACAGCGAGCTAGCCCATCACTCACAGTCCACAGGCCCGCGTCTATGGTGGCCGGAAGCCGTCACGTGGCCCCCGACGCCCGGAGCGTCTCCCGCGGCGGCTGGGACGTGAGGTTCTCTCCCTCTCACTTTCCGCCACCTCCTTCGCTAGCCTACCTATTGAAACTGGCTTTGGGAGCGTTCAAGTGACTATTTTTACTTAAAATTTGAATTTAAAAAACTACACGACCATACTGGATGTTAACAAAAAAATCTAATGAGTCCGTCATATAGATTACCAAAAAATATTGGACACGTATTTTTTCTTTTTTCACGTAAACAAACAATGAAGACGATACAATGCTTTGAAAACTCGTGTGACGTTATACTCTCAGACATTAGTATCACCTTTTTAGCGGTCAGTGACGTCACCAACTCCCACTCAAATCTTTGACGCGTTTTATCTTCTTCAATTTTTATTGATTTGATAAAACAAAAAATACGTATCCAATATTTTTTGATAATCTAACAGACGGACTAATTAGAACCACATTTTTTAAAGTCAGTAAACATCCCTATTCTTAAGGACAGAAAAAAACAATGTTACGTTTTACAAGATCGCCCCTCCCCCCAAATTCGTTACGTAATACATACTTGAATAATGGCGACCGTGAATGAAGTTTTTTTTTTTTTTTAAACGTTGACTCACACTAGGAAGTTCTACTCCTGTATCGTAGGTGCGTTCACAAACATTTAAAGTCACATACACAAATACCCAGACCCGGAACAACTATCTGTAGACCATACAAATATTTGTTCCGGTCGGGGATCGAACCCGCGACACGCAGCGCAGCAGTCCATTGCCTGAACCACTGCGCCAACCGTGTCGTCAAAGTTGTGCACTCAATGCACTTTCGGAGCCATGAATTTTATCACTACACCAGCAGCATCTATTAGGTCTTAGATCATCTAGAGACCTAGATGCAGCTGGTGTTTTCGTGCTCACAGAGCATAGTAGCTTAACACTTACTTTTTTAATTCTGCAGCTTTCTTTTTCGCACTCACATATTTTTGTTTCCAGTAGTTCTCGCCATCCTCTGAATCACCTGAAACGTAAAAAAATATGAATTAGAATGAAATAATTATCCAAATCTTAGATGAATAAAATGGAAGTCCTGTATCTGATCGTAATATGGCACACCAAGGCTTGATAGTTCTTTCACTGTTATGGTAGCTCAGACACTACCAACAATTAGCAATCTTATTGTAACGAGAATAAAGTCACTCTGATTTCGACAGACATTTTCATGGCAGCAACCCTTAGATCGAAAATGTCCGACGCAATTAGTATTCAAGGTTAATATTTTTTTTTCGTCGCATTTGCCTGAATCACCATCTAAGACTTATTTCACTTTTTGCTGTGGCTTGGATTGTATGAGTGCCAGTAACTGTGCCCGGTTGCTGGAAAAAGGCTGGCTCCTCGAAGTGTGGATGTGGGCACGCCACGATAGTGGCGGTAAGTCCCCTCTTTCAGGAGTGGCTAGAGAGGCGCCACGGCGCCCTCACCTTCCGTCTGACGCAGGTCCTCACTGGACGCGGTTGTTTCGGGAGGTACCTGCACCGAATCAGGCGGAAGGAAAAGCCCGGTTGCCACCATTGTGAGGATCGGCCGGAGGACACGGTGGAGCACACAGTGGAGGTGTGCCCCGCCTGGGCGGAACCCAGCCGTGTTCTCGTAGCGGCGATCGGCGGCGGCGACCTCTCGCGTCCGGCCCTGGTGCAAGCCATGGTCCGGGGCAAGGAGGAATGGGACGCCGTCGCCTCCTTCTGCGAAGAAGTGATGCTAGCGAAGGAGGTGGCGGAACGTGAGAGGCAGAGAACCTCTCGTCCCAGCCGCCGCGGGAGGCGCTCCGGGCGTCGGGGGCCACGTGATGGCTTCCGGCCACCGTAGACGCGGGTCTGTGGACGGTGAGTGATGGGCTAGCTCGCCGTCCCTCCGTCTTACGACGACGACAGGCCGTGTCGACGGCGCGTTCGTGTTCCACGCGCGCCTCAAAGAGATGTCAGCAACATGGGAGCGGCCCGCAAGGGCCGAACCGTCGGGGCTGCGGGTTGTACACAAGTTACCGCAGCCTCGACATATAGGGCTAAGAAGGAACATGGGTGGTTTTTAGTCAGTAGAAATCTGACAGTCCCTTTCGCTCTGCCCAAGAGCGAAAGGGAGTGTCAGATGACATAATTTGATGAATTTCCACCCGCCAAAAAAAAAAGTGGGGATGTAATAATGGGTATACGTCTGCCTAAAGCTTCTGGGATTACTGGCGTGATATTATGTTATGAATGAAAATTTCAGATGGAATTTCTAAACGAGTATTTCGTAAACTCGATGAGCTATTTAGGTCAGTTTCTGTACATAATACATACTTTCAGGTAAATATGTGGTATAATTCTTGACAATTTTGCCATTCTTTATTAACGGATATATTCTCTTTCCAGACATGACGAAGAGCCCACCATCTTCTTCTAGTGCCGATATATTGTGGGAGTGAGGCTTCCTGCAAGTAAAAATCATTTGTAATGTCATAAGAAAAGTTCGACAAGTTACAAAAAAACGTTGCCCCACTAGAATTTCTCCTGTGTCGTGGGTGTGTTTACAAACATTTAAACTCACATACACAAACCAAACACCCAGCCTCGTAACAATTATCTGTAGGTCATACAATATATACAGTATTTGTTCCGTGCGGGGATCGAACCCGCGTTCAATCCAATCCAATCGCGTCACACACAATCGCGCAGCAGTCCAATCGCGTCACTGCGCAAAACGTGTCATCAAGTACATTATGATTTGCGAGAAATAATAGGGGCAAATCACATAATTTTACATAAAGAATTCAGCATCATCATTCTCCTGCACTTATCCTAATTTATTTGTGGTCGGTGCAGCATGTCTTCCTCTTCCACACTTCTCTATTTCTCGTCATGTTAGCTGTCACCTCCTTTCTAGCCATATCATCCTTCACACAGTCCATCCATTGTCTCTTTGCTCTTCCTCTAATCTTATAGCCATCTACATTCATACTCAAAATTTCCCTCTCTACATTTTACATAAAGAATTATTGAAGAAATATCAACAATCTTCAAAAATAAATACTTACATATATTTCCTAGTTCCTCTGTTTTTCCTGCTGCGCGGTGGTGATACGAAGCTGTCGCTACCGCTCTCTGAACTCCAGTCACTTGAATTTGAGGCGGGCGCAGCAGTGTGGCTGAAATACCATTTGAATGTTTACAAGGTTCAAAATGCAGCAACATTAGTGTCGGACTAGTAGAGTATATAAGGGTACTTCTTAGAACAATGGATAGTATGAATGCTTGGGACATTCGGCAGAGGAGAAAAAAAGTGAAAATAATTTTGTGCTAACCCCAATGAGATGGCATTAAACTTTTTACTTACTGTGAAATGGCATTATTGTGTGATATGGTCCTTCGGCGACGACTCAACTGGAGTTTACGCTTTGCACCAACTCCACCTACGAAACAAAATAATGCAATTAATTTCTAGAAACATGTGAAAAAGGGAGGGTTTAACCTAATGATGACATGCAAACAACACAAAACTTGACCAGTGCCAGTCTTGAGCATCCTAAAGCGAGATTTCTGACAATTCCTGATTTATAATAGGTAAAGACAATAAAACATAACTCAAATACTTTTGGAAATACTTCATGCGGTGTACAACATTATGTGTGTAATGAAACCAATAAATAGGGATGTTTTCAGACTAAACAAAATAGGATTCTGTTTAGTCCGTCAGTTAGATTATCGAAAAATATTGGATAAGTACGTGTTTATTGTTTTATCAAATTATAAAAATTGAATAGAATGTGCAAGTCTGCCCTAGGTTTTGTTTTTTTTTTACTATTTTTTTATACTTATTTTTTATGTATTTCTGATTGACTGATTACACTTTTGTTTTCACTACCAAGAACCAGCGATTTTTATTTCGGTAGTCAATATTGATAAGATAAAACGCGTCAAAGGTCATGAGTTGGGGCTTTTGACGTCAATACGTGGTAAAAAATGCAGTGCGATGTGACGTCAGACGAGTTTTTGAAGCACTGTATCGTCCTAATTTTTTGTTTATGTGAAAAAAGAAAAAATACGTGTCCGATATTTTTTGCAAATCTTTCTGACGGACAAATTTTTTTTTTTTGTCAACTGTCATTATTACTTATATGTTTTTAACATTAACTTTTAAGTTAATAATACAATGCAAAGATAATTGATTATCATGATTTTGAATCAGAACCTAGTCTGATATTAATCATGGTTCAAAAGAAATGCATTCATGCTTAAGCCCAATCAAATACATATTAAAAAAAATACCTTATTCATAAAGCTCCACTGTGCATTCAACTGTACCCAGTAAAATGTCTATTGCACATGCCATATGTTATTCTACATATGCATAACTTACCAGTAGAGAATCCAAACATGCTTGCTTTATCCCTTTCTGTTTTACATAACAAAACTCCAGCGCGCTGCTTCTTCTTTGGCAAGGCATGAACTTCCTCCGTATCAGACTCCGAGTTGGACTTCAGAACTACTACATCATTTGAATGTTTCGATGTAGAAGCCTCCTGTTTTTTAGTTTCTTTCTTATTTAGTTCAGTATCACTTGACTCTGACATATTATGTCTAGTCTTATTAAACTGTTCATCGAACAGACTAATGTTTTGCAAGCAAGGATTCTTGTTCTCTGGGGACTTCTTTTCAGTTTCAATTATATTTATTACATGAGCTGGGACAAAACTGGTTGATGGTTTATCAACATCAATATCGACATTCTGATTGGCAGTGGGCTGGTCTCTAAGCTCTGGTTTTTTAATAACCTCTGGTTTGAGGAATTCTCCATTGCCTTTTGGCCTGTCCTCTGTCTTGGAATGCAAGTGAGATTCTGTAACCTTTGATTCTGCTTTTGCTGGTGCCTGAGACTTGCTATCTAGTTTTTTTTTCTTAAACTCTACAGTGCTTGAACTACCTTCCGAATAAGATCGTTTCCTACAAAATTTCTTTCGACTCTCTGGTGTTTTTTTGTCCAAAGCTTCTTGATTGTTTGGTAGAGAAGCATCTACCGTGTTGTTGGAGTTAGGTAAGCCACCTGATTGTACAGGATTTGCAGGATCTTGAGCAACCTCAGTAGTGGAAATATTTGTTGCTTTGGAAATGTTGCCATCAGCACCATGAGTTTTTTCAGGGACATTCTCTGCTGGCATCGAAGATATTTCGCTAACCAAATTGGCTAATTCTTCTATGTTGTCAGTTACATTAGGAGATTTTTCATTTAATTTATCAGTTACATTTGAAGTTTTTTCTTCAGGAGACATACTTTCTGGTTTGCCACCATCCATACCACTATCTAATTCATGAGCCAAAACTTCTTCAACTACTCTAGTAGATAGTCCTTCAGCATTTTTAGCAACATCAGTGACTGGGCTTTTTGCTGTTATAGAAATTTCATTGTTAGGTTCAGGAACATTCTGATTATCTTCTGGTACATTTTCGACTATCTCCATTTGTCCTTCCCTGTCTGAATCTTCAGGTTCAGAAGCAAAATCATCCCACACTTCTTGCAGCATAGGTGTCAATGGTTCAGAATAAGTGATGCAATCTCTGAAAGACTTGGATTTCGATGCTGCTGGGTTTTTATCAGAATCATTGGATTCCAACTCCTTCTGAATTTGTTCAGCAGTCTCGTAGCAGTTTTCTAGTATAACAGTGTCAGCCGAAGATCTATTTCTTACAGGTACTTTTGAACATTGTATATTCTCACCTGCTGTGGTCTCCCCTTCATTGGACGGCTCATTATTCTTTGAATCATGACCTACAATAAATGAAACTTTATAAATCAATTACATTCATTTGGTACAAGTAAATGAGGCAGAATCAGTGCTCCAAGACAATTTAAACTTAGTAATTTTTATTTACAAAGTTCTACATTGCCATGGCATTTTAGCATCCGTGTAATTTGTTTTTTTTTCATTTGTTTTTTATGGAAATCTTTATGGTTATGGGCGTATCTACCTAACTTAGTCTACATTATTCTGATGAAATTAACATGATACAATTTAAAACATGAATTACTTTCCCTTTCGCTTGCTTCCCAAACTTTATTCTTTACTAGCAGATGTCATGCGGTTTCACTCGCATAGTTCCGCTGCCGTGGGAATACAGGGATAAAAAGTAGCCTATGTGACCTGTGGATAGTATGGCTTTCTAACAGTGAAAGAATTTTTCAGATTGGTCCAGTAGTTTTTAAGTTTATTCATTACAAACATACACAGATACACAAAAATACAAATCTTTCCTCTTTTTTTTTTTTAACTTTTCCCCCCACTACGAATTTCTCCTGTATCGTGGGTGCGTTTACAAACATTTAAACTTCACATACACAAATACACCCAGACCCGAAACAAATACCTGTAGGCCATACAAATATTTGTTCCGTGCCAGAAATGAACCCGCAACACTCAGCACAACAGTCCAATTGCTCAGCCACTGCGCCAACCGTGCGGTCTTTATAATATTAGTGTAGAAGAAACATGGATCAATGAAATCAATCAAAATCAACTGCATTTACAAAGGTATGAAATATGACAATGCTTCAAAATGAACAAATACTTTTATATAGTTGTATCAAACCATACCATTTGAGTTGGACTCATCACTTATAGTTTGGATTTCAAGCTTGTTTGTTTTATTTTTATCTGAGAGATCACATCTGAAATAATATGAATATAATTAATAATTTCAAAATATTAACGTGAATCTAAATTGCAATGCAGGAGGACATTTAGCCATTTTTACAAGAAAGAGATTAACTTTACCTAGATCTAAAGCTGCTTATTTGTTCATTAGTTAGCTGGAAGTATGGATTATGAATATCTGGTAGAATACGTTTCAAGAATGCTTCCTTTAAACTCTGCCATGTCCTGGTTGTACGCTGAAATATGACATTTTGTTAAAATGATATATATATATATTTATAGTATATAGTACTAATTGTGCTCGTGAACTCATGACATCATACTTGGCCCAGTATCTCAATAACTCCTTACAAGATTCAAAAAGTATTGTTACCTTTGAATTTGCAAAGTCAACCCACATCTTCCTAGCCTTGATTTCTCCATATAGCTTGTTTTCAACTAAATAGTCTACAATTATTTTGAACTCTTGAATGTTATACGGTTTTCTAAAAATAAAATAAAATTATTATGGAAAAAGAGCAGTGTGCTTAATAGTTTGATTTTATGTAGGTAGATAGAATATACGGAAATTTTATGAAAATACATGAAGCAAACGGTGGAACTTTGAAAGCACTTAATAAAATAGTGATTATTAGTCTAACCCCGACATTTTGATGCGTATTTTCTATTGTAATCGGTTTAAAATGCCTGATGGTCAATGTAGGTATACAATAGAAGAAATTCCAATCATATGATTACGGTAACTGGACAAATGTCTTTTATTTCGTTTAAAATATTTCTGGGACTGCACCATGAAGTCTCACTCTTGTCTTTCTTCTAGATAACCTCAGTTTTCGGTAACATTTTATCAACTTGCCGCTAAACAAAACTTTCAGTTTCAGATTCAGTCAGACACAGACAGACGCAAGCCACCAAGAGCCAACGACTTAGCGATATTGATTGCCAGAAATAAAAATATTTTCAATTTACAAAAAATAAGTGTACAATAAATTGTACACACACACTAGTTTATTTTTGTCTAGAAAACATCTGACCGAGTGCTAGATGCTAGTCAACAAGTGTGACTTTACTGAATATCTAATATATATATATATATATATATATATATATTATAAAACCCTTGAGTGTCAGTGATAGGAAGTGGTCTCTTGAGTGACAATTTCAATGAAAACGGCATTCTTGAGCCGGTTGTATTGATAATTTCAGTCATTATTACTTATATAGTAAATAGACATTTGTTACTGCCGCGAATCGTATTTTATTTAACATACGACTTGATACTGACCGGCAAATTGCAAAAAAACGTAAGAAAATTCGAATTTCTACCAAGCCTAGCCTTCACCCAAGAATTTTATAAACTATCTGGATTAAATAGTACGAACGAAATGTTGAAAGGAACATGCCGTTCAAAAATAAACTTTGTGTCAAACTCATAGAGTTTGTATTAATTTACTATCCAAACGTCTTTTCGAAGTGGGAAAAATACTTCAGAGCGAGACAAAATCTAGGGGTATTATGTCCTTGAGCCGCGGGTTGTACACTAGTTATCGCGGCCTCGACATAGAGGGCTAAGAAGGAACATGGGTGGTTTTTAGTCAGTAGAAGTCTGACACTCCCTTTCGCTCTGCCCAAGAGCGGGAGGGGTTATTCGATGATTTTCCACCTGCCAAAAAAAAAAAGGGATTATGTCCTTGTTTTACAATTGCTAGTGCGAAAAAAAGTTATAACGTCTTATTTATGACGACGACAGACCGTGTTGATGGCGCGTTCGTGTTCCACACGCGCCTCAAAGATATGTCAGAAACATGGGAGGGGCCCGCAAGGGCCGACGCCCGTCAGGGCTGCGGGTTGTTGTAAGAGATACCGCGGCGACGACATAAAGGGCTAACAAGGAACATGGGTGGTTTTTGCCCAAGAGCGGGACACCGTTATATGATGATTTTCCACCAGCCAAAAAAAAAGTGCTTTTACTTTTGAGTGGTTTATAAAAATTCTAGCTGTTGCCAGCGGCTTCACTCGCTACATCCCACGGGGATATAAAACCGGGATAAAAACTATCCTATTAGTTAATCCAGCTTATAAACTATCTGTGTACCAAATTTCATCAAAATCCGTATAGTAGTTTTTACGTGAAGAAGTAACAAACATACACACTCACACACTTACAAATTTTTGCCTTTATACAGTGTGATTCTTTATAATGTGCACATATCGAAATGGATCTATGCTTAATTTTATCGACGGAAAAATTATAAAAAAAAATCTAAATATTTTTTAATATTTTATATGGAATTTTTAAAAATTTTGTCTGCTACTGTGACCCCAGTGTAAACAAAACGGTGTAACTTTTAAACTAAATTATCTATCGCGATGAAACAAACTCCATAATGATTGGAAGCAATTAGGCGTCCTCGTAAAATGAAAATTGTGGAAAAAAACTACCCTCAATTGAAAATAAACACGTTTTTTGATCAAAAACTTTTTTTTTTCATAACTTTTTACATAAAATTGTTTCATCGCGATAGATAATTTAGTTTAAAAGTTACACCGTTTTGTTTACATTGGGGTCACAACAGCGGACAACATTTTTGAAAATTCCATAAAAAATATTAAAAAATATTTAGATTTTTTTTAATATTTTTTCCATCGATAAAATTAAGCATAGATTCCCTCATTTCGATATGTGCACATTATAAAGAATCACACTGTATTATTATTAGTGTGATTACGTTTAATGGTAATGTTGTGTTTTTAGATTACAAAGCTTTGATATTAGTGTTATAGAGACATGCTAAGGTAGTTTAGTTTTGTTTTTGTTGTTTTATTTTATTATGATTTAAGTTTCATTAGAGTGTATAAGTTAGGGTTACGTATATGTGCATACAAAAATAACTAAAATTAAGATACTAAATTAAAATATTAATATTTTAGTATCTAGTGATTTGTACCATGTGAATACCGTATCGTACCAATACATTTATTTGTTTTTTTCATCATAAGCCCTTGCAGTTTTTTTTTATTGTTACCATTACAAAGCGAGTAGCTGGGTGCCAGAAAGTTAAAACATCTGTCTCAAAACTAAGTACAAAATTGTTGGACACCCTATTAGAAAGAGATGACATTTTGAGGTTTTCTCGCTCGGAACGCTTTTGTGTTGCACGTGAGCATTCCAGATATTTTATAAATTCCTTTCCTTCAACTTTTGTTTTGGGGTTGGGAAGTCATCTTTGAATAACATAACCCCTCCTGCTCTTTGGCAGAGCGAAATGGAGTGACAGACTTCTACTTCTTCTTCGACCACATCGTCACTCTGGTGAGATAGTGGTCAAACGCGAGCCTATCTGCAATAAAAAATAGTGGTCAAACGCGAGCCTATCTGCAATAAAAAAAAAAACCAAATGTAATAATCGTGAATGTGAGTTGCTCGTGAACTAATGTCAATGTTTCATTTTTTCTATACCTAAAAAACTGAAGACGAGGTTTCGGCCTTACTTACTTTTGAACAAGAAGGATTAAACTGAAGACGAGGCTTTGGCCTTACTTATAAACAAGAAAGATAATAAGCACTGAAGACGAGGCGGTATGGTCCAAGACCTTAGCCTGCCCATGAAGGGCGAAGGAAAAAAAAAAAAAAAAATCTATACCTAAAAACTTACGTCACTTTGTTTGACGTTCTTTTGTTTTTGACAGCGCGCTAGATTACAACAACCTGAACAACTTACAAGAAAAAGTGAAAGAGAAAAAGACTTTTTATAAATTTGAAAACAGTTTACTATGGATAATAGCAGTTATCTATGCATATCCGATATCTTAGTAACAAATGAAAAAATTCCTTGCAAATTTTTACATGACCTGCCAAAAATGGGTTAGTAAGACTTATCCAAAACCTACATTTGTTTGTACAGTTTGTAGTTATGTTATTATGATAGTTTACTTTCCGTTTCAGGCTTCTTAGATCCATCCGCTGCAGAAGATGATTTAAAAGCAGGATCAAATGTGGAAATACCTTTGTGGTTAGCAGAATCCTTATACTCCAGAAGACCACCCTTAGTTTCTGTGGATTTACCCAAAATTTACAAAGATTCGTACAGAGAAATTCTTAACGCTGATGCTTGTACTGTAGACATGCATAAATTAAGCCAATATTTTTATGAATTTGGATGTTACATAGCAAAACATGATATAAAAGGTGAAGTGTCGTCCACTCTTATAAATGTAAGTAACAAACTTGATGCTACTTTGCCAACATAATACTAAACATAGGTATCTGATAATATAAAGCTATTTCAGGAGGTATTCTGATAAAAAAAAGAGTGTGCTTTTAAGACCGCAAGGCAGAAGTGGAAACTTCATAAAATAATTATTATTACGTACCAATAATAACTTTTAAATTAACAAAGACAATTATTAGGTATGAATTAAATATACTAAACAGCGACACAACAGTGAAGAGCAGCTGACTATCTTACTCCCTCGGGTACACTCAGGGGTCTGGAGTTCACCCGACCGAACCTTTCACCTCAGAGTGTGACCGATCAGCCTGACTTACTACCTATGGCAAAAACTGTGTGCGGTATGGCAAAAGAAGTTTTCACTTCAAAACAACTTAAATAATTTTTTAGTAACGTCCCTGTATTTCTTAATTAAACCTCTATACTGCCTAACCCTAAAGGTGTGATGTTATAAAATTATACTCAAGTCCTTCTGATGAAATGGAATCACTATCCCATTATTATATACTCCAATAAGTTGTAAGTGCCAACTGTTTAATTCATTTTGACTTTTCTGAATGTAAGGTACATTGAGCTAAAGCAACTACAGAAAAAAAGACAGACACATTAGGCTGACAATAAAATTAAATCAAAAGTTAAATCTGTTAAACAAGATAATCACCTCGAGATCATGGTGGGTAACAAATTAGTTAGTGAAGCAGCCGACGTAGCCGAGGCTTTTACTAAGTATTTTGCCAGCATACCTGTAGCGACGACTCGTTCCCTGAGTTCGTCGCCGTCTAAAGCCGAAGATCTTTTGCATAGCAGCGTGTCTAAATGTGGTAAAGTATTTAGTTTCGAACATGTAACACCTCGTGATGTAGTTAACGTTTTTAATTCACTTAAGTTTAAAAACAGGTGATTACTGGGGCATTTCTATTAAACTTTTAAGTAACTTTATCGACATTGTAGCCCCCCTGTCTTGCTGTTACTTTCAATAAATGCGTCGATTTGGGGACTTTCCCTGACCTTATGAAGAGCAGCAAAGTCATCCCTCTATTACGTCAGGCAGTAAAAACGATATTGGTAACTTTAGACCAATTTCTGTTTTACCTGCTTTTAGCAAAATTTTTGAAAAATTAATTCTCAAACAGTTCTTAGTACATTTTAATTTAAATAATCTCCTTCATAATGATCAATATGGCTTTACAAAGGGTCGTTCGACTACGGATGCAGGTGTTGCTTTATTAAAACACATATTTGACGCATGGGAGAACGCGCAAAATGCAATCGGTGTTTTCTGCGATCTCTCTAAAGCTTTTGATTGCGTACATCACGACACGCTTTTACGGAAACTGCGTTATTACGGTGTTCAAAATGAGGCCCTAAATGTAAAAAATCTTCCGGGCTACCGGTTCGGCTAGGTGTACCTCAAGGTTCAATACTGGGTCCGTTTTTATTCTTGGTTTATATTAATGATCTACCATACTATTTAAAGGGTTTTTGTGACGTTGTACTATTTGCAGATGATACCTCTCTTATCTTTAAAGTAGATAGGAATAGACACGATTTTGACGACGTAAACAGCACGCTATCAATGGTTACGGATTGGTTCACAATAAACAACCTTGTTCTTAATGCCAAGAAAACTAAAATAGTTAAGTTCGCTTTACCCAATGTTAGAAATCTAGGTCCCAATATTATCCTCGCCAATCAGGAGCTGGAAACTGCCGACTCTGATGTATTTCTGGGCATAACAGTAAAATAAATGCAAAATTACAATGGGGTTAACATATATCAAGCCTAGCGGGAAGGCTAAGTTCAGCCGCATACGCCGTCAGAAAAGTAAGACAATTCACTGACGTTGATACAGCGCGTTAGTTATTTTCACAGCGTTATGTGATGCGGTATTCTGCTGTGGGGCAAAGCTGCTGATATTCAAAATATATTTGTTCTGCAGAAGCGAGCGGTTCGTGCAATTTATCAGCTGGGTGCCCGAGTTTCTCTTAGAGATATTTTTAAGGAGATTGGTATCCTCACTGTTGCTTCTCAGTTCATCTTTGCCGCCAACATTTTATATATCAAACAAAATATCCACCTGTACACTAAAAACAGTGATATTCACAACTTTAACACTAGAAATAAGCATAAACTACGCGCTCCTTTTCACCGGCTTCACAAAGTTCATAATTCATTCGTCGGGCTTGGTATAACATTTTATAACAAACTGCCATCTTCTTTTCTAGACTTGCCATTTAATGCGTTTAAAGCCAAAGTAAAATCTAATCTTTGTTTAAAAGCTTACTATTCCATTAACAACTACTTAAATGATAAGAACAGTTGGTTGCTGAGTTGAACACAACACAATGTTTGTTATTTATGTTCTTTGTCCAAGATTAGTTTACTGATTATGTTGTCTTTTTATTATTATTATTATATACTTTTGTATAATTGCCTTACTATTGTATCGAGTCTGGTTCTTCTAACCAACCTAACAGATAGATGTGTGCTGGGGAGTTTGTTCCGCCACTTCTTCTTTCCAGCAAAAACACTAGGAAGTGTCGAAGGGGGGGCGTTTTGGGGGATTGTCTCTTGTAAATAAGTAAAGTAAAGTAAATTTTGACGTTCGAAAAGTGCTGATTATCAGCCTAGTTTGAATAAATGAGTTTTGATTTTTGATTGTGATAATTTTATCAATCAAAAGCAAAAAGCATAATTTTCACATCTTTAGAGATCTCTCTTGCCCTCTTAATATTATTTAAAGTCTTATTTCTTTTTCAGACATTCAGGCAAAGATTCCGAATGCTGCTATCCGCCAGTGTGTCAACAGACTCAGTGGGTGCTATACAACCACTGTCAGTAAGTGAACGCCTCCAGGCCGCTGAAGCTGCAAACACTGAGAGATCCCTGTCAACCTGGCTACAGAGAGGAGAAAGTGTACTTACTACTGCTAATATGGTGGCTAACCACCGTAAAAGGAAAAGAGCTGAAATGGAAATGCTTTAACTGTAATTATTGTTTAGGAATTATTTTAATATATTGGTTTGAGTTGAACAGTTATTTTCTGTAATATGATTACCAAGTAATTTATTATTATAGCCTTAATTTAGACATGACTTGACCGCCATGGTAACTTGATGACTGCTTGTTCTAGGACAGCAGTAATTAAGTTACCAAAAATAAATTTCGCCAATCAGTGGCGTACAGTGTCAGTTGTCGCCGGCGACACACCCTAATTTGGGCGCTGAGCAGCTACCCTCTATTTTAATCATTTTAAGAAAAGAAGCAAAAATACTAAATATTTTTTTTTATCGTTCAATAAAATTATATTTAACTTATAGTTTTACTACTTACGCATTGAAGAATTGGACAACCAGAAAAACTCGGCGGTAAGAGCGAGCGAGCTAGAAAATTTGAGCATTCCAGATATGAGATGGGTTAGATTGTCTTTTTACCGTTAATACAGATATAAAAAAATATGATTTAAAAAACAAAAGATATGAACTGTGAGGAACCTTTCAGCTCAATCGAATGAGGGGAACTGGTTTGAAGTTCAGTTGCTAGATTTAACCAATATAAACTAAACAAACAATCTGGACAAGGCAAGTACAAGTAGTGTAGTGTAGTAGTTGTAGTGGGCAGGCAATAGCACACACAAATTTTGCTATTCACACACATTTACTACGCAACTAGAGCTATCTATTCATGTATTTATATATCCGGGCTGAAACGATTTTTGAAAAAAGATTTTGCTGCGGTATCGTTTAAAACATTACCCCAGCAAAATGTTGTTTTCTCAAAAAACTCGAAAACTACAATTCACACAAATTTTGCTATTAGTAAACTTTCTCCTCATGACACACAATTTTTTTTTATAGTCTCATCTCTCTAGAGCACAACATTTAGCTAGGGTAACGCACACATAATTATGTCACATATTATTATCTTCGAATTTTCTCCTAGGGGGCTCCGTAGCAAGTGGTGATCGACGTCCCCTACGACCGCTGCGCCCGAGTGCTACGCGCACACTGCACTAGCGGTAAAGGCGCCACTGCCTGGACATGACAATATTGATTGATTGTTTGTAAATTGTGCTTATAATGCTTTTTTCATTTGCGTATCTGTTTGCCAGGTGGCAAAGGCCTTCAGTCTTCCTTCGGGGCTTTCAATGTATTCTTCCCCATGTTATTCTCCCGACTTGCCTGATGTCGTCGTCTCAACGTCTTTTGTGGTCTACTGCACTTTCTCTTACAATCTCTTAGGTACTATTGCATAATTATTTTACTCCATTTATCCTTTCCTTTGACCATGTGGCCTGCCAATTTCCACTTTGTCTCCTTATTTTCAAAGTTATGTCCTGGAAATTGTAAAACTTCAAAGATATTAATTAATATTGATATGGTCACTAGATGAATAAGTTACGTTAGCTTATCCTACTACACGAAAGTTTGTAATTATGGATGAATGTTTGTTACTCACACGCAGAAACTACTGAAGATAAAAATAAAATTTTCGCGTTGTAGCGGGCGAAGACGATGGCAGCAGCTACCTAGTTGCGTGATAAAAGTCCCGTATGTAGGGACTGAATAAACACGGTAGTGGGGACGACCGGGAATAAACCAATGAATGAACTGACTTGATATTACATGGATCTCTCTACTTTTTGCGGTAGAAGAACTGAGTTGTGCGACTTGGCTTTTTTTACAAGTTTTGTTTTTAGTGGGATCTCATCTCTTTTTGTAGATACTGAATCGACAATACTAGATTTATTCGAACTTGGACCAGTCTTATTCATTGATTTGAAGTACCTACCTTTACTGCTAAAGTAGGTACTCGACAAGCCGAATCAAACAAGTCCAAACTCAACGGGGTTAAGTCGTTTTATAACTGTATTCTTATGGTCACCTTCCACCTTCATCAACATACCCTGGACACCATCTAAAGACAAAGTACTCGTCAAAATGAATCAAACGAGTCTACTAGATGGGTTATGTGGTTGTCGTTCACGGAATCACGGAATTCCTATGGCCACCTTCAAGCTCCATCATCAGACCCTGGGTACCATCTAAAGACAGAGTACTCGTTAAAACGAATCAAACGAGCTCAAACTCGATGGGATAATGTCGTTTTATAACAGAATTCCTATAGCCACCTTTCAGCTCCATCAACCACCACCACCACCATCAAACCACCATCTAAAGACAAAGAAAACTCGATGGAATTATGACATTCTAAAATGGACTTCCTGTGGCCAACTTCCAGCTCCATCATCAAACCCTGGGCATAATCTAAAAACAAATCAAACGAGTCCAAATTTGATGGGGTTGCGTCGTTTTTCCTTGATTTATACAATACCACTATGTAATTGTTTTCTTGAAGCTTTTATATCTGCTAGAAGTGCCTTAGAATTTTGATGATCGGTCAGTCAGTCAGGCAGCCAGTGACAAAATTAAGGAACTTTGATTAGTTATAATTAATTCTTAAACTTCTGGTTCAAATTGAATGAAATTTAAATTATAGGTACAGTAAAAAATAAAAACTCAGGGTTATAGTTTTATCCACAACGAAGTTATAGGAGGTCGAAAATGGCCTGAACACATTTCGAGAAAAGGATGGTAGGGCCGTGCCGCTTTATTCTTCGACTTGGTGAGATGTAATAAGCTATTGGTACTCTATGGCTTACTCCAT
This sequence comes from Diarsia rubi, assembly GCA_932274075.1. NCBI lineage: Eukaryota > Metazoa > Arthropoda > Insecta > Lepidoptera > Noctuidae > Diarsia > Diarsia rubi. The sequence continues at coordinate 12,747,264 of OW026429.1, forward strand.
TAATAATACAGGCGCGATGTTTTGTTACAGCCTTCGTATCGACCTGCTAATTAAATTAGAAACTAACATACTAGAACACACGACAGGTAAACAGGAAAGACCTAATTGACTGATAGAAATTCGATCATGATTCTAAAAATAATACGATCGGAACAGAGGATCAGCGTTTGAATGTTAGGCTATTTATACAAATGAGAAAGTTCGAGCGTCCAGCCAATGTTTGCGTAGGGGTGAACCATCGCTGACCTGTGGACGCTGAGTTATGGCTGTGGTTATGGGCTAGCTCGCCGTCCGTCTTATGATGACAGGCTGTGTCTACAGCCTCAAAAAGCAAAGCCTGCCAGGGCTGTAGAACTGTTCGAAACAGATACTGCGGCCCCGGAACACAAAAGGCTAAAAGGGAACATGGGGTGAGTTTTAGTCAGTAGAAATCTGACACATTAATGATTTCCCACCCACAAAAAAAAGAGGTGAACCATGTTGTCAAAAGTTAGGCTGAGGCCAAACGAGCGTAATTTTGTGAGTTAGTCGCAGAGTCGTGTGTCGTGTTGTGTGAGTCGGCAGACAACTCATTTTGCGTCGCCGTCTGAATCAAATAAGACTTTTGTATGAAACCTATTGCATCAGAATTTCTGCGACTCACGACTCACAAAATTACGCTCGTTTAGCCTCACCCATAACTTACGTCAACCAAGCAAAAAATGCTCTTGTTGGCGTTTCGATAAAGCCATTGACTAATATTCTTCGAAAAAGCCCTAGCATATGCAGTTTCAGAGTTCTAAAATGAATTACTTTATGATTCTTACGCTTCGCTTCTTCATAAAGGGGTAAGTAGGTATCTCTGGGGTGAGAATGCCACATTTTACGTTGTTTGCCAATTAAGGTACTAAAGTACGGTCCTTTGGATTTATGTTTAAGTTTATAACTTACCTACATAGGTAAGAAATTCGTAATTTTCTAGTAAGAGGCAACCATGCCAAATATTTAGTATGGGAAGTATAGTTGGCTATAAAAGCATTTGGCAGTCTCATGCAGCTCAGTCGTTGCTATTGTTTACTTGTGTTCGAACGTCGCTCATCGATATCATAAGATGGCGTTTCCTAGAATAATACCAGGTCGGTGGCTATCAGACCAAAGCTTTAGCATGTGCATGCCACCACAGGACTTTCTATATCCATTTTACGATACGAATTCCAATTATTTTCGTTCTTGGAAGTGTTATGATAACGGCCAAACTATTTCTAAAGAATTCGGATCCACAATAGAAAACGAGAAAGGTAACTATAAAATTACATTGGATGTTCAACATTTTCGTCCGGACGACATCAGCGTGACAGTGACAAGTACTGAAATAATAGTTGAAGGGAAACATGAAGAGAGACAGGACACCCACGGATTTATTTCGAGGTAGTTTAAAAGGCGCTATCCCTTGCCAAGCCATTGTTCGGCAGAGAACGTCACCTCTACAATGTCTTCAGACGGTGTCCTCTCTATTATTGCTGAGAAGAGATCAACTAAAGAAACTGAAAAAATTGTACCAATCAAGATGTGTGGCGCGAGTTCCAGAAAGACTCAAAATGAAAGCAAAATGTCTTCACAAATTAAATCAACACAAAATTATGCAAAAAAAAGTATAAGGGATACTGAAGATATCAAAGCGTGTAGCAAAGATAGAATTGAAATATTGCTGAAAGAAGATCATAGTCGTCTACTAAAACCAGAACTACTCAAGGAGGCTGTCGCAAGCACCAATGGAGAGAAGACGTCGTCTAAACAGGTCATAGAAATAGTGGATATTTCTGAAAAAAAGGATGCCTCGAATATCGATGCCACGCCGAACAAGATAGAGGAATCAATTGCAAAATCAAATCTGGGATTGTCGGTTTTGACTGATCAATTGGAGCAAACTTTAGCTTCTACTTCAGCCATGGGTGGAATTAAAGGCATGTCCAGCATGTCAAAGACATCAATAGAGGAAAGTTCGTCATCATTTAAGTCGTCGTCATCCATGTCTTCAACCATGAAGAGCAGTGGGAAGATAGGTGAATATGTCAGTGACATCATCACCGCAGAACTGAAGGAAGCTGCTGAAAACATATAAACATGTCGGCTGGTTTTTACAATGTTTATTACTTAACTCTAAAAGATTTTGTTTATTACAAATTCGAATCTTAATTTATATTAAGTATAAGTCATTGATTTGTAAACTTACACAACAAGAGCATTATTAATTAATTTAAATGTCTATAAACTCATAATCTCTTTAATTAAACCCTCACTTTGGTGAAGCTAGTAATATCAATACAATAAATAAGCAATAAAGAGATCATTGAAGACTAATATCAGGTATACATCAACAGTATGAGCCTAGCTTGAAGAACTTCATGATAATTATTGTTATCATGAAGATGCAATGGAGGTCATTTCAAGTCAACAATTGATTAGTATGTACAACTGCAACAAATAATATGAATAAAGACTTGCTTCTTTCGCAATTTAATGTCTAAAAATTTATAACGCTAGCCGCACACTAGTCATAAAATTACTGAAAAAGTAAAAACATAACAAAATAACAATCTTAAAGACAAATGCAAACATCACACTGACTACAGTTATAAATTCACTGGGTCCACTTTACGTATAAGTGTCATTATCTTTATATTCTATTTAAGTCTCTTCGTCACAACACTCTTGCACCTCATCAATGTTTTTATCACTAACCAGTAGTTCTGAGGTGCAGCGGTAAGGACGTATTGACTGTTAACATCTGTCATTCTTGACTGACGGGTTGAGGTCGTGGAAGTAGGCATGGGCCATGGCGTCATCGGCAGGCATCCTCAGTGCTGGGTTGCAGGTAAGGAGGCGGGCAAGAAGGTCCCGCCCTCTGGCTGGCAGGCGTGGCACTACCTGAGCCAGCCCTAAACTGGGCTGATATATCGACAATGGCTTGTAGTCAGGCAGTTGAGTCACTCCAGGCCATGTGTCTTCATTTGGAGTACCTGGAAATTATAATAAAATAAACAGATTAATACTTTGTATTGAAACACATCTTGTTAGGAAGGAAGACTGACAATTTATTTAATAATTTAATAAGAATAACTCTGTGGAGAGATGTTATGCCTGTTTTATTTCTATATTTGCAACTTATATTAAAAAGGTTTACTGATGATTTTGACATTAAAGTTCATATCAGTGTACTACCAAGTTACAAATAAATTCACAGTACATTACATCAAACATATTACCAAAACTGGTTTTCTTTTCATACAACAGCAGTCCTTCTAATAACAAAGATTCCTTTTGCACACATTTGTCTTTAACTGCTGGGCTTTAGCTGCTTGATGATAGAGTAACATGTTCAAACAGCTACTTACCAAGAAGTTTGAAAATCCTTTTCAATTGATCATCAACATCAGACCCAGGGAATAGTGGTCTTCCAGAGTTGGCTAGCTCTGCAAATATGCACCCTGCTGACCACATATCAATGCTTGTAGTATAGAGCTTGGCGCCGAACAGAACATCCGGGGGCCGGTACCAGAGCGTCACCACCTCCGCCGAGTAGCATTTCACAGGAATACCAAAAGCTCTAGCCAGGCCAAAGTCAGCTAATTTCAATTCACCATTTTTATTAATCAACAAATTCTGAGGCTTCAAGTCCCGGTGCAGGACATTGTGGCTGTGGCAAAAGGCTAGTCCTCGGAGTAGCTGATACATAAACGATTTGACGACATCCAAATCAATCTCACCATTCAAACTGTCGAAATACTTCTTCAAATCTTGATCGCAATGCTCGAATACTAAAGTCAATTTCTTTTCACTGTGCAAGACGTCGTATAGCCGAACGATATTCTTATGCTTTAACTCTTTCAGAAGGCAAATTTCACGTAAAGCAGAGGATGGTACTCCTTCATCATCGTCATCTAACCTCACCCTCTTCAGGGCCACTATTTCATGAGTTTCTTTGTTTTTAGCTTTAAACACTGTGCCGTACGTCCCCTCACCAATTTTCTCTAATTTCTCGTACTTCTGCATTATTTTTAATTATAAAGTAAATCGGCAGTATAAAATCGATTGTTTATTCCGCTTCGCCAGGTACAGGTACCTCGTCCTCTTGATCCTCTTCCTCTTCTCAGGATTGGCAGGATTTATGACATTGACAACTGTCAAAGCAAGTTTGTAAAGCTTGCTAGTAAGTTACTAAATAATAAAAACAAGTTGTGTTAATTATTATATTAAAATGGTTTTGCTGATTACGAAATTCTATTCTATTTGGACTTGGGACATGAACGAATTCAATTTCACAAAAATTTGCAACTTTTACTTTAAGATGGTCTGTAACTGTCTTTTAAACGTGAGTGCATTCAGAACATTTAATTTAGACAAGTTTAGGTTGTCACTCTTTAACATTTCCTTAGAATAATGTAAAATATATATAGTATTATTTTACAGTTAGTTATAGGCTTTAAAAAATTATTAAATAGGCACATGTTAATTAAAATATGCAGTGACTGTAAAACTATTTGTTTCTAAAATATAAAGTTTCGGAACGAATTCTGTGTTTGCAAAATAACATTCATTCAATGATCAATCAAATCAATTCATTCACAAAAAACTCAAGTCAAAGCCAAAAAGTTGAATTGTCATATTTTCATTATTATTTTTTTTGGAAAGTGATCTAGATTTTTAAGTATTTAAAAATTGAATTGATAAGGTAAGAGTGCTGTAGTTATTTGATAAAAAAAAAATATTTAACACAACTTGTTGAGAAGTGTATAAATATTAGGAAAGTAAACATTATTACGTATTAGTTGACGATGAACACATTATCACGAGCGCGTGTTTGTAGATGAGCGAGGGCGAAGGAACACTGGTGGACAAGTCGGAAAGCAGCTCATTCGAGGACCTCGCAGCTGCGGCGGCAAATGAGATCGAGGAGGCGAAGCTGGCCGAAGCAGCGGCTTCAAAGGAGAAGTCAGATGACACAAAAACTGATGAGTGGCAAGATTTGCTAGGGTCAGGCGCACTACTTAAAAAGGTCAGATGAGACTTTGATTAACATAGTGGATCCACAATATTATAATTAACAAATGTTTGCCATCTGTATCTTGTTTGGTCTAGATTGTAACAACATTTGGTGATATTAAACATTCAACATGAAATAATTCTTCCTTAAGAGATTATTTTTATACACACTAGCACTACTACTGGGGAAAACTTCACTATTTTAGGTCATTTATAATATGTTTTGTAATTTTGCTTTTCTACTTTGGACTTAGATTTGATAGCTTGTATGTAAAATTATGTAAATAAGCAACATAATTTTCCTACCAATCATGATTTCTTTTGTTTTGATAGTGAGTGATTCATAGGACAAAATATTAAATGATTTAAAAGTCATTGTTGTTATTATTCAAATATTATTTGCATCTAGTTTTTCAGATATTGATGTATTGCAACAAACAAAACATAATAGCTTTGACTTGGCAACATCCTCCATTTAAATAATTATTAGTTTATTTTTTACAGATAGTAAAAGTAGGTGAAGATGCAAATGGTTTGCGCCCCCACAGAAGTGATATTTGCAGAATTAGTTATGAGGTCAAAATTAAAGACACTAACAATGTTGTGGAAAAACGTGATCATGTCAAGATTTACTTGGGTGACAATGAAGTAAGCATATTTTTATTATTTATGGTCTTACAAGAATATGTTACGTCTTTTGTAAATATAATGAGTATTCAAATTAATACAAAAATTACATGTACATGTTGTTATGGGCCTCAGAATTGCAAGGAATGTTTGTGGGTAAGAAACATGACCATTAAGGGCTCTGTTTCAGTCAGGTAAGAAACAAACACACAAGGAAAGGCAAGGATGGAGAACTTTGTTCAGCTGGTTCACAATAATATGATAAGCTTACAAAAAAATGTGCCTAGATGATTAACTAAATAAAAAACTTTCATAGGTGTGCTAATGGTTAAACTTTAGGCAAAAAACACAAAACTTGCAAGTCACTATGAAAGAATAATTTCATCCTGATACGATGAGATGCAACGTATTAAAGTTATTGTTGATAATGCAATGTAATGCAAAAAATTTCTTGCTAAAATTCAAGTTTAGTTAAAATCTGATATGGAAATTTAGAAACTCTGCATTGTAGACACTTTACAAATAAAATTGTATGGAATATAAATATTTTACACAAGAAGACATTTGAATAAGTAATTAAGTTAAATAATATATAAATGCAATAATATTATCAAATAATCAGTTATTGACTTTTTAATTTCCTGGAACAATATACCTAACTATCTAATCTTGCATCTGTCTATCTGCGATAGCCATTGTTCCAAAAGTTTGTTCCAGTTGGCAATCAGAGGAAGTGTGATAGTCCAAGATAATCTTATCAGGTCTTTATATAAGGATTCTATTGTTTATATGACGGCATGTGATTGGTATTACAGTTTACTGTGTTGTTTTGTGCTGGATTAGGTGTTATGATAAGTAAGACATACAGGATGTATGGCCTTAGTAATTACTTATAGGCAAGTTATTATTCTTAACTCGAGAGGCTAGATTGTTGCTTAATACAGTATACAAAGGGTATTGTTGTTAAAAAAGTGGAACTCTGCCAAATTGGAACAAAGAAAGGCCTTTCAATAGTACAAAAGTGATTGAGAGACCATGTCACAATCATGTGTGGAGTAGTATTTTTGATGGTGGCAAAACAAACATTTGGCTACAATCAAATATATTTTTTTAAAACTAATTAGAAAATATTACATTTTTAGATTCTGCAAGGCCTGGACTTAGCAGTAACAATGATGTACAAAGGTGAAGAATGTCTTCTACAATTGGCCCCACGATTTGGTTTTGGTGAAAATGGCCTGAAGCCTGGTGAGAATTTGGGCCTCATAGGTGTGATTGATGCGCCCAAGTATGAGGGCCCTGTTATAGGCGGCGAAACTTGGCTTGATGCCCGCGTTGAACTTCATGATTGGGAGGAAGAGCCTGAACATGAAAGTCTTTCTGTGGTTGAGAAAATGGAAACTGGGTAAGTCAAAAAACCCAATCAATATTTTTTTTATGAAATTAGTTTTTTTCTTAGTGAAGTACTTAATATACTAGTAGAATACATTTCGTACGGTCCGAGCGGCTGAGCCAGACCCAATGTTTATCTTCAAAAACTCACAAATGTCTTGAACCTGCACTTTGTAAAACATAAAATTCGCCAGTTGCTGTGCCACTTTTTATACCGTAACAGGTTACTTAGTTTATTGACCTTATGACATTATCTTGGCACGTAATTTGATTAAATGAATACTATCCAAAATAAGACTGAAGATAAAAAATATTGTATTTAGATATGCTAATTAAGGCTTTGTCGTCATTCGAGTTTATTTTTGAAGCGGTAGGTAGTGGAGCTTATGTTGTTTTTGCATGTCAGGTGCAAATTAAGCTAATCATTATGGCAACTACATTATGTACATTGTTTAACTGTTCACTTTGTACAAAACAGTACATAAGTGTTGTAAAATTAGAAAGTTGTCAATGCTATTGTCCTGTTCGCTCCTTTGAAGCCAAATCAAACATATACTATTCTGTCGATTGTTTCAAAGCAGTCTCGCCCTTGAATATATTAACATAAAACTCTGATGTAGATAGCGAAACCTTGACACATTAAATTAACAAATACTTGGTTTATTGTGATTGCTTATACGAGTATATTGGGGTCAGTGTATACGCGTATCGTACAGTTTTCTTTATCATGTGTTTGGATAGACTATCAAACTATAACTTGTTGACATTGTTTCGAATATCGAATATACGTAGAAATATTCGATTTCCGAAACAATAATGACCGAAATATTCGCTTTCGTTGCATGCATTGACCTAACATGTATGGAATTGATTTGACTCTATATCGCTTTAATGCTTTAGTGGGCTTGGCCTACACTACAATTTATACATTTAGGTGCAGTAGTGTTATTTCTAAACAATTGTATAATTAGTGCTTCTATGTAATCCATAAGTAAAGTATATATAACTGTTGCAAGTTACGATAGTGGCGAAATCAAATGTTAGGTAGCGACCTGCCTGATCAAGGTTTATTTAAACCTGTGTTTCAGGCCACCACTTTACATTGTAAAATTTAATTAGGACAGGAAAAGTTTTAAAATAAAGTAAATCTAGGAACAAAAACATTAAAACTAACTTAATTACAATATGTACAGCTAAATACATATCAAATCAAACCAGGACTTCTAGAAGTTTTCTAGTGTCTTCTTCTTATAGTTGACCATAAGACCATTTTATGGCCACGTTGGCCATGAAAGTGCCAAAAAGATCATTTTTTTTTAGAAACAACGCATTTCGAAGTAAAAAACTATTTTACTCTTGCGTCACACTTGTGACCTTTTAGTTAGAATTTATGTTTAGTGGGTGTGTCTCTTATTGGAAACAGCTGCGTAGCGATTTCGCAAATACATAATTATGTTTATTAATGTTCAATTTGCGAGGAAGTAAGAGACAGGATATAACTGTTATGGATAAGTATTAGCTTAAAACTCATAACATTGGTTATTTATTTAATTATTTTTGGTGTTTGTGACGAAAACTAACTACCATAACCGTTAGGTCGTGGCCTAACCCCGAATGTCCTACAGATCTTAGTAACACGCTGCCCAACCTCAACGTAAAAATACCTAATGATTTGAACTTCGCAATTTATGAAATTAAAAAAAAATATTCAGGAAGGATTTAGTCATCTAGGTAGGCTTGTGGGTAAATAATAACAGCAGCTTGAGTAGATCTTCAGGTTAAGCCATGCTTGCCTGGGTTGGTCCGTGGATGGATGAGTACCTGTTACATAAGTAAAGGGTTTCCTCCGTTCCTCGGAAAGCACGTTAAGCTGTTGGTCCCGGCAGTCGTTTGTACATCCTTGACAGTCGTTACAGGACTACCTGTAACGACTGTCAAGGATGTAACACTGGATGTCAGATTTTAGGGCCCCTGCTGACTACAGCAGAGGCCCTAAAATCTGACAACCAGTGTTACCAAGGGATATGATTTTGATTTGATTTTGATATCGTATTACCTACCCAAATACGAGTACCCAGTACTAAGTGGGTTGATAATAATGATCCGGTTAGACTGGAAGCTGACCCCAACATATGTATAGTTGGGAAAAGGTTAGGCAGAGGATGATGATGATTATTTGGTCATCTATGCCCACTTGAAAAATTAACCACGTATCTTCTTTTTATATATGTATAATTCTACTGTACGTGTGTATGTCACTGAACTCCTCCTAAACGACTGGACCAATTTCGATGTTTTTTTTTTGTGTGTGTAGGTAGGTTCGAGAATGGTTTAGATTCACAATTGGACCCGGTAGGTGGCGCAGCAGTCCGGGCAGGATGACGTCTGCCAGGTCCGCTAGTATAAAAAGCAGTTTTACATCAGAAAATCTTATTCAATTTTTAATCTATTTCATTGACCTATTTTGATCCTACTCTGCATGTTCATAAGGTCCATTTTCTTACAGCGTGCGTCGCCGTGCCCGCGGTAACTGGTGGTATGGCCGTGGGGAGCCAACTCTCGCCGTTCAGCTATATAGACGCGCTCTAGACGTCTTGGATGACAGCGATGGCGGCATCACTGCGCCGACGCCGACTGGCGAGATCCCCGCCACATCGGATGATCTGCAGGCGTTGTTAGATGAACGACTCCGGGTACATAACAATATGGCTGCCGCACAGCTGAAGGCGGGAGCGTATGAGGCTGCCTTGCAGGTATGTTGGAAAATTCAGGTGGAATAAGGAGATATTCACCTTCAATTACATAACAAACTAAGCTTTTCACGAGAAGATGTGAAATACGTACTTGTTTATTATTATTAACTAGAAAACATTTCCTATATCGCCCATGACGACAGCTCTGACAACCAGAGGAGGCAGAAATCTTCCATTTTGAGTCTAGATGCAGAGCTCCTAAATATTAAATACTATATGTGGTCCCGGTCAGATAATTTCAGTTCTCCAATATCGTTATTTTTAATGTTACAGGCAGTAACTCGAGTCCTAACCTGCCAGCCACAGAACGCCAAGGCCTTATACCGCAAATCTCGCATCCTGTCCTCGATGGGGCGCAACTCGGAGGCCCTGGAGGCCGCAAGGGCCGCCGCAGCCGCGGCCCCGGAGGACTCGGGGGCCCGCAAGGAACTGCAGCGTTGTGAACAGAGGGCTACCAGAGAGAGGTCGGTAGAGAGGAGGCTAGCGAAGCGTATGCTCGGAAACCCACAGCCGAAGAGCGGTTCGCCTGATAAGAAACCTAGTAGAGCCAAGGTGAGTTTTTTTTAAACTATCGACTGTGTTCCTTTGAGAGCGTGGTGTTGCATTTTTAACTGACAGCGCCTACTTCAGACAAACGTGAAAAGTATCATGTGTGAAATAATATTAGATACTCGCCTAGGATATACACTATACACCTAACGATTACAGTACATTTCTATATGTATGGATTCTATATGAAAGGAACAAGAAAATATGCCGCGCCGAGCCCCCAATAAATTGACGTAGCGGCTGCATAATGATTGTATACTCATCTTCATAACTCTGTGTGCTCTCTGTGTGTCAGCTTCAATGTGTGTAGTATATGAAAAATGAAAATGAAATGAAAAATATTTTTATTTAAACAAAATGCTTCATAAACAATGATTTGTGTTTGGAGCCTCCTTTATATATAAGTATTATTGTCCCTTGCACAGATGCTGGTGTGGGGTTCCATCCTGCTGAGTATCCTGATGGGCGTGGCGAGCGTGCTAGTGTATCGCTACAAGTTGCAGGCGCACTGACGGCACGGCAACACCGCAACACCACAAGTAAGTCACGTATCTGCTTCCTCACAATCATCATCGTATAGTAGTCCTCTGCTAGACACATCTCCAATAGGATAGTTGACATAAAAAATCTAATTAGTCCGTCAGACATATTTTTTCTTTTTTCACATAAACAAAAAATGAAGACAATGCAGTGCTTCGAAAAGTTGTGCGACGTCACAGTTTGGTACATTTTTTACCAGAAAGTGACGTCACAAGCCGGACTCATGATCTTTCAATTCTCGGCAACTCACAAACCGGTGTTACCAGCCACCCTGCGGAAATTGTCACCACCTAGCCTGAGGGCGCCGTCAACACGTCTATTCCACATCGGATTTTTTTCTGAGTTTTTTGTGTTTCTCGCTGGCTCGGCAGTGGAATCAGTATGCGATCAACTCTGATAATAATATACAGGGTGTTTGGAAGGGAGCTGTACATACGCCTAGGGTAGAAACTAGGGATAGTCTGCTACCTACCCCCGCCCATTATATTGACCTTGGCCTCAAGGTTTTTTTTTAATTTAAAATTATTTCTTTACCTTACTACGGTACTTCAGGCCCCATAACTTTTCTTCTCCACAATTTTCTGGTGTAAAATAATTTTTTGCAGGACCCTAAGACTCTAACGATTAAAACAAGACCATTAGCCGACCGGTCCCATGGATAGATTTTGAGCTACAGGTAGTTTTAGTCAAAAAGTCAAATAAAAAATAATAATAAATTAAAAAAAAACCTTGAGGCCAAGGTCAATATAATGGGCGGGGGTAGGTAGCAGACTATCCCTAGTTTCTACCCTAGGCGTATGTACAGCTCCCTTCCAAACACCCTGTATACATCTCTTTTACTGATGGACTTACATATATCTATTGTACAGACGCCAGCACTACTACAATCTGTCAGTTTATTTTTAAGATTTGCAACTTTATCGCTAGTGAATTGGAAAATTTAACAGTTTCGGGTAGCTTTATGTGCGTTTGTTGAGCGAATAAAATGTTGAACGTTAGTCGCTTCCACGTCGACGGACGGGGGATAAGTGCCTTAGGATCGTACTCTATTTGTATTAAAGACAAGATTGCTGCATTTGAGACGATTTATAGACATTTTCAGCTTATATGCTCATCTTTCTTTTTTTTTCAGGTAATGGCGAGTCCGATGGTGTTATTGGAGGGGAATGGTGCACACTATACTTAAGGCCACGTCATATCTTCGCTGATAAAGAATCATAAATAAGCCTTCTTTAATCTATCATCGGTCTTTACCCTATGTATTGATTACGAGAGAATAATATGTATAGTTATTGTTACTGCTGTAAATAATTACTTTAAAAAAAAAGTTCTCGTTAGAATTGCCAGAGTGCAATCTCATTATTTTTTTATATTTATACAAGTTACGAATTGTTTTGTCTATGACAAATACAGCAGACTTTAATTATGTGGACGTCAGACAGTATTTGAATAGATCAAATTCGGAGAAGTGATGTGACACGGTAACAGTTGGTTTAGTAGTTTAAATGTGCAAGTTTAAGTAAGGCGTTTTATGACAATATTGCACGGCAACAAGACGCAATGCCGTATTTAGACTGGCAAAGATATCAGTACCTAATATAAAAAAAATACATATTTTCGTCGTATTTTTATCCTAAATAAATCTATCCTAGATTTATTTTTTCCAATAATAATTGTTATTCATAATAGGCAATATTAAATGTACCGTCTGTATTGTAAAACGGGGATAGGTGTAGGTGATTAGATATTTGCAGTTATTTTAATCATTGGCTTATTTTGACCGTTTGCATTTACGTCTAAATTTTAATGTATATATTTATGTGTAAATTCTGTTAATAGTTAGTGCCAAAATGTATAATATTATTATGTGTAGTATATATTTCGATAGTGTCTGAAATCGCATTCTGCAGAAGACAATTGTAGGAAAAACAAAAAGTCTAACTTATTACATATTTTTCGACTCTATATTTGAAATGAATGATGGAAGCATTTGGGTAAATAACTAAAGCATTCCAGCTTGTTTTTATTTAGAACTCAAATATTTTTTTATGAAACGTTGGGAGGCACTTTCCTCCGGTTGTAAGGGTGCTTTTCACTCGCATTTATGTATCCGTTGCAGTTTTACTACTAACTGATCAATAAATTTCAGGTAGCTATACACTAGATAAATTACAGTACGATCAAATTATCTTGACAGGTCTGAACATAGGCTCTGCGAAATTTTACGCATGTATACTCGCGAAGAAAACTGTTATTGCAGATAAACAAATATACGATCAGAAAATATCTAATACAGTGAGAAAATACAAATGAAATAAATATCAAAACACTTTTAGATACGTAATCTACATTTTTAACTCCATTTTCTTTTTCCCCTTTCATATACTGAGTTAAATCGTAAATAATTTTTCTCGTCTGGCGATTTAAGACACTACTATGCTTTGGTGGCATATTTGACGAAATAAGTGCCCACTAACTTTCCTAACCAATAATAAAACAAATAACAGTAATATTAAAAACAACAACAAAAACACAACGAAAACTTTTCTAATCGAATGTGCTCAAGACAGAGATAGCAACACAAACACCAAACAAATGCTGTCGTGTGACTGAGATATAATACCTCGTACCGAATATTGCCGAACTTGCACGAAGGTCACGAAGTTAACAAAAAGAGATGTGCATGTGCAATGGGTGTCGTTTAATCGATTATTCTTCGAATCGATTGAAATTAAGTAATTAAAAGATATTTCTATTCACTTTTATATTGAGATTTTAAATGTTCGTAAACATTCGTTATTCAAGAAGTCTGTAATAGATTTCTAAAATATAAGTAAATCATGTCTTATATCAGAGGAAACATAATGTTACTATCAATTTTTTTTCTAATAAAGACGAAAACTCAATTATTAATGATTAAATTCACTTTATTAGTTAATGTATCTTCTAAACACTAATAATAACGTATTCCAAATAAAACTAATCGATTACAATATTTGATCGTTTATAGGATTGATTGTGTTTATGTAAGGTGCCTTCACCTCATGTCACCATTTGGTTCCTAATAAATGTTACTGCGCAGCGTTCTGCACGAAGTTCGGACCTGCCAAGATAATTTGTTCGAACTGTATGTAGTTCTCACGTTTATCTCCTAGATATCGCTTACAGGTGGTGAAACTGCAGATCAACAATTCATTACCAGTGATTTTTTTTCACAAAAAGTATGTATACTTCGAAATTTATAGTTATTTTTGTCAATTGAATTAAAATGCACACAAATAATGTAAAATTAGGTTTATTTAGGACATTGGTTTGGCTAGGGGTCGCTGCGACGCCTATAGAATATCATTATCAATAAAAAACACAAAAAAAAATGGTGGTTCCAGTATACACTTACTTACACTAATAAAAAAATTGTTAAGATAATTTGTTTATTATTTTTGTTCCTGTAACATAAATAAATAAAGTAGCATGCTGTTAGAAATAAAAATATTTGTAATAAAGTACAAAAATATTTTGTTGAAGGAATGTGTTTTAGTATTTATACAGTGTAGAAGGGACACTGACTCACGAAGGGTTACCACATATTCAGTACATCATACTGAACCACAAAACCGAAAAATGTATAGAACAGCTAAAAAAAACCGGCCAAGTGCGAGTCGGACTCGCGCACTAAGGGCCATTACCATTATCTATAGAAATCGCGTTTGTTGTATGGGAGATCCCCTTAAATATTCATTTTATTTTTAGTATTTTTAGGAATACATAATTTCTATAAATTGAACTGTCTAGCTGTCGCAGTTCTTGAGATACAGCCTGGTGACAGACAGCCGGATGGAAAGACTACGAAGTTTTAGTAATAGGGTCCCGTTTTTACCCTTTGGGTACGGAACCCTAACCAGCTGTTATACTGCCATACATTTTGCCCGTGTAGGTATCGCACTTTTGTAGGGAACAGCAGATTTTTGTTTCGGGGGCTTAGAATGATGTACCGAATACGTGGTGACCCTTTGTGGGTCAGTGTTCCTTCTACCCTGTATAGAAAATAACTTTCCCTAAATTAAGTAGTTATTGCTATGTTAATGTACTATCATTGTAAGTACAAAATATATTGCAGCAGCACGGTTCAATCTTATTTTCAGTAAATTTCACAAACAGCGTCGTGAAAATGTCATTTAAGTGCCGATAGAACCAGCTACACCATACTTATTAGTTTGCCTCATATATTTAACGAGCGCTTGTACTTCCACAAAGCCTCTTACAACCCGTCGTGTACCTATAAATAATCAACATCACGCCTATTTCCCCAAAGCATCCGGCAGAGGTACCTATAGCACATATGAATAAATATTTATACTATATTATAAAGTTCACAAAAAATTGGACGTTGCTATAATACGCGGTAATCACATAAAATTAATGGCAATATTTAACAACTTTTATGCGTATAGTCTCACAAATCACTTCGGGGTTTCGACAACATAGAATACCTTTGGTAACTGACTTAACTATATCACAGTCTTGACTTGAAGGTGAACATCCTGGCTAGCCAGTTGATGACATGCGCTAGTACTTCTAGCTGAGCGATAGTGGCTATTGCCTGGATGCTGAACAACGTTGCTACAAAGTCGTACACCAGTTTGGGCGAGAACACACTCCACACAAACAAGTGGTTTCGGAAGACTCTCGCTACGATGCAATACACAAGTACGGCGTATATTCGGTGTAACGCGAGGATGTTCGTCGCTCGCCATATTGTTTGTAAGTACCTGGAAATATAATAAATAAAGTGTTAAGACCTTCCTCACCATGATTTACCGGAATATACAACTAATGTAACATTGAGCCCGTGGTAGATTGGACATTTATCACTGGTTTAGCTTGAGGCCTAGAATTGGTGGGCCGCGGGTTGTACACTAGTTATCGCGGCCTTGACATAGAGGGCTAACAAGGAACATGGGTGGTTTTTAGTCAGTAGAAGTCTGACACTCCCTTTCGCTCTGCCCAAGAGCGGGAGGGGTTAATCGATGATTTTCCACCCGCCAAAAAAAATAGGCCTAGCATTGGTCCTTGTCACTCCTCTCTCATCTATGATAGCAACATTTCGCATTATTTATTAGATTTAAATAATCATTATCAAGAGCTTGTTGTACGTGGCCTGTGGACGGTGAGTAATAGCTAGCTCGCCCTCCGTCCATCTTACGACGACGACAGGTCGTGTTGACGGCGCGTTCGTGTTCCACGCGCGCCTCAAAGAGATGTCAGCAACATGGAAGGGGCATCACATTCCTTTGTTCGTCGCCGCTCTCTACTCCGTTTCGTTCACATCTGTGCGGCTTCCCGTGACGGCCACAAGGTTTAATAGTTCAACACTCACTGTTGCCACGAGTCAGCCCTAGCGGCGAGACCCGCGAAGAGCGCGGCGCCTGCGAGCGCGGGCCCGGCGTAGGCGTGCAGCCCCATGCGCAGCGCCACGCGCGCGGGGCAGTACTCGCGCAGCCCCACGTAGCCAGAGCCCAGGTCTACTGACGACAGGCTGTTGGAGTTGCCCTGTGACGAACGTTATGGTTAAAGTGTGTGGGGAGGTCTGAAGAAACCATAATTCGTTCTGGAAGTTACGAGCGCAGTTTACAAGTTTATATGGGGAATTTAAACTTGGTCATTAATCTTTAATTTTGGTGAATCTCTTGATGTTGCTAAACATTTACCCACTAGTAATTTTTCCTGTATCGTGGGTGCGTTTACAAACATTTTAATTCACATACACAAACAGCCAGACCTGGAACAACTATCTGTAGGCCATACAAATTTGCTCCGAACCCGCGACACGCAGCGCAGCAGTCGATCGCTCAGCCGCTGTGCCAACCGTGCCGTCAGTTGAAACTCTAGGCTAAATTATTTTTAGAAAAATTGAATCACTTATTATAATTAGTCTAAACTCACCTGATAAAAGAAGAACAGGTTCCCAATCCACATGTGCACTAGTGTTTTACTAATAATGTCAACAACTTCACTCTTTCTAACCGACTTAGAATGTAACAGTTTGTGGTCCATACACTCAGAGGTCAACATACACGTTATATAAATACTAGGCACCATTATCACATTGTGTGGTCTCATTAGTAACACAACAATCAACATGAGATCGTTCAACATGATGTGGCAGGCTGACCGAACAAGATTCAATTTCACTTCTTCAACATTCCATGGCTCTTCGATCAAAGCATCATAAAAATAATCTTCAGTTTTCGCTTTTGGCTTATTATACACGAACTTAGTAGCGTTTGAGGTAGATAAATCTATAGGTTTCAAGCCGCAGTACTTCAGTGATCCGACATAGGAAAACATTTCAAGTAGGAACTGGACTATAAGTATGGCCCAGAACATGTTGACTATTAGCACTGGGTCCCAGGTCTTGATATCTTCGAATGGCGTGTCTAGGGCTTTGGATGCTATTCGGTAGCAAAATATGCATCCCACAGCGGCTATGGTCAGCCCCGATTGGACGTAAACGACGTTGTTGAGGTAGCGAAGGTTCCGTAAACATATTACTAATGTTACTATTGTGCCTGTAAAACGAAAATAGGCTATTTAGAACCAAATTATCTACACTAATATTATAAAGAGGACAGATTTGTTTGTTTGTAACAAATTGGCTCCGAAACTACTGGAGTGATTTGAAAAATTCTTTCACTGTTGGGAAGCTACACTATCCCCGGGTGACATAGGCTACTTTTTATCCCTGTATTCCCACGGGAACGGGAACTACGCGGGTAAAACCGCGTGATGTCCGCTAGTAAGGTATAATTTTCTTTTGGACTTGATGTACCATGTCATACTTTACCTATAACTAGGTGGGCTTGCAGATAGAAGGCGTTTTCAGGTGCATTTAACCAGTCAGCTGTATCTGGGAGGAACAACCACCGGTCCCCAGTCTGGTTCATTGTTCTCAGATATCTGGAACAACAGGTTAATAACATCAAGATACTCTCTAATATGACTCTTCAATATGCTGTTGATATAAATACACATACATAAATATTGTCATGGTGGTTTTAAGAAGAAAGTTCGTGGAGTTTCTTGCCACTTCTTCTCCATGTAGATCTCTATCTTCACAGTTATTATGCCTTGTGACTGGGACTGTAGCTTTTTTATTTTGTTATTTTTTTCGACAATTCAAAGGCCTGTAACTGGCCTACTTGAAATAAATGCCATGATTCCTTGTATGATTTATTGTAGATGAAAAATTCAAGCCAGACAAAAACGACACGACACGGTTGGCCCAGTGGCTCACGCAATGGACTGCTGCGCTACGTGTCGCGGGTTCGATCCCCGCACGGAACAAATATTTGTAAGACTTACAGATCGTTGTTCCGGGTCTGGATATTTGTGTATGTGAGTTTAAATGTTTGTGAACGCACCCACGATACAGGAGAAATTCCTAGTGTGGCGCAACGTTTTTTTTTTAAAAGAAAAGAAAAAGGTATAAAAATAGCACTTGCCTATGCAAAGCTATAAGCAGCACCCATTTGGGCAGTATCCCCGCTCCTATCTCACTCATCTTCTGCGCTAACTCCGGTTTCTCCTGCACTTCCGTAGCGCCACTCCATTTTTTACTCAAGTACACGAGCAGTACCACAACCGTCCTCACTAATATGAAGAACATCAACGTATTCCAGAAGAAATACCACGTCATATGCTCTTCTTCAATGAAACTGGTTCCGAAGAACGACCAGCAATGGAATACCGTCGCACCGATTAGCAAGTAGTCCGTTGAATTTAATTCTGCCAATGGAGATAAATCTTTGATCCTTTCTATACCAGTTTTTATTAAGAAATACGTCGCTGTAAATATGCAGGAGGTTGCAAAGAGAGCGAAAATCCAAGGAGTTTTGAATGCGCATAGTTGGCTTTCAGTTTCTGAGATGTAACAGGCCGTGATAAGGCTAGCCGTGACTAAGACAAGGACGACGATGAAAGCGAGGATGTATCCCGCGTGGGAGCGCCGCAGAGCCTGGCTCGTGATGCTGTCTTTGAGACTAGTGTCTGGTTGGAACGAGTATAGGGTTACTAGGAGTAGGCATGAGGCGATCTGAAACAAAATATTATATTTTAGAATTAAGAGGCGCCAACAAACATTGCTTCATATCAATTTAATGAACAGTTAAAGATATCCTCGTTAGCGGATAATATTATAGATGGGCAGGCGTCGTGGTATACGTGATATAGTACTCATTTCCAGACAGTATGATTTTACATCAATTTCAACTTTTAACTCGAGAAGTACCTAATATAACTTTACTTGACTTCTACTTTGATTGTGGGGATTTGTGTATGAGGTTGTTCTTTTATTATGCCAATAAACTTTATTATTATTATCTCCTTTATTTATTTATTCACATAAAATTTATATTTTTAAATATTTCATATAAAACTCATAAAAAAACATTTAAAAATATAAAAAATAGTCGTCCACCGGTGACGGGAGCAGGGTCCAAGCTACCGGTGGTTAGGGTTCCAGAGACAGGAACCTCCTCACAATGCGAGCCGTATCGAGGAGTACTGCCTTCTGAATCAGGCTCTTGATCCAACCGCCAAGCGAGAGTTTGGACAGGTGGTCGTCCAGACTCTTGGCTATAAGGCCATTATTATTATGTTTGTATACTTTTACATATCTCGGCTTTATAGCCGGGCTTGTGGAATAGCACGGGCCGAAGCCAAGTACTACCCCGGAAAAGAGATGATATGATGAGATGATGATATGACTGATTTTTGCGATGATGAGTTTCTGTGTCTGTTGAATTGTGGATGTGCGATTGTTCGAGGTTGTGTGTTTGTGGTGGTGACCACAGATTCATTTTCATTTTGCAAAAATTTTCTGACTATCCTGCATGTATTCAGGATTGCGGCTTTCTGAAGACTTTGGTACGTGTAAGGTGGTAAGTCAAGAGTTTTTAGAGACTGGTGGAGTTGCTTGGGAATAACTCCAGTTGTTGATAGCACTATAGGGACTATGGCGACTTTGCTAAGACACCACATTCGGCTGATTTCTATTTTAAGATCTGTATATTTTGAAAAAAATTCTGCTATTGTTTTTTGTAGATTGTGGGTGTTTGGTACGGCGATGTCTATGAGTTGTGCGGTTTGGTTACATTTGTCTATTAACGTAATATCTGGTCTATTGTTGTGTATTGTTTTATCTGTAAAGATTCCTCGGTCGAAGTACAATTTGTGGGTAGCGTTTTCAAGAGTAATTTTGGGCTGGTATTTATAATAGGGCACAGGCGGGGTGGAGATTAAGTTATATTTTATGGCTAATTTTTGATGTATTATGTTTGCTATTTGGTCATGCCTGTATTATAATCAGTCTGAACGACTGTTTTACACGCACCTGTAATATGCTGAATAGTCTCGGAGGAGCTATTGCATCGCCTACATATATCTATTGTTTGAGGAACTCTCATTATGTGTTTCTGATAGTTGCGGGTTTCTATGACTTGGTCCTGAATCGCTATCATGAACCCTTCGGTCTCAGGGAACAATTCTCCACGCCTCAACCATTCGTTCGAAGCTAACTTGTCGACGTTAGGTAAGTTAAGGTCGTGTCGATGTCTCCCATGCAGTGACTTTTGGGTCCACTCTGCGATTTTAGTCTGTCGGTCAGTCTGTTGTTCATTGTTCTGTCTTGTCCTGTCATGCATGTTTAAAGGTGTAAGCTTTTTATCATTAAACGCTATTGCTTTGTGTAGGGTTGAAGTGGAGCTTTTATTATGAAAATATGTTCTTAATGTCGTAATTTGCTTATTATGTAGGTTTGTGATATCTATTATCAGAGATAGACAGAGGCTTACACTGCCCAGGAACGAAGGTGGCAGGGGCACCTTCGTTCCTGGGCAGTGTAAGCCTCTGTACACATGACCTAGGATGATGTCTCCTGTGTTCAGTGAGGGTGATATTCACAATTCTTTGTAAACTTTTGAGGTCGGTCTTGTTCCATTTAATGATGTCAAAGGAGTATGTAAGAATAGGGATGGCATAACTGTTAATTGCTTTTGTTGTATTTTTAGCGTTAATTTGAGTATTGAATATTGTTTTTTATTATTATTACATTTTTTTTTTAATTTTCGATTAATTTAGCAAAAAAAACTTCTGTATTGCTCATAATATCAGTAATCGCTCCCTTTCTAACCATATCATCCTTAACACAGTTCATACATCGTTTCTTTAGTCTTCCTCTATAATATAATAACTTACCAAATAGAGGAGAACAATAGCTTGGTGTATAGCGAACAAGTCCTGCTCAGTCTCGGTCCCGGCGAGCAACTGCGACATCTGCTTAAGCGATTCTTCATAGAAGTCCTTGGCTATCTTAGCAGCGCTTTGTTGGCCGGTTGCAAGGTAATGTGCGAATTGCTTCTCAGCGCGTCGGAACTGGTTGTAGTATTCTGCACATGAGAGTTCGTACGGTAAGAATTTTGAGCCTGTGTTTAAAATTGGTATTTGGGCTATAGTAGTCAGTGAAGAAGTTTTTCTTTATGCATGCAGAATATTTCTATACAGCATCTTTCGTTAAGTGTAGTCGAACTTGACAGAGGTTTTTCGCTTGTTCATGTTGCTTCAAAAAATCGGTTTTTTTGTTAGTTCAAAATAATGCCATTGTATGTCCATTTAGAGAGGTCGCATGTAAAAGTTTGAGAGATTCTTGGCACGAATATATTCCACGCTAGCTTTTGCCCGCGGTTTCACACGTGTGGATGTCAGAAACATCAAAAATGTCGATTTTCCATACAAGCTTTCATCCACTATTTCCCCCCCTTGGGGGGTTGAATTTTGAAAAATCCTTCCTTAGTGGATGCCTACATCATAAGAGGAACACGACTGCGAAATTTTAAGTATGTAGCCCTAAGGGTTTGGCCTGTGCGTTGATCCTCAGTCAGTCAGATTTACCTTTTCTATGTATAATATAGATAGATTAGTAGCAGCGGTGCCGTCCGGACGAGCAGTTACACAATAATTAAAGGTCATTAAAGACATGTAGGTCATCAATTAAGCCCTGTAATCTTCTCTACATACCCATATCAGTAGGCAGTTGTTTAGAAAACTGCAGTGCATGCACATGTTGTAGATACAGGTGCTGGCGCGTGTCTTGTGGCATTAAGGAAGGCAGGATGCGGCCTGCGTTGTCTTTTGGGAACTGATCGTTCAGCAGCCAGGATATAGTGGGCGCCACATCCACTTGGGCCACTGTGGGTCCTGGCCCGGGAGTGCTGGGGAAGTTAAAAATGGTGGTTCATATTTATCAAGTTATTACGAAGGGTGACCTATTCAGGTGGTGGGTCAGTATGGATAAGTGTGAAACCATTGCTTGTAGTAGACCATTTTTGGGATTTTAAAGTTAAAACTAGTTTTTCCTTGAGCATAGGTAGAAACCTCAGTAAGCCATCGACTACTGCTTACGGTATATACGATGTATGAACGAGAACCATGGTTTTCGTTCATACATGTTGCCATACACATAAGCAAGTACTAGACACCTGACTCTTCTGTGTCCTTCTAGGGCGTATCCTCCCGGCGTAATCTCGTAAATACCTTTCGTTAGCGCTTTTCTCTCATTCGGCCAACATTCATATCTTAATCAAAACTCCCATACAATGATATAAATATAGCTATTAAATAATACAAAAGACCAAACGTACCTATGAGGACACTGGAAGTCAGTGCTCCTGATAACAACGAGGGGTACCAGCACTTCACTTGGCGTGGAGCCGCCGTGGCCACCTGCGTCCAGCATACCGTGGTCTCCGCACACGATGAGGACGCCTGTGCGGTCCTAGTACCAATAGACCATGTTTTTAATTTGCTTGTTACATCCTACAGCAGGGCAATGGCCTCCCTTCCCTCTTTTTGACGTTCGAAAAGTGCTGATTATCAGCCTAGTTTGAATAAATGAGTTTTGATTTGATCTATCTCTGTCTATTTGGACGAAATCGTTTTGATAAGAGTCCAGCTTGTCACGCTCTCTCTTTTTGAGCGTACCGCGTCGCCTGGGCAGGTCACATCCGCCGCATGTCAAATCAAACTTGGGCCAAAATGGCTTCGCATGTCGACACAATCGGCAAGATTCATTCTTACTCTTCATCGCCCTAGCTTTTTTTCGACTATGTAGGGATCGGCTTCAGGATGCAGCTTAATACCAGTATTACGCACTGAGGAAACTAGGTATGTAACGAAAAACTATCTCTAAAACTACTGATTCGATTTCCAAATTTCTTTCACTGACAGAAAACCAACACTACTGTCGAGTGTCATTAGGGTTGCCATCCCTCCGGTTTTCCCCGGATTTGTCCTAGTTTAGAGGGTGTCCGGGGAGCGTCTGGGCGGGGCTTTATTTGTAGTCTGGGTTTAAAAAAATTAAAGTCTTGGGCCATCCGCGACACACGTACTGTACCCGCACGCCGCGATCAACCGACGATCCGACTCACTCACTAGAAAAAAAATACTGATGAAGTGATGACGTGTCCGGGTTTAGGGCTCTAAAATGCGGGGTTTTGACGGGTGTTGCCCTGGTTGCCATATTTTTGAGATGGCAACCCTAAGTGTCATAGACTGTGTTTTTCGTGGGTAAATTAAATAATACATACTAACCCATTTCTGCATGGCAGTGTATATCTTCTTTACAATTTCATCCATCTCCAACAGCTTTGGTTTAATCTTAGAACTCCGCGCGCCCTCCAAATGTCCGATGTGGTCTAGCCCCAGGTAATGTAACACTAGGAAGTCAAAATTCGGCTTCTTATTTTCGTCAGGTGTTAATGTTTTGTCTAAATGTCTTGTTACGTTATTGTCTACCTGAAATAAAATTGTTTATTTCTAGAATTATGAATCAAATTGTACAACTGACTCCAAAGGAAATGCGAATTCCATAGTTTCAGAGTAATTAGCAAAGGCATGAAAGATTTTATGACTTTCGTCTTAGCATTTACAATTACTAAACATAACATTAAACTGGGCGTATTATACGCCTCGAATTGTGAGTGAAGTAATGTTATCGTGAACCCATTGGATGCAAGGATTGTGCTTCTTAATCTATAATAAGTTGTAAAGTTACCACAAAGCTCGGGGTAACTAAGCACCCTCACCAATGAAAAGTTCAACCTCTAGTAAGTACCTCTGTATAATCCGAAACGTAGAATGAGGTGGTGCCATCAGACTCGGTCCAGAGCCCCGGGAACAGTCTGAGCCAAGTGTCGTCGCCATACATCACTGTACGACGCCCCCTAGCGTGGGCCACACGCAACACGCTATCGCCACGCACGGCCGGCGCGCCGAAGTTTAGAGCTACGTCCGCAAATGTTGACACACTGCCTGTCATCATAGCCTGGTAGAAACAATATTGGTTATTGTAAAGACAAAATCGTTTTATAGTTTATCCGTGAAACGTAGACCTGATCAAGAGAATTAGACAACTGGGTGGATTACGGACTCATTGCACTAGCTAGCTGCGTGTTTACTTCCCAAATTAAACTACACGTCGTCATTATAGACATTACACCAGACAGTTTTCTAATTCATTTGGTCGGGTAGTACAAAGTATTTTAAATGATGCACATTCAGCAGGCAACACAAAATGGACAGAAAGAAGACAATACATGTTACTAAAATTAAATTAGTAAAGGGCAATGATGATGATGTTATGACGTCTGATCTATGCATATTTTAGCGTTCATTTGTGTGTATTTATCAATATAAGAAATGATGTATTTGCACATACATTCTGTAGTGTCTCTTCGCTGCGACGCAGATTATTTCGACAGCCATTGTTGCCGCATTTTTTAGCCCGTGCCGTGTACAAGACAAACATTTAGGAGCCATCAAATTCAAACACATTATATTTATTTTTTAGATACCACTGGCATCAAAATGGTTTTGTGATGGCCGGCCAATGTTACAGCTACACATTGCATTCAGAATATTGCCCGTATAGAAGCCCCTTTACTAAAACAATGGCACCAGACACGCATATCTAAGACGGAAATGTAAGAAACACGACCGTTCTGCAGTTCTACGAAAAGCCCATAATTGTTCAGCCAAGCCAACATGCATAGCGACAAAAATTCAAGCATTTCCTCGCGATGAGGTGAGATGGATTATACTTCGTCTTGTTATCTTTTCGACAAAGTTTTGTCGAGAATATTAGTAATGTAGAGAAAGGGAGCAATAAGGAAGGGAAAGTGCAACAGATATCAAAGTAATGCATGCTGTTTCTAAGGTGATGCGCATGACTGCAACATATTTACGGCGGGCAATGACTCGTAACCACAGGAACTAATGTAATATTGGTCATTAATTGAGTAATTTCATTCAATCGATGAATAGCCGTTCTAATGAATTTTGTAAGATTAATTTGTGAGATCCCCGTGTCGGCTTTTTACTGCCCTCCAAAAAATCAAATTGGCGACACCATGTGTTCCCACTTGTAGTCACATGGTAGACGTTTTGTTCAGTCTTCCTAGATAAACCTACAACCAACTTTCGACGACATTTGGCACAAGGGTTATCTTTAAAACATAAACACTAAGTTTTCCTCCCAACTTTAATGAGCTAATGAAAAGTTGTCAATCTGATTGACTGTATGAAGTCAAAGAAGCCGAGGCAATGGCGCAGTTCCTGGAAATAAATGGACGCGTCTACCTAGTATCATTGCTGGGACCAATTTTGTATACATCCGAGGACAGCGAGACTGACGAGACTGAAATTCTGGCTAGCAACTACGACGTAAAATATAGTTTGATATATTATACCAGACAATTTCATTCACATCATCATCATACATTATAATTTTTTTAATTTTTTTTTTAATTTTCATTTTTTTTGCATAGGTATTCTTAATTAAATATTATACAAATTTTTAGATAATGCACCTTTCATCTAACAATAATTAATATAAATACCGGCTGCTGATGTAACCAACTCTAATTAAATAAAAAAAATGTACTAACTACTAGCATATCCTCATGCTACGCTTTTAGACACGCTAGCCATATCAAAACACGCCAAGCAAGCTGTACCAAACCCTGTAACCCTGATGTTAAAAAGTAGCTTAGTTTTGAAACTTTACAAAACATACACAAACTTATTCTACCTATGTCAGTTGCAAACGCAAACAATGTTCAACCCCATCCCAACAAGACTTATTATCATATTAAATTATACAACATTTAGATAAATTATTGTATTTTTTTAGAAGTTTGAAGTTATTTAATATGTAGCATATGTTTTTTATGGACAATAATTTAAAAAAGCAAGAAATTGGACAGTTAACCATGCAATAATTAAATGAGTGGAAAAAGCACAAATTAAATTATTATTCAGACACAAGACCAAAGAAAAAACATGTACTATGAGACAGATTTTATGGACAAATTGTAAAGTATTCCTTTCAGCTCAGTTCTTTGTTTTTTCTTTGTCTCTATGATCATTTGTATGGAAAGCTGAATAAATAGAACTATTCTTAATATGTAAAGGTGACACTTGCAAATGTATCCCTCCAGAAGTTTATTGTGCGCCTCCACTGTGCCTTTTCCTTCTTTCTCTCAGGTGACTGTACACAACAAAATAATTGAGAATTTTACACTTATTAAAATATTAATACCGAAATAAGATTTGTAAAATTAAAATTCAATTTTTTCTTTGGTTTTGTGATTGGAAACAAATTAAGCATATTTTATTTTTTAGCTATTTTTCTAGTAGTCATCAGTTATTGAAGCGTTATAGTACACCTAAAACATTATTGTTCTTTATTTTTAACTTCTTACACACAATTTTCTTTAAAACACTTACCTTAATCCTAGGCATTGTGACAGTAGGTGGTTCAGCCATAGCTACATAAATGCATGCAGTCTTATTCTTAATCATCTGTCCGGTGTACGGCATGTACTCTTCTGTGACGAAGTCATACCGAATCCCATCTATCACCATGAGAACTACACTGTTCTCTCCAGAACTGTACACTTGCTGGCCATCAATACTAAAAGTTTTAAAAAAGAATATAAAGAAAATGTTAGTAGCATTTTATGTGAATTTACTTTATTCTTCAAAGTTTCAAATTAATTTACATTTAGAATAGCAGCCTACAGGTACCAGGAACAGGTTCCAAGCTACCAGCGGTCATGGTTCCAGAGAAAGGAACCTCCTAACAATGCTCGCCATGTAACAGTATGAGGCCCCTCAGGAGTTGGTTGAGGCACTTGGCAATTAAGCCATTGACTGACACAACAATCAGTAAAATCATCATTAAATTTACATATTACATGTCAACCTCGCAAGCCAAGTTAAGATATTTCATTTTCTTATCACGCATGGAGTTTGTAGGTAAATAATAACCTACATACATTGGTGTGCCAGGATTTGTGAAAATAATAATCTAGAAAATAAACAATCAAACTAACCTGACTCCATCTATGAAGTTTGGTAGATCATCTTTATCTGATAGCTTTCCTGAATCGAATTTCATTGGGAAAAATCCATACAGGAACATCATGAAGGCTAGGAGGCCCGTCACAAGGAGACATAGGCCGGTCCATCGGTGCTGTATCCAAGGCAGCATGATGATCGACCTTTGCCGCGTTCTAATCACTTGAATCATACACTAAGACTAATTCTGAATTACCGGCCACTCGACGAATTTTACGCTACGTACACACACTTTCGCTTCTGCAATATTTCATATCAGTACATGTCTTCCCGTTATAGGAAACCGCATTGTGCAATGAGGATGAGGCTTACTCCATTCAATACATAACGACGTGTATCTGCACACTTATTATCAGCACTACTCACGAATTATACGACAATACAACGATAAGATCAGTAGTTTTTATCACGAATGTACTTCACAACGTTGAGGTAACCTAAATAAATAAAAAATATAGTTTAATTTAATGGAAGAGCATGACTTGAGCAAAATACAAGGTCATGAGCATAGGACAGAAGCCGAAGTATTTAAGTCTTTGAAGAGCTGAACTTTTCGAAAGATGATCAAAATAATAATAGAAGGAAAAAACAATTGATTGAGAAAACATCAACTAGGGATGTTCGAAATTCATCGATGGAATAAACATCGACTTTTTTGTATCGTCTAATGGCTATACTGGATAATGATTTTACACACATCAACACGGTCTAGGGATATTTTTAAAAAAGCGAATTACTATCAATGTGTTAACTATTTATATGATATGTTTATATTTAAAAGATACGTTATTTAATATTCTACCATTTTTTGATAATGGTTAAGGTACTTCGATTAAAATTTCAAGATTTTATGGAAAAAAATGAAGCATAGGCGGAAACCGTATATGAATTAACTTTTAATTTGTGAGTAAAAACTGAAAAAAAAATAGAAAAATCATTTAATTTGTGTTTAGAAACTTGAAGTTAGTAGTCTGAGAAAGCGCCCATGATGTTCATAACACATCGGCAACGATTCGGCATGCTCAGAACAAGGTTGTCAATGTCTTGCTGCGGAATATTGTCCCATGTCCCTCTGAGGTGCGCAAAAAGTTGATCTTCTGTAGCCAGATTTTCAAAAACTTCCTTCAGAGCTCTTCTTTGCAGCATATCCCACGCATGCTCAATGGGAGTTAGATCTGGTGATTGAGCAGGCCAGTCTTAGGCCCTAACATTGTGTGTATGTAACGAAGCTGCTACCGTTCTCGCCGTGTGTGCCCGGGCATTGTCGTACATGAGCAGGAAATCTTGCCCCATTTGTGTTCTGTGGGGCAAGATTACGGGCCCCAGCACCTGTTGGACGTATCGTTCTGCCGTCATATTGCCCCGCACCCAAACGAGATCCGTCCGTCCTCCAAGACGAATTCTTGCCCAAACCAGAATTGTTCCTCCTTGGTATGGGTGAACTTCCTGAGGGTTCTGAAGACGGCTCCATCGTCCAGGAACTCGCCAAACACGCGTCATTCGTGAATCTGGATGGAAGCCGAACCTGGATTCATCCGTGAACAGCACATTGGACCATTGCTCACGGCCCACGTGGTTACGAACCCATTCTAATCGTCGTCCACGATGCCTCTCCGTAAAGGTGGGACCCGGAGTAGTCTACGAGAGCGTAGATTGCTTTCATCCAGTCGCCTTCTTACAGTTTGGTCACTCACAAGCACTTGGTGTTCCACTCGCAGCCTTTGGACCAATTGAGTCGCCGTTGCATTTGGTTGACCTCGCGCAGTAATTTGCAAAAATCGGTCTTGTCTGGGGGTAGTGATGCGACTTGGCCCCCGGTGCCTCTCCGCTACGATAGCGTGTCCACAATCTTGAAATTACATTTTGGTGGGTCCCTATGGCCTCAGCAACATTACGCTGAACAGACCCAGCTCTCAGAATTCCCACAGCTCGTAACATCTCCGCCCTCGTCAAATGTTGGCGTGTTCCTTGTTAATGCTTTTGATCAAAAATATATAATTAATTTGTGATCGATGAAGCCAATCCTGAAACAGTCAATTTATCCCAATCAAACTTGAATCTAAAACTGCAACGCTAACGCTAAAGTTGAAACTTGATTTAATAATTTTTTATCTACAAATGACATCACACCCCCCCCCCCCCCTCATGATCTTTGACGTCAATTTTTATTAATTTGATAAATCATATTTTTTTGACTCAGTCCGATCCCCTATTGTAACAGTGCCAGATAGTTAATACAATCACATCACTAACTGATGGATGACGTTTTGTCGTGTTTGTTTTGCTGTCACTGATATTGACATTGACAGTGGCATAAATGAGACACTGACATTATTTCCAGTGGCTTTTTTAGTAATTCCATTTTGAATACTAGTCTTTTATGGTGGGAACCTGTGAGGGAGAGAACCTCTCGTCCCTCCCGCCGCGGGAAACGCTCCGGGCGTCGGGGGCCATGTGATGGCTTCCGTCCACCGTAAGCACCGGCCTGTGTGCGGTGGGTTATGGGCTAGCTTGCCGTCCGTTCGTCTTATAGCGATGACAGGCTGTGTCGACGGCGCGTTCGTGTTCCACGCGCGCCTCAAAGAGATGTCCGCAATGGAAGGGGCCCGCAGGGGCCGACACCCGTCGGGCCTGCGGGTTCTTCGAAAGAGATACCGCGGCCTCCGCACAAAAGGCTAAGAAGGAACATGGGTTGTTTTTAGTCAGTAGAAGTCCGACACTCCCTACCGCTCTACCCAGAGCGGGAGGAGTCATAATTATTTTGATTACCCACCCTCCAAACAAAAAGGTGGCATGGCTTGTCAAGAATAAATGCATCGATATGTCAAACATTGTACAGTCATTGTATTGCATACGTTAAACATTGTATTGTCGCCCGTACATCAAGCTTAGGTTTTAATAATAGTGTGACTTTGATAGGTTTTCAACTTAAACGCTAAAGCATTAGGTTCAAGGTTGATTGTTTTTTTTTTAAATTAGGGGTGGTAGGTACCTGTTTTTTCTGTTCCGTCGGTACCCCCTATTTAATGGGACAAACTGGATAAATGTGATTGTTTTAGATACAGTCACGGGCACAAAAATTTACCTTACATTTAGATAACGTCAAAATCCAAAAGCCGACCCCAATTAGAATGGGAATTCTAATTGGGGTCGGCGCGACACGTCTTCTAATTTCATTCTTCCCTGCCAGACGTCACGGCATCATTTACTCCTTTCTCTTTCATTATAGACATTGCCATTTAGGAGGAATCAATTGGGCCCTTAAAATACAGGCATTTCTTGTCTAGTTTAGGGCTCTATGGTCTCAACTAAATATAATTAAAACTGTAATATAATTCTTTACACAAGCCCTCTCCCATACCATTAATCATTTTCATTCTCCTGCCCTTATCCTAATTTATTTGGGGTCGGCGCAACAATATGTCTTGTTCTTCCATACTTCTCTGTTTCTTCCCATTCATCAACATTATGTTTTATGTTTATATTCATCACTTTTTTAGTCACATGAGTTTAACTAACGTCACGATCGATTTGTAAATACATATTTGATAACATAGATTTGGTAATTTTGTAGTGGTACTACATGATAATTACTAAATCTGGGTACCCACTCTAAGTTCTAAACATTGTAGCAACAACTAACAGCATACAATTCATCCGATTGATTGATTGCTGCACTGCGTGTCGCAGGTTGGATCCCCGCACGGAACAACTATTTGTATCGCCTACAAATAGTTGATCCTGGTCTAATTGTTCTGAGTTTAATAGTTTTATAAAAAAAAAATTAAAACATTGGAAGTAACCAACTTTTAAAAGTTGCTAAGTGTTCCATATTGGCGCCCGTGACTATACGTACCTTTGCCTAACCCTTCGGGGATTATGATGTTATGGTAAGTCTGTTAGGAATTTATTAGCAGCAGCCCGGATTGGGCCAGGTTCATGACGATATGCTTGCCATGCCATCTATTACGCGGGATTTAACCATAACTGGTGATATGTGTGAGCAAAAGTCTAGTCATAGGCATATTTCTGACATATCTTACAGGTAATACAGGCGTAATGTTTATTTTAGCCTGCGTCATATCACTGCTAGGCATAGGCCGCCCCATGACCTCCAAATCTTTCGATCCAGGGCCAATGTGGACCATTGGTCGTCCCACCATCTCCTGCGAGGTTTAACGCGTCGCCTTCTGGCTGCCCCAGGGCTTCAGAACGTGGTTATTGTTGCCCACAGCTCGTCGGTGATACTGCAGACATGGCCAGCCCACTTCAGCTTAGCGGCTTTTTGAGCAACGTGATTAATTTGTGTTTTAGAGTGCAGTGTGGTGTTGCATATAATAATATGGTCGGTTAGTTTAACACCTGAGGTACTGCGCTCCATCTTATATATATCCCAAGAATAATAATGTACGACTCTGTACTACCGGCGAAAGATGTTATTGAAATGAGTTCTTGAAGTATTGAGACGTTACCGTGTTGGTGTGAAGTTCGATTCAAGAGTCTCCCAGCATTCGCCTCCAGCAGTAAATCTCTAAAGCGTATACAAGATAATGGATGATATTTGAACGAGCAGCTTTAGTTGTTTGTGTTTCATTTTACTTCTACGCAACACCGTTGTTCTAGAGTGTAGACTAAAGCTCCAAGATAATATTGTAGGTAGGATTACTTACTATACTGAGTGACTTCGGGAAATCTATTGTTGGCTGTTCTGTTTAATTGCTGTGCAGTGTTGTTAAACCACTTTAAAAGCATTAACGGCACACACCAACGCATATTAATAAAACATTTGGACATACAATTTCTTGACATCGCTCTAGAAAAGATCTCGCTCTAGAAGAGTGAAGAATGTGATTTGGGAGACATGAAACATCGTATTTACACCACAATGTTATTCAGAAAGCGTTGGCCGAAATATTCTTCACGTCTATTTATATCTAATACAATCATCTGCTCTTGTATTGGGCTAAAATTGTCACGGACTAAAAATAGGGGGTTTATTTTGATCACTCGCGACGTCAGTGTACTTGAGATGACAATGATGCTCATTTTACTATAATATGCAGTACGTGGGTGATATAGTTAGCATCATCATCCACCCACGTTTTTCAGGAAAGTGGATTTGTTCTCGAATGACACCTACTGATTTACTATGGGAAAATAAAGTCATAAATCTACATGAGTCATCATAATTATGGTGACCATGATTTTTGAGTTTCTACACTGACAGTGGCTTGTAAGAAATATAGTAGTGTGGTAATTTCTGAAATGATCGAAGGGCCCGTGAAAGATGATAAAAACATGTGTATCAATTTTCGATTAACTATTTAAGCTAGTTTTTAATTTTTTTCATGAATGTATTTATTTGAATTAAATAAATTCTATATAAAATAAATTATAAATTATTTCAACAATTAAATTATTTCTTCATAGTTTTGTAGATATTTGATAACTACGTATTAATAAGTTTGCTTAAAGTCCGAGACAGATGAGAAGACCGAGACACCTTGCAAATAATCGACATTGCATTGGTTATAGGTACCTATGCAGTTTTTTGAGACTTGTTAATAGATGAAGAAAACTTTGTTGACGATTATAAAGGATAGCTGATGCCCGCGGCTTCGCCCGCGTTGACAAATTATATACTAAAACCTTTCTCGAGAACTCCTCTATCCATTGGTGAAAAAATGAAAATTGGCGTAATAGTTTTTGAGTTTATCGCGAACAGACAGACATACAGACAGACACGGCGGAGGACTTTGATTTATACCATGTAGTGATTTGAAAACTATGGTAAACCCTAAACCTAAATCGTGGTTACCACAACAGGTATCTACTATCTCCGCCAGAAAGTACATGCCCCCATACACGGCAATTTCCCGCCGAAATAGTCCGTTGTACGGTAATGAATGATACCGTACCCATTGCTTCAAGTTCAAGGTGTATCCTCATGAATCAGCTCGTGTGGGCCGCTGAAAATTCTATTTAAATCACATTATATGGCGTTCGTCTCTAGTCTCGAGTCCAGAGCGGCGCGCGCTTGCAACGAACTAACAACCACAAAGGTGAATAATTGTTTTTTTTTAAATAGTGATATCGTATCGTAGTGGTGTTTTTCTTTTGTGATTCATAAAGGTAATGTAGGTTTTGTTTTTGGTATTTCATTCAATTTGTTGTTTATTTCGATAGGATTAAGAGATTGGGTGGTTAGTTTTTCTACCGAATAAATATGAGTTTTCGTATTATTGTTCTATACAGCACTAGAAATAATAGTTGTGTTTGATCAGGTTTAATATTTATTTAATAAGATCTACTATATATTTATGTTAGTACCTACATTTAATAGTTTAAATTGTAAACAACTTAGTAAGTAGATAAAACAACAAATAATAATTATGTAAATTTTCAGAATTTTTCCAACGATTATGTGTCCTACCTGAAAAAATTTAGGTACATCTATTTGTACAAGTATCTCTAAAACTAAACAACTGAAACATCTCATCCCGAAGATATTCCACCTCACAATGTTTACATCAACAGTCGATCTAAATATATCCTACTTATTTCAAAACTAATAATGTCGCATAACTTTCATCATAGCGTAGCTCGAAAACATTCGGTTCAGCGGGTTGTTGCATCAGTTCTAAAAACGTTCCCAGGTGACTCATGCACGGTGGAATCGTTCCAGAATTTCGTCGATTATTATGTGCACGTATTATTGCTTGTAAATGTAAACAAACCCGGTGAACTTCAACAAGCTTTTCGGTTTGGCAATAAAATAATTGTTCGTCTTGTTGTTGAGCTCCATTGATAGTGTTTTGTGTGGATGTTTACTACGATATCTGATACGCCTCCTCCATTTTCTTGCGGGTTTCATAATCTGGAAAAGGATGGAATAACGATTTAGATACATTTATTGGATTAAGTTTACAAAAGCGGATTATTAGAACCTGAAACGAATAATTTCGTATTCTTCCAGGTTTTGCTTGTTTGTATAAGTTTCTATATTAGTATTTTTGACTGACCATCACTTCATAGAAAAGCTGTTGCTTCTGATACGAGAAATTACAGGTTTTGAACTCACGCACTTTATGTTGGCAGTTGGACGCCCTGACCTTAGGGCTGTTGCTCTAACAATTTTTGGTAAACAAGAAGTTTTAAAAATAAATTTACATAGCTAAAGCGCATTAAAATGAAATTGGCCCGTCATCTATAACAAGTCCATACCTAAGTACGTAGCTGCTGAAAATAAACGCGCCATGAAAATATCCGCCATTTATATCTACGCGATGAATAGACAATGTTGTTGATTTATTTCAGTCCAAAGATAAGTTTTACGAGTGTTCGCGAGACTTGTGGCGTCTATAGTTTCCATGACTGATTTGATTGTTGTTTACGACTTGGCACCGCGTAATGTTATAGGATAGTCATGAGGATGTTTTACACTATGAGTTTTAGTTATATCGTTTGGGAAGAAGGTTTCATGGAATTTACCGAAGGTGACAGGGGTTACATTTGAAAAATATTATTCGGGATAAGAACACAATTGTCGAGGAAAAAGATATGGTTGGGGATTATCTAAAAATAGCGAAGTTTTCGGTTTTTGAATTGGACTGGTTTCTGGAAGCCTGCTGATAGATACTGTAGTAATATTATTCGTCATTCAATGATTAGTAGTTCAACTTGACAATGTTACCTGAAACCAGCAGCTGTACCTAATATTATATTCCTTACTCTCTGTAGTCAAATAACAGTAAAAAATTGCTTCTAACAAACATAATAATCGTTGTTGAGTGCCAGTAAAATTAATTAATATTCATAACATAACATCACGCTTGCCATCCCCGAAGGGGTGTAGCTAATAGTACACTATAGATATAATAAATAAGTTATATTTCTATGTAGTACACCGACATTTCACTAGCTTTGTTTAATTCCCATGTAAAAGGGGGCGGTCCTATAGTCATTAACTAATATTCTAAACCCTTTATTTCCAGATGTCGATAGTACCACTGATGTTCCGTGATTGGTGGGACGAGTGGGACAGGCCCTCTCGCCTGCTGGACCAGCACTTCGGCATGGGGCTGAAGAGGGACGAGCTCCTGTCTTCTCTCTCCACACTCCCAACTTCCTCTTTGTTCAGAAACTCGTACTTCAGACCCTGGAGAACGAGTCTGACGAGGCAGGAGTCTGCTTCTACTATTAACCTGACTAAGGACAAGTTTGAGGTAAGATAGTTTATCGATTTTATTAAATGGTTTGTAATAACGATCTTTAATTTTTTGCTCTGCATTACTAAAAATAAATTTTAGTAATGATGGGTTTATAATAATATTAAAATTATAAATCTTTGATTTGCTTTTAACAGTTAATATTATGGTATTTGTCTATTTTTAGCCATAATTCATTTGGCTCAAATTTTCTCTACTCTGTTACATATTTAGCGTCGTACCTACGAAGTCTTTCGACCACCAGACTGATTAAATTTGGCACAGTCATTAGAGCGAGTTAGGACTCTTGATGTGGCTTGTTATTACATTACTTATCGCACCTGCCTGGCTAACAGTTAAATTATTCCGTCAATTGTATTTTTACAAATATTTCGTTAACTCGATTAAAGAATTAAACCGTGTCTTATGGCTGTGGGTAGCAAAGTCTTATTTGATGATCTGCTCTATTCCAGGTCATCCTCGATGTCCAGCAATTCACACCTGAAGAAATCACAGTAAAGGCCTCTAACAACAGCGTACTGGTCGAGGGAAGGCACGAAGAGAAACAGGACGAGCACGGCTTCATCTCCCGTCAGTTCACCCGCCGGTACATTCTCCCCGGAAACTACGACGTCCAGGACCTTGTCAGCACACTGTCCTCGGACGGCGTCCTCACCATCACAGCCCCCAAACGACCCCCTGCCAATGCTGGCGAAAGGATAGTCCCCATCACGAAGACAGGCCCCGCCAAGCAACCTGAACCCATTCACATAGAACAACCCCGCGAACAAACAGTACCTATCGTTACTTCTCCTTAATTTTTAATATCACCCCCTTTATTAAACGAGACATCGATGTTCATTAATAATCGATGTTCAACGATCGAATCATAAATAGCATTTATTATAAGCGCCGTTGTTGGCCAATAACGACTTATAGCGATTCGAATTGAACGAATTAGGTTTTTTATATTAATTTGTATAAAAGAGGAATGCAATATCATTGTTTATAACAAAAATTTAATAAACGATTCCTATCATCACTGGTTATTTTACTATTTAAACCGTATATTCAGTAGGACTTCTGAAGATTTAACTGGAGGAATTATTGGTAAAAAGTGCGTGTGTCTAATACCATAAGTTTCAAGAGCGCCTAGACAAATTGACAATTATGACAAAAACAGGCCAAGTGCAAGTGAAACTCGCGTGAAGATGGAGTTTGGAGCATTTAATTTTTAAATAACCAAAACTTTCCGGTAGCAATGTTAATTCCAAAGCTAACAATGTTGATCCTGTTGAACAAATACCTACCTACGGAAATTAAGAAAAGTTCTGAAAGCTTGTCTAACATATATTTAGCTTCTTGCAAATGCATCTTTTGGTTTTGCACTAGACCTTTGATTTTTTCACAATTACATTTTTTAAAGCCTAACTCTGGCAATGACAGTTCAATTTGTGGCACTAGTGCAAGTGTGGGTACTAAAGCGAGCGAGAAGAATGCATGGCTCGGTTTTTAGGACTCCGTAGCCGAATGGCAAAAAAACGGAACCGAAATTCGTAAATAACGAATTCCGAATTATGTATTCGGAATTCGTTATGCCTGTTTGTCCCTCTGTCCGTCCGTATGTCACAGCCACTTTATTCGAAAACTATTTGGACTGCACAGTTGAAATTTGGTATTTAGATGTATTCTGTGAACTGCTTTACGATTTTTATACAAAAATAAAGAAAAAAACAGATTAAGGGGGGTCTCCCCGTACATGGAACTAAAACTAAAAGAACTTTTTTCATTAAACCCATAGGTGTGGGTGTCACGTAAAGACTAGACAGGTCTTTAAAAATGACATGATGATGAATGATGATGTGTTACCCTCTCGCAACGTAAACTTATAATCAAAATTGGTTTGAACAATACATAGTTTTTGAAATATTTCACATTTTAAACACCGGAAATAAATACCTTTGCCATTCATACAAAAACTATGAAAACCAAACTTATCACAAAATATGTTTTTCTGTTGCCGCTTAAACAACAAATTCCCTGCTACGATGATACGGAACCCTTCATGTGCAAGTCCGACTTGCACTTGGCCAGTTTTTTATTCGGCATGATCCGCTTTTCTAACATTTTACTAGATTTAGATTAACGGAACGACATATCACTGACGATGAATTGGAGTCATGGCACATCACTAGATACTTTTATTATGAAGACGTATTAATAAACAAGATAAATCGACATCTACCGGGATTTCGTGGAATCCATGATATCCTCATTTCCCTGCGATATATTATACACATATAAGTATCTCCAAGCAGGTGCGGCAAGCAATATTCACTCTCACGTTTATAAGTGACAGAACGCATTACTAAGAAACACTTAACCGAGGCTCGGAGCAAACCGCGAGCGCACATTAATGCTTAGCAAACGGGCTAGCCACAAAGAAGAAAGAACATCAACAAAACTATACTGAAATACAAATAATGAACAATAATTCCTGCACTAGTTAATGTAAAACACGAACTGCGGTGTGTCAAGTGTGAGCTGTCACGACTATAATGACAAACTTTCTTTATGGCAACGTGGCGAATGGTCCTGGGGCAATAAGGACTGGGTTTGACTAATTTAATTTTCCCGCGAAGTGTTGGGTCTAATAGTATTGTTAATTTATCATTGCGACGAGGGTTGGGGCTGAGGTGACATTACTAAGTTAAAAATGTTTGTTTGTGATCTAAAGCACTCCAAGACATTCTTATCAAAATTAAAATCTGGTAATAGGTATTAAGATTGCCAAAAGTTATTACGACAGTTGCGACACACATGTCTTGTTTTAGACTATCATAACATAAAAACACACCTGTAATCCCGGACGGATTAGGCAGAGTTGTAACTGATAGTACATCCAGATCCACATTAGATTAAGTCCCATGTAATGGAGGGCGAGCCTATTGCCATCAATCGGTCACAAATCCAGTATCCATGGCTGAGAAATTCCTGATGGAAAAAGTCATTAACACATGCTCTGATCTATATGCTAACGCCATCTACGTAGCGTTAGAGGAATAAAACAGCGCCATCTTGGATTCTTGAAGTGAACTTTGTTTATAGATCTTTGCATAGATCATTGTTACCACACAGTTTAGTAGAACAGAATTAGAAACGTTTACTCTATAAGATGTTTGCTTGTGTATTTAAATATTTGCTTACAATTTCATTATCTACAACGACTAATAATATTTAAAGCAATGCAACGTATATTCAATACAATAGCAATTTATGCTAGTTTATCTTTTGATCTCTTCACATTTGAGTGTCGATAAAGAGCATGTCTGTGTATATCCTGGGGAGTAGAAGACGTTTAGAAGTTTCTATGGCCTACATTGCATGATTTTGTTTACCTGGTTAACAACATATTACCGCCACCAGAATGAATTTACACGAAAATTGCTCTAATGCTTAAGTTGGAACAAAAGTAACAATTAGTCGAGGCTCATGGTGAAGGCAAGTTTGACTAAAGAAAAACTTATATAAATACGAGTTATCTCAACAATTTTCGAAAGCCATAACTGAGACCACAAACTAACACTGAGTGCAATTTTGAGCAAAAATAAGACAAATAGAAGATATCGAAGGCTGTAAATATGAGTTTAGCAACACACTGTCAACTCGACTTCGTTAAGATCGCACTGTGAACGAAATATTATTAATTTGGAACAGTTATTAAAACTAAGACTTCGTGGTTGAGGATGTTATACAAAAGGGAGGTTTACTGACTAGAAAAAATGTGATTCTAATTAGTCCGTCTGTTAAATTATTGAAAAATATTGGATACGTATTTTTTGTTTTATCAAATCAATAAAAAATTACGAAGATAAAACGCGTCAAAGATTTGAGTGGGGGTTTGTTTCGTCACTGAGCGGTAAAAAATGCCATATTAAATGTCTTAGAATATGATGCCACACGAGTTTTCAAAGCACTGTATCGTCTTCATTGTTTGTTTACGTGAAAAAAGAAAAAATACGTGTCCAATATTTTTTGGATATCTGTCTGACAGACTAATTATTTTTTTTTTGTTAACTAGCCTACAGTCTAATGGAATACCAGAATTATTACTAGTTTAAATCTAATCTTTGTAGAGAAGTGGCTCCTTGTGGAAAATGTATCGCTATCGGCATATTTGCTGGTGTCTTAGAAAAACTTTGTAAAATGTTTGCCTTATTTGTCCCACTGCTAGGCAAAACCCTCTCCGATATTCTTCCAGACTCTTCTCGTACGCCCCCTAGAAGCAGCCTTCGTGAATTGCATCTCTTTCTAGGCCGGCTTCGGTGGTGCCGCCCGGCCTCAGGCGCCCATTGTGTTGAGACCTTTGCACAGCGGTCTTTATGCATAAACAATATAGGCGACAAGAATGATTAGAAAGAGTAGTATCAGCTAATTATTAACAACACAAAGTATTAACTTCAGATTGATTCAATCTTACAATACTTTGCTTTTTATTAGTCACTTTTGTGAATTAGTGTTGCGTTTACGCAACTAACTATCGCTAAAAGCATGTCTTCTTTCTTCATCTATATTTGTTAATCTATACAAGAAATATGAAAACATTCAATTTATTTTTCATTACACATACTCTGAAAGTAGGTCATAACATGCCTGCGGGACGGGGTGAAAGTACTACTTTTCAGCCCTAGGGAGAATCGCTTTCAACTGACAGCTGCCAAATTATTAAAAAAAACTAGGTCTATTTTCACATTTTTGTTGAACCATGTTCCAACATTATACAGCCACTAAATTACAGAGCAATTTAACATTAAAACAACATAAAGTTAACTTAAGATTATAATTTATTATATTATATTATGTTGCCATTTTTTTTAATGATGTACATGAAATTTACTGGCTGTATAGCTGGACGGCAAGAGGGTAAAACAAAGGACACAAAATTTTTTTTCTTTAGCCAATAATTGATGTTCTTATTTTTACTTTCCTCGTATTCGCACAGTGTTTACCTCGGGTAAAATTACTTATTTAGTCCCTCGAACTATTAACGCCCTCACTACGTTACGGGCGCCAAACCCCATCTCGAGACTAAATAAGTAACTTTCACCCCTTGGATAGCGTTAGATAGACACTTTCTAAATTAAAATGGACCTACAATTAAGCATGATAGAACAGTGTAAAATAAAACAGAGTTTGCAGGGCATTGTGGTAATGTAGCCAGGGTAATAGATCTCATAGTCATGGATCACTCGGGCTAAACGGCGGGGGAGTCCACTCCGACCGACGAAGTGGGAGG
Source organism: Diarsia rubi (assembly GCA_932274075.1). NCBI lineage: Eukaryota > Metazoa > Arthropoda > Insecta > Lepidoptera > Noctuidae > Diarsia > Diarsia rubi. The sequence goes on from OW026429.1 coordinate 12,788,123, forward strand.
GGGTGTTCATCAATCAGCTCGGAGCGATTACAGGGGCGGTGGTGCAAGGTAGGAGCGGGCAATTTAAATAGTTGATTAATTATTGTTATTAGAATTGTGACTCGTCGAAGCAAGATACGTTACTAACACTATAAAAATGCATAATGAAAGCAGAATATTTATTGATATGTTAACAATTTATGTAGCTCTATTATAAAATAAACTACGCTATGCTATATATTATGCCCCGTGTTACCGTGGTGTTACACAATGTCTACGCAGTTGATAATGATACACCGGGCGCTCGCAAAGCTACGCTATGTCCGTAAAGTTTCTAAACAGTGCTACGCCTTGCTACATAGTGTCTACGCAAAAAAAAAAACCTACACTGTGTCTATGGACTTACTTACACAGAGCTACGCCTTACTATGCAAAGCAGTGCTACACAGTGTCTACGCAGTTGCAACGCAGTGCTACGCCGTGCCTACGCAGTGCTACGCTGTGTCTGTCTATACCGTTCTTACAAAGTGTAGCACTGTGCGTACACGCCTTGCTATGCAAAGCAGTGCTACACAGTGTCTACAAAGAGGCAACGCAGTGCTACGTTGTGCCTTCGCGGTTTCTACGCTTAGCTACTCCACGCCCATGCAGCTCCTACGCGATGCCACGCAGCACCTCCGGAGCAAATATATTTGCTAATAAGAAATGCAAATGAAAGGATTTACACAGGTGCAAATTGTATCTCTGTCTGTTTGTTCCAGCTAATCTCTGACACGGTTGGACCAATTTTGACGGGAGTTTTACTGGCAGATAGCTGATGTTATATAGAGTAGAAACAATATTAGGGTCCCGTACAATAAAAAAAACCATGTAATTGTCAACAAAATTAAATTAAAATAAATAAAGTAAATATTTTGATAATAAATTAATACGAATGGATGTGGCGTGCAACAGTCAATTTGAATATAAAATTATGAAAATGTCACCGCCACTTTCTTGGTTTTTGAATATTTTTTTTATTCTTTTCCACAGGAGCTTTCTCCCATACCTTACACCACACAAAACCGCTTGCAGTGTTCGACAAGCGATTGATCTGCCGGCCGTATTAATTGTTGCTGTCTGTACACAGTACATATACAAGTATGTAGTGCAGAAGGTACTCTTATTTGTATTGTCTGCTCCCGTCTACATCGTGAAAACGAAAGCTCATTCTAATTGAGTTTTGGAAATATCGATTAATCGGAATCGATTCGGTGAAATGGGTTTGATTTTTTGTTTCCAGGTAATAACTTAATCCCCGAAGGGTTAGGCAAAAGTGTACCTAATAGAGCACCCATATTTTGCCAGAAGTTTATGTTTAAGTCGCATGTAATATGGGGCGAGCCTAATGCTATAAACCGGGCACTAATCCAGACTCCCTGACTGCTACTGAGAATCTCCTGATGTAAAAAAGAAAAAAAAAGGCAATAACAATAACAGCAATAACAGTTTGCCCGATCCGGGAATCGGACTCTGAATTTCACGCTTAGCAGTCGCGCTTTCCACCACTAAACCAATGAGGCAATCAGGATTCCAGTTTATAATACAATGGCAATAACAGTTATTTGCCTTTACTATTTTGAAAGGTTTTTCAAGTCCTTCAATAGGTAATTCGTCACAAACAAACTATTTACTAGGTATTAGTGATGATTATGCAACTCAATTACACAAAACGCCCGTCCCTCGCCATTTCCTAGGAGTTTGCCAGGAAAGAAAATTTCAAAAAAAAAGAGCCAAAATTTCCCAGCAACACATCTGTCTGAAAGGTTAGAAGAACCAGTACTATTTGGGTGAATAAAGTGCATTTTGACAAATTTGGTGGCGCAACTTTTTCATCAGTTTTCGTGAAAAATAAGTACCTAGTACCAAACTTATAAGAATAAGTCTAAGCTAGAAGAACCTTCAAGACAGCTAAGAATATTTCTATTAACACTTTGGCTTATTTTAGTTCACAGTTTAGTGGTTTTTCACCCATTTACGTAGTGGTCGAAGCTCATCTAAAGGAATCATTGTCGAAAGATTGTTGATTGTTTGACAAATAAAATGCTAATGGCTGCTGCGATCTTGGCGTGAGGTAGCAATGAAATTTTAATCAACAATTGTGCATTTATTTTATTGATTAGGATGTGGCGACAGCGACATCTATCGCAACACATGCGAACTAATCGGCAAATCCTGCATCGCGCTATCAAAGTTATCCGCGACATTAGCGTATAAAGGGTGTAAAAGTAGGTACCCTTAACGCAAACGAAGGGCACTTGTTCTCCCCATCACTGCGAACATTTTTTTGTTCTAGATCTAGACCATACCTAGGAACCCCCTAGTTACGGAGATATTGGGGGTCAAAGTTCCAAATTTTTCACAGCTGTTTTTGTCAAAATTAGATTTTCAGGTTATAACTTTACTTAAATTACCTCCATGACCCGTTTACTATACAAATCATCCACTAGAACAATGTTTTAAGAATGCTACATTGTAATTTACCGTAAAATGTGATTTTTGATCCCAAAAAAGAAAATCGTTTCCAAGCAAAAAATGTTGCTTAGGGGTAGGTACTGAGTTTGATGTACAGAATGCTTGGTTTACGTTTGTGTGAAGGGTTACGTTACACCCTGTATAGAGAAAGTCCCGACTTACATATGTTGGGCAGTAAGCCCATCAGAGATAACACTCGTCTGGTCGGATGATCCTTCCGTTCCACGGGGGATGAAAATTTTACACCTTGTTCCTTATACACTTTTTTTTTTTGCGGTTGGAAAAACCCCCGCAGCACTTCTTCATACCCCTCAAAAGTTTAGTCACATTTTTGTAATCATTTATGTAATTATTATAGTCGGCGACAAGGGCAGATGGATGATGAGATCTTTGTAAGTTATAAGATACTATGGTACTTATACTGATAAGTTTTCGTTTGAATTAGATATTAATTTTCCTAGCCATTATTCTCATATCACATCACATGAGTAGTCGAGTAAATAAGTGGAAGTCTGAAAGTGGCGCCGGTCACTCAAAAGGTGTGTGGTAATCGGTTGTCGTGGTAACGGCAAGTGATGCGGCGGAATGAAGAAAATATCGTGAGGAAAGTATTGAAAATGAACGTTTCCTTTTTTATTTTAAATACTCGCCATGCAAACTTATTCGTTTGTGGATGGGTTTAAGAGTAGGGAAATACCAAAGCAACGATGCATGGACTGTGTCAAGATTAATATGACAAGAAAGGTTTCTGAGATGACGAGTAACAGAGAAGTATGAAAGAGGAAGACAATTCCTTAATTAGTCCGTCAGATAGATTTCCAACAAATATTGGACACATAAGTATTTTTTTTCTTTCACGTAAACAAACAATGACGACGATACAGTGCTTTGAAAACTCGTATGACGTCATACTCTAAAACATTAGTATGGCATTTCTTACCGGTGAGTGACGTCACAATCCCCCACTCAAATCTTTGACGCGTTTTATCTTCGTTATTTTTTGTTGGTTTGGTAAAACAAAAAATATGTATGCAATATTTTTTGATAATCTAACAGACGGACTACTTAATTAGAATCATATTTTTTTAAGTCAGTAAACATCCCTATTGGGATAAGGGCCAGCCTATGACGATGATAATATTACATAATAGGTTTTCCCAAAGAAGAAGTCACCCGCTTCTATGGTGAGTTGTAAAATTATCGGTATTATTTGCCACATTTCTCAACGATATCTATGATGATATTGCGGGTGGTTCGAAAGAGATACCGTGGTCCCTAAGAAGAAACATGGGTGGTTTTTAGTCAGTAGAAGTCTGACACTCCCTACCACTCCACCCAGAACGGTAGGAGTCATTTCCTGATTTCCCACCATTTCCTACCCTCAAAAAAAGCACTTATTGCTGTTTCTATGAGTTCTTGTCTAGACAAGCAACTATATACAGGTGTATCTTTAAACCCGTCTGGATGGGATGAGGCTCTGGGGCAGCTCTTGCGACTCCAATATACAACTAGATTATACTCACGGCTTAGCCAACATGGGTCTCAGTAATAGTCCTAAGAGATCACACTACCCGGGATAAAAACGTATTCTGTGTTAATTCATGTCCAAATCAGTAGATTTTGTGTCAAAGAGTAACAAGCATCCAGACATCTGTATGTTCTCACAAACATTTAGCGTGTGCAGAACATGATATTCAGAAACCTAAGCATTTGTCCATCATTAACGCAGAACTACACCATCATCTGGTGAAGGTAGAGATCCACCTAACTACAAAAGGAAGCTGGAAAGAAATCCCAAATAAAAGGCTACTGTACTGGCTACTGGAGATGGCCTCACTGGAGGACACACTCTAACTGCACTAACTTACAGCATAGGTACCTGCATATAGGTTATGCTGATTGCAGATGAAGAAAGAAGAAAAACATGAACTTAAAAAGTATATAGTTTTTCATCTGTGGCTTTATACTAGTTCCTGTGCCGAATGGTGTAATTGTTTCCGTTTTTTCCAAATTCATCGGGTTTCATTCCTGCCTGGGAACATATTTATCAAAAATTCAATGAAGAAGCAGAATGAGTTTTAGTTTTCATCAAAACCCGGCTTGTGAGTCCCGTAACTCTTTTGATTATTTATAGCTACTTATTCCACATAGTTTCGGATATTATAATCTAAGCCCACTTAAGAAAAAACAGTCTATATTATGGACTGAAAACTTTTCTATAGGTTTGCTGTAAGGTACCTATGCATTACCTACTTGGTAAAGTTTTGGCTTTATTTCAAGTAAGGTCCAACTTTCGTTGTAAGATTAACAATAATGAACGCATTGTTATAGTAGAATAGAAGACGACGTCTTAGATGTTTTAACATTACATTTTAATAGGTACTAGATTAAGTTAGCCCTCGAGGGAGAAACCTGGATAAGGCTGGAACGTGGAGATTGGTTCGACAAAAAAGAGCCCTGTAGCCAGCAGAAGGTGATTTTATACTGTGGATGATGGCGGTGGTGGAAGGTAGTCCTCTGATTGAATAAGGTCACACCTATCTATTGCAAATTACGAAGTTGGGTTGGAAGTCTGGGTTGGATCCTGTGGAAAGCATATATCTGAGCACGCCAAGGTGTTCACTTTAAATTGTCAATTTTGTGTTAACTATGTTTTGGATAGATTTCATACATGATAGGTTCCTATTCCTACTTTTTATTATTTCTTCTTCATCTCATTTGCTTATTCCTTTCTCAAATATTTTGGGTTCGGATTCCAGTCTAACCGGATGCACCTGAATATCATTTTACATGGAGCGACTGCCTATCTGACCTCCACAACCCAGTTAATACTGGATAATACGATACCCTTTGGTAAGACTGGTTGTCAGACTTTCAGGTCACTGACTAGGTATACTATCTGTAACGACTGCCAAAGATCTATAGGTATATGGCAGCCGGAACCAACAGATTAACGTGCTTTCTGAGGCACGGAGGAAACTCTGTATATAATGGGCGGTCACCCACCCACAGACCAACCTAGGCAAGCGTTGCTGGCTTGGCAGTTGTTATTGAGACACGAAAACCTTTTTTTGCTTTTTTTTTTGGGGGTGGGAAATCATCAAATAACCCCTCCCGCTCTTGGGCAGAGCGAAAGGAAAGACACGAAAACCTCAATTACTTATTATTTCTTCTTCAATCCTCTCTAAAATGGTATACTACACTTTCAGTGCAATTTCAAGGATTAAAATTAAAAAATAGTGGTTTATTTAATTTTACACTGTGATTATTTAAAGAATTGATTTATTTGTATAATAATATATTATGTTCTGGTATAATTCTAAATAATAATTTTAATCTAATCAATTTTGACCTAAACATTATTCTTCAAACGTTTTAAGGTTATAATAACTAATTTAGGTTACCTAATTATAGCTGTTATAATTATCAGAATTCGATAAAGTTATTATTTAATTTATTTCCTAAGATTTTAGTTTTGGTTTTAATTTAACATGTATGTAATTAATTGTTGTTATAGTATACATGTGATTATAAGCTAAGTAAAGACTTCAACGCGTTATGTTTAAGTAGCCACAACACAATACCATCCAAAACAATGTTTTCAGAATTTATTCATTTGAAAACTGTTTTAGAAAGGCTATACCTACCAATCATATTAAATTTCGTAAGAACCAATTAAAATGAAACAGATTGGTGAATGAATGGATTGTTCATTTAACAGTCGACCTCATTCATCCGATCCATTAATCAAACGCAGCTATACGTAAGTAACAAAACTAACACTAACAGGCTCATTAAATGCGCAAACGAAACCCCGATTAAGGCGCATTAATATCGCGTTTCACTATCGCTATTAATCACAAAGAACGATCAATGCCACGCGATTATTTTATAGCTTGAATAAAAACAATATAAGTGTAGCGGGCGGAGCGTGAGGCTGAAATATCAGTTTGATATCGCGCGGTTTGATTCGCCGTGACGCGGCCGCCTCTAGGCGGGGCTTCGCAGAGAGGGGCGCGCTGATCGCTGGCGCGCCATACCATTCCGTGCGAGCACACGCAACGCTCGTTTGTCGCGATCTCGCCTCCACGGCCCGTGATCCCGTTGTATGTCCGACGCGAGTGTGTGAGCGAAGCACGTGCCCTTCCGTGGCGTATTCGTTGCACCGTGCTTTGTTAAAGCCGCCAAGATTCGGGTAAAGAACCGTGAGCCGGTGCCGGCGTACGCCATGGCCGACGCCGACCGTGATTCGGACCTTGGCGACGACAGTCCAGTGGTGAGTTGTCCTTTGTTTTACGAATAATTGACCCCTAACAACACAGGGACGATGAATCTGTGCTGCAAGTTTGTTTGCAAATTTATGTGGGTAAATGAGTATTTTCTACGTCCGTTTCTTATAAGTTCTTGTTCGTGTGTTCCCATGCGGTTGTTCCAGTCGTGTTGTCAGTCTGTCGGCCGCGGAAAGGTATGTTTGAAGTGTTGTTAGCAAGCGTATTGTTGAGCCGGTTGCGACGCGTTGTTATGTTGCCGACTGCAACCGGTTGTTATGACAACCGTAACCTGATAAGCTACCAACTTACTTATGTACTTTTTGATAGAAGTTAAATAATTGTATTATGTTGATCAGTTTTTAAAAGATATATTTTGATATGAGGGTAGATTGAAATAAATTGATAAAGATTACAAATGCAGACTAGAAATGAAATGACAGATGTTAAGAAAAGTAATGAAGAATGAGATGATGGTTTAAATAAAATTATGAAGAACAAGTGTAATTTAGAAAGTCCTCCACAGTTTTCATGAAGTAGGTACCCAACCCAAAAGCCTTGTGTTATTAAAAAACCTTCGGCCACAGCTTCGGCCGATATTAGGCGCAATAATATTCGTTTACAACATAAGAACCTATTTGTTTGTACACTCATAAAAAAATATGCATACACGCTTTGTTAATATGTGTATCGTAAATATGAATACGGCTCAAGTATGTAAACTACACATAAACATAACATACACATGAATGCCATTTCACTGAATTTGTCCAACAAAATAATCATTTAAATTGGAAAAGAGACATTATAAAATAACAACTTACAAATAGAATTAGCTTAATCCTTTGATGAGAGAGAAGCCTATGTGGGTATTATAACATGAATTATTGATTTCTTTGGCATTTGAGTCCACATTGAATATATATTAAAGACTATAGCTATAAACATTCAGACATTACAGATTCAACTAGAAATAATTTAAACAGATAGTCGTTGTTTTAGTCTTGCCTCATATTTTATGTTATTAGGTATATTTATCTATTATTGACTCTCCCGATGACGGTGCTTGTTTAGTCATATTTATATTATATCCAGATTTTCTAGTATCATTTACCCTATCAATAATATTTTAAAAGAGATTCTTCTGATAAATTTCGTCTCTCATCTTTTCATGCATTTTATGACTGGATAATTTTTAATCAGATGCTTCTACGAGTATTATCATCCAATTGAAGGATGAATAAATAAATAAATAAATTAAAGGTTAATAATCAGATGAACTTTATATCTATGGTGTAGATATTAATTAATAACTTACTAATAGTGCCACACAAGGGGTTTATTACGAGTAGATATTATGTTACATTTTATAATTATTTCAGTTAGGTTTTTGAAAATATTTAAGAAATAGATTTTCTTTCAAGTTTGAGAGAAAAAAAAGGTGGATATTTTATATGTGTATAAGATGACTATGCTCTGCTTGATGAAGTGGGAGTACCGAAGATTGTGGAGTGAATTGCAAGAATTTTCTGGCATTGTCCACCATTTGTTAATTGAGACTTGTATTGTATAAAAGCCATTTTATTCATATTCAAAATTTTTGAAAGAGTTAAACGAAAAATTGTTTCTTGGACTCCATTACAGTTTTGAAATATGCAAAATTTTTGTTATTGTTCGTTTCTACCATTTATTTATTTATTTGGGCAATAAAAATGAGGCCATTCAAACACGGCTATATCAATCCCTCGTGGTGTTTTGTTCTATAGCAAAAAACTTATCAACAATTGTTTTGGACCGATAACTGCGTCTGAGCCACATCTGGGTTCCTATCCTCCTATTGTCATAGTCAGGTACTAAAAGTTATTGTAGGTAAAGTTGGTAATAGAGTTTAAGGCAGTTTTTAATAAGTTTTCGTATCCATCGTGTCGATAACCATGCCTTGTGGTCTTTTACTTCGAAAATAATAAGCGGAGGACCGCTACTTTTCAGCTGTTGTGTGTTTGCACAGGGCAAAGTTTCTCGTCTTGGTACAAGATATTCTCAGTTTCTTACGCTTGTAGACCCTTCAACTCAGACCAAATCCAAACAATCAGTAACTTCTGAAAATCCATTTGTGGAAAGTCAAATGCGTCGCTTAAAGTCCTATAGTGAGTAAGTATAACTAGTGAGTAGATAGAAAGCATAGAAGTGGTTTATAAAAAAGATTGTTCATGCAAGTAGCCTTGTCATGAGAAGTAATTAGGTATGATTGATTTCATAAAGTTTCTGAAGATAATTCAGACAGTGGAGAAAAGACACTGTCACTCATTACAATTCAGTACAAAAACTCAACTACGAAAGCTTTCAAAAGAAATGAATAAACAAAATTCGCAGCTTTAACAACATGCAACAAAAATGCATGTTTGGCGACATCTATGCAACACATGTGTCGCCGTCAATGTGGCGGCTTCAACAAAATGGCGCCGATATGATTATTAATAACGAATTCGGCTGCGATTCGGTTTCAAGCTTGTTTTATTGCAGGACGAAGGTTCCCATCTGCGGCGGCTCTACGAAATTTGACTGCACATTGTTTATTTAGCGGAACTGTTTTTGTTCATGTTCCTAATTCGTCAAAGGAACGGCATCGATTTTTGGCGTCTGTTTTTTGTGCTCCCCGCAAAGGCACTGGTTTATGGTTTCTATGTTAATAGTGACGCTGTTATTGATAAGATACTTGGTAAGGTTACTTAAGTTATTAGTCTTGTAATAATTGTTGTTATCGAAACAGATACACTAGTGCTAAATACGCCACCTGTGATTCATGAAATTCATACATTCGGCAATAATACACGCGCCGTCACATGATTTACGGTTACCAACATAAATATAATAATAGAATAATCTAGATTCGAAACTAAAATAACTGAAGCTGCATCAAATGTACCCGAAACAAATATAATGTGAAACATTTTGAGCGTGTCAGAATTGATGAACAATCCGGGAATTCTAATGATGTAAAGTAAGGAGATCTGAAGACTTTATTATCGCTTACCTGCATAACACATCATTAGGCGTTTATTTCTGTCTCGACACATATAATGTTTGCGTTTGACTCAATCATTTATTCAGCGGTGTGTCGGGCTTTGGCGACATCTCACGGGAGGCCAGGACGCACGATTTATTATCCCCACTCGGCGAATAGAGGGCCACGAATTAATTAATCAAACCTAGCTGTCACTCAGTGCACAATCGCGGACTATACTTAGCTTATATCCCGAACGCACGCTTCCTTTTCCTGTCGACACCGCGACGTACCATTAATTGAAATAATTGGCGGGCTTGGAGATTTTATTTTTTCGCGTTGACAACACCGCTTGGCGGTTTGCATTAATTTTAATTAAATATGCTGGTGTGGCACTTATTTTTACGCCATTTCTTGGTATTTCGATGAAAAATTACGTTATTCAGTTAGGAACTTATGAAAGTTATTTTTGAAAAGGTGTTGACTTTTAGTTGCCGTGGTTGAATATGACATATTTATTTATCAACGTTCAAGTCGAGTTATTTGAGATTTCGGGCTAAAACATGTTTGCTTTGTTGTTTATACAAGGAAAATGTATAATTGTATTTAATACTTTTCCTTTTAATATGTCATATCGGAAAATGGAAACCCTAGTTATCTATTATGTAGGTAATTTTTGAACGCGTGAATCGGTTTATTGCATAACATTGCGTGTTAGAATAGGTATTTATTTGGCTTCATTTCAAATGTAGATGTATTCTGTAGAGGAACGAACTTTAGTTTACATGAAAAAGTCAATATAATTTAGTTCTATCGCTACATCAAAAGAGCATATGTTTCTAAACGACGTATCTATTTGGATTATAGATATTTAACTGAAACATTTTCTTTAGCTATTGTAAACTTTAATTATAAATTATGTAGTCATTTATTGGACCTATCAAATGGAAAGTCAGTTCTAGAATGTATCAGTAAACATAATAGTTTAATAAGAAAACTCGATTTAAATCTTTATTTACCAACGAGTTGAACTAAAGCTACATTTTACTCAACCTAACGGTTAATGTCATTTTATTACATTCAATATTTTGACGTTAGTTTTTTGCTGACGTAACCCACTTGTGGCACAAAGAGGTGTAACACAGTTGCCGGCAGGTGGAACGCACCACGCTACCTGGTCGCGTGCTAGCCACTATGATAGGTGATGGGCTATGTGGGCATCCACCCTATCTCATCTATTGCTCTAGTCGTATTTCAAAAGAAAAAAACATTCACACGTTTTTAACATGCCTTGTTAGTGTCTTATAATATGGATTATTTTATGGTGCCTGTTTTTGTTCAAAATAACGATAACGTTTAGTGAAATCATTGGCCAATCAGGCAATTTTGCTTTCAGTAGACTAAGTTCGGTGGATGCTTCGGCCACCTTCAGCCTTGAGGGCTGAAGACACGAATTTTATTATTGTCAAGTTACAAGGTGAATCTTGAATCTTTAATTTAGAAAAATATTATTTTAGTACTTATTCTCTTCTAGCCTATCTTAAACTGTATTTCTTTTAATATTAGGGTTATTACTCTTCGGCTTCAGTCAGTACCTAATCGACCTTCGATCGGACACTAGCAAAATGTGATAAAACGACAAGTTCATCTTCAATCCATATGCATAAGTTTGAATTTGAAACTGCTAGAAATTCCGATATGTCTATTGTTTTATAGGCACATGTTTATTTATGTGACCCTGTACTTACATGCTTCCTATCTATGAGTTTACTGTTAACTTATATTATGTTGGCATTTACCTGCATATCAAATTGATACTTGTCATATGTTCAGATATTTTGATTATCCGACACGAACGGCCTTTTGTTGAACATTTTAATTTGCATACAAATAAAATGGCTGACTCGACAAAAGAACCATTGTCACTGTTATTTATACAGAAATCGAACTTGATCCTTTATCTCTCATTTATATTCAACATATCTGTCATAAATAATCGTATTGACATTCAATATTTATAAAGAAAAGGTTGCGTGGGTTCGCGTCGGCTGCCCCTCACACCGACGCGTAACACCCTGAAGCGATTCTATTATTGCTTCTATCTCTGATCTAATCACGGATAGATTTAAGTCCGTATTTTGCTCCGTTAATCCTAGCTAATTCGTTAAATGTCAGTGTGTATGTGGGTTTGGTTTGCCTCCTGATAACTCAGCAGCTTTTTGACATTTATTGGTAACACATTCTAGTTAATTTCTGTTTGAAATCTTTGGACCACACTAAGATATTATAAATAGAGCAATTGTGTAACATTCTCTTCACAACAATGCAATCTGAAGACGTCCTATTCTATTAAAGAAAGCGATGTGACCCTCTTTCCAAGTTCGCAGAACGCAACGTAGTGTGAGGTGGTGACCTGATGTGTAAGTAAGTAGTCACAAAAGAGATGCATTATTCCAATAATATCCCTGTTTATCAGACGTAGAATCAGTATTCGCATATCACCATATTTACGAGGAATATCAGAGAATTACAATATTTGTGTCCCTTGATATTAATGATAAAAGGCGCAGTTTCCTGTGCTCATCATTTATTTTTAAACTAATACCGTAATCCATTTATTTCTACCATTGACTGTCTCCTTGGTCTAGTGGTTGCAAGTGAGACGGCGGAGCATGAGGTTGTGGGTTTGATTCCCGGGGGTCGAGCAAAGGGTTATTGGGTTTTTCCATCAGGAATTTCTCGGTAACAACCACGGAGTCTGGATTTGTGACCGGTTGATGGCAATAGGCTCGCCTCTTATAACATGGGACTTTAACCATAACTGGCGAAATGTGGGTGTACTATTAGGTACACCTCTGCCTAACCCTTCGAGGATTACAGGCGTGATGTTATGTTTCACTTCACACTAATATTATAAAGGCGAAAGTTTGTGAGTGTGTATGTTTGTTACTTCTTCACGCAAAAACGACTGAACGGATTTAGATAAAATTTGGTACACTGATAGTTTATAACCTGGATTAACACATAGGAGTTTATCCCGATTTTATCTTCCCGTGGGATAATTTTCGAGTTGTAGCGGGTGAGGCCGCTGGCAACAGCTAGTTTCAAATACTTAAATGTATTACGGGTATTAATACTCTAGCCATGTAGTGTTGTCAAAACGCCCCTTACATACAGGTACAGTCAGATCATACAAGCCTGACAATATAAACAATAAAATTGTATTAAAAACACATCAAGTGGATAGAAAATAATACTAGGGACGTGAGCCTGGAACTTCAATTCTCACGTTTGATCAAATAAGGAAAGTAAATATAAAAAATTAACAAAAATAAAAATCTAATGATAAATATTTTGGTTTGACATTCCGGATGTTCTCAATTATTATTTTTAATTCACTCCATATTGCCATTTGCTCAGTGCTGTAAAACCGTGGATTAGTTGTAAAATAACACAAGTGTGCACTATGGTTTGTTTACAGCACTATGTAGTCTCTATTACGTGTTTGCATATTAATCACGTCAAAATTTCTATGAACCGTAGAATGAAAGGAAATTACTTTTCTATGTTTTTATCCATATATCGTGTACAAATATTAAAATTTTCTGTTTGAATTTGTAAAATAACAAGTCTTATGTGTACTTTTAATACGTGTGGAATCCATAATCCAGAATAATTTATTGAATGGTTTATAGTTTTTGCGGGATTTTTTTAAATTGTTTTTATTGGAAATGATTGATGGCAATGTCAATGAATTAAAGGGGTAAAGTGATTGACATTATTTTGTACTTGTAAGTGGGACTGGGCAATGCGTGTGAATGGTATTTTTATAACGATCATGAAGTATTATAATATCGGTTGATTATCATTATTGACTTACGAATAAATATTATAGTTTTTGACTCCTGTATAATCAATCAGCATAAGCAGCAGTTAACAAAAAAAAAAAATTGTCCGTCAGATAGATTTCCAAAAAATATTGGGCATGTATTTTTTCTTTTTTCACGTAAACAAACATTGACGACAGTGGTTTGAAAACTCGTGTGACGTCATATTCTAAGACATCAAAGTCATGACGTCACAAACCTCCACTTAAATTTTAAAAAAATACGTATCCCATATTTTTCAATAACCTAACAGACGGACTAATTAGAATCACATATTTTCTAGTCAGTAAACATCCCTATTATAAGAGCAAAATCAGTATATTTTATGTACTTATAAACCGTTACAGTCACGAGCAAATGTATGTATACACTAAGTATAATTCAAAAGCTATTTTCTTATAAAATAACAAGACAAAATAACAGTTTGTATTTTGAGATTAGACCTATTTTTTGTAAAACCTTTCGTAAAAATGTTCATCAACACAGTTACGGAAATTCACTTTTAAAAGTTGTTTTGTAAATACATAACGTATTTGTTAGTGTACGTTGTTACTTTGATGTATCTGCTTATACACTTGTATATCTATGTTTGTTATTTTGTTGTAAAATTAAATGAACCCGTTCTTGTGAGTTGATGTTTCTGCATTATCGGTTACTTCCGAAGTTCACGAAATTAACTTTGACTAAAAAGTCAGAGTTGGTTCATTCAAATCAGATACGAATATTTTGTAGGTCAATTCACTCTTAATTTTTTGATATATGCCTACATTGTATAGTTCTTCAAAGCATTTGATTCATTCTTTGTTTTTTTTTGCTCCAGATTGCTGGTCTGGCAGTAAAAGAAAGGAATGGATTCACACTGAATGTATGTTCTAACTTTTTTATATATTTAATAATTATCAATATACTTACCTACCTACATTTTGTTATGTCAATATAATTCGCTTAGTAAATTCCAACATACGTAGCTAACAAAACCCGTAGCAATTCTTAGCAAAACCTTATCGGTTACTATAATATTTTTCTATCAACTATTAAATTATAGGTACTAATACAAGTCACTATTATTTATAATTTATAAAGTCTTTACATTACTGAAATGACACGTCTTGTTCTGACATTAAAGTTGATTTTGGAATGTTGTACGTGTGGTGTTTATGATGTTTTGCTAGGTCAGTTCCGTGACGCCGGCAACTGCGCGGGCGCCCGCATATTCGTACTAGTTTAACAGAAACAATTTATTCCATAATACCTTCCCTATTGGTTAATATAGCATTCCTATTAATATCGTTGATTAACAATTCATGTTGGTTAACGGTTTTGTGTTTTATAACGAATTTATTGACTTTATTGATTGATTGTTAGGACTTTTGAGAATTTCAGCTTTGGTCCATTGTTTGACAAGCAATGATAAACTAATTATTGGAGGAGCTCAAGGCTAGATAATAGTAGCCGCTCGGATCAGTCTTCAGGTTAAGCTGCGCTTGCTTAGGTTAGTCTGTGGACGGGTGACCACCCATTACATATCGAGTTTTCTCGATGCCTCGGAAAGCACGGTAAGCCCATTGCCATTGCTGCCATTTTTAGATCTTTGACAGTACTGACTGGTTGGTGGATGTCAGATAGGCATCTAGTTAGACTGGAAGCTGATCCCAACATGTTTTTTGTTTGTTTTTTCAATTGTATCCCTTACAAGACAAGTGTTAGTAATGTTATTAAGTCTTGAAATAAAATCTATAATCACAAAGGTGTTTGCCTGTAAGTGGTTGTGCAGTTAGATTTAAGACACAATTGTATATATATTCCTATGTTTAAAATATCTGTAACAATTGTTGGTGAACCTTAAATAAATAAACATAGTTAGGAAAAGGCTAGGCAAGTAATGACAACTGATTAAGTTTTTGTTTTGTCAACTTTCTTTTAGATAACTGTGTCTAGTCCTTTCTCCAACCTAGTTTCATAGTTCAATGGTATTTCTAATGATACATGTAGCACCACACCACCACCACCACCTCGTCTAATGAAGTCGGCACCACTGCCGTTTAATCACATTTCATTGATCTTGTATGTTTGTCTGTCATTACATAGCGTCTCATTTGTATGCACATAAGTGCGTTAGATGATAGGGCGGCGACACACTGGCGACATTTAATTCAAATCTAGCCGAGGAGAAATTGCGAAGATTCATTTACCACGACATTTCCACAAGCTTTCTTTAAACTAACTAGCAATCTTGATTCATTAATACTATATTCCAATCGAAGTCTGCAATTGCTTTTAATTTAAAATTATTGCTAATTTTATACCAAGCTTATAGACATCGACGGGTTTTAATTTATTCGTAAGCGCAAGATTCCCACTTGAAGGACTATATAGTGATTATTCAATTGTTTTATCTGTCTTGACGTCGACTAATGAACATGTTGGTCAATCATTATTTTATGTTTGGATATTTAAACCGTTTGTTAGCATGTTATTAAAGTGTAATAACTATAAAATACACACACACACACACTATAATGCAAGCTATACATTGTAACAAATTGTTCTAATGTAATTAAGTGACCGATGTTTCTGCGAAATCGATGATTGTATTTCATATTTCTATGATACAGCTATATAGTTACTCATACATCTGATATGCAAATAAAATATTGCAAACATTCGCACCGTAACTGATCATAAATGTCGCCAGCTAAAGAAATAAACGCCTTGACTCACTCAATTTAACTGTCAAGGAAGTAATATTTCACACAATTGTGTTAAATCAACACGAGAAAAACATCGTCACGCTTACATTCGCTAAAGGGACCAATAGGAATAAAAACAAAAAACTTTCAATTAGCTATGATTTGTCTACACCTCCAAATGCAACTTATTTCCAGTTATTTGGTCACTTTAAATAAAACTTCCGACTTCATAGTATAAGTACTATTCCGATTGATAAATTGGGTAAACCTATTGAAATTAGGGAGGACGCGTGGATGTGTCAGGAAGACTGAAAAAGTCGATAATGATGATGATCAGAGTCTGCTCCAACAAAGTTTCTGAAGGCTATTCAGGAATCTTAGCAAATTTCCACCATAAATCTCAGAATCTATGGCGAAACACCTGACCCGCGAGATAACAAAGTAAGAAATATAGAAACCGGCATTAATTTTGACTGAAGCACAAATTGCAGTGCACACAAGAATATTGATGATTCAAAGCTTAACGCTGTTTATTTTACAAGACCTAATGCGTTGGGAGTGCAAACAAAGGTCGATAAACGCACATACTACACGAATGCCGATGCATTAACTTTGCTTATTAAAGGTCTTTTCTCTTACCGGAGCTGATGTCATTTTAATAGAAAATGTTCGTTATTGGTGGATTGAGGTTTTAGGTACGCTTGTCGAGGTCTGCTCATAGATGGGTTACCATCCATCACATATCGAGACTACTCCGTGCCTCAGGAAGCACGCTAAGTGTCCTGGCTGTCATTTGTAGATTTTTGACGAGTAGTCAGAGGTCTGAATGTTTGACAGCCAGTCTTACCAGAGAAGTCGTATTTCAAGTAATAGGGCTGTGGACGTCAGATAGGAAGTCGCGAAAGAGGTAAAATCTGTTTGTAAGTTTATATGTAGGGTAACATCTTCAGAATTACTGATCCGATTTCGAAAAATTTTTCACTAACGGGAGGCTAATTTATCTCCGACTGTCATAGGTTAAACCGTTCCCGTGGCTTAATTTTCATAACGGCAGCGAAACCGCAGGCAAAACCTAGTGTAAAATGTCATAGGTTGTAATGCCTAAAGCCGACCCTCTAGTAAAAGGCTAGTTGATGATGTTCGTTAGTAATAACAAACATAGCGTTATGTAAGACGACACCGCGCGTATCACTGCATCGGTGGGTCTTCGCGAAGTCATACGAACATTATAATCGCGTTCCGATATTGCGATCAGTGCACGCCTGTCCTTAATTAAAAAGTCGCGCGTGCATGTCAGACTTTAGTCGTCTATACTGAAGGAATTGTCTTTTGTTGTAGATGAAGATTTTCCGATTGCGGAATCTTTCGGTCTTTGCAAATTAGGTATTTTTTTAATTTGATTGGATTTACTTAAGTCAACCTTCGGGTCTTTCACTTAAGCCAGATATTGCAATGAAGTTTCTTGCTTTACGTGTTCTAACAGATGAATATACTAATTTAGTGGGAGCATAGTTTCGTTATTATAGGCGAAGTGCAGATGCATGCTTTTGACCATTTGTCAGTTTCAGACCACACATCTACAAATACCATTATGATAAACAACAACAGTAAAAAACTACCAGTAATTAATGTACTTCAAACTGAACTAACACTATGAACTAAAAAAGAAAAGTTACTAAGTCACTAATGACGTTTTACATGGCTGATAGCCAATATTAAGGTAAAAAGTAATGGCGAAGATCGTGTAGGGGGCGGGGTGGGGATGATTGATACAGCCGCATGCGCGCGCGCTGTTCAAGCGGTCACGACGCGCAAGTAATCGTTGCTTTTAAATATTTTTATAATTTCCTCCTGGTTGAGAGTTTACAATGAGTTTCGCAGCTTTGGTAAGTTGTGGCGGTTTGATTGGGTTAGGTGTCTTAAGTTGATTGATCTTGCGTGATATGAAACTCTTTGAGGCGCGCGTGGAACACGAACGCGTCGTCGACACAGCCTGTCGTTGTCATAAGACGGACGGACGGCGAGCTAGCCCATCATTCACCGTCCACAGGCCCGCGTATACGGTGGCCGGAAGCCGTCACGTGGCCCCCGACGCCCGGAGCGTCTCCCGCGGCGTCTGAGACGTGAAGTTCTCTCCCTCTCACGTTCCGCCACCTCCTTCGCTAGCATCATTGCTTCGCAGAAGGAGGCGACGGCGTCCCATTCCTCCTCGCCCCGGATCATGGCTTGCACCAGCCGATCGCCGCCACGAGAACACGGCAGAGCTCAGCCCAAGCGGGGCAGATCTCCACGGTGTGCTCCACCGTGTCCTCCGGCCGATGCTCACAGTGGTGACACCCGGGCGTTTCCTCCCGCCTGATTCGGTGCAGGTACCTCCCGAAACAACCGTGTCCGGTGAGGACCTGCATCAAACGGAAGGGGAGGGCGCCGTGGTGCCTCTCCAACCACTTCTCAAAGAGGGGACTTACCGCCGCTATCGTGGCGTGCTCTCTTATAGGCTCCCTTACACCATCAAAGAGCTAACCCTTTTCTAATATGTATCTTCAGTGCTAGACATAATGTATTTAAAACATCTTTCTTTTTCTTCCAACCCTTTGAAGATGGTCAGATATCTTTAAGTCCTTAAAAATCACTTATTTCTCTAAATCATCTATGCCTAGCCATTTTTCAACTATGTTGGCGACGCGACGGCTTCTAGTTTTACCAGATTTAGCTTAATACCAGTATTTACCTACCTGTGTCTGAATGTGAGTAAGTAATTCAACAGAGGTATAGAAGACATTGATTTTTTAAGACGTTAATCAGATTTATTCAATCACTTCCCTTCGCGTGTCAAGTAAGTTCTTTAAAGTAACTCGATGCTTCTTTCGAGGTAGGTCGTCTTCATCGATTGGTGCAATTTGATAGTAGTGTAGTGATACGAACAATCAATATTTCTCGGTACGCCACCGTCAGTCTTCCAACCCTGATTTAGGAAATGATATAGGTATTCTATGCACAAGAATTTCTAAGTAGGAGGTACGATTTGATTTTGATTTGATTGATTCATAGTGCACGTTGTTAATTGGAGTGTGCTCTTTCCGAATTTAAAAAACTTAATTTGAAAAGTAAAGTCTTCCTTAAACGGTTTAGGTGGCCACTTTAAGTGTGCAGTACAAGATGGCACGGCTTGTCAAAAAAAAAATACATCGATATGTCAAACTTTGTACAGACGCCCGCGCATCAAGCCTAAGTCTTAATAATTGTGTGACTTTAATAGGTTTTCAACTTTAACGCTAAAGCATTGGGTTCATAATTGATTGAAAAAAAAGACAATTTCGGGTGTGTTTTCCCACCTGCACAGATAAGTTGACTGCAGTGTATAGTCGTTTTACAGTTATTTTTACTTCTGACAGCGTTATGACAGTAGCAACTGACCGGAAAACTTATAACAGCGAGAATAAAAGTCCAGTTTATTTGGCTATTGACGAAAGCATGGTCAAAATAATGTGACAGGACTGTAATTAATTACTATACTTAGCAAGAGCTTAAAACTTAACATCATAATACTCATAATATTCATAATACTATTAAAACCCCTATCTATAATACAATTGTGGAAGGTTTTGATACCATACCTTGCAGATTAGATCGCATTACCCTGCGTAGGGCTTCCCAAGACTTCTTGCTTGAAACACGATAGGCTCGGATTGTGATCAATAATATAATTAATATATTTCCACAAACACGGAACTTTAGAGGTGTATGATGTATTTATGTTAGGTATCACCAAGGTTTTTAGTTAAGTCAATATATTTGACACAAGTTTTATACATTAGCTAACATTTACCACTAAGTACCAGGTTGTAGTGAATTAATTAAGTTGAACTATATTTTTAAGGCTCATCTTCAGAATGTCAATTTGTAAACTTTTTTTTCATAGTTATCATTATTTTAGTCTTTGGGAAGATTAAAATATAAAAACCATACAACATTTAGAAAATTATACACGACGAGGCGTGTAATATTTTTAATTTACTTGTTTTTAATTCATCTATTAATTTTAGTAATAGATTGAATTGAACTCTTTGCCGTCAAGAGTCAAAATGAATTTGACTCTTGACGGCAAAAAACTTGAAGTTATAGCGGAAACGGTATTCTGAGGGATTACTATCGATTCAAAATTGCAGTGGGGCGCACACATAAGAACTCTTTCGGGTAGGTTAAGCTCAGCTGCATACGCAGTAAGGAAAATAAGGCAGTTAACTGATGTAGCCACAGCTAGGTTAGTATACTATGCTTATTTCCACAGTATTATGTCCTACGGCATTCTGCTGAGGGATCGGCAGCGGACGTTGATTCAATTTTCATTTTACAGAAGAGGGCAGTCCGCGCGATCTATAAGATGGGCCCTCGCGAGTCTCTCAGAGAAAAATTTAAAGAGATTGATATCCTGACTCTGCCTTCACTTTATATCTTAGAGTGTATTTTGTATGTCCGCAAAAACCAAGGGCTTTTCAAAACTAGGAGCGATTTTCATAATTTAAATACTCGCAGTAAACACGAAATAGTAATACCCAAATTCAGATTAACGAAAACTAGCAAGTCTTTTCTTATAAACAGTATACGCTTTTATAACAAGTTGCCTAAGTCAGTTATAGAACTGACCGATGGAAAGTTTAAAAACTACATTAAACGTGTCCTTATTCAAAAAGCAAATTATAAAATCGAGGACCACGTCGAAGATAAAAAAGTTTGGCTTTAGCTTCTGCGCATGCGGCTTCCCTGGTAACTCTTAGCCGGTACAAAGTTGTGGATGTCTCTAACTATTCTCAATTTTATTATTTATTTTTTCTCTTCCATTAATTACTCTCTTTTACAGTGATTTTTAATCATCCAGACGCCCTTTGGTACGAATAGTTACAGCACTGATATCAAATTTTGTGCCTTACCTACATTACAAAAATTTGTTAATTGATAAGTTATGTACTTTTTTATTTTTACATTGTTTATAATTATATAATTTTTTATTATTGATTTGTGTCTGTAGTAACTCTAAAATGAATTTACACCTTACTATTGTATCGAGTCTGGTTCTTCTAACCAACATAACAGACAGAATGTGTTGCTGGGGAGTTTGTTCCGTCACTTCTTCTTTCCAGCTAAACACTAGGAAGTGCCGAAGGGTGGGCGTTTTGGGGGACTGTCTCTTGTAAATAAGTAGAGTAAAGTAAATTTTGACGTTCGAAAAGTGCTGATTATCAGCCTAATTTGCATAAATGACTTTTGATTTTGATTTTGAGATACCTATTGTGCATTTTTTAACAGTAGATAGTTTTTTTTTAAATTATGTGTACATTATGAAAAGATTACATAAAAACAATAACTGGCCAATACCATAACAAAAATCATTTCGATGACAATAAACGCTAAATGAAAATAAAAATATTCATTCTTAATTGCTCTTATCTGACGATTTTTTTTATGAAATGTGGCCAGTAGTGATGCGATCAGCGAGGAGGTTGAACTTCAGCATTAACCTCATTTTATTTTACTAAGTTTCTGAAGAGTTTATACCAATTGTGTTTTTATTGCCAAAGAAGGGTTTTTTTTAGAAGAGATTATTTAAATCATATTTGTATATCTCAATACAATACTGGCTACAGCACTGGCTTGTACCTCCAGAAACCAATAAGTTGCCATTAAAAACACGAAAAAAATAAATTACCTCATCTTATATTTTTTTTACCAGTACCTACTAATATAATTAACGAGAAGATTGAGTAAGGTTTTTGCAAAGAATTTGTATTAGGTACATTATTCTCATTAGAAAAATCGAAACACCTTGAATTCCATACATTGTGTGCATCAAAGGTTGACTGGTAGAGAATGCATTATACGAAAACCTTTTTCAGACGTCCCTAAGTCACAGTAAACTAATAAAGAACAAAAAGTTTTAAGATAAGCGCTAAATTTTAGTTTTCAAGGGTGAAATGTACTCCAATTTAAACACACATTTGTCACAAAACAGTGAATCATTTAATTTATAGGATAAACAAATGAAATTCTAATTTTGATTTTTCGCTTATCACTGTAACGGTCAACCAAATTGCCAGCTAAGTATATAATTAAGTGATTTCTTTCATGGAATGAAAACTTTTTTGTGTTAAATTAGGACAGAAACCATAGAAACTGAAGTGTTTCATTTTTAGGGTTCCGTACCTCAAAAGGTAAAAACGGAACCCTTATAGGATCACTTTGTTGTCCGTCTGTCTGTCTGTCTGTCTGTCTGTCTGTCAAGACCTTTTTTCTCAGGAACGCGTGGAGGTATCAAGCTGAAATTCATATCAAATACTCAAGTCTATGGTCTCTTGGAGCTGTGAAAAAATCAAACTTCTAAGTCAACGCGATCAAAAGATACTCCCGTTTATGCCGCAAATTTTCGACACTCGCAAGGGAATCAAAACCTACAGGGTACTTCCCGTGAACTCAGAATCTTGAAATTTGGTACGAAGCAACGTCTTATAACACAGATAAAGGAAAAATTGCGAAAAGCATAAATTTTTAGTTACATCATATAATAAAAATATTTTTAAGTTGAAATTTTCACTGAATGTGTCTCTCTGTTGCTGCTATAACAAAAAAAAAATAAAAAGCGACTCCCCTACTACGATGGTACGGAACCCTTCATGTGCGAGTAGGACTCGCACTTGGCCGGTTTTTTCTTATCAGCAGGGCTATTGCGTATCTTTTTAAATGTTAGTGGCTATCATAGTGTCCTTCAATTAACTGTCAAATGGTACCATTTTGTACTAAACCGTAACCAATTTGACAGTTAATCGATGGACACTATGATAGCCACTGACATTTAAAAAGATATGCAATAGCACTGCAGAATTGTAGTTGTTTGTTATTTACCAAGAAGGCAGGTATAACTAAATATCCAACTATTTCGTGTACCATTGTTTAATTAAATTCTTATTTCCCCGCCATGATTAGGGGCGCGTGCGGCGTCATTCAATCGACGTTGCCTACATAAACTACTCACTAAAGAAGCTTCCTTCGCATCAAATTAGGCGCTTTAATTATTTACTAGCACTAAAACGTACTGTTAACAGTTACAAAATATAACTTGACCTACCCTCACCCTCTTTTTACTACCGGGGCAAAGAGGCGGAGGGGAAAATAAAAGGATCTTCAAGGATCAAATTAGGGTAGTCTTTTCGGACACTAAAACGTTGGAGGAAATAAAAGTGATGCGAGGAACAGACCACTCAAGCAGGTGTATTTCTCTTTTGGGGATAAATAATTCTTTCTTTAATTTTGTATAAGTACCTACATGGGTCTTACGTCTTCATATATTTGAGTTTGAGTTGAAAATACGACGAACAGTAATTGTTGGTAGTACAAGATAATTAGTTTGAGCATTAATATCGAATTACCTAAAATGGAAGTTTTCCATTTCATTAGTAAAGCTTTTAGAGATACAAGTCCATTATTTATTTGTTACGACCATCTGAATGTCGCAGGCGAGTGAGGTTCTTGTGTCAATCGTACATACCATCTTTAGAGTGCTTGTCATTATAATAATTATGATTTGAGTTAATCTCACACATATCCTACGCATCAAGATTTGCGTCATTCATTATTTACGTTGCGTGTGCGACTTTACAACATAACATTGGAGTGCGCAACTTTATACATTACACAAAAGAATTCAGCAAGTCGTTGAGGAGCATGTTTGGATTTAATATTGATATTATCGAATGCCTTAGATTTGCCAACGCCATCTT
This sequence comes from Diarsia rubi, assembly GCA_932274075.1. Classification (NCBI taxonomy): domain Eukaryota; kingdom Metazoa; phylum Arthropoda; class Insecta; order Lepidoptera; family Noctuidae; genus Diarsia; species Diarsia rubi. The sequence goes on from OW026429.1 coordinate 12,812,237, forward strand.
GGTAGGTTGACCTTAAACTGAAAAGCCGTAGGTTTTATGTGTTCTATTCAGCTGTGACTAACAGCAATTCATGTTTGACAATTTTACGAGCGAGGCGATTCACCAATGGCGTCCACTTATAACTGCCGGTTACGCTCAATAAAATGATCATTTATTGCGAGTACGGCGAGTTAGTTTTATTGAGAAAATGTACTAACATTTTTGTTGCGCTACAAGGAAATTTATTTGTGAATACATTCGCTATGTAGGTACTTACGTTAAATGACGAGATTTATTGATAGACTGTTGCGAAATATTGTAAGCTGTGTAGGTGGCATTTGGAGTGCAAACTTTTTAGAGTTCATCATTCTAATTTGAAGATGCTTGTGCTATTATGGGAAATTGCTCTATTGTGGGAAATTCTGAGATTTACAATTGAATTTTACGAGATTGTTTAAATTGAGAATGTATTTTATCCGTAGTAAGCTTGATTCAACGGGTAATTGACTGTTTGTGTATTTGGAGGCATTTTGGATTTGAACAGAAGTTGAATAATTCAGGGTACACAAAGTAGTAAGTAGAGACTTTCACATTAAATGTTATTAGGAAAGTACACAACTACTTAAATATACAATATATCCATAACCACATTCCGTAGATCCATCAAAAAAATAGGTAATAGAATAGGCATGACGAAAGATTTTGAAATCCTCTTCCGTAATGTGGGTACATCTTTTTTATTTACGAAAAAACCTTTATTTCAGTAATAAAGTAAAGTTTAACGAAGATATAAGCCATTTTTGAAAAAAAAATTAAATAGAGCGCGAAAACAGCTCGCAGTGTCATGGCGTCGGGTCTGACGTCACGCCTATGTAAACATGGAAATGTCAAAGCGCAGCTAGAGGAAACTAAAACAAACATTACCATAATTCGTGTGTTAAAAATGAATAACAAAGTTTATAAGTGGTGTGCGGTGCCTCAGTGTAAAAACACATCAATAGCAATAGTTTTAGCATTACATTGAATGCCAAAAATGTAATCCTCTGGACCTGCATAGCTGACCCAGTGATTATGATAGTAGGTTCTTACTATGAGAAAAGATACTAGTACATGCTTTGTAGTTACAGAAATTTACTCCTTTTGTTGGTTATTAACTCAGTAGCAAACTTTTATTACAAGTTGCGAAGGAGCTAACCTCAAAAATAAACTGACAAGTTTATTGTAAAAATAACATATGAAAGTGAAAATAAACTAAACTCCTACAAGCTCAAAACGAGTTTGTTGTATTTTTATAGTGTTAGATACTTACAAAATTTACTTACAGGGAGGTTTTCACATTTCGGAACTCGGACGAGCAAAATTCTTTATTTGACCCAAGGAAATCGCCCAACATCAGTAAATCTATCCTGGGCAAATTTGAACTGTTTGCTTTTACAAAGCCTGATTCCATTGCCAAAGATGTTCACAAAGTATTGTAGTAACAAAAAAAATATCCAAATGCGTAATCGGCAACAAAACAACACAGTGAGCTAGTGACAGCTAGTGATGTTTACATTGGCGTGACGTAGTGCGCTATGATTGGTGTTTCAATCAAAATGGCCGATATCAGTATTTTAATCTTTTATTTTATTAAAAATCTTACTAATCTTAATTTTTTAAATAAAACTAAATCAGTGTTTTAAATCTTTCTCGTATGTAATTTCCCCTAATATCATTAAATCATTGATTCTTTGACTATGTCGTCACGCCTATTGTGTGACCGTGTGTGTCGACATCGATGCACAAGTATGGCCATGTTGGCACACTCCAGTATCGTGGCATGCTGTTTACACAAACACCACAAAGGTGCCGCCCTACACTGAAATGTAAAGAGAACATAGAAGAAGGAATGAACAGAGAAGTACTATTATTTTGAATCCAAGACCAATTACTTACAGTGTATGTCTAAAAACACGAGTTATGAATTCATGCGTTACTTTGCGGATATCCATTACAGTATTATTGCATAACTCTTTCACTTAGGCAAAAAAGTACGGTCAGCATCAGAAGTAGTTTAACATTTCAGAATTTGTATGATCACTACATAATACATATTATAAAACAAAGTTCGCGATAAACGTAAAAACTTTTGCACAAAATTTTCATGTAGAGAGTGATTTTCGAGGAAGGTTTTAGTAAATAATTGGTCCAAATAACCGACATCTACGAAGCCGTGGGCATATATAAGCTAGTTTGATATAAATACAGTACTCCAGCTGATATTTTAATGTTCCGGAGGTTTGTTCTTTAAAATATTCCTTACGCTTCAATAAATTGTTAGTAACGAGTGATATATAATAAGATTAAATTTAAAAAAAACCTGTTTTGATACTTTGAGTAGTGTTGATCTACTTCTGCTGCTGACTGTACTTTGATTAAGAAATGTACGGAACTCTTAAATGCACGAGTTCAATTCTCAACCTTGGCTATTTTCTTTGGTTGCTACGACAGCTACGAACGGATAAATCCGTAACTCAAATACCGTAGTTCACATTTTTTTTCAAAAGAGTTGGTTTTGTTTTTTCAAAAGAGTTTGTATGACAAGTTTTGCGGAGAGGATGAGAAAATAAGACACTACTTATTAGGTACATTTCCATACTAACGTGCACCCGTTTTTTAGGTGATTAGTTTAGGTGATAATACTGCCATAATAATAAAATAATGCTGAATTATGCACTCAGAAAAATAGATCTCAATGTTGCATTAAATCTGAAAAATGGCTTAGGACATTAAAATTACAAAAAAACTTTTAGCAGCTCGATTTAAGATTTTATTTTAAGTTTACCTTATTGATCTTGTTTATGTTTGAAGTTGAAACGGTGCAAAAAAGTCCCGGCTACGTAATACCCGAAAGTAATAATAAGTGAAATAACTAATACATCATTATCTGCCCAGCGATTTTTTCGGTATCCAGTCTAACCAGATGCAGCTGAATACCAGTATTTTACATGGAGCGACTGCCTATCTGACCTCCACAGCCGATAGTACGCGATTATACGATACCCCTTGGTAAGACCGGCTATCAGACTGTCAAAGATCTACATAGTGACAGCCGGGACCAACTGGGGGCCAATTCTCGATTTTCGCCATTTATCTCGAGTTCGAGATCGTAAGTCTATCTCTATGTCTATTAAAAATATCTCTATCTCTACCAAAAAATGTCGAATTGAGCAGAATTCCGTATTCTCAGTCAAAATAGAAATAAATGTCACGAAAATGTCGAGTCGAGTGAAGATAATGTTACCATTATTGTGACGGAAAAGGGGTGCGTGGCGCAGGTTATTATAAATAAGACCACGCAACCAGTCTACATAAAGTATATTTAAATTTAAAAAATGGGTGTGGGAAGGTCTACGGACACAAACTCCTAAGGCATCCCTGTGGGATGTGCTGTACTGCCCTGATAGCCGGCGTGGCGATGACCGCAGCGAGGTGCCACGCTGGATGCGTAGGGGTGATGGCCAGCTCTTCTTTACGTCGGCCCGGCTCGGCCCACGTGGCAAGTATGGCCAACAGGTGGGAAGTCCGATGCCGGCCCGATTTTATCACGCACGACGGAACCAGCCGCGTAACTAAAGCGAACTTGAGGGCGCTCTAGCCGGAACTTTGGACCCTGGAACATGACGTCCAGCGTGTCACGAGATGACCAAAGGCCAACTCCGCTGATTGCGACACCAAGCCAAGCAGAGCGAACAGCAATAATAATGCACTAATGAAGGTGTTGGTGGATTGTCACAATCAGACGGAGTTTACATGTGGGAAGAGTGAAAATAAGGCATGATAGCACATTTTGAGTGTGAAGCACGAAAAAATCAAAATGCATTGAGCTGAAGGCATTAGATTGAAATGAAATACATGAAATAGCGTACACTAAAATAGATAAAATTAAGCATACATGCCAAGTTAACCTATAAGGACAAAGAACACAAAATATACACATATCATGCTATCCAACACTTACCCAGTATGGGGGTTTCAAAGACACCGAATTTAATTGCTCGATGGCGGAGAATTATGTTGATTAGGTAGGCAATTGTTTTAGGCCCGGATAATGGCGAGTTAAGACACGTGTGAAATCACATATAATTTAGATATGGTGAGACGTGTGACCGCTTCGGGAAAAACCAAAATTCCTAATGTCAAACGAAAAGATCGCGTTGGCAGCGTTGGATAGAGATGGGACATACGCGAGCCCATAGATAAATCCTCACTCGCGCGCCCGATAGTTGATGCATCTTGTGCTTTTAGTAATTACTATTTGCTACCGCACTACTTGTAATTTTCTATGGTTATTATATTTTGACGTCTGCGGTTCCTTGACAGGTGGATGAAAGTAAACATTGGAATGTTGCTGTTTTTATTGTTAATTTAGTTTATATGTTTTGTTTTGTGCAAAATGTAACGTGCGACGTTACATTATGAAGAATCGCACGTTCTGTTTTAGGTAGCTATGAGTTAATGAATGATTTTGTTTTAAAACGCTGACTAAACTTAATTATTTAAGTATAAAACGAAACGTTTAGTGTGTTTCAAGATTTTCGTATGCTCTTCGTGAAATAAAGAAAACAAATTGACAGTTTTGAAGGAACCGCAAAAAGGCGCAAATTCTGACACTGACAGACATGACTGTCTGTCAGTGTCAGAATTTGCGCCTTTTTGCGGTTCCTTCAAAACTTTTGTTATGTTTACATGTACTGTGTTTACATCATTATTGGGTGCTGTTTTACATTTTAAAAGTTTTATTTTAACATGGAGGGGAAAAATCAAACAAGGCAAGGGCACAAATCAAAGAGTATAAATCGAATTTCCAGTAAGTATGAGATGCCAAGCCGTATTTTATTTAAAAATTAAAGAAAAGAAAACACAGTGTACAATCCAAAACTCAACGAATTCACTCAGAAATGACGTATCTCTACAATCGACATGACATCTCTACTGCTCAGAAGCACTCGACATGAACTCTAACGTTAGCTTTCGACAAATGTCGAATTCGACATCCCCAGAATAGCAACTTTTAAAATTTGTCGAAAAAATGACGTCATTAGAAATTTTTGTCGAGTTCGACACCATCTCTACAATCGAGAATTGGCCCCCTGGGGGCCAATTCTCGATTTTGATGTCGATTTTGATGTCGAAAATTTTGATGTCGAATTCGACATTTGTCGAAAGCTAACGTTAGAGTTCATGTCGAGTGCTTCTGAGCAGTAGAGATGTCATGTCGATTGTAGAGATACGTCATTTCTGAGTGAATTCGTTGAGTTTTGGATTGTACACTGTGTTTTCTTTTCTTTAATTTTTAAATAAAATACGGCTTGGCATCTCATACTTACTGGAAATTCGATTTATACTCTTTGATTTGTGCCCTTGCCTTGTTTGATTTTTCCCCTCCATGTTAAAATAAAACTTTTAAAATGTAAAACAGCACCCAATAATGATGTAAACACAGTACATGTAAACATAACAAAAGTTTTGAAGGAACCGCAAAAAGGCGCAAATTCTGACACTGACAGACAGTCAACTGTCAATTTGTTTTCTTTATTTCACGAAGAGCATACGAAAATCTTGAAACACACTAAACGTTTCGTTTCATACTTAAATAATTAAGTTTAGTCAGCGTTTTAAAACAAAATCATTCATTAACTCATAGCTACCTAAAACAGAACGTGCGATTCTTCATAATGGTAACATTATCTTCACTCGACTCGACATTTTCGTGACATTTATTTCTATTTTGACTGAGAATACGGAATTCTGCTCAATTCGACATTTTTTGGTAGAGATAGAGATATTTTTAATAGACATAGAGATAGACTTACGATCTCGAACTCGAGATAAATGGCGAAAATCGAGAATTGGCCCCCTGAACGTGCTTTCAGAGGTACGGAACTTAAGCAATACATAATTCTTTTTTTTTTTATTGAATAGAACGACTGAAGCTGACACTATTTAAACACAGAAAATCAAACATTCAGACAGTACCATCTTTCATTCATCCGCCAATATATCAAGATCTTTGTTTGAGTCCGTTAGAGAAAACCGAAGAACGTTAATAGCGGATAATAAACATATAAGTACCTAATAGTAGGGGCAAGTGCTTTACCTATGGACATTTTCCAAAAAACGAAATAAAACATTTTTTAAATCTTAACTAAATAACTTTTATTATTTTTTAATAAATCACCAGTCTTACATAATAATCAGCCTTTCTTAAAAATCAACTTAAACCTCGAAATGAATTATACTCATGAAAATAATCAACTTTTCTTAAAAACTACGGTTTTGTCCACAGGTTCATAACTCAATTGTTCCTATGGACAGCAAAGTTGTACCTATGGACTGTGTTGTACCTGGGGACGGAACTCTTTAATATAATAAAATTAAATAAAAGAAAACACAACAATATACCTACCTCCAATAGTTTTTGTTTTAGCCGATGATAGCTTTATTGATGAATAATATTATTCATAAGCTTTACGACATTCTTCAAATAAATTATTAGTAGATTCATCACTAAAGCTATCATCGGCTAATACGAAGCAAGCCATGCATACAAAACTTTCAGTCTCATCGTCAGAATCAAAATTCTGTCTGTATGACTGTGGAACACACTGAAAATTATGATGGCATATACTACATTTAAGCATTTTTTTACTATCTTTGGCATAAATTTTACATTTCAAACACATAACATAGGATAATTTTTCTTGTTTCAATATTTCAATATTTTTGGTAAAAAACTGAGCAACTGGCAACTGAAAGCGGGATTTCCGTTATTGTGGAGGAACTAGTATTAGCTGTAGAAGTACTTGGTTGAGAAATATCTATAGTAGTAGAGGTAATTTTAGTGATTTTCTTGTTAGCTTTCTTCTTAGTGGTCTTTTTTAAAGAGTCATTTAATCTTGCTAGATTAAATGACTCACTGCATCCTTTTCTGGCGTATCTGTTAAAATTCGTGTTCTTCCAGGTTTTCTTCCTCGTGCAGCAGCTTTTCGCGGATTATTATGAATTTTGTACCTGTGGACAGTCCATAGGTACACACAGTTGTTTGTCCATAGGTACAAATTTCCGCAAAAAAAACATAATAGGTCTATGTCCACCGGTACGTTGGTTAAAGCATTAGTTAAACTCAAGAAAATAAGATAGAAACTACAGAGACCACATTGCACATATAATCTTTCAGTTATGTTCTATAACTTCACTGTAAAACTTAATCAAATACAGCTAAAAAACTTACTTTTTCGGTCCAAAAACTTTCTGCGCCGGCAAAAACAAAAACAAAACGGAAAAAAAAGATGGCGATACGTCAAATCTGTCAACCATAGACAAATGCTTACGACTGCGTTCAAATTAGAATTTTAGGGTTGCCCGTTTCTCCAGAATTAACGGTGTCCACAGGTAAAAGCGTCCATAGGTACAGCACTTACCCCTACCTATACTATTTCATCTTTCATTCTTTAATTCAATTTCTGAAAAGTCACTAGTACACAATTTTACTTAACCTTACCTCATTAGAAACGTTGAATGATAAGCATTAATAAAATAGACAAAAAACGTTTTTGTCTCAACCTCCATTGTTAAATCTATCTCAGATAGTTCTTCGAAGGGTGTCGGGAATTTCCCCTACGTCACTCAGATGTCCTGTTTACATCGCTCAATCAATCTTGATCTTTGACACATTTATATGATGATTGCATATGATAATTATGTATATCGTAATTTATAGCGACGTAGTAAATGGTAATATTCTTTTGTTAGCTAAGTGCTTTGAGAGACTCTCGTGGTCATGCATGTAACACTTAAAAATCAACTTTAGAGTCCGAAGTATATGCAACTTAAGATCGTCGAAATATACATGCATATAATTATCTAATTATGTTTGAAAAAAAAAGTATACAGGTATGACATAAAATGCTCATAAAACTGCTAAAATTTGCAAGATAAACATTAAATAAGAACTAAAAAAGAGTGTTTTATTTAGGTGTTTACTGAATTTTTCAACTTGAAAATCAGGGACTGTTCAAAATTATCACGAATTAGTGTAATTGAGCCTTAATTTTTGGGCACTATTTGAATAGGTAATGGTGTCTCACTTCTGGTGTATTTTATCATATTTTCCATTAATTTTGGAGGTGAATCTAAGAAAACATCAGTCAATTGTACCCAAAATGTGCATATACAAATAAGCTATTGCATGTTGTAATCCGATCTTTAACTCATTTCATAATCATCAAATAACTCCTCCCGCTCTGGCCAGAGCGGTAGGGAGTGTTAGACTTGACAAAAAGCACCCCACTTCCTTCTTAGCCCTTGTGCCGGGCCGCGGTAACTCTTTCGAAGTACTACTACGTACGTACTACTCTCGTTCGTACTACTATGTAGATACGTACTTACTTATGAGATGGAGTTTCGAGAAATATTTACTCTTGTGCGTACATACATTTGTAATATACTTATTCTTACAGTTAGAACTAGACGTAGTAGGCGTATTTTGTTATTACTTATTGTGAAAATATTAGAAATCCGAATAACCGTAGTTTAAGATTACAAGTATGGGCGTGTAAACCATGGCTTATCGGCTTAAATCTAAGATTAGAAACCATAGAAAATGGACACTGTTCTATCCTCATTATCAAACGTGATGACAGGTGAGTATTAACGATCAATAATATTTTTAATGATTAACATACACTTCAAACCTAAATAATTATTTGTTGATGTCATTACTTATTCGATTGACGGAACATTAGCTAGTATCAAGTAGGTTAGCGTGGAGTTTTTGCGAGGGTTTAAAGTGTGATCTCTCGAGTACCGTTAGCGGTCGAATATAAGATGTTTGCTCAAACTAGGTATTTCACGTGTACTTTACATAAAGTTTATTGAACGATGGCCGAATGTGATTCGAACTGAATTACTGTTACGTGACATGAGTTGTGTTTGGTGTTTCTTTTAGAGTGTTCTCTCTAAGTGGTAGTAGTAGTGGATACATTGTAAAGTAGGTAAGAATTTCAGAATTACCAATATGAATATCGATCAAGTCTACTCATCAGGCTATCCATCACTAATACCTACTAGTTTTAACTGAAACTCTCTGAAGAGGACATTCTACTCTATAATATGAACAAAACAGTAAGATAAAAAATATGTTCCCTACATTTTCAGTTACCCGTAAAGGTTTTTTTTCGGTCCCTAGTTTAACCCCCACAGAACATAAAAGTAGTGTAAGTTTCAGTTTAACATTGTAGAAAACATTTCATAGTGCCATTTTCAAACAAAAAAAAAAGTAAAACTGAAAACCCAAACTGGGAAAGTGACCTCTGCCTATCTCTTCGAGTACTACAGAGGTGAAGCTAAGATCTGATTGAAAAAAAAAACAGGAGAAAATGTCTCCGTATATTAATTCAATCAATTAAGAGTCCCTCCCAAAGCGTCAGGATCACAGCTATCAAGTTGTTTATAAACAGTCGGGTTCAGTAACGACGCGTGCGCACTTTGATCTCCCCTCTCACACCCACGGAGACGATTAATTCGTTCTCTTGTTTGTTAATTTGTTACTGAGCTTTTATAAGAAAGGGTTACATTTATTGTTTTAATGGCTATAGCGGCTTTAACATAAGTCCGATGAGTAGGTATTTTTTAGTTTAAGTATACAAAAGAACTTGTGAAACATACAACCTTTGTATAAGCGAAATCGTGGAAATAAATTGTATTAAATATTTGTAATTCAAAGAGTTGTCTTTGTGATATATCAACATAATAAATCAACAAAATGTCAACCATTGCGAAATGTCATTTCATCTACCCGACAAAGTGTTCAACTTTTATTCATCATGAATAACAAATTCATCAGCAACGCACAAAAAAAGTATTAATACGACTTAGTAAGAAACAGACGCGACAAAAACGAGCGACCGCATTAAATATAATTAATTAATGCCACATAAAAGAGCATTAAGCGATCTTCACAAACGCTATTCAATGGACGAATGTTTCTTTTCAAGTAGCTGTCTCTATAAACGCGCGGTGTTAGTGATGTGGCGCATGCGTAATCGACGTGATTAATTGTCCAATCACGGGCCGCTATAAAAAAAACCCTTTATAATTCGAAGGTAACATAGGGATGGCGACAGAAAGATTGAAATGATAATCATGTGCGGACACTTGCGGATTTTTACTACATCAATAGTTATTTTGTTTGACGTGCTTGTCTTAATAATATAAGAATTGGATTACTAATTTTGACAAAGTTGATACAAAATTTTAATTAAAGCCTACATACTCATTGAAGTCATTATAATAACGTGTTGAGGACACATATGATTCTAGTGTACCTACACTTAGAATTTAATTTATTAGTGAATTTTCATTTCTCATCAAAACTTGGTCCATCGATCCTCAAAACGTTTTCCAAAACTGGTCCTAATCTACACACCACGTTTTTCCACGTCTATTCTAAACATCAGTAGCCCAAGTAGCTCCTATAACCTAACAAAACAAGACCAGCATGACATTGATCCGCCGTCAATCCAGCAGGTACGAGATATCGCACAGATTCTCACGGGCCACTCACGCCATCGGACTGTAGTTAGCGGGTTGCGGGACCATGCAGACGATCCCGATTCTTGGAATAATGATGTGTATCGCAGCCCTAATGATATGTTTCCTATGCTTGAAGATGCAACAATCAAAATCTAAACGGGGCCTGTTACGTACTACTATTTGGTGTTTGTTTTTAATGAGGACAAAAAAACATTGCAGTGTTTGGTTGAACTTAGTATTTTGGAATCACTTTGGATGTGTAACACTCAGAAACATGGGATAAGGGCAGGAAGATGATGATGATGATGATGGTGAAGTAAGTATACGGAATTTTTCAGTAGTAATCTGACGGAGTCTGAATTTGGGCCCGGTAAATGGCAATAGGCGACCCTATTGCCATTTACCGGGCTCAAATTCAGCCCTGATTACATGGGACTTAAACATAACGGGCGAAATGTGGGTGTACTAAGTACTAGGAACACCTCTGCTTAACCCTTCGGGTTTACCAAGATGTTATGTTATGTCAAAAACCCCTCGGCAAAACTTTTAAGGGTTTAAAGTGCCGAATGTATGAGTCCTCAAAAGCCTGTCTTACGGAGACGCGTAGCTCGTGAAGAATCGTCGCGTGCTATTTTACGAATTTACGGAGCGACGGCTCCACCGTAACCAACGCTGCGTTTTAGACTCACGAGCGAAAAATCGCTTCTCGTAAAATCGTCGTATGAAATCGTTACCGTTTTCATACATCGCCGTGTGCTTGAATAATAACGCACGAAGCGTCGCGCGACGCCTCGCGTCTCTGTAAATAGGGCCTTAGTAATTCTGCGATGAACAAAATAGGATAGTTCATTAACTTCTCGGAATAATCATAGAAAACTTATCATTTTATCTTCCTATCGACGCTATAGCAAATAGACGAGTTCGTAGAAAATGTTACATGTTACGAATACTCTGTAATCATTTATCGGAACAGTAATTCACTAGAGTCAACATTTAATTAAAACTTTATCATTCATTGACATTAAAGTTCTTATATCTATTTCCGCATCCAATAAAATACCTATATGATATAATTTAGCTTAGCGCTTACATTAACTTAAGCGAATTAAAGCTTCAAAGTTAGTAGGTATATCACCCAATTAATTAATGACACATTATTTGAGAAAATAAGGCGACATGTCATAAGAGTCAGAGGCCTCCTCACTATAAGAGGGAACGGGCTATTAACCACCCCGAGGGCCTAGTGCGGGTCGGTAAATGTCACATGTCACTTCGAATGTTTGGTTCTAGGACATGCTGGTTTCCACACGATATTGTTTTCCTTCACCGTTGTGATATTTAATCAATGAAAATTTCGTCATCGAACGATTGAAATAGTATGGGGAGATATGAAGAAAAAATGCTATACAGACAAAACTTTCATGGCAACAGCCAATGACTGAGCAAGTTTGTATCTCCAAAGAGTTTATGTCCTAATGTTGTGTTGCTACTGTTTAATAGCGGGCGTTTTGATTACAGATTACAGTAATTACGTATCTGGATCCCTCACGAGACACGCGCGGCGCAGGGCGGGGCAAACGCACACGCTAGCGTAGCCGTTACTATACAACACAACACAATGAAAACCTTATTTTTGTATAATAGAAATTAAAATCACATTGACGTGAAACACTTACGAAGTTAAATTGAAAAGCACTAATTATGGAAAACATGTTCAGCCGATTATTTAAATTTATGAATTCTGCCGCATTGAAGCTATCTTCGGATTTACGGAACCGTTTCTGAGCTAATGGCTTGAAAATCGAATAAATGCAAACCGTCGATTATGCGTCCAGTGATGAAAATAGACGGCAATCAGCTAACTCCGAACGCTTCTCATACATTAGAAAGCAATTATTCGACGGGTTTACGCCCATTTTACGCCACATGTAACACCGCGTCGATCAAGTGAATTATATTTCCAGTTTATAATATCCAATATTATTTCTATTGCGTTGGGAGGCACCGGTAGCGGATAATTAGAGGATAGCAGGCAGGTCGCGCGATAACTAGTCTTAATGACGTGAAATCGCACTCCGACGCCGACCGCCATCTTGGAAATGAAGCAGCGATGGCGGGAAAGCTTGCAATTAGCCATAACCGCACACCGCTAGATCACGGCATATCGAGCTTTGCCGCATCTCCAGGAATGTTATGTTGAAAGTCTCTCTTCATTGTCTAAAAGTTATCATAATTCCAGTTGTGGTCTTTCTGGACTCCTTACTGGTCTAGTTATCCCCGTGTTTCAGAACAGCGTTAAATCCAATTCAAACTCCCACGGGTGACTTAGATAGCTAGCTTGAGAAATAAAAACTACCTACCACTTAGATATCAATTTAATAAAAATTATATCGTGCTCTTCAAGAAAGGAATCGCATTGATGCATTTTTTTGTCATATCAACAAAGAACTATGGAGTATAATCGATTCCCACAATTTAGCAGTGAGTTTGATCGACTGTGGGATCGGTTGATCGTCTCGTCTTGACTTCGGCTCTGACAGGCCGCAATTTGAAGCCACGATCAGTGCTACTGTTCCCCTGAAGCAATGATTTGGACACGCAAACTCCAGCCAACATGGAGAAAAAAAGCACTTCGAATAAATGACGATGATAAATTGCGTTTAGATAACTTTTCTTGATATTGTACCTACAGCTTAGCCATGAAAAACTCTACAGACGTTTCGATACTATTGAGTTTATTGAAGTTTTGTTGACACGATTAGACGATGAAGACTTTCCAAAAGTTTGCAAAAACGTCGAAGGGTTCAAAACTGAAATGCTAGTCATTGTTTTTAGAATGGCTTCTGGTTCTGTGATTTTTTGTGCGACATCTTAAAGGAACCAAACAAAAAATTGCTTGGCTAATTGGGTCGTTTTCTGTTTAAAACTATCACTTTGATAATGATTTTAATAATAGCATCAAAATATTCTTCTGACTGAGAGTAGGATATAATATTAACCCATCATCATCATTAGCCGAGCCTTTTCTTAACTATGTTTAGGTCGGCTTCCAGTCGAACTAGACGCAGCTGAATAGAATATATTTTACATGAAGCGACTGCTTATCTGACCTCCACACCCCAGAAATAGGTACGTATATATTATGCCCTTGGTAAGACTGGTTGTCAGACTTTTGCGCCACTGACTACCTGTAACGACTGTCAAAGATGTACAAATGTCAGCCGACACCAAACGGCTTAATGTGCTTTCCGAAGCATGGAGGAAAGTCAGAGAATAATATAACAATAACATATTGCATTCAAATTCCTAAAGCAAAGTAAGACGAGTTCCAAAATCTTCATTGCTATTAGATGCTAATTTGATAGGAATCGGTTTTCGCACATCTCTGCAAAACTATTTTGTTGTTAAATTGAGATGATTATGTTCAAATGACTACTAAAATGTGAATCCATCGACAATGAGCCCGGCTGTCGCCGCCGGCGCTCGTGACGACACGCGAATCTAACTCGATGCCCCTATTTATGCGCGATGCGCAACTCTATTTAGTTTTAATTTGAAACTAATTCATTCTCTCTAATCATTATACTTTTTCATCGCTGGAATGTGAAAATTGTGTTGGTTTTTATGTAAAGCCAATTTAACAGCAGTTACTTTTGAGATTTTGTGTAGGGTCAAACAAGATAAATGTATTTCGTTGCCCATTATAAGCTACAAATATGCTGGCAAAAAAATTTTGCCATCGGGAAAATCTTGGCCATTTAAAACCACGTAATATATCTGAAGAAATTTTTGAAAAGGAGCTGTCAAGCATTATGGTGCATATTTTTGAAATACATGTACAAAGTGAGCATACTTGTTATTGCGAATATTTGCATTGCCATTATATGCGCTGTAGTTGGTTAATTACAATATTGTATCTAAGTAAGTAGACACGCGACACATGATTATGTATTGGGTGTGACACAACGACTTTGGATGTGACACAAAGTTTCATAAATTATTTTCAATTCTATCGAAATAGAGGGAGCGTGCCCATCTCCCCGGCCTTTAATAATATTTAAATTTAGAACAGCGAAGGGATGGGACATGTGTGTTGTAACGCGTTTGGCGAAATGTGATTACAGTCGGTAATTAACGAGCCGCTATTTATGGGCTGCCCTACGCGACATTATTTAAATATTTTCTTTTCATATTCTAAAAACGGCGTTGCGTACCGGCCTGGCCGTTTCGGAATCATAATCTATTGTAATAATTATCATTGTATTCGTGAAAGTGTTTTACCGTTGGCCAACCGTGTCATGTCCGTTTTGTCCGGTCTCTTGAAATAAAGCACGCTTTCAATTGCAGACTAATTATTCCAACACGAGAAACTCATTCGGTGCCGAGTTTTTACGTGTAAAGAGATTAGTCCACTTAAACGACACTCGCAGTCAAAGGAGCATTGTGATGCGGACCGATAATGATGATACGTTAAGAAAAGTATTACATTCTGTCCATAATGGGCTGTTGAAAAGGAGCGTTTCTTATAAAATTTCATTTGGATTCAGTTCTCGTCGCGCCGGTGTGTCACAGACTCCGCGTATGAATAAATTACGGTTGTACATTAATTTATTGATTGTTATTCAAATTGGGTTTCTCAATCGGAGGTTGGAGGTGATGTGTCTCGTCTCGGCTTTTTGTCCTCTCTGATGTTTTGAGGTTGAGTTGTGCTCGTTCTAAGCGACGGAAAATTGTTTTCGAATGCTCAACAGGGTTTGAATAGATACCTACTCGTGATATTATTGTGATTTTACTATATCTGCGTCATTCCGCATTGATTTCTCGAACGTTTCTAATTGTATTGTGTTGTAGTTTGTGATTTGTGAATGACGACTGGAAAATTTATACAAATCATCATTTTACTGAGTTTGAATTCTTGGGATTATTTATTAGTAAATCTATTTTATGTTTGTATTGTACGTATTATGTTTACCTATTTACTCTGCAATATTTTGCATTTAATCTACCGTTCTGCTCATATTGTTAACAGTTAATAAAACACTGAATCGTAAAAGTAATGTGACATTTACTAAAAAATCGAAGATTATTAAAACAAAGGAAGAGCATTTAAGGAAAATATAAAGAAAACTTATTTGAAAATGACTCACCTTCCAGATAAAGATTGAGACATCTTTAGAAACTGTGTGAGCGCTCCGTTATAAAATGTACGTGTCCGGACTTCATTACTAATAATGTTTCGTCCTCAATAGTAACAGACGCAGTCATACTTCGTATGAAACTATAATACACAATATAGTAAGTAATTATTATATCCGCCATGTTGGCGATTTGCGCGCGCGCCGTCCGATTGGTTAACGTCTGAAAACCGATTCATCGTCTATAGGGAGTTATTATTATTCTTGGCGTTGGCGTTATGGTGTTTCTAAGAATGTCCGTCGCCTCGACTGTTTGTAATGACAAAGGCACTTTTTATTATTTGATCGCTCGCTCGTTTCTGTTAATTGTTCCGGAGACGTGATTTTAATATATCATGCATGTTGACTGGTCTCTTTTATCGCGTATGCAAATGTATCGATCGCGTCGTGGGGCAGCGCCCGGCCGCTCGGCTCTCGGCGCGAAACCTGCGAGCGCGCAGCTTGCAAATGGCACATAAAACAGTCGTTTAGTGCTCGTTGCTTTGTTTTGGGGTACCTTTTTGCGTTGAATTGAATTAGGCATTTGTTCGTCAAAGCTGAACTTTATTCTATACCTACCGTCGAACAATGAAGGCATTATTTATGCGTTAATTTGCATACAAATGGATAAATGAACTTTTAGTAAAACGTATTATTTGTAAAGCAATGTATTACTTGGTTTCAAATATTGGTCTACTACTGCGGGTATTAAGGAAGTGTCAGTACTTTTTCTCATAAAATGAAATGAGTTCGGTCAGCTATACAAATGAGCTGTATCTCGACTCATTGTATAAATTCAGTAGCTACACTTCAAGCGCCTCCGTAAGGCTTTTGTTCCACTACAATCATAACGACAGTCAGCTTCAAAGCTATCGCTTTCGGAGATAATAAAAAACGACATCTTAAAAATAATCTGTCATATTATATTTTACGATATTAGGTTTCACTTATTGCATTGGAGCTTTTTTTAAAATCAAACAAGACTGTGTAGAACAAGTCATCAATAAAGGTAGAAATATAATTATTTTCGGCTTTTATAGCATCAAGCTACATTCAGTCTTACCGCATTAAGTAGATTCAACCCTAAAATGACTCGTGTATTTCTTGCTCCATTTGACTTGCTGATGCTAACACCGGTGGTCCTACGGGACCCGGGGTCTCTTCGACCTCTTCTATTTGTTAATAAGCACCCACTAGTGAACATTCGAGGGTTATGTATGCATATCATTATGTTAATATTATCGTCAGATATAACTTTCCGTTTTTATCAACTGAATTTGATTGTAATTAATTATTCAGTAGCCATTGTTATGTTAAACGTGTAAGGTTTATAAGGTATTATTTTCAGCTTACTTGATCTTGACTTTCAGTTTTGTCACAATCATAAGAATTGTTTTCTGCTTCGTGCTTGTGCGTATGAATTTGTGCGTGTTTGATGGTAATAGGCTCGCTCCCTTTTACTTGACACTTAAACATAACTGGTAAAATGTGGGTTTACTTTTAAATACATCTCTTTTAAGACTTTCAGGGATTGTAGGCGTGACGTTATCCTTTGTAGGTATTTCTTTATTACAGCCCAAATAGGTAGGTAAGGTAGTTATCAAAAAAAATCTAATTAGTCCGTCATATAGATTACCAAAAAATATTGGACACGTATTTTTGTTTTTTTTCACGTAAACAAACAATGAAGACGATACAGTGCTTTGAAAACTCGTGTGACGACGTACTCTAAGACATTAGTATGACATTTTTTAGCGGTCAGTGACGTCACCGACCCCAACTCATATCTTTGACGCGTTTTAGCTCCGTCAATTTTTATTGATTTGATAAAACATAAAATACGTATCCAATACTTTTCGATAATCTAACAGACGCACTAATTAGAATCGCATTTTTTAAAGTCAGTAAACATCCCTATTGTATCACAGCTGCATAGTTGTAATACAAGTCACATAAACTCTGATTATATTGAATTTGTTTTCTTCTTGTAACCATAAAACATTACCATTACTTGTTTTCCTGGTCCTTTCAAACCCATTTTTTTACGTTTATTGCAATTTCTCAGGGTTTAGTTCTAATCTCCTTAAACCGATGGTCTTTCTTCCACCAATTACCGTTCCTCTTCTATTGTCCTTACTCCATTTTCAATGCCCGAAACATCATCGATACCGGATCCCTCCCAGCTCGGGCCTCCCAGGAGGGCTCTCATCTGAGGGTCATCACTACCGTGTTACGGATCGCCCCCACACTGTTTACCCTCTCAAGCTATTGGTCTACGTTGTCACATAATTGGCCACGTGTGGTCCGTAACTGTGGAAGCTCGTCCACTTGTTTGCTGTATGAACTGCCTAGTGGTTTTAGTGGAAATTAATGGACGTTTTAAGTTCTTAAAATGGATTTGTAATTAACTTTCTTTTTGTTTAAACGTTTTTGACTTAAGCTAACATAGACTCTAGTGTTGATCTACTAAAAACTAAACTACTAATTTGGATTTATAACGATTTAAGAAATGCATATAAAACCTACGATAAATTCACCTAAATCTTTTAATTCCCACTTTAGATAATGATGGGCTCCTGCTACATATTTAAGTGGCAATTATAGCATTTTTCCTTCGTTAAATATGACGCAAGTTATTAATGTCCTTATGATATTGGGAGTGGGCCCAGTGTTGCCAGTGTGTTCCCCGAACAGTCGCTAATGTGCGGCGACCACGCCCCTTCCTGTCGCCTCTCCCGGCTCACCCCCGGACACGACGCGCATGCGCCGATGACACTGCGCAGCTGAAGGTTCAGGATAAATATAATCACTTAGCTTTCAGGACTGCATCTATGTAGTTTATGATTCGTTCATTTTGGTACTGCGAAGATTTTTATGTGGTTTTAAATGTAAGGATTGTGAGAAGGGTTAGTGGTGAAGGTGGCGTGTTTTACAACTAATCATTTAGAGAATCTTCTACCTGCAACTATATTATACAATGTCAATCATGTTAAAAATTGTTGTACACAAATCAAACACTGAAAGCACTCTCACTAGTTAAAACGCTCAAGATTCGATAATATCTACTGACATCACTTGATAAATGCCAAAATGGAACACACTGATTTTGTAGAAATTCCCAGTCCTATTAAACGGTCCCAAAACCTTATTGAAATGTGCTTACTCCAACTCCAACTAACCGAAATAGTATCAATATCCAGTTCTATATATTCATCAATATCGTACAGTGTGACAAATAGTTCTATAACCGCACAGTAGTACATTTATCGCTATTCAGGTTTGTGATACGAAGCCTCCAAGTTTTACAATGAGTGAGTAATCGCCATTGAGTCATTGATTAATGTTATCAATCAGACCTTACTATCTGTTTTTATTTTGATCGTTATGTTCTGATAAGTTACGATATTATTTCTGATCTAGAGTGGGACTGTTCTGTCATTTGAAGCATTAGTTTTCTACGTTAGTTGTCTTTCAAGAATGTGCATCTTCTGTAAGGATCATGTTTTATGTTCATGTTGTACCTACTACATCTTTATTTCGGCAGCAGGGTTTAACAATTTTGGAAGATATAGAATGTATACTAGATCAAAAAACTTGGTCTACTTTAGACAGCCATATTCATACATCGATGGACCCGGTTCCCAATTTAAAGCATGCCTGGTTTCTGATGTTTCATTAGCCATTTTCCTTAGGTTACACCTGATTGCTCAATTTAATAGCGCGATACAGCTGCATTGCTTCTGCAACGTGCAGTTGCACTTAAAACGTCAGTGTTCGTGACTTATGCGTCTCGTTGTCGGGTGTCATCGGGTGTCGTCGGCTCGTCTGGCTACCGGCGCGGGTGCAGCTTCGCCCACACGACCTTCACTGCTTATTCACCACCTCGTACATTAATTTTATTGTTTTCGTTACTGTGTAATTAAATCATCTGAAAACCCGTTTTCCTTATCTGGAAGTCTTGTTTCCTACAATGCAAAGGTTTTAATTTTTGAGTGGTTTCTGAAAGGTAGCTAAGACCATTAGCAGTATCGTACTACTTACTGTATGTTGGCCAGCAATGATAGATTACTTATCTCCTAGCACCTATTAAGACAGGTTTTCGAATAGATATATCTATTGCTAGTAGTTCCGAATTCTTCGCGTGTGCCTGTTCGATGTCCAAAAGCTTTACCGATTTTTATTAGAAAGAGATTAAATCTCTTGGTCTAAGTTAGGATCATCATTTTCAGTTATCAAAATTTCGCAAATCCCTTCGTTTGTGTTTCAGATTACAAAATAAATTGCGAAGTACCATGCTACCAATTACTTTCACTAAGGATACACTCGTGATTTTGGGCAACGCAATCGCGTAATTTGTATGACGTGTGCCTCCAAAAGCTACTAGTTTACCTGTAAAGTATACTAAGTGCTATAGTGTTGTTCTAGGGACCGATGTTGACTTGCGTCCGTGTGTGGTCCTATGGCCGCACGTGCTCCTAAACAAAATGCTATAACTCACCCAAACTGTCAAACAAACTTGCATCTTATTTCTACTTAATAAGACACAATTCAGCTTATCCAAATATTGACTTACCAGATTGCCTCCCGAATGTTTGGCTAAATAAGACAGTGTTGCCTTTGAAAAAAAAGAAGGATAATAGCGAAAGTGTTAAGTCGGTCTGGTTTGTTAACTTTTTGTAAACACATAAATTGAATTTACGTTATTTTTAGACACGAATGACGTGTGTAGATATGCAAATTGTTTCAAATTGCAAGAGGATGTGCAAGTTTCACGCCAGACGTTGCGTGGGAGAGCCATTGTGTTCTGTGAAATACTGGCGGGCATGCTATTACGCATTCAATGTCGCAAACTTTAATTGGATCATTTAAATCGTCACATCATGGAACGATATCACTGCAATTATTTTCTGTATCGCGATCAAATTCCAGAAGAATAACGGTTTATTGCACTTTTTATAAAACGATAGATAACATGACTCAAAAGGGCTCCACTGTATTGAGTCGTCATGTTTGTCTGTAAAATTAATGAGTACACAGAGTGAGACAAAGGGCCAATAAAACTCCAATAACTTTTTATTCTATCAAAATGGCGTTCGGCAGCCATTAATAAGCTAATGACAGGCGAGTTTGACAGCCCGTTATCGCGCCATCTAGCGGGAACAGTTTAATATCGAGCACGTTTCTCTACGTCAAAATGTTATGATAGACGGTCACTTATTCTTTTTGATTTAGTACCCCTCGCGTTGAGAACTGCATTGATTTATCAATTATTTCAGGTATGCGAGCTTGGTATTTTTAAGACACGATCTTACTTTCATGTCATACCGTTTGAATTAAACCATCAATTACTGTGTTCGATGCGTATTTTGGTATTATCTGATTGGTATGAGTAATAATCTTAATAAATGAAACGAGATTGAAATAACAGCGATAAAGGTGGAGGTTTTATAAAGCTATTATAAGGATGAATCGGATGCGAATGTGAATGGTTGCGTGAAGTATTGTTTGTAAATAGGGTGCGCCTGCGCAGCGGGGTGCGCCGTTTTATTAGGAAGTGACAGGATCTGTGGCTCCGAAATGACATTGTCACTTTATCCTTTTTTTCTCCATTCTGTGCCGTGTTAGTGGCCGTGTCAGTATAATTTGCGACAAAAAGTTCAAGAGTTGAGTTGAGTTGTTGTTGTTCAAGAGTTTTGGACAACGTTCTGAACTCTAGAGCAGTTTGAATCTGAACGCGATCACCTCGTCTGAACCACGTCCATGAGCTGTCAGGGTCAATATTGTAATGTATGGCATGACACAGAAAGCTTGAATGTTTGCTGAAATTTTACTTTAGCAAGATTTCAGTTAAGAAAATTAACTTGTTCAATTTGAGCGATGTTTCTTAGCAATCTCCAACTTCAAGTCATTGATTAAATTCAATCGATTTATTATAATAATATGATAAGTTGTGTTCGATACAAATATTACAATACAATGATGGTTGACAGATTGTTGGTCTTCGATTACGATTCTTTTGGAACCCGAGATTTTTTGTCGATTTGCTTTTATTTGAATCGACATGGTTTATTTGAACGCTATCGGGAAGACTCAAGTTATTGATTTTTAAAATGCATGTTTGTTTTGATGGACTGGCTCTTTAGAACGGTTTAATAAAAATAATGGATTCGACACCGGTGGTTTTTGTGGGCGTTGATAAAGAGATTTGCTTTTCTAGAGATTTTGGATGCCATCAAAGAGTAGAGGGTGAAAAAAAAGAAAAGCCAACCAAGTTTTCGAAAAATTTCCGCAGTACGTATTAGTGTAGTGAACAGGTTAACCGCTTGTTATCGTGAAGACAAACCTTATGCAATAAATCAATTGAGAAGTCGATGAAGGTAACACAATAGGGTATTTAACCAAAAAAATCTAATTAATCCGTCAGATAGATTTACGCAGACGGACTAATTATATATTTTTGGTGAAATACCATATTATAAAACAGTACAATGTTTTCAAGAACAGCAAAGATGCAAAAATATGTGTTGAATGAACTGCATTTTGTTGATCCAAATGTTGGTAGCAAATATTAGAATCACGTGTTTAAATAAACTTGAGAACAAGGAGGTGAGCCAAGACGTCATGTATTTCTAAGAATGGCGTTACATCATGATAATGATTCATTAGCTCAAAGAATGAAATAAAAATGATTTGCGTAAGCAGTAAAGATAAACAGAACGTTGAATAATTTTATTTTTGTTGATATATTTCTGAATGTTTCACAAGAAACTAGCAGGGAAGATTAGAGCGAAAAGCAATAATATATCTACAGAATTTAAATCTAATTCATCAAAACACTAGGTGTTGTTGTTGAAAAGTATAAACTTAAAGGTGCTGGAATGGACAAAGACAATGAGGATTCTAATTCTTATGAAACACTATTCAAAGCAAAAGTTTTAAAATACAAAGAAACAGAAACATCTAAGGTCCTTAATCATCGATCACTAACATACACACTACACAACTTATCCACATTAATATATAAAAAAAACACGATCAGAATCCTCCCTAAATCATCAGGATCGATATAAACGATGTCATGGGTCGATAAGTGTCACTACAGCACTACTCGGTACCACAGCCTACTACAGGCAGAGATTGATAATGTAGCAGGTACACATCAATTCTCTACTTGATTAATGATACCAATGAATTGTATTGACGTACTGCGAATCGTTTTGTTTGTATCAAATTCCTGAGCTGTGTCTCAAGTTGGCTTGGCTTTGATGAACTTTTCTCTTTAGATTAATCAAGACTTTTATGTTTAAAAGTAGTATTTTTAAAAAATGGCGTGTTTGGCATTTTTAGGGTTCCGTAGCCGAATGGCAAAAAACGATACCACTATAGATTCATAATGTTCTGTCTGTCTGTCCATCCGTAAGTCACAGCCACTTTATTTGCAAACTATTAAGACAACACAGTTGAAACTTAGTAAGTAGATGTATTCTGTAAACCGCTTTAAGGTTTTTGATGTCCTTAGATTTGAGACTGATATTCGAAATGATCGATATCATCAAATTAATTTGTGATTACATTTTACTTTTGTTTACCAATTCTTAGTTTGTTGTTTAGGTTAACTTTAGAAACTAATAAAGCTTGAAACTTTTGTTTTTTCCAAGATTTATCTGCTTTTCTATCAAAATGCTCATTATATGCCCTGATTACAAGTAGTTACAAGTCAAGGACAGTTGTTGATGCTGTGTCCTCATCTAAGTACTTGCTACAAAGTAAACGCATCCGTTTCACTAGACAAGTGACCTACCTGCGGTCAGGGCATTAGTTTCCTGAAGTGTTTACGAGCACCGCAAGCCTTAGGTAATTAAACTTCGGTTAGGGCTGGGTTTAACGATACAGTTTACAGCCGTCACGCGGTCATTGTATGTGCCACATCGAGTGTTACCAAATGCGCAACTATGTAAATAGACAATGAGATTTGTAATATTTTGTACTTATCGATTCTCAAGCCTTAACTTCCACAAAGGTTCTTGGACTTGGAAGTCATCAAGTAGTCTCAAAGTTAGGTTTGAACAAAATAAAGGCCTTCTTTTTTATTTTTGGTCATCTCACGTCATCAAGCCAGAACTTTTCCTATCTTGCCCAAACATTGGTGACATTGTAAATATTTCTCAAGACACTCAAAAATTCTCCAAGTTCTTAATTACTCATGAGGTGACAGGTCACCTACCTATAAACGGAAATATTGACGATTTCCACAAAGGAAGTGACACAAGTCGGCCATCTTGTATACAAATACAGAGAACACATCCGTTTGGCGCCTCTATTGATCAGCTTTAGTCAATAGGTACTGCGAAGATTAGTACAAATTTATTTATTGGAAATTAGCTTTTAAACGACCGCAATAGCTTTGTTTATTGCTTACGTTCAGTTGGTTACAGTCATTTGTATTGCGGTGATTTCCTTAGATGGATTGCGTGTTAAAAGATTTTCTATCAGCACAAAATATTCCTGTTTGGCATTCGGGGCGCACAATAATAAGCTACTTATGAGAAATGGTTGTGATAGGGTTTATTGGGGAATTTTAGGTAGGTACAATCCATTCATTGGAATCCAATAAAAAAAAGTTTAATATTTTTTGTAGGCTTTTGTATTTTATGCAAATCTGTTGGTAGTGATCTTGCTCATCCAGAATAATGAATCCACTACAGCATTTTATTGATTTGTTCATTTCGACTGGCCTGTTGGTCTAGTGGTTAGTGACCCTAACTGCTATGCCGGAGGTCGTGGGTTCGATTCCCACCCAGGACAAATGTTTGTGTGATGAGCACGATCATTTGTCTGTGTGTATGTATTTAGAAATATATAAGTATGTTTATCAGTTGTCTAAGTACCCATAACACAAGCTCTGCTTAGCTTGGGACTAGATGGCGTTGTGTGATAGTTGTGGAATATTATTATATTATATTATTATTATTATTTGAAAATCTTTCTTGAAGCTCGGGGAAATTGACCCAGGGTCACTTTCGCGAATCACTGGCTCTTCCC
This sequence comes from Diarsia rubi, assembly GCA_932274075.1. Lineage (NCBI taxonomy): Eukaryota > Metazoa > Arthropoda > Insecta > Lepidoptera > Noctuidae > Diarsia > Diarsia rubi. The sequence continues at coordinate 12,837,007 of OW026429.1, forward strand.
TTTAAAAATAATGAGTCAAGTCAAACACGCTTAGCGTCACAAAGAACTTTATACACAATGATGGCTGTTTACCGCTTTGCAGAATAAGTTAATAATGCAAATAAAGGCTGAGCTTGGAAGTTTACCTGACATGTTCACATTTCACACGGTAACTCCGCGATGCGTCAGCGGATCAACAGATAAATCGATGACAAAAGCCCTGCATACAAGCGTATAGGCCGTGTGTTCCAACGAAATCACGCGTTAAGGACCGCTCCAGTTTGTCGGTCCACTTAACGTCCGTCTCGCGTTCGATTCGTCGGCAAACGACATTTCACATTAAGGTTCCTCGAAATGTCACCATCGGCCGGCGCGCCTACACACGCCACGCAATAAAAGCGATCGATTATTACCTATATGTGTGAAAAGCGGAAGGAATAGGGCGCGAGCGTCCAGCCGCGGCCGCGTCCGCCGACGCTCGTGAGAACTGTCAATATTTGACCCCGGCTCGTTGCTACGCTTCGAAATTGTCTCAACGATTTCGATATTTTCCAATCACAAATATTATCTTAATAACTGACAGCGACAGATTCCCGACATATTAATCGGCCGTCGACGTCGCTCGTCCGCGTCGGATCGCGCACCGCGGCTCTCCGTAAACATCGATTCATTATCTCAATCGCAATGTTAAAGAACTCGTTTTTATTTGCACTTTCTACGCATAAATAAATATGTATAAAGGTATATTACTGCGGAATCTAGCACGCGTCAATCAAACGGAACGTACACGAAACCCAACGATTTGTCACTCCGCCATTTTGAGGCATCCACAATAACAGACGCCATTTTGGTGACAATAATTAACAGATAGGCACTTCGTTCGACCGCTTTCTAGTTTTTTGTTTTCTGAAAATAATTATCATCACAATAACCGACGCGATCTCTTTCTACTTACCGCTGTTGCAGTATTTTGAATAAAATTAAGAGGCCAAATGATTTCAAATTCAATAGCGTCGGTACGGTTGTAATGAGCATCTATTAGAAACCGTGAAACGAAATAATGTTTATGTGGCTGACACTCAAGAAACAAGTCGTACCTCCGGCGTAATCCTCTCGATGCTAAATAAAATATGAAGTTAGTGAATCGGTCGGTGAGTTCGCAACGGCTCCATTCAACTCGGTAGCCGTCGTCGGTCGCTAAATAGTCGACGCTGAAAATATTTCAGCGCGGTATTTGAAGCGTTAAACAGCTGTTGAACGAGAGTTTAGCGCCGGTGGCGGGTCGCTAGCGTCGCGCGGCGCGTGAATAGTGCGCGCGCGCGCTCGCCGTCACGCCGTCAATGGCCCGGGTTATTTACCTCTCCTTATCACCTTTTGTTTTGCTCAAATACTTGTCTCGTTTCGTGTGACACTCGTAGCTTCCTGATACGCTGCTGCACGAATGCACTATGCGACGTGCACCGACGTGACGTCTGTATGTCAACATAGAAGTATAAAAAGGAATGTAGATACTAGGGCTAGGAGTATATACACTCTCTGTAAATGGCGGTGAAATTGTCGTATTTTAGAAGATTCCGAATCAAGTAATCAACATGTTGAATTTTAACATAAAAAAACTTGAAAGAGAAAAATCGACAAAGAATCCGAGGCATGTTTGCACAAGATATCGAGGATATCGAGCATCGTAGTGAAATAGAAGAAGCCACAGCTATTGGAAGGGCTAACAATAAACGCATCGGAGGCCGATCGGCGATACAGGTCCTTGTGTCCACATTAGCATCTCGAGCCAGGAGTGTGTGCAAACACCGAGGGTCATCTGATGAAATGTTCAAAGGCTTTTAGTTCCCGAGAATTATTAAATGAAGCCCCAGGATCGTAATGTAAACACTGTGTGTTTGTCGAGCCAAGAACCTGTTGCTTTGTCGACGTTTTGATGCGTGCTTCGGCTTATTGGCGGTTATTTTATGTCTGCTAATGTTAATGCGAGTGCGGCAGTTAATGTGGCAACATTGTGACACCAAACATTTCCCTAGACATGGTATTCTAGCCTTCTTTGTTGGATTTAAGCTTATTACTTCATATTCCGTTTTCAAATCAATGAAATCTCGGAAGCCATCGTCCACCATAAGAACGCGGAACGTCTTCAGTTTGCACAGAATGACTGCATTTACAAGTTATTTGTATGAAGCATCTTGTACAATCAGCATTCCCTCGTATATTACGCAAACACGAAGGCAGATTTCCCTTCGACGTCTACAATACATTGCTCAAATGAGTGTTGCAACGACCTCTGCGAAACACCAGATATGTGTGGATATCTAGGTAAATACGGAGGGGTTATGTCTAGGTAAACATGCAGGTAGCCATCCCGGGCGCTAACACTGCTAATGTGTGTGGACAAAGCTCGTCGTGACGGATCCTGCTAATAAATATTCCAGGGAGTGTGGATGCGCGAACATTACCATCATGCCGCGCCTCCGAGTCGCCGTCGACGGGAACCTAATGAACTTCTTTGTCCTTTATGTCATGCTGTGAGTCTACTGAAACTAATGAATGTATTTTTCAAATTTCTGCATGTTTCAATGAAAACTCTGAAGTTAGTTAGTTCTGATATTGAATCAACTCTAGTGCGTTAAGAACAGTTTTCATACAATATCGTAAAAATCTAAATTACATTTCCACCTTCTGAAGAATTTGCATTTTCGAGTTCTTATACTGCTTGTTAATGAGTATTTCTAAGTCCACGTGCCCGATTTGTTAATTGTCGTGTGTTCGATCAATTCACACAGTCATCAATGTTTTCACCTCGCACAGCGACGATATCTCCGCTGACATTAACAACTAAATGTTCAATATTTTATTACCACACGTATTTGTCTTTCATACCGACCAAACATGTTAAGCGCATACGACATCTTTCATTACAAGTTTCTATTTGATTTCGCCTCATAAAATCTACTCGCATAGACGCGATTATGATTTCTATCACAAATATTACATTGTATAAAGTATATGAAAGTTTGCTTTTTATAATATTCAACGGTGGTTCGACGACATAGAGTTTAATGTTAGGTGTTTTGACGCCAGAATGATTATTGGCTAAGGCCACAGCACCTTTGTCGTCGACATAGAGTATATTTTCCTCTAAAGCTAATTTTGTGTTGTTATCTTCATTGATATCGGTAGCTGTAAATCATGCCCTATTTAGAATTGAGCTTAATTCTGAATGGTTTAAGACCACTTTTGGTAGCGTAGTGTTGGCAGTAAAAGGCGCTAATCAACGGTGTGTCCTCCTGCTTATATCTGGGTATTACTTCGGGATTCTTCTGAGAACGGCATCGAGTCCATTCCCTGTTTATTCAAATAATAAGCAAGTGGGTTGTTTAATGGTTCCGATGGATGAATTCTTTCACTTTCCGTTTCTTTGTTGGGGTCACGATCACGATTTAATACGTATCAGTGTGTTATTGTTTACATGTTACAAATTGGGTGCAGTATTGTGCCAAGTGTTCACTTCGCTTGAACTCGCCGGCGACGGCGACGCCGACGTTTCAATCTCCATTTCGCTTGGCATCGTATTAACGTGTAGTGAAATTCCGGTCGCTTTTATTGACTCGTCTATTACAACGTACCTTTTCATCGGCCCACTAAAAAAGTTACAGTTAATATTATATTATAAAATCACGCGAGGGATTCCACAAAGCTGCTAAGTTGCTCCGATTCTGTTTGCTGAGGCGTTAGCGCGGCTTGTGCTAACGTTATCCTACTTATCGGAGCTCGCAACTGTTGATTTTTACAGTTCGTCACATGATAATAACATCAACATTCAGTATGCCGTGTTTGTTTAGTTCACTGAATTTTTTAAATCCGCAGCTTTAAGGTAGACGAACTTAAAATAAACGCCTTAAGTGGCTCATTTTATTGATATAACGTTTAAATAAAATTGCGGTCACCTTAAAAAGTAATAAAAGGTGGAAGGAATCCAGTAGCAGTCTGGAGCCATGAGAAAGAAAAGTCGAATGAAATGACAGGGTGTGGATACGGGAGCGCGATTGATGTGATTATAGGGTTCCGTAGCCGGGGTAGAGCGTTTTACTTGTGATTAAACTCTCTTGAATGGTGATAAAGTGACGCCTAAATGTAATAAAAACTCAAAGCATTTTGACCGCAAATACTTTCTGGTGAGACGATGACACTTGAATTTTTGTAACAAAAAACGGTGGTTAAGCGTGGAATTTTATACATTAAAAATATGTTGTTAATACAGTATAAAAGGTGCGTACGCCAAGAATCACGAATCATGTAGCCTTCAGGATACCTTTTTTTGACGCGAAGCATTTACCCAATTTGAAAAAAAAGCCGACAAGTATTCCGAAGCACGATAAATTGTTCCATATTAATTGATATAACACGCGGAACCCTGACGTGGGCCGGTGAAGGAAGCTTGCGTGTCGTTCGGAGGCGAGCGTTTATCCGAACGAAACATTTCACCGATAATAACTCCACACAATATAATAATGCGAATAATAAATAAAAATGGAAATAAAATAATAATTTTAATGTCGTAATTGTGGGCCGGGGGCTGTGTCGGCGCAAAACGCGCTCATTTCGAACAACGATTTGATTGCGGCTCGCAACACTTGCCTTATATTGATTCCGATGGAACTTTAAGTGCATTAATACTGGGACTGGTTTCGCATAGTCGGTACTTGTATTTCTCGCTGTGGAATGATGCATTACGCGCGGAGACCTGCCATTAATTCCCATGTGCCGAGTACTGCCGAGCCAGCGATCGTGGATTTCCGTGAATCCGATTAAATTCACTCAATTGCTGTAATAGTTGTAATGATAGAACGGTAGATGATTGTATCAGTACTGGAACATGTCTAGTTGCTTTCTAGGAAGACAAATGCCTCCACTTTTCTTGTTTGAACACCTTTCTTCCTTCAGATTTTTCAAACAACGTTGTGTTTTTTTAGATTTATAACCGTTTTGTCCGTCATTGAACTACTAAAGTTGATGTGAAGCAATTCTTACTAGTTGTTACAATTACAGTGCTCGACTAATAAGTCTGGTTTCAGCAAATGTTGTAGGCCCTAGGCGACCTACTGCGGCCGCCACATGTTACTCTGTCGATATCGTTATAAACAAAGAATAAGTATAAATAATTGAACAAATTTAACTCCTCGGGCAATCCAGGAACGGAAGCTCACGGCAAATTATGTTTATTATATGTAAGCATCGAAAAGTAAACAATTGTAGATTAAATGCGAATCGAAGGTGAATAATAGTTAGTACTAATTATACTGAATACATTGTTATTACTATATTAGTATTGTTAACCCTCTGTATACCGACGATCGGCCCTGAACCATCTCTTGGAAAAATCTTAATGATACTCATTCATTCATGAGTAGTTTACGTCAAATATAGACGTTTTTATTTATAGAACCTTATTTTAACAATAACTTGGACATGTAATAGTACATTGTTCACCGAGAGGAGAAAGTGACCGATTACCGTCGAGGGTGTCGTTTGAAGCCCGAGCCGTAGGGGAGGGCTTTAAAACACCCGAGATCGGGAATCGCGCTTTCTCTCGAGTGATACATAGTGCTTTATACTACACCTACGAGGAAAATAAAAAACTAAATCTTTACTAATTGAAATTTATATTGAAATTGTTGCAGTTAGTGAAGCTTAATGTAACACTTTTTCCATTAATGATTGTTTGAGATGTTTGCGACAATGTAGGAGGAATAACTGGCTGTGCTGTTGGCACTGCGCTCGTAGAAGGCTGTGGTGCCAAAGGGGCAACTGGCTGCTGAGGAGCATTTGGCATCGCCGCGCTCGTTGATGGTTGAGGAGATGAGTCTTGATGCACATTAATCGATCCCGATATTTGGTTATTTATTCGTGTTTTGTTTCCTACGGAATTCTCTATGTAACCTTCTGCAACAGCGGACGATTTCCAACCACCGTGGCGTTTTATTGTGGTTAAATCAGCACCAGTATCGGCAAGAATAGTCGCTGAAGTTCTGCGAAAGCAGTGGCCAGTGTATTCTAGTGGGTTGAGTAAATTAAGGTAGGAAGCTATTTCTCTTGGCACAGTACTTATTTTGTTTTTCCCAATTACTTGTTTCGTACATTTTTTGTTTTTATATTGTAGTAAAACCCGATTGGTTTTGGGGTCACTGGGGCGAATTTCGTTATATTTCTTCATTATCTCATAAAATAAGCCTGATATAACAAATGATCGCTGAATTTTGGTTTTTGTGTTAGGAATATTGACAATTATTCCATTTTCGAGGATTTCGATATCGTCTGTTGTCATATCCACAAGTTCTTGCGAACGACAGGCCCCATTTACTCCTAAAATCAAAATAACCTGTAAACAAAAATATCAAACATGAAAACCTATTAGATTTCTACTCATAAATAGGTACGTAATAAATCATAAACCAGTGCATTTTGTTCATAAACTTACCTTCATCAACAAATATTTGTCATCTGGAGCATTCTGCAAAAAGGAATAAACATCCTTTGTAGTAAGCACTTTTGATTTCTTACTACGGAATCCCTCCGACTTTCTTTTCAGAAATGCTGTAAGTTTTTTGTATTCTTGAATATTTATGTCGTTTCTTGTCAATATAGTACTTTTCAACATTGAGTACATAGACCATAACGTACTTGGTTTGTATTTTTGCGCTTTTTCACTGAAATAAGCTAGCAAAACTGTTTCAGAAAAAGATGCCGCATTTTTTTCACTTTTCCATTGCAAAAAATCGTTATAAGTTTTATTATATTTTTTAATTGATTTCTGTGGTAAAAGGTTATCAATCAGCATTTTTGCTGTTTCCTTCAACTGCGGCGGAGTTGAAAAATCTTCATCATCACTATCACTACTTATCATTTTGATAGTTTTATTTTACTTTCTACGAAAACTGAATCCTCAAACAACACACAAATTGAAAATGGCGCCAATGGCGTCTGCAATTTTTACATGTTCTTTTTTCAAATTGTTTACGCCGCAGGGTCGCACTGCCAGCCCGACCCCATCCAACACACAGCTAGTGGCCAGTGCCATTTTGCGAACTTGGAGATAAAAACTCACTGTAAATACTTTTTGGCTTTTGATATTTAGGTTACCGGCGCATAGTCTTACCCAAAATTAAAAAAAAAAAACCACGTAAGAAATGGATTTTCATACACTTTTCTCTCCCGCTCAGATGCGTTTTCTCCCCGCATATTTGTTCGATATGCAATGACGTACTTTCTACCGTAAATTTGATAAAGTATCAAGGTACTTTCCAAGCAGGTGTAGTATAAAGAGTATTGTTAACGTGTCTTCTTCGTATTTTTCTACATTTACGTGTAGGTTTGACGCCTTGCGACATTTATAGGTAATTGCAGTTGAACCGACCAGTCCTGGTGGCCGCAGCTGCCACTTGCTTATAATTTAAAAATAAGTCACATATATGAAACCTAGCTGTATGCTGTAATTATCATAACGTTATACTGGATAAGTCTATGATTTATCAAGAAACTGTATTTCCCGTCATGATTTTATTCCGGATAAACTGGTGTAATTTAGAACACCGCTGCAGTTTTGGGTTAAGGATTATAATTGAATAATGTTTCAATGTTAGATTTGTTTTCGTTATTGAATTAGATTTGTCTGTTTTATTGTAATTGTTAGATCAATCTTTGTTATTGTTCGTTACTTCCGCTACTCATTTATAATAATGAGTAGGTTCTATGGGTAGTAGACAGCTTTTGCATATTTTGCTGAAATATAAGGGTAGTTGACTAAATTATAAAAAAAGCTTATTAGTCCGTCAGATGGATTTAAAAATATATTAGACACGTATTTTTTCTTTTTTCACGTAAACAATAAATGCAGAAGATGATACAGTACTTTAAGAAGTCGCGCGACGTCACAGTTTGGTACATTTTTTTACCAGAAAGTGACATCACCAGCCCCACTCACGATCTTTGACACGTTTTATTTTCGTCAATTTAGATTAATTTGATAAAACAAAAAAAAAATTGTTTAAAAACTAAAAAACCCGACTGAAAAAACTGAAAAGTTAAAAACAAGCATATTTTAAATTAAACAAAACTTGGAAGCAGGCGGGGTCCATTCTATTTTCATTTCATAATTTAATATTCAAATGAACCTTTTTTAGTTCCAACTTTTTAGTTCTTTCGTTGGTCGCGTAATAATCTTCGCAGATGATTTAACTTTTGTTTTTGTTTATATTTGTGACTTTCAATTTATTTAAACATATAATTGTCATATATTTTTGTAATCTCCTTTTAAAACCCTACCCTACCCTATATTTTGATACCCTACTCGATGGTAATGGATTTTTTTTTATTTTTTGAAATACGCTATATGGCCCCCAAAATCCGCAAATTTCTTTTCTTTTTTCATTTTAATGTAGCCAGTGACACTCGCGCCACCAAGACGAATCTAACGACGTATATTTTATTCAAATCTCTTCATCCGTTTAGGAGTTATGAGGGAACAAAGAAACGGACATACATACATGCATACACGCCAAACACATAACCCTACTTTTGGGCTTCGCCGCAGTTGGGTAAAAACACGTATCCAATATTTTTCGATAGGTAATCTAACAGACGGACTAGACAGAATCATATATATGAAAAAGTAAATGTCATGAGGTCACAGTTTGTCCCTAAATGAAAAAAAAAATTGTAATCATTTCTTTCCGAACATGACTTATTATATGTACGTAGTGTTTAAGATTGCGGTACTTAGATAGGTTGGTGACAGACTGGTGTCTGCACTAAGAAAACCTGTATAGCAGATCATCAGAGTCTCACCACACGGTGTTTAGATTACTAAATGGTCCTACTAATTGATTCTCGTTCCATCTTCACCGAAATAACAGCAGAAGTCTTAACCAATATTTCCATTGTTCCAGTCCGCTCGATCAGAAGGCGAGTCTTCCGGGGAGCAATCTTGCGAGAGCTCCGACGAGGGCGTGGGAAGGGACGTTCCAGCTCCCCATCCCCACCAGCCACACCAACCGTTGCCACTGCAGACGCACCAGGCACTTCAGCACCAGCCGTTGCAGCACCAGCCTTCACACAACATGGGCCACCACGCCTCCGTGCAGCATCAGCCGCTGAACCATCAGATGACTCATCCGCATCAGAGGAACTCACCGAGACCTCTTGAGAGGGAACTTAAAGTAAGTCACCACTTTTTGTTAGCTAATATCATCACATTGATAGAAAGAAAGAAAAAGTATTTATAAGTTTACCACAGGACAGAACAAATTGACAAAAAAAAAACAAAAATTAAAAAAGCTTAAAACATAAGAGAAACACTTAAAATTAGGACATACATTTTAAATTAAAATTAGTCCCGTACGAAACCAAAAGGTAACTATCTCAGCATGACATTGCCAGCCAGGGTTGCGGAATTTGTTCGAACACCGATGGGTTTTAGTCAGTAAGAGTCTGACACTCCCGTCTGCTCCACCTATAGCGGGAGGAGTCATTTGATGATTTCCCACTCTAAATAAAAGCATAATTAATCATATTGTTAGGCAAATACTTCTTGTAGATAAGGCCTTAATGTTCTCAAATCCCAGTCTAATGATATTTTCGAAAAACCTACTCTTGCTAATTTTGACGTGCTCCTCTCGAGCGATTTATTTATGCAATATGCATCGTCGTATTCATTATTGTGACAAACTTAAGCTAGGTTATTTATTTATTTAAACATGCAGTCTTAACACAATTTCATGTTAATTTCGTACCATTAAACCATAGATGGTTTGTAAGATTTATATTGGTATTGGCATAAATAGTATAAATAATAATAGACATAAGAAAAATGTAAAGGTTAAGTGGTTTTGTGGGTAGAAAATACTTCATATTCGATCTAGATTTGGACCGACATCAAGTTACAATGATTTGCATCCTCTCACCTCAAAATTTCTTAACCCAACCTTTCTCCCATCAGGTACGCGACGACTTCGAGTCCCTGAAGTCTTCTCTCCATCCACATTTATCGTCACTGGCGTCCCTGGCCCAAGGGGCCCCGCTGTCGACCCCCAGCAGTGTGTTTGCTTTGGCCGGTGCAGGAGCAACTGGAGGCTTTCCTTATGCACCCCCAGCTTTCTTGGCCCCAGCTCCACCGCCACCCGCCCAGCCTGCTGGCTCTGCATCATCGTCATCGTCGGAAGGCAGTGCTGCTGGATGGAGCTTTGAAGAACAGTACAAGCAGGTCCGTCAGGTAAGTTCGGCTTTCATACTTTTTTTATCAGAGGTTTTTACGCTTTTAGGGACGTGTCCACCTGAAAAAGTTAATGATTGGGAGGGGGATGACGAATTTTAATAGGTACGTAAAAGTAACTGTAAAAGTCCGAAAATACATGATTCAAACAGAAACCCACTGGGCCAAAACGTTTCATCACCTATTATTCCCAAGGCGAAGAAAATCGTTATCAAATATTTGCTACCTTAGTAACAAGTCCCATCTGCTAAATGGTAGTTTTCGTGTGTTCAAAAAAGACGAAAATGTACAAGCTCAACATTTTTTAATGAAAATATTCCCTTTAACCACTCGACAAATCTTTGCTTCATTATAAAATCAATAAGACAATAACCATTCCAATAGGAAAAGCAAAGTAATAACGTAATAGCTCAACCGATGCATAATAGATCGTAAACAATTTGCCTACCTAGAGCAATCAAATAAAATCGCACCAACCCTCACAAAACCCTGCTGAATTATTCACAAGCACACATTACGTGTCTATGTGTCCAATAAAATGAATTCCTAAATCGCTACATAATGGTCGGTTCAACCCGTTCTTTTGTTACATATTTCATTGGTTTTGCAAAGGGTTGTCAAAACATGTGAAGGGTCATTCGGGCCCCCGGATGAATAATAATCCGCTGTAGCGTTCGAAGGGTTGACGGCAGATTGACAATGTTCTTTATGACTTTATTGCGGTCGTACGAGGGTTCCGTGGTGATGTTTTTATTATTATCAATTTACTAACTGTTATGAGGTGGGTTTGGTTATTTTGACGTTGGTAAAGGGATGGGATGTGTCAGTTGGATTTAAACGGTTTTTTTTTCATAAAGTACATGTTTCACAGCAACAAACAGGTTGTAACCTTTCTTTTTCTTCATGGATTGTACCATTTCATTCCCGTTTTTCACTTTTTTGGCACCATTAACTCCATTTAGCAGAAACTTAACAAGCTTCGTAATTTTCTGATACAAAAGAATTAATAAGTATTTCATTTTCACCTCACGACCTTACTGAACAAGCTGTTAAGTATTCTATCAAAGGGAAGAAAGGTATAAAATTGTTTAAATTGTTGTGGCGGATCACGCTTCTATTGTTCCATAATTAACTGGGGGCAGGCTTGTATGCCTTCACGTAAGACTGAATAAGGTCTCACATTCACGGTAAGACTTTTTATATTTTTACGTTCCGAAAGTTTTGAACAGATTTCGCATATCTCGGAATATCCTGACAAATTGATTCTGGTTAGAATAATAATAATAATAATAAAAGTAAAAGAATCAAACTTCAATGAAGATCATTGAAGTTTGATTCTTATACTATGTTTAGTTTAATTACATAGTGGTCGTTACTTCTGATCATAGTGCACCTATCCTGTGATTAACCAATTCTGGATATCGTCCTTTAGCAGGCATATAGGTAAATAAGTATTTAAAACAAGCTGTTAAAACAAGCTCTATTATGATTTCTCAAGTTATGATAATAAGTTAGTAGAGCACAAAGTCCTCAAAACAAGATATTTCAAAATGTAAACAAGATTGATGAAATCTGTTTCATACTATCACACAATATCTAAATTGACAAATGTTGAAAGTCTTAGAAAAATAAGGTGCATTATTTTTACTCGACTGCGGCGAAGCCCAAAAGGAGGGTTATGTGTTTGACGTGTATGTATGTATGTATGTCTGGCTCTTTGTACCCTCATAACTCCTAAACGGATGCAGGGATTTGAATAAAATATACGTCGTTAGATTCATCTTGATGGCGCGAGTGTCACTGGCTACATTTAAATCAATGAAAAATTGCGGATTTTTGAGGCCATACCGCGGATTTGAATAAAAAAAAGAGTTTCCATCGAGAAGGGTATCAAAATGAAAGGTTTTAAAAAGAGATTACAAAATTATATGACACCTAAATGTTTAAAAGAAATTCAAAGTCACAAATCGTATAATCAAACAAAAAAGTTGAATCCTCTGCAAAGAATTTTACGCGATCAACGAAAGAACAAACACAAAAGAACTAAAAAGTTAGAAATACAAAAAAGTAAGTAAAACAACCCGACTGGAAAACTGAAAAGCAAAAAACAAGCACATTTTAAGGAAGCAGGCAGGCTCCTTTCTATTTTCATTTCATAATTTAATATTCAAATGAACCTGATTCCAAGTTTTGTTTAATTTTAAAATGTGCTTGTTTTTGCTTTTCAGTTTTTCAGTCAGGTTTTTTAATTTTTTAACTACTTTTTTTTATTCTATGGCTTTTACAGCTTGTTCTCAACAAAATAATAATCATATTTCAATAAAATATACAAGAAGCAAATGATAGCCTTTCATCGTAGCATCCATGGCCACCTTACAAGCATACATATGGCGTCTCATTGAAGTCAAATTATCGAGTGCTATAGTCTCTTTTATCTCAGTATGCTCGCGTGCCCCACGCGTTAACGAGCCTTACAATGACTTCAATTGATACCTACCCAAAGGATCAATTATAAACTGAATGTAAGCAGTTCAAAGGAAATTATGGCGGCGAGATATTGTTGAAATAAACTTTTGAATTTAAAATTTGCAGGCTTTTAGTTGTGATCGATATCAATAGGTTCAGGATTACACTATATTTTTGCAGTTTTTATAAGCATAAGTACTACATTTTATTCATTCAATTTACTTAATTGGTCTTATTTCATTAATGACGGTATTTTATAGGCTGGGGTAGGTAATTGTTGCAAGCACAGTTTTGTAAACTTTTACCCTACAACAATCTTTCAATAGCTCTTTTGTGCTACATAGAAATGTGACAGGACCATGATTAAAAATTATGCTTAAAAGCTACAATAAAAAAGTTACCATATTAACAAGTTTTACAATTTCACCAGAAGCTTAAACACCATGTTTTCCATTTACCAAGGCGAGCGTAATTTCGGAAACGAGCCAGTTACAGACAATGGCACAAATATTATAATATATGTTATTCGTTGTTTAATTTTGGCTATTAACCTTTTTGGTTTTACAGGCCATAAGGTGTAGACTGGTCCTTTGTGTCTAGGTTAAAATTTAGCATTTTAATTCGTTCTACATATCGTAATTTGCGACACAATGTGTGAGCTAAGAATGAGGACAAAGGCCCGTGAGCTGTGACAAAGGAACATAGGCAATGTGTTAATATATTTCAATTGATGCTGACTAGTGCTCTCAGAAACCCAGTTTATGGCATGTAATTGGTATTTATTCGGTTTAATGCATTCCTCCTTTGTCCTGGTAGCTTGTATATGAAAGAAACTACATTGTTGATTAATTATCTTGATTAATAAAAGTGTGAGCTTTTGTGTGGTTTGGTGCTTCGATACAATGTTACTGAGTAAATCTGGTGGTGCTATTAATTTTGATATGAAATAAAGACTATTTATAAAGTCTTTCTGGGTGACTAAGTGTTAACTCTTTGCAACAAATTGATGGTTTAGTTTAATAGTATTCCTGTGACCTTTTTGCGGAGCTTTTGGTGTAAATTTGTACTCAATGTTATTTTCTGAAGTTCATCATCTACTATGAGTTCCTGTCTTATTGAATGATCCGGAGTGATTGCCTCCCTGACCTCTACAACCCCGTTACCGGGTAGTTGTCATTACTCCCTAGTAAAACTGGTCGTTAGTCTTTCGAGGTTTTGAGTGCCCGTATAATTCCGACTTACCGTGCTATATAAGGCATGCGGGTGTCGATGCTGATAATCTCTCATAGGACCGATTTCAGCAAGCGCTGTGCTTGCTAAAAACTTAACGACTTAAGCTCAACGACTTATCTTCCGTTGCATACTTTGCCAAGACAGAATTTTTCTTAGCTAATAATTTGAAGCTAAGAATTTCGGTAGCTATCAAGGAAAGCTATTCAACAAAGTTCTCTTATTTTTACCCAGACCCCACACGCACCATATAACGCTAGCAACAAATTTATTACAATACAAGAAATCTCAGAATAGCATTTCGATAGTCGTCACCAATGGCGGCGACCGTAACAAACGCGCGTCACGATAATCGCGCGGCTGCACGCGCGGCTGATAATCGCGCATTTGACGCGCGACTGCGGTGCGTTTGCGCATACACCGGTCCACTTGCGACGCGTCACGGTGCCTTTGTGCGAACGCCGCTATTTGGCTAGATATTGTTCTTATACTTGTGCTCTAGTTAATACGGGTTCAGATTTATATTATACGCTTTATGATGATTAAAGGAAGCCGTTGATTCAGTTTCGTGTTGATTTAAGAGCTTTCCTTGAATTCGCTGCAATAGGGTAGTTAACAAAAAAATCTAATAAGTCCGTCAGACAGATTTCCAAAAAATATTGGACACGTATTTTTTGTTTTTTCACGTAAACAAACTTTGAAGACGATACAGTGCTTTGAAAACTCGTGTAAACGTAATTTTCTCAGACATGAGTATGACATTTTTTAGCGGTCAGTGACGTCACAACCCACTTAAATCTTTGACGCGATTTTTATCTTAGTAAATTTTTATTGATTTGATAAAACATAAAATACGTATCCAATATAATACGTCCAATGTAATAATTAAATACGTAGCCAGTAAACATCCCTATTATGCCTTTGGCATACCTACTTGAAATTCTAAATATGTTTAAAGTATCCTTGCCGCACACTGCCTCGTTGGTCTAATGGTCACAAGCACGACTACTGCACATGAGATCCTCGGTTCGATTCCCGTGTCGGGCAAAGTGTTATTGGGTTTTTCCATCAGGATTTTCTATGTAGCAGCCACAGAGCCTAAATGTGTATCCGGTTGATGAAAACAGGCTCGCCCCGTATTACGTGGGACTTATAACTTAATATGCGAACTGTGGATGTACAACTGTACACCTCTACCAGACCTTTCGGGGATTGCAGGCGTTTTCTTATGTACATATTTGCTGCATCTGGAGTAAGAACGGAAAAACCAAAATAAAATTCTTTATGTAGTGCAAAACACGACGACGACGCAGTGAAGTATTTCATTGACTAATACACCAGGGGGTCCTTACAAAAAAAATCTAAATATTGTGTATCATGCATCAATCAGAACAATACAACTCTACAACACATACCTACACATGAATAAGACGAGTGGTATCACACTTTGTTGTTATAATTCTGTCACTTTCCTATATTTGATCAATCCAGTTTGTTACCTCCTCGTGTATTGACACAGAGAGTGATGAATTTGACGATTGAATGAAATCTTTGCCAACGTTTACTCAAGGGACTCGGTAAATACGCTCCATTCATTCGTTCTTCATTCTTCAATTAAAGATAAGCTGTGCCGTGATTATAAGCGGATCGCACCTCTACGTGAGTTTAATGACAAGTTTCAATCTCTTGCAACTTTAATTACATAGTGGACGTTGTTTGCGTGCGTATTTAGAAAATGATACATTTATGTATTACCTTTGTAAATAATGACCCACTATTAACCGTTATACAGTTGCTCAATCATCAATACAAAGTCGTAGATAAACGGTAGCGTAATAAAGTAAAAAAAAAACACTACGTTTTCCCCCTTGCTCCTCCCACGTAATTTCTTCCCTATGACGAAAATTACAAGGTTGATACTCCTGCGAGGTTTCGTGTGTATAAACATTTATATTTCCGCTAATAGTATGATTATCGCGCCCTCTTTAGGGCGTTGTCGCTGAATTAACAGTTATTTGTGCAAAAAACCGGAAACTGTTCGATTTTCCACCTTGTGACGAGGTGGTAGGGTTATAAATTAAAGAATGTGGAACTAACGTGGGACTTAAAAGTCCATAAACGGCGGCCATGTTGGAAAGTCCGCTGTTTTCCGACCCTAAATCATCGGCGTGTATTGTTGTTGTTCCTTTTATTAGCGACTACTGTGTTGCTACTTGTCTGATAGCGTATTCTTATAGGAATTTTAAAGCCTACAACAATGTGTTTACGTGTATCGGCAATACTTCTTAGATCTATCTATTTCGTGTCACAATAACCCAAAATGTCAAAGCGTTTGAGGTGTGCCGTTTCCGCTACGTCACACCTGTGTTTAGGAAACTTTCCAACTTATAAATTAAATACTCAATGTAAATAGTACAAGTTTTGTAATCATGGTCTTGTAATGTACTTGAATACTTACCTATCCAATAGCGAATATCTTAATTTTCAAATGTGATAGTTTCTGAACTTCCAATTCGAAACCGAAATTTTCACTTTAGTGAACTACATTATGTTTCATGATTTCGAGGTAATTGACGTTAGAATTCTAAGAATTACATTTCAAAAAATCTACCTATGGTAAGGAAATCAGTCAGAACCGTATACTTACATATCCTGGAAGTAAACATAGACGTCAATAAAATGATGAGCACCTGTTAAGGTGGAAGAGCGATTTTTTTTATAAGGAAAATTTTGTTCAATGTAATTAAATGAACGGAAAGGTTATCATTGATGATTTTAACGATTATAATTCTGTAAATACATACGGGTTACGGCTTCCTAGTTCTACCTTTTTTTTGGGGGGGTGGGAAATCATCAAATGCCTTCCCCCGCACTGGGCAGAGCGGTAGGGAGTGTCAGATTTCTACTGACTAAAAACCACCCATGTTCCTTCTAAGCCCTTTGTGCCGAGGTCGTGGTATCTCTTTTAAGCAAATATATTCAACTAAACCTTCTCTTGTTTAACCGTATTATTTCGAGCTCCTATAAAGTCCGTTTGTCCAAGATTCAGTATTGTCACGTTTCTGCGCACACGCCGCTCGTCCATTACTCAGGCACCCCCTGCGCAGGCGCAGTGAATGCGACACGTTTGATTTTATACTATTTATCATTGCTATAAATCGACTACATTGCGAAACACGTTGCTTGCTACAAATTGATGGGGTTATAGGCCGATTGTGTGGTTTGAATTGATTGTCGAATTAATCATGAGGATACAAAATTATTAAGTACAAGATGGTATTTTTATTCCACAAATAGGTACTAGATTAATTAGTCTAGATGCAGAATCTGGCAAAAAAATCTTTCATGACACTTTACTGTCACAGACTTCTATTGAGTAACGCCTGATTTCATAAATAATCGTGATAATTATGGTTATCAATTTGTTATATTCTGTAGCTGACTTAAACATAATTTTTGTTTTATTTTTGGGTGTTTGTCAAAAAAAGCTCCATTTATCACCATAAATGTTTCGCCACTGAGCAGCTCTTTTTCGTTGCCTTGTTTTTTTCTCAACCCTTAACTGATTCATTGGTTATCAGTAAATGTTTCACTGTTTTGCTTCCTGTGGTTAGTAAGTCTATAAGGTTGCAAATTGCTTAATTTTCCCGAAAGTAAGTAGTAAGTTAGTTAAAAAGTAAACAACATCACCACACCCAAAGGTTCTGTAATCTCAAAACGTGGTTGTTTTAAATGCACGTGAACTATTAGATTCGCCGTAAACCTTTTAAAGTGGCAGTAAGGTTATGGGTGCGTTCGAAAAAAAGTTAACTTATTTTTTTAACTGGCAACCCAAACGATTAGCCAAGTGAGCCATCGTGCTGGTATTCGAGTGTTTTGGATATTTATTCCGTCTAGACGGTTTATCTAGTGGATACTTTTATCAGGATGGAATGTTTTATACACTTGAAATTGGAAAGTTAACGACGAATGAGCTTTTAAGCTTTTTTTTCTGCAGAGTGTAAACGTCTAAGCCGTTTAAAAAACGAAATAATTATCTATGGATTGCTGTTATCATTTAAACAGTAAGTTTTGTTTATTCTTTTGTAAAATAAATAAAATAGTAAATATTTAAGTTACGTGTCGTAGAAGTTTTTATTTTCCCAAAATAATTATTTGGCTACACATGTTTTCTGCCAATTAGTATTAATTTTAATGGCGTCTCGAATTATAATAAGCTCTCGTTTGAAACAGTACTTTCGACGTTATCGAGGTACTTTCTCGTGACGTCACACATACAGCTACATAACGAACAAATTAGTCAAACATTAAAAAGCATTCGAGACTTCCGATCCTAATTAAGGTGTGTTCAAGCTCGTTATTGTTGTTTTTTCTTTAGATTTAGATGCGGCTATTATCGTTAAATAGCCGATTTGTCGTCGCAATTAGCCTTAAAATGTTGAGTTGTACATAAATCGGTACGATTACGTATATCGGCCTCATTATTGAGCGGGCAGCCGTTTATCTTGTAACTACGTGTTACACGGATAGAAAACATTTAAGTTTTTATTGTTGTGACTTCTAGTAGAATTATTCTACCTTCTCTACCTATACAGGGTAGAAGAGACACCGATGCACAAACGGTTACCTCAGTATTGAGAGAAAGAAAGAAAAAAATATTTATTTGTCGCAGAAACACTCCGAGCATACAGGAAAAAAATAATACACAAACAACGCTTAACAGAATACACAAAAATATATTATATAAATTTATATAATATATTTTTGTTTATTCTATATAAATTTACATTAAAAAAATACAACAAGCAGGCAATAAAAAAAAAATTAAAAATGTTGCACATCAGTATTCAGTACATCATTCTGTATCCACCCCATACACATTTTTAATCAGAAATGAAAAATCTGCTTTTCTATATATTCTTCGTTTAAGTATTGCACTCTTGTAGGAAATAGATGATTTCCACCGGTCGGTATCCATTCCACCCACACAGTTACCTATGTAACATTTTTTATAAATTTAAGAAAGCAAGCGTTGAAACAAAAACTTATGTAATAGTAAAAAAAAAATGATGTAATTTTTAATATGGAAAGTAGAAACTAATTATTTTGGGGCGCTTCGCTCATTGCTGGGTATAGGGCTCTTTTTGCTTGTGCTAAGCTCCACGCTCTTATGCCGTCTACATATAGTCATCTGCCCCCTCGCCACCAGACGACGAACACTTCTCTTAACAAGTCCTTGGACGCCACTCGCCCACACTCACGCCTGCCATCACCGCACCTTGCGCTCAAATCACACTCAAATCTATTTCCCTATTGTAGACTCAGTCGACGACTAAGGGCGATTCCACAACACTGTTGCGGCATCGCATCGTAGAAATCGTCATCGCATTGTATTGCTGTTTGTCGTTGTTTTTGCGATACAACGCCGCAATGCAGTGTTGTGGCCTCGTCCTAATCATCATCATCATCGGCCTATAATCATGCCTACTCTCTAGGAGAGGGATGGGCTTTAATCCAACACGCGTGCACAGTGCGGGTTAGTAGATGTCACAATATGTCTTTGATTTTTTTGGTTCTAAGACATTTCCGGTTTCCTCACGACGTTTTCCTACACCGTTTTAAGAGCAGCAGTGATGAAATAAATTACACAAAGTAATGCGCCTGCCTGGGTTCGAACCCACGACTTTTAATTCGCAAGTCGGAGCCGCAACCACTGGGCTACCACTGCTCTCGCCCCAGTAGGATCAGTTATAATAACGGAGGATACATACCCAACACCATATTAATGTAATATGGTATTGTGTATGCACTACATAATTCAGTAACAAATTATACTATCAAGCTACAAAGTTACCTTCAGCAATGACTTCACCGCCGTTATCAATTGTTATTTTAATACCGTAATTATCATTAATATTAACTTTGTCTGAGCATACGTTAATGTATTCAACGGACTAAATACAAAATATCGATACATTTAACTAGCGAAGCAATAATTACGAGGACATTATCTAGTGACGTGCTCTGATTGGTCGATGTTGAATGTCATTCTTACTATAATGACATTTTGACGAGACGATGTAACTAATTGCTGACAGTTGTACGTGTATTGTTTGGTTTATATTTTTACGATTAGATTAGTTTAGTTTTGTAACAGATTTTCCTTATCTTCTTCATTTTGTACTTAGTTTTGAGTTGTTCAAACAAAAACACTTTTTGACAATTCAACAATACCCATTGTGTTATTTAATTTGTCAATCAGACGAATTTTGAAAACATTAAAAGCTATTAATTAATAATTCCCACCCAATTCCACCGCGTTGTGAGCTACGCAGTGTATTAAGGCCTTTATAATTTTGTTAAAACTCATTGAGATTGTTGTACATTTTTACGCAAACTTTCTCAATTTCTTGACCTGTTTCCAAAATTCCACGAATTTTATTAAGATACCTTGATCAGTATAGAGTTACCTTCTATTTGGACGACATATCACGCGCATGCGTAGTTCTCGGCGTGATACCGGCGCTGACGCACCCCAGCTGATCGCTATTTCTGGGGGCTTGCATGGGGCCCCTACGGTGGTCCAAGTCACACGCTTTGAGAGTCAGACGATGTAGAGCTATGGGTCTCATGATGAGGTGTCACTACCATGTTTAAGAAGTTCATGTATTATTAAAAAATCGGTCAGTCAAAATAAGAAAGATGAAGAAGCTACTGGCGCTTCACAGTACAGGCACTCCATTAGCAATTGAAAGTTTATGCGGTACAAAGTCTAACACATACAGTCTATGCAGAACAGAAAATATCTATTAACCGTCTTTTCTTCTTCGGAATTCTTCACAATTTTGCATGTGTTAAGTTTTCTGATTCTGATAAATTTCCGCTTGATCTAACAATTACATAATTTCGTATTTTATTTTCCTACTTCGTCGTCCATTAGTTCAGTAATCGCTATCTCTTGTATCTTTGAGCTGATTGCATCGAGTAATAGTGGGAGTGCTATCAATGCGTGCAACATGCCGCATGTGGCATATTAATTCGATATTCATTTTATTCGCATATGCACCGACCAATAAACATGGTCGTCGATCAAAATAGTTTGATTCTATTAATATTTTCTGGTGCTTTCATATAAAACATCTAAGTATACGTAACAGACAGATGTGTTGCGGGGGGTTTGTTTCTCCACTTATTTCCAGCTAAAAACGAAGCGCGTTTTGAGGGACTGTCTCTTGTAAATTTTGACATTGTGCTGATTCTGAAATTAATTTGAATAAATGACTTTAGATTATCATAACATTAATTTTTAAGTTTGTTTAATTCGTTATTTTCGTATATTTTCATCTATAAATAAAAGCTCGTTTTAAGTAAGGTAGCATGATTTGGACATTTATTATCATTAGAGTCATCAAAATAAATATCTTAGTTAATTCGCAAAAACCCTGTCACACAGAATGGATGATATCATTCGTAACTGGAATCAGCCCAGTTGTTGAAATGCAAACAGAAACAAATCGTTACTATAACACTTTCGGTAGTAGAATCCAGCGTACTACAAGATATTTTGGTATCAAATGATTACTACTTTGTAAAATTATTGGCTCCTCTACTTATAGATGAAACATCGTATCAACGATTACGTTGACTTGCTGATAGACGGAAATAATATTGATGGCAAATGGATGGTAATTGAGCCTGTTGCCAGCTTTGTTTTCGCCATTCCCATAAGTACATTGTTTAAGAGTATAAACTGATTTATTGTTTGATATGATGCGCCGACTGACGGTTCACACTCGCAATACAAACTTGTTAGAAATATGTTTTTATTGTGTGTTAATTCTACGTTTCTAGTAACCTGCGTTCGTAAGCGATTCTTTGTGATTTAATAATGTTTATTTGCTCTCCGTATTTTTGGAACTGCGTACGTTTAGAGTATTTTTTTGTATTTGTAGTTTTTTGTTTAACGGATCACTATGCGAATTTCGTATTCAAAGAATGAATGGGTGCGTGAATGATTTTTCCTCGTGTTTTTGCAGACAGGCTTTTACTATATTGAACGTGTTAGCCTAGATTTTAGTTCGTAAGAACTATTGATCTATGATGCTTGAATCACTAGACTTTCTTCCCACATAACACTCGCACTTTGTAAATCTTGAACAACATTGTTGTGTTCTGAACACAGACGTATTTTTTTATAATGCTGTAATTTTCGGAAGCAAAGCTCACGCAGCTTCTCTATGAAAATTTGAATCAACAATCTAATTTCAATCTGCAATGTTGAAATAGTGTGGATGGCCATCGCCATCGGCCATCGGTGTAGACACGTGGGCCATATGTATCGAGTCAGGGCGCATTAACGTGTCGGGTGACCGTCACTCCGCAACCGTGCAACACGTTATTAATAACCCAACCGGGATTTTGTTATCATTTATAATGATGAAATTGATGAAGTATTGAAGATTGCAAATGTATTTGATGAAGGTTTTGTGGCAGTTTTAGATAGAGAAATCTTTTTACCTCAAATGTTTCTGCTCAGCATATACTTTATTCTCATCGACGATTATTTACTAACAAGGTTGATTTTCCCTCATTAATTAGACGACAAGAGGTTTATGAAGGTAATATGCCAAGGGTAGAAAATTTTGTCACTTCATACTGCATTATATTTAATTTAACGTACACTTTTTCATCTATCATTTTTGTTATCCTTCTTCTAGAAATTATTCGATTTTGCAACTGCCTTTATCAGCATCTTTCTGACTTTGCCATCGTTCGTTATGCATAAGAGTTCAGTCTATTTTAATATCATCTTTTGTACTATAATATCTTCCGTAGCTCACCCCATATACCTTGAATCACTTACGATACGTACATTAAATCAGTGATCTGATCTACCCCTCTTGGCCACGCGTCTTATTCTCGTGTTACTGGAGTGGCTCGCGCCGAGGGTAGCAGGGGTGGAGGCGCCGTAAATAGCGCACACGCAGCATCTGCCGATATTAATAGCCCCCCAAAGAGAATGTAGTATCAAGGACGCGGACATTTATATCGCGTGATTACTTACGTAGGAGCTGGATTGGGTGGCGCGATGGTTGGGCATGGATTCATAGAAATATTAGCTTTAATTGGTGGTACAGGGATTTGTTACTTGAATGATAAAGTCTTGGAATATGAGCAGAAGCTTGTGCTGTATCATCAAATTAGAGGGATGTGATAGCCGTGATAGGAGACGATTTAGGTTACCATATTGTGTATGATCTGAACATGAACGTGTCTCTCAATGGTTGCAATAATATTATTGCTCTTGGGTTTGTATTTTCCCTTTGTATCATAAGTAGTTTTGTTAGTTTTAGTAGAATTTGAGTTTGAGTTATTTGAGTTACCTACATCTTCTTCTCATTCTTTAGGCTTATTTGCAAATTAAATCACTGAAGCCTGTGTTCCAGTATGAAAAACTGTATGCCCTAATATGGCATTGTACAATAATTTACCGATGTATGTGGTAAATTACTGTACAATAAGTTTAGGTAGGAAGGTAAGTAGGTACGAGTAGTAAGTAAGTAAGTACAACAAGGAACCTTCAATGACGCCCTGTAATTCTTCTCTTTTTGATATTTTTGTATCTAATTTAATATAATTTTAGTTCTGTAAATTGTAGTTTGTAGGTAGATATTGTAAATAAATGAGGAACCTTCAACAAGTTGATGAATGCCTCCGTTCCTTTGTTAAAATAACGGACGTAGATTTATTATTTATATTACAACTTCCTTTACGTGAAACCCCTAAATCGATACGAACATTTGGTTGGCAGTTTTTGCTCCAAACATTCCTATAAAATGTTTATCACCGATGCCTCGTACACATGTGGCGGCAACCCTCTTGACTAAAGATTATTCTAAAATTTCCAGATTGCCACCCCGGGCAAAAAATAAATAAATCCATGCTTATGGACAAAAAATGTCCCGAATCCTCGAGTAGATGATTACAATCCCCTTGAAATACAGATTTACAGTTATCGCTGTCACAAACCCTGAGAAGTAATCTGCCGTCACTTTATGAGTGTTTTTAATATTTGTTTCATAATTCCTTCAGTGTGTGGCAATCATTTTATGTAACGGGGGATGGATATTATGGAATATATTATCAGTTTGATTCTTATTATCGTTACTGTTAGTTTGTTTCATAGTGAGATCATCTTTACTATATTTTCTGTTTCTAAAATACATATTATTGTTAAGATCATCATTTTCCTCTGCCATATTGTCACTCTAGAATAAATAATGTTCTTTGCTAAACATCCTGATTTCATCCTCCTAAATAATTCATCAGTCAATTTAATTGCTATCTTCCTCATGTAGGCGTGCCTATTTTGTTTATGTCAGTGTTATTTGCATGTGTCGATGTGTGCGATGCCGGGGGTGCGCGGGCGCAGACGACCCGCGGGTTATCATTTCCTGTTCTTATTTTAAATTTTACAACTTAATGTTTTTTTGCTTACGGCGCGGCGGGATGCTGAAGCGGTTTTATTACTTTGTTACTGCTGAATGTTTTGTGAAGATATTATTATGGTCGCGTTGGTATCAAAAAATTTTGATGAAAATATATTTTTGAGTTGTCTTTTGTTTGATCGGTCTTTTGCAAGTACATTGTGAATAGTTACAATTTAAGAATGACGACTCTTCACGTAACCAGAGGGCTGGCCTTTTTGGCCAAAGCATCGGCATTGCCACCCAACACGTCAATGCTGCCAGCCTTCTGAGCACTTTTTCAACTGACAACGATGTGGACGAATTTTTCGATGCTCTGTAATTATTTTCCCATTTTAATACTTGTAAAGGGCTTGTATTATTACATTTTATTTGTAGTTTGTAATTATGTGCATACATTACATCAAAAAAAAAAATGACTTGTCGTTTGATATCTTTTAACGGCATGAAAACATGCTCCAAGCAAAAGGGTAGGGAGCAAAAAAAAACTAATTAGTCCGTCAGATAGATTCCCAAAAAATATAGGACACGTATTTTTTCTTCTTTCACGTAAACAAACAATGAAGTTACAGTGCTTTGAAAACTCGTGTGACGTCATATTCCAAGACATTAGTATGAAATCTTTCACGCGTTTTATCTTCGTCAATTTTTATTGATTTCTTAAAACAAAAAACACGTATCCAATATTTTTCGGTAACCTAACAGACGGACTAATTAAAATCATATTTTTTTGCAAGGATTGTTCCCATTATTTTCCAAATTCACAGCTTCCCCATAATTTCTCAGCTTTCCTACATGGATTGGCGGCACAGTCGATTCGCTCGATAAAACTGCAAACAACAATAATTTTACTGTTTATACACGTAATTGTTTATTAGGGCGAGCTCGGTCGCAAGTCGATAGCCGGTGCCTTTTGTCGGTCGATACGTCAATATGATTTTATTACATGCGATTCGCTGCGGCCGCACCTATGTGTAAGCACCTTTATATTTTGCGATTCAAATGCAACACCTGACCTAACCTGTTGCAAGTTTATGTTTTTAATTTATTGTTTCTGTTCAGTAGGTTAAAATGTATGTCTTATACTGACGACGCGTTTTATCTTCGTAAATTTTTATTGATTTTGTAAAACAAAAAATACGAATCCAATATTTTCGATAATCTAACAGACAGACTAATTAATGTTCCTTTTTTGTCCTTTATATCGAGGCCACGGTATCTCTTACAACAACCCGCAGCCCTTAGGGCGTCGGCCCTTGTGGGCCCCTGACGTTCGTAGTCGACAGTGGTAGGTTGTGGTTTTTTGCAGGAGCTTAATTTCTGGTCTAGTAGAGACGTAGGTACTTACACGTACTCTTTCTTCAAATATATTTTTGTAGGTATAGGTACAAGTTAACAATATATCTAAATTTCTCGTGTCACTGTGTTTGTGGCCGCACTCCTCGGAAACGGCCCTTTTGATTTTGATGACTTTTTTGTGTATCTTTAGGTAGTATGTAGAAGAACTATTTGTTTATAAAATCAAATCAGAATCTGATTTTGCTAAGTTAAATTAAATACATTCTAAATTTTTTATCCCTTTCTAATTGACTGCAACTGAAGACAATAAAAGAAAACACAAGAGTAAGTAGCATTTCAATAAAAATCTTAATAGCCCAATTAGAAGAACCTCAACAATCAAACCACCCCAACAGCAAGACCAAATGATCTACCAAAGGAAAACCCTAACAAAGCTCATGTCAAAACATCAGTCCTTTGATCAGAGTCCAATTAAACGTTTTCTAGGAAATTCACTTAATGAGTTGCACGTAAACAGCTGCAGCTTGTACTCTTGTAGCACTTAGATGATGCACTTTACGTCTGGGGACTAAGTAGAAGAGCAGGTGCTTGGTGTCACTGGGCCTTTGGTTTGGTCTTTGTGGACAGGATTAAAGTTGATACTTATTGTTCTTGGTCACATTGAGGAGCTTCAAATGATATCTTAAGTTTGTTTAGGCACTAATTGTTTTCGTCAGTTGGAAATTCTTATTTGATTGATATATTGAGTAGGCGAATTGGCTAGATATTCTAATACATGGAGTTTTCAAAAGTTCGCTTTTGTGATTTGTTGTGAAAAATCATTTTGCTAGGTATAGCAAATAGCACCCAGCAAAATGATTTTTAAAAGCTTGAAGGCTGATAAAAGTATCAAAGGCTACATGACTCAACGCCATTAGACAAAAAAGGGTGCGCTAGGAATATTAATCCCGCTGAAACTTTGCCTACACCTATTAAAATAAAAGCACAATAAAGCCCAATCAATCGCTTGACCACGCTTCAAGCGCTAGCCGGTAGCGTACACGTCATCCACGCTAGAGGAGTGCGCTTGATTTGTTTAGACAGCGGCGATCACAAAGCGCCGACGATCAGCCTGTAACGTTTCCTCTTTACGACCTCCCCAACTGTGGAACACTTTGTATAGTTATCCATTGTTTTATCAATTTCAATAATTTATCACTTGTGTCGAGAACGGAACGCGTCCGTCGCCACGTCGGTACAACGTGTGATTCTTGATATTCTTAGAAGTAAACATGCAACTGTTACGATTGCTGATGGCTTTTTTATTACGTTTGGTTGCTGTAATCTATTCGCCGTTGTGCAAGGAGGTTTGTCAAATATTAGGAGTGTGTGCTGAAGTAAATGATGCAGTTGTTTACGAGCTTCCTATGTACCGAACGTTAGTTATGGTTTCAGCATAAACAACGTGCACTGATGTGTGGTGTCGTAATTTCTTGCGAAAAACTTACAAGATGAACATTCAGCCAAGCCGTCTTATTTGAAGTCGGGCTGCATATTAACCTGTTCATTAGCGAAAAGTAAAATAGAAGTTGAAATTCTAATTGAAAATCAGTAATTGTCCCGAATGGTAACAGTGTCAATTGAAACAAGAAGACTAAATAAGAATTTATAAAGCTGAATCTTACTTGCCAAGTCGTAAAACTAATTAACTCATCCAGACAAAAACTTAAAACGAAGTTAATCTAATTAGAAATCAAACATTAATTTGTGATAGCTAGAACAATAGTAGCGACCGCGACGGGCGCGCCACCTAGGGCGCGGGGCTGTAAACGAAGCGCCATTAACCGTCTGTTTATAGGCGCTTTAAACACTACTTTAATTAAGTAAGTCGCTTATGTTACGTTGCGAGTTATAACACTAATTGCTGATGTAACACCGGCCAACGCATTGAATTTCTTTATGTATTGTCACGATCTAAACTTTGAAAGGGAAATTGTGAGAGACAAGAATACTATCTGCTGTTACTATAAGAGCGATAGAGAGAGTAATGTATTTCTAGTCAATACTATCTGTTTCATATAGCAAGATATGGATATTTGCTTCTTCAAATGAAGAATACTCATTATCAGGCAGGTAGAATTTACTAGATGCTTCTAGTAGTTGTTTACAATTCGTAAGTAGGGCTAGTAATGCGTTGTCGGGCCGTTATCTGTTAAAAACCATTTAACCCTCTTCTTAGAAGACTTTTACAACTTATGTGGGAAGATAAGCCGTTGATTGATTCCACGTTTAGTTTCATCACGGTAAAACAAAACGAATGGTATTGCCATAGAAACGGAGATTCATAAAACCATACGTATGAAACTGAGCGAGATAGTGACATTTAAAACCAAAATGAAAAATGTTTTACGATTCAGATCCATCTTAAATATTAGTATTCAAAACGGTCTCATGCGAAAATAAAACTCTTTCATCAATACTAATTTTTATAGCAACCAAAGTTGTAAAACATATTTATTTTCTTTTTCTAAAATACCTTTAATCTTGACTTGGTTTAAATCTGTTGTAAAACCACAAGTGTTTACGCTTGCAGTAAATATTGACGAAGAAATTATTGAATTAATAGGTGTTACTCAGAAATCGGAATCAAGTGGCAGTTACGTAGGCTGTTCGGCTAATTCTCTCCGTATGTTTGTCTAAAAGTGCATCACGGGATTCCCATTGACATCTTTACCTACAACAATAAAACGAGGACGTTTTCTCTTTTATACGCGCAAACATTGTGTTTTGTTGCTATTAAAGCGAATAAAACTTTAAGCTTAGTAATATCATCAACTAAGTTTTCTAATTATGCATTTGCCGCTTCTACCTCTTCGAGTTCTTCTAGAAGATACTTGCTTTTTTCTTTCTCGTAATTAATTGCATTCCCAATATTGACAATTATAATAAACACTTTATTTACAAATATTAATTGGCCATTACTATTGTCTGTGGTTATTTTATTTGTTGTTCCATTTTGCACCAATCATTCCCTTCTTCGTAATGACTCTCGATCACGTTACTGTTCACCCGCGCTCACCAAAAATTGAGCTATCACGAGCTTAATTATACCCAATGCGAGGGGAGGTCCCGGCAATCGGGAACTATTGACTATCACGTGTTAATTAAAATCGCGCGACGATAAATCTTCGCCCCGTGCGAAACGACGAGTGTTGCCAAAAGGCAATTAGGGATGATACTTGAACTATCTGAGGGTAGCTTAAATATCTATTGTTATTGTCTGGCCATTATTAATACAAATTTCATCCCACACTACAAAGTTAGCGGAATGGACATTTTATTTGTGATAGTTCCATTACAAATTACTCTAGTCAGAGCTTTAAAATAAAGACTGCAGTAAAATATTCACACAAAAACAATCCTTTTCCTAATAATAGCCTTTTTTTTTTGGCATGTGGAAAATCATCAAATAACCCCTCCCGCTCTTGGGCAGAGCGAAAGGGAGTGTCAGACTTAACTGACTAAAACCACCCATGTTTCTTCTTAGCCCTCTATGTCGAGGCCGCGATAACTAGTGTACAACCCGTGGCCCGCCTAACAATAGCCTTAATATCTCTAACACTAATTACTCGTTCCGGATTGGTACACTGATAAAGAAATTACTCGTCGATGGCATAATTTTGTAGTTTAACCCTCTCACTCTCACTCACTCTATACAATAATATCAGTTATAAGAATGTTAATTACATAAGTATTTTTGGAGCAGATAATCCTAAAATGGGTTGAAAATGTGGTAAATATTCATCTGGAGTACACATTTTTATGAATGCACGATGTATTATATTTAATCTGTCTGTTCCTCGTCGGGTTGATGCTAAAGTTAGTCTAGACGCGCACGGGTCGATAAGCCTATGTCAGAGGTCGATTATGAACGTACTCGCATTAATTTGGTCGAGTAGGCTTGATCCCAAAGCCACAATAGAAAAGATATTGTATTAAAAATGCTACAGTCTACGGCACTGTGCGTTGACGTTAATAGAAAAGAAGCAGGCGTAAGGTTCACATAACCCAAAATTAACGAAAACGTGACTCACAAACAAGTATTCATACAAAAATGTTAAAATACCGTGTATTTAAAGTCGAACATTTGTTACTGATTACGTTAGAATTTTTCGTATCCATTTCATTGTAATTGCTTTGTACTAAATCTTTATTGTACATCTTTCATCTCACCCACATGGTGAATAAAAACTATTGGTGTCCGTCTGGCCCATTGTTTCACGGTTTCACAGAATATTTCGTAGAATCGTGCCCAATAATACTCCGTATCTATTGACTTCCTTTCCGATAATAAAGATTCTTCGACGTTCTATTGTTTGTGCGACAAAAATAATATTTTAATCGTTATTTAAACTTTTTTTGCCAGAATTACCCAGTCGACCCATTCCATTGTAATTTTTATTGCAGTTAGATATTATTATGCTTGGGATAGTTAGTTTAGTGATAGTGGTATCGTGGGCAATTAGGCATTTCGTTGTAAATTTTATTATGGTTTAAATTGTTTCAATACATTTGCTTCTAATTCAGGTACGCTTTTAGAATTGGGTTAAGCTTTCGATTGAATCGATCTCCGAGAATGTCAATGTTGTTTTAAACTAAGATATTATTTTTTTAATCTTGGTATAAATGTGTTCGTTCAAGTGGCTCAAATAACTGATATAAATGAATAAGGAGAAAAGTAACATGTTCATTATTTGCAGTAATTTTAATTTTCAAGAGACCTCAAGACCACATGCTAAAATCGAGAAAAAAATACAAACTGAAAATTGCACAAGCGTAAGGCGAATCAAGTCTCAAAAATAAACTTAAGGAAAAGTCAACCGCCGTTAGTTCAAAGGGTGTGCTTTCCGATCCCATAAGGGATGGGATGACGTCACCGGGATTTTTTCGGCGTCTATTCAGTGGATTCCCGAAATAACGGCATCGGCGGCGGTCGGGCATTCCAAGAAGAGTTATTGGAACTGTGGTCATTACGTGAAACTTCCACTTTTTTGCGTTTATTGGATCCTTATGCAAAAGTTATCATGTCATTTTATTTATTTTAGAATATTTGTACATTTATGGCTAATTATACACACTGAAATGTGTAAGGTTTTAAGAGCTTGACATGTCTACAATCCTCTTGTCAACATTTTTTTGTCAACGTTTTCCTCATCGGAAAACCGATTTAGGGATTCACCTTGGAAATCTGATTCAAACGCTTCACAGATTACTTAAATCAATATTCATTCTCTCGCACTCAACACCGAAAACATACTAAGCTTATTACTGGTGAATTGAGTTCTATTTTCCAAGAAATTCAACAATGAATAGTTAACCCGTTGAATAGGCCAACGGACCTGTCACAACATAGCAAACCCTGCCAAATCTACCCGTATCAATTCAAGTGCCCGTATGACCAGATTCGCCCACTTTACCCCATTTATAAAGATATCAATAACAGGATAAACTCGCCCCATGGAATCCTATGACATTTCAATAGTAGGAATTTAATTGATTATTTGTGAAACGACGAAATTATGTTGTGGCGAAATTATTATGGGACCCCTCATCGCTTGTACAATTACACAATTCCTGAGGGTCTGGGCGATTCGCTAGTAGGGTTTTTGGCATGATAATTTGACAGGTCAGGATCAGATCAGGGCTAAACGGTGCTACTGTCATCTTTTTTTATGATAGCTCGCTATGATTTCCGTGAAAATTTCAGCAACACTTCACAGAGATCCATTAAATTTAACACGAAAATATTTTAGGGTTCTTCAGTTAAATGTGATTCATGAATTATTTGTTCATTCCGTCTCATATCTTCGTTTTCGCGTTTAATGCGTGTTCGTGTGTCGTTGGCTGTGGTGTTTATTGGTTTTCAATAGGTATAACCGATGGTAAATTACGATTCTGTTAACCTAAATGTTGTTTGAAAACATAAATACATATCTAAGAATCTCTTTGTACTTTTATGTGTTGTTTTGCTCACAATTCACGTACTAATTTAAAACAGTATCTTTCAATCATCAATGTTAAATTATAAAACAAGACAAATTCTCAGAATAGCCTTGCGCATTGTATCCACGCGTTTGCTATTTATAATTACAACTTAAAAAAATCATGTTCTAGAAAAGCTTATTTATCTTGTTGGTGTTCATAAAAAAGGATTTAATGTGAAAAGGAATAAAGTTCATAATCATTTGAATGAGTGGATGGTGTTTCGGCTTAGTAAGCAGGTAGGAATTTTAAATTTCGTAGCGATCTCGTCTGGCGACAACCCCTGCGCCGCCAATGTCGATGGGGTGGAGCGGAGCCGTCTCGCAGGTCGCGCCATCTCGCTCGCTCCTCGCCGCTCCGTTTATCTCTGTCTCGCCTATTATTGTCATATCAAGATTCGAACATTGCATTTTGTTTCCAATTTTCAATTTAGTTTATATCGGATGTTGGCAAGAGCAAGACGTCTGGCGTGCCGCCATACTTCATTGTGCACGTGTTTATGTCGCGCGCTCAACTTATTACATATTTGAATTATTAGTTCGCGGTAAATTATTGAGTTCCTATTGTTGTTTAGTGTGAGTTATTAGACTTTGATAGTAGTACTGTTAAATGGAATTCATGGATTTCTTCAACACATTCATGGAGGATCGTCATCATCATCATCAGAACTCGCATAGCGAGCCTCCGAAGATGCCGAATTTTTTCGAAGTTGATAAAAAAAAGGTTGGCTGTTTTTTTAGTTTTAATTAATTATAATCACTCACATAATTATTCAACGACTAAGCAAACTTTTTTTAATTCGCGTGCTCTATATTTGCTTTAATTTTTTTATCTACCTCTTTTAGATTTTTCTGCAAATTAATATCTTTGTTCACTATAAACAGAGCACGGACAGTGACGGGTTATTGACAGTTTAAAATATTTGAGATTTTTTTTTTTCTAGTTTTAACATCGCGCTCAATATCGCGCCGTGACTTGTGCTGCAGCTACAATTAACACATCTATTTAAAATATTCCAAATATAATTAATTAACTACAAATCAAATAAAGAGTACTCATATACAATAACAAAATTAGGGAAAGATACAGTTGACATAAATTAGATATATACATATATTTTTTGTGCCATCACATGCATCCTATATTATCAGTTGACTTCCTTTTATTATCATAATTCCACTAATTTTATATTATTTAGTTACCTCTGTTTGCTTATTGTGGCGATTGGCGGTGTTTCATTTATTTCAACATAATGATTTTGTTTATACGGACAATCAGGCGCTAACGATCATAAATGACTTCAAAAGTTAATTAAGGATTCGGATGGAAAGAAAAGATTGTTTGTTTAATTAATTATTTATGATTAACAATTTAACTAATATCTAATTAGTTTATTCTGAATCAATACAATAGGTAGGCTTTACAATGTTAGGACTATGGTGACTCACAGACATGTTGCCGACAACTTAGTTGCTCCAAAATTGCAATAACAATTTTGCAGTTTTATATTAGCACATAAAATTATGTTATTATGAATTTTAACAATTCAAATATATCAAACTAAGAATGAGCTAACGAACGGGTTTGGAATGGCGGACTTAAACAATATAAAATAAATTAGTAATAAAATAGAGGAATGAAGCGTAAAAGATTTATATGAATATTAAAATCGCTTAATAAAAACTGGCGATCTGTTTAAAGGGACCTTTTTATGTGGAAGTTAATTATAGTTTTAATATGAAACGATGCCGAATTAATAACAAGAAGCGGACGGATTAAAAAATGGATTCGATATAAATTTCGATTATTTATGGGGCATTTAATAGGCGTTTAATATGAATGTCATTATGAATTAAACTTTTGGTATACCTATACTTAAATTTTCTGTACGTATTTGTATCACAAATAAACATAATGATAGGTGGATACTTCTATTTAAGTTTTTGCTGGGAGGTCTCCTTTCTAAGAATAGGTGGTCCTGATTTCGCCCATGGGGTTGTACTCTGGTGATTGCTTTTGTTTTCTTCTTTTTTTTTTTAAACTTTGCCCCACACTAGTAATGTCTCATGTATCGTGAGTGCGTTCACAAACATTTAAACTCACATTCACAAATACCCAGACCCGAAACAACTATCTGTAGGCCATACAAATATTTGTTCCGTGCGGGGATCGAACCCGCGGCACGCAGCGCAGCAGTTCAATCGCTCAGTCTTGATAAACATACATCATGAAAACCACAACATGAAATAATAGCCTAAGGCGTGTTATGATATCCTCGTTCTTGTTAGCCTTCCTTCCAGATACCTCTTCCTAGATAATTCTAGAATCCTTGAGAATGAGACAGAAAAAGTGTTTTTTTTTTATCTTTTGGGTACTTGTTGTATACAAGTTTCCTGACGAAGGATTTTTCATTTACATAGGAAAAGTTCGAGGGGTCTATTTGCAGTTACGATATAGGCGGAAATCTTGTCTCGATAATGACAGAAGAAAAGTTTAAATATTATCTTTTGGACAGTACTTCAGTCGGCTTTTTGTAGGATTGGTCAGGTAGCATGGTAGCGACGTCATTAAAATGTAAACCAAACCGAAATTAGTCCCACAATGTAGGTCGCTTTCTTAAACGTATCTTATCTAGTTGACAAAGTTGTAGTGATTGTGATGTCAGGGGTGGTCAAACTCGCGCCCGTTTATTTTATGACGCACCTCCTTTTTATCACCGGATAATGCGTGAAACGGATAATTTTATAACGACAACATATCTAAATGATCGGATTAGAACCCTCCTTTATCCCCATTGATTTATCTCTACATATCACTTAAATTTTATTGGTCTAACTTTTAACTGCTACTTTTGAGTAATGGCGTCATGAAAATAAGATTAGTTTCGAACTCTGGAGCATCAAGTACGTATGGTACTCAAATAGTACATGTGCACTCATAATTATTGTAGGTTCACTTAGGTTCGTAGTAACAAAAGTTTTGCAAATACGCCTGGAGCCGGGTGTCATTTGTATTTATACGTACAGAGCGATTGTTGGGCTTGGTAAGAAATTAGCATGTCGTCGCTCAGTGCGGTGTGGTCATCCCCCCGCCCCGTGCCCCCCACCCGGGCCTGTGTGTACAACTATGTTGGTCGCTGGTGTTAGGGTGTGTTGGTGACGCACACAGCGGCCAGAGAGCGTTGACCGCCCGTTTGTTACACCTGCAAATAAACTGGAGTCCATTCGCGGGACCAATAAATGCATGTTTCCATGTAGTGTGTATTCATTAAGCACCTTATACAGTGAAAATCTTGGCTTTGTGAGCACGTTAACATGCGATCTTTATGTCTGTGTGTTGTAAATACAAACACTGCATAGAATTTAACACGTTTTATTATTTAGGCATAGCGTTTGAATAATTTGTTTAAATAGAAATCATTGTATATTATCGCTGAAGCCTGTTTAAGTTGGTATTTGTTTTTATAAGTACAAGATAGAATGTTTAGTGATGTGAAATCAACTTGATGAGTATTATGTATTTCTGTTGAGGTGACACATATCAGTTAGTTATCTATCACTTAAACAGGAAATTAGTCGGTTATTTACGATGCGGGCTGTTTACCTCTCGTTTTTGCATCGGCATAGTATCTGATATTCTATCGAGAATAAAATTATCGTACACATTAGTCATATTAACTTCGTGCTAATAAATAGCAAGCTTCTCTCAATTGGATTATCAAAGAATATCACCCACATTATATTTTGATGAATATTTTGCACTTCATTTAAAAAAATAAGATGGCAATTCAAACATCAACAACATTTTATGTGTATACATTGTCCCAATGCTGGACAAAAACCCCCTCCCCTACCTTCTAAAAAGAACTCTATGATTTTCTTGGCCACTTGTTTTGCCATTCAACATTTTCCATTTAAAAAACTGCCTTATTTTCCTAAAATCATATTTCTATGAACAAAAACCAATACTTGACTAAATCTGAAACTAAGTCCCATCATAAGTTCAGTACGATGCAGCCCGGTCCTTACACAACGTATGTCTGAATGGATGCGCATGCGCATGTGTGCGTCACCCGCTAATGCCTCCGACACGCACTGACCGGCGTTTAGCGTGTTTCCCTGAGCGAGGTGAAAACTTGCGGGAAATGTCGGAAAAATATATTTTGTATAGAACTAAGAATAAATAAGATGCTAATAAGGCTTTGAGATTTATGCTGTATTTGCACTTTTGCTGTGTGCTTGAGGCTTCTGTTGATTGTCGGTTTCTAATATTTTTGTCGTCACAATAAGTATCTTAAAGACTGATAGACTATAGTAAATATTTATAACCGCTATACTTCAGTTATACAAACCTGTAACACTGTTAACAAAAATAACTATATATAAAAAAACAACGGCAGTGCCGGCAGAAGAGAAAACTTGAACATTACCGTTGTGCATTTTTTAGTTTTTTGGAATGGTTAGAAAATAAATTCGCACTATTTGCTTAAAAGTACCTACTACGTAAATTTTTGTGGTTAAATACAATATTCATGTATTGTGCATCGTACACAAACATGACAATTTATATTACTTAAATTTTACATGACATTTATTTATTCATCATGACATCTTGACATTTGACACACACGCACTTTCGCGCAAGCGCCTTGCGCCATCTTACGAATTTCCGATCAGGCCACGGGTAATTTTTTTTTACCCACCTCAAAACAGTGCACAACGCCGCTAAAGAAGTTTTCACTTCAAAAAGCCACGACCCAATGTTGACAACCACTATCGAAAAAATAACAATGAAAACACCGAAAATGAGTAAAAACACATACACATGAGCCTTTTGCATACAAACTCAACATTAATATGTATGATAAATCTTAATACTATTGTTATGTACCAAACAAAACCGCGCAAAAATATCAGAGCCAAATAAAAAATAAAAATAGACGTAGGAAACTACTCAAGCGGCCGAGAAAATCTTTCATCACTCGCAGGTACGGAATTCTGTCAAAACAAATGAGTTTTTTTACTTGAAAACTGTGATATCTTTAGAGCGAATTGTTTTCATGAAACTAGTTTAATGAATATGTTATTATATTGCAAATACTATGGTATTCAGTTAAGAAATATTTTATTCCTCACAAAAATAATAATTTATTTGTATTTAAGTTATGTTTAACGATTTTTTTTTAATGATTGACGATACTATAGGGTGTAAACGTACCCTTCATAAAGCCGCCATCCAAGCATTATTATTTATTACACATCAAAATAAGCAATCCTACGCAAAAATATTGCTAGCAACGACTTTTCACTTGGGGTGAAAATTACGTTATACGATAAAACTCAATGAAGCACACTAAAAACTCTGCGCTCGTGGATGCTTAGAATAGGAAACTGGCCACTGTGGTCAATAAAGTAAAGTTAAAACTGTAAAAACTAGTATTAAAAAAAAAACTTGCAAGAAATTTCGAACTTTGACCAAAATAAACAATAATAGCAATGACAGGTAGAATGGTGACTTTCAGTTTTGTTAAGGATAATTTTACACCCTTTTAAATGTTTTTCCCATTAAAATAATCGCTCATTTTATTTTATTTCTAGCTTGCCTGTAATAGGTTTTCTATTGAAGGGTGTTATACTTAAAGAAATGTATAACACTGTGTGTAAATCGACAATTTATCGGTCAAACTGATCTGAAAGACTTCCTATTCGTTTCCTATTTGGACACGTTTACACGGATTCTTTCAATTTATTTTTGTAATAGGGGATCAAATTATCCAAAGCTAGATTGGTCAGTGTAGAGGTTTTTTGCAATAACGTTCAAATCTATAGATTTAGTCTGTACTATTGGAAGTTGGAACTTTTAACATTAGGTATAAGACAATCTTATGTTTGTATCATTCGGAAACTTTAAAGGAAAAGTAAACTTAATGGTGTCCTACAGTCCCGCGGGAGGCGCTCCGGGCGTCGGGGGTCCCGCGATGACCTCCGGCCACCGTAGACGCGGGCCTGTGGATGGTGAGTGATGGGCTAACTCGCCGTCCGTCCGTCTCACGACGAAAACAGGCCGTGTCGACGGCGCGTTCGTGTTCCACGCGCGCCTCAAAGAGATGTCAGCAACATGGGAGGGGCCCGAAAGGGCCGACGCCTGTCGGGGCCGCGGGTAGTCCACCGGTTATCGCGGCCTCGACATAGAGGGCGAAGAAGGAACATGGGTGGTTTTTAGTCAGTAGAAGTCTGACACTCCCTTTCGCTCTGCCCAAGAGCGGGAGGGGTTATTCGATGATTTTACACCCACCAAAAAAAAAAAAAATGGTGTCCTACAGTTTTACGAATAACGAAATAATGACAAAAATATAATAATATCTCCAGTAATTTCTTTTCATTATTACATCAATACTAGTTTACACTCGACCGATCCGGGTCTAACCGGCTAAAACCGGCGACAACCGGCTTAATCCCCGTCGGATAATTGCGGCCAGCAATACGAGGCTTTGCGGGCGGGCGGATTAATTTTCCCCGCCCTAGTTCGTGTCGCCCGCCCTAGTGTTGTGTTATTATTTCAGATTGATTATTTTTATGAATTGGTTTTGTTTTCTTGAATAGAAAATGTTGAGGTAGTAAGTAAAAGGGTTGTGAATAGTATTATTAGAAAAGAACATCATAATAGGGGATCGGACTGGGTTCAAAAAAGGGGGGGGGGGGTTGTGACGTCATTTGTAGGTAAAAATGTACTGACATGTAACGTTTTCGAGAAGTTCACGAGTTTTCGAAGCCCTGTATGGTCTCCATTTTTTGTTTATGTGAAAAAGAAAAAAATACATGTTCAATATTTTTTGGAAATCTATCTGAGGACTAATTAGTTTTTTTTGGCCGAGAATACCCCTATTCTCTTGCCCTTACCCCAAATTATTTGTGGTCGGTGCAACATGTATTCTTCTTCCACACTTCTCTATTTCTCGTCATGTCAGTAGTCACCTCCTTTCTAGCCATATCATCCTTCACACAGTCCATCCATCGTTTGTTTGTTTGACCTCTACTCTTATTGCCTTTATTATTTTAATATGATTTTCAGAAATGGGCCAAGGCAAACATGACCGTAATCTGTTGACTTTTCGTTTTTGTGTTCCCAATTTCAGTTTTGTCTTGTGACTAGGTAGGCTCATCATTTTAAACTCCACTAAATTATCACCCATAAATCCTTGTCCACAAAATGATCTAATTTGGCACAGTTGGGAAAGTAATTCACACCCTCGCCCCGGCCGGACGAGCACGAACATATTTATTTACAATCGGTGGCTCCCCTATGATACGGCAGATATGCGGAACCCCAAAATGTTCATCTAATTGGAGATCAAAGAGAGGGCGTATAATCGTGTACACTTTGTGTATACTCTATAGTTGAGCGTACAAGGATCTGTGAGATACGGAAGCGACAAGGAACGTTTTAATCGTCTTTGGTAGGTACTAACTCTCTTTTTTTTCGTTTACTCTCTTATTCTTGAAATTAGTGCCAATTTATTGTTCATACTTCTTAATCTTTCGTATGTTTTTTAATCAAGTTCTTAAAGAACTCATGTTGCTTACACTGGGATGTTTATAGTGTAAATGCAACATTTAACTAAACACTAATTGATTTCGAATCTTTTTTATAATTTTCTGTAATCATTCGTATGTCTTTTGCAGTGGTCAGACCAGGGCTTAACAGCATCGTTCATTACGTCCTTTTCGTCTGTCGGTTCTAGTGCCCAATAATCCTTGTGTCCATGCGTTGATGACCACGCGCGTGTATTGTTTTCGTCAATTACGCGATTACTTGCCCGGAATAATTCCACCAGAGGGCGCTATCCGAGTCCCTGGACATAATCCGCTCACTATTATGTAGTTTTATGTATATATTGTACTCTTCCGTGAGTCATTAATTGTTCAAAGACCCGAATTATGCCTGGGTTATTAGACTGGAAAATTTTATTGAGTCATTGATCAATTTTACAAATGAATTTTCAGTATTGTTTTATAGTAAATTTAATGTTTCGATAATTAACTATATGGTTACGTAAATCTGCATAGCTATTTATTTATTTTTTAGTACATATGGAGAACTTACAGCTAATAAATACAAACAAAAAGAAGAAATCATAGTCACCAGAAAGCCAATTACAAGTCCTCACGTATAGACTTATAATAATAAGATTATTTATGGTGTGAGCACGAAAAAAAAACACCGTATGTAAAATAAAAGCAATATAAAAAAAAAATTGCCAAAAACTATCTAAGTGAATATTAGAGAAATAAATAACAACAAATAAATTAACCTACCGCTACTTGAAAAAATTGAGGCTTAAGCACCTTCTGGCCGCATTCACACTAGTTGTGAATGGATCTAAATTACTACTACTATTCACAAACAACCGAATCGAAACCGAATCGAACATATCGTATATACCTACGTACGACAGATAGACATACACCTTGTCGAAATCGAAATCGAATCGAAGCGTTGTGAATTAGGGGCCTGGATATAGGAAAACTTAGAAGCAGAAGACAAGCTGCACGAAACCCAAATAAATTGCGACAAGGGCAGGACTTTAGTGATGATGACGAGGTAAATCTGTTGATCGCGCTAAATCTATCAAAACACAGATGTATCAATGAAATCTTTACTCGAGCAAACGCGAACACACTATCCTATCTATCAGCACTCTCATGAATTGGTATTTCGAAACCATTAATAATTCATATCAACATCAACATCAAACAAGTATAAATTAATCTAATTGTAGGTGGAAATGATAATGATACAAGTGTGTGCAACGTAACCTATCAATCCGGCAAAGTACTGCCTTTCAAATGAGAAGTAATTTATGAGTAAACATTATGGAAAGGGAATCACTTAGCGCTTTCGTACTTGCTATCAAAGAGTACACCGATTGGGGACGACCCATTCATGAGAGAACCAAGACACCAGTTTCCGTGGGTTTCGGAGAATTCACAGTATTCGAAATAGAATTTTGGCTTTGAAATGAGTCACGTTGGAAAATATTAATTTGTTTTCATTGGGGCATTACAATTCGTTTAACATAGAGTATTTAGTCAATGTCAATGTGGTTGTTTATGATTTTAATAATTATTTATTTACTAAACAATTAGCTGAAATATACGCAAATTCAGCAAATTATCAACCGTACCGCTTCAAAAGCTTTGCAAAAGAATAAGCTATCTGTAATCCTCTCGATCAATTTGAACAACATCAAATCTCAAACCATTAGATACAGACATTACACACCATTACCTACACTATAATGATCTGAATTAAACATTCCTTAAAAAAAATTACGTGTACAACAGTTACAGTTGGTTCCATCCGCCATCACTGGTCCTCCATTAGTAGAAGCTGCTCTCTGGTTTCGACACTAGGCACAGCTATCAATTGAGGCATTGTTTTTGCGGCCAACGCCCTCTCGGCTACTTTGCTGTGTTTTACATATAATGCGTACATTAAAACAAGTCATAGGCGGAAGCGTTTCTTGTCATATTTGTTATAGTTTTCTATCTCAAGTGGAGCTATTTATCGATCCTCTGAAAATAAAGAGATGGCAACCAGAGAACTGGTAACAGCAAATCTCAGCAGTCGGGCAGAATAAGCCAATTTTGATTATAAACCAAAGTAGAAGTCATGTTCAATATCCATCACCTTTTCATCCTCTATTTCTGAGTAAGTAAGTTTGCGGTTACTCGCAAGTATTTCTAAACCACCGTCAAATGTTCCATCTATGTATAGCACCCAAAGCACTACTTCAAGTCCAATGACTCTGTAATGACTTCCCACACTTTCATTACCTTACATTTTAAACCAGCTCAAAATTATGCAACTACACCAAAACAAGTAAAACAAAGTGCTTTTTCTTACCCAACAATGGAGTTACCAGTATCGCTGTCACTCACACCTTGTTCCCACCCCCAGCATTTGTTTACCTCATTACAGCTCCGGTTAAAACTGTGCTACACACAATACTGCCGCGACACCTGCCGGCTCTTCGACAACTCTCTCTCATTTCATTATTCTATTGATTTCAGCTTTTAACTGAGTCACTTACAGGTTTGGCTTCCGTTTGTTTCGTCTTTATTAACCTACAGCAGTTCATTGCTGGACATAGGCGTCTCCAATCGCTTGCTGTTCAACATTCTCAACAACTCTCATCCGGCTGCTATCAGCCTCCCTGGGACGATCATTAGTCTAGCCTGAAGGTGTTCTGTCTTAATTTGGCGATTCCGGGGTCTCCACAAAAATGTTATCGATTATTAAAATATTTTTGGCTTAATTTTGACAAAGATTCGTAGTAGCTGTGACATGATCGTTATCGAAAGCACAGGAAGGAAATGGTAGATTGGCTTCTGTAATTTCGCTGAAGTTATGGGGCTAGTTCATCGCTGCTAAGAACAATAAAGTTACTACACTAAAAACCTTTTCAAATTTTGCTTTCCCTTCTGGCCCACGGCATGGAGTTTGGATTTGTTCCCGGTTAGTCCAAACGCTCTTCTTATCATTATAGTTGCATCAGTTCTTAAAAACTCCAAAATGAATTCCTTGTTTTATCTAATGTAATAGCCAGTTATATATAATCGTGAGCTTCGTGATCCACCTTACATTAAAGCATACATTGACTCCATGATACATTGCAGTTGTATTCGTTCAAATTATTTGCTATCATGATCTCTATCTAAATAGTGTTGTGTGGGAAGACCATTACATCTCACATGTGTCTCACAATCTTCTTAATGATGTATATTAATTATTGAGTTCATTTTAGCTGCAATTGACTTATTATCATTGTAGGAAATTGCTGGTAAGTCTTTTTCTTATTTTTTATTACTGAAATTATTTCTAGATTCAAAGACATTTGTCCAAGAATATAGTATCTCCTTTCTTATTCTTGATGCTTCTCCTATTATTGAAGTTTGACCATCATTTCTAATATTTTCTAGTTTCTTACGAGATGGAATAGGTGGAATGTGGTATTTAAAGTATCAGCCACTAATGCTCAATGCAATGTCGGTAAAGGCATTATGCATTTATATACAAAAAACCTAGTTTTTACGTTCCTTCATTAGTATCGCATCACTTTACTGCTACTTCGACACTAAGTGCTATCTTAGGTACATATACAGTGCGTGACTGTGACAATCTACTACAACTTAGCATTTGACACTTATCAATACATTTTAATTTATTACAAACGGAAAACTGCGAGTGTCGCTTATAATTATAGCATTCGAGCGATCGCTTGGTGCTTAGAATATGGGTCGCATTATCGACATAATGCGCGCAAATACACGAGCAGACATTACCATTTTAGTGCTCTTGCTGATTGCAATGAAACATTGTCATTGTTACCTTCGACGGAATGGAAAATCAATTTCCTTAGTCGATTGGTACTTAGTATATATGTACGTTATTGCTGCTACTCATGAGTGTAATGAAAGTTTGTTACAATGTTTTGATATTATAGAAGCGATGAATAAATGTATGAGAAACTCTACTAATCAACTAAAACATTGTACATTGCTGTTACAATACAAGATCTACAAAATGTTTCGAATGATGTAAAGATAATACATACTATTACATTTAATGTTGTAAAGAAACGTAAAACAACAATAAAACAAAAAGAAAGTGCAATAAATTCTTGATAATTAACACCGTAATGTCCGTAATGAATCACGCTATAAATGGCAGACGTAAAACGCAACAGCTATCTATTTATTATGAAACAAAACACGAAACAAACGCAGAAACTAGTCTAACACCGACCATATTGTA
The DNA here is from genome assembly GCA_932274075.1 of Diarsia rubi. Taxonomy (NCBI): domain Eukaryota; kingdom Metazoa; phylum Arthropoda; class Insecta; order Lepidoptera; family Noctuidae; genus Diarsia; species Diarsia rubi. The sequence goes on from OW026429.1 coordinate 12,880,579, forward strand.
TGTGAAGGGAAATTTATACAGTAATTTCTCCCGTAAACCATCAAAAGCAATAAGTATAAATCTCTTACATTACCATAAACGCTGTTACTATTATGTTTAGATACCCACCACGAGTTTATTTATAAACGCATCCTTCTTAAATATTACGCCTTTAAATTATTGCAAGCAATTTGAAATTGTCTCGCGGCGCGGCGCGGGCGCTTGCGAGGCACGCAGCGAGGCAGCCTTCGCTTGCAGTCTAAAATATCAATGTGTCGACAACTGCAGTGTAAATTGTATTGAAATTCATGAGAACTCGATGAGTAGACTATATGAATCAGTCTCAGTGCCTCGGTGGTTACGAAAACGGAACTGATATGGACTGATGTTGACCCGTATTGTGATTTGAAGAAAGTTGTACGCATTGTCTAGTTCAAACTTGTTTGTTTGACATACCAGTACCTGACTTTCGATGTAGATAAGATAGAGCTTTTACTCAAGTAGTGTAGATAACGTAAATGTACGTAATAAATAAACTACTATTTCGCATTTCTTTTTTGCAGACAGTTCGTCGCGTTCTTCCTTATCGTCGCTTTCAGCTGCGTTAACAGTTGCAGCTTTAAAACAAAGTGTAGTTTTAGATAGCAAAATACTTTTGCAATGATATTCATCATTTCAATCCCACATTATGTCATTGCAATGAAGGCCTTATAAGTTATAAAAATCCGTACATAAATCTGTCTGCGTACACAATAGTCTATCAGAGTGGTCTCGCCTACGTGTCCAAACTGAACGTTTCCAATAAAAGGTAATGGCGACTACACCTTGTAACATTTACTAGTGATTCAGTGCTGAATATTGATTTATATTATTCGATACATCAATGCTTTGGTTTGGTTCTTTTATTCAATTTTGGTACGATTGTTTTAGGGATTACTATGTTACTAAGGTTAAACATAACGAAGAAAAAAGACAATTGATCCAATAGTACAAGAACATTCACCTTACAGCCCTCGTCCCATCCCACTTGGTAGGCTGTGTAATTCTATTTACCGTACGGGACTCCGTTGCAACACGTTTTCTTCTCTATTCTCCCCTCTCAGACGTCACGGCATCATTTACTCCTTTCTCTTTCATATCATTCCTTACAAAGTCTGTTCTTCTTTTCTTTGACTTTTCTCTGCCTCTCCAATAAAACATAGCTAGCCTAGTATTTGCTGTCGCGGTAAAAACATACAAAAATCAAAACCTTACATGACTATGAGGCATTTGTTGATAGATTGGTATCAGTAAAATCAAACTTAAGTTAACCGAATAGTTTTCCATCGATTTCGTCGTCGACTTTACAGCACAATAATAACACAGAAGATTGTTTTTAAAATCACCTTGAGTTAAAGGCCACATCGATAAAATATGTATGGGGCCGATTGTTGACGACATCGCGCAAACGACAGTGATTGGTGCTTATTGTATTATTGTTGAACACTTGTACATAGCTAGTCGATCGTAAACGCTGTCGCAACGGCTAATAATGTGTGCTATCGATTCGTCTAGTTTGTGATTCTATTCGATGTGAGTCTCGATATCGATAATTGTGTTCTCTCGATTAGTTCTCGGTTGTTGTCAAAAGCTATTTCTTGGTTTGAATTTATCGATGCAATTGTTTTTCATACTGAAGATCACTGAAGTTGTCTCCTATTTGAACCAATCAGAGATCTATCAGTTTTTATTGATTTGTATGATCTGGTGACTTTTAAGTAGGTATTTCAACTTCTTTTTTTCTAATAAAAAGTATAAATATTTACTTCTCTTTCCATTCGTTCAGGACTTCTATCGATATATTGTCGTTTCAGTACACTAATCACTATACTTTTTATGAACATCATTGTAATCATGACTTTATTGTTTCAAAACTATAAAATTACACGATTTATGTTATTTATAACTTTGTCCCATTCTATTAACAAAATTGCCATATTTCCATTGTCTATGCTGATAATAGTAATATTTTGAATAAATTGAATAAACAGGAAATATGCGATGTGCGTTGTAGCAAATAATACAAAAACGATACAATTTTTATGTGTGAACTTTGACGCGGAGCTTCATCACATAATAGACCTCCGATTTTTTCAAAAAGATTTATTTTTAAATCTCTGTGGCTACCACGGTACAATGATCATGTTTTCAAAATATTTATTTATTTATTCAAGCGAAAGGGGAAGGCTCGTTAATTGGCACATCACAATAGAGATTACGGAGATTACTGGGCCAGTTTTGTGATTCAAATATGGCTGCGGTGGGCGACAGTCCCGGTCCTGTTATGATAATATTCCCGTCATTTCATACAATAATTTGTTCGGGAATCGTTCGGGTGGACGTTGTAATACCCTTATAACACTCGACGTCTGTTTTGCGATAATTGGAATGCATAATGTAGTGTCTTACCCTATGGGAGTTACGACTTACGATAGTTTGGGGTCAATTTTGAAGAATTTCTCCTTTTGTAAAGAATACTTTCTGTAAAGATTAACAATTTTTTCCTGCATTTTTTGGTCACAGAAAACCGGTTAAAGTTTTACCGCAACTGTCAGAGAGAGTCATAATGAATTAAGAATTCCTCATCTAAAACTGTAAATGTATTTACGTATCGTTAGCCACGTGTTACCCAGGTGTTGTTACATTAGTCGTGTCGGTGTCAATAGACGATCATGAGCGTTTGCGCGAGGGCTTGACTCTTAATAGCGGCAACAGGCGATCGCCTCTCGCATCAATCTTCTCGATCGTCACTGTCTGGCCGGTCTCGCCCCCCGCGATTAATCACCAGCCAGAACGTTTTCGATTAGCGCCGGATAGCACACACGGAATAAAAAAGCACGTTCCATTTACGAACGATCACCGCACACCATTTGTTTTAGCGTTTTAGTCGTGGTCAAATGTGGACTGTCCGGCTCTCTAAGGGTTAACCATGTAATAGTATTTTTTTGCACGAACAATCTATCTTTAATGAGTATACAAAGGTGTTAGACGGAAACAGGAAGTGTCAAATGGCGTTTCGTTGTCTCTCCACGGCCCAGTTCTTCGTAGCGCTAAGTGCGTCGATGTAATTGCCCGGGCAATGCAAATAGCTCGGTGTTTGATCGTGTGTACGAAGGCGCCGACATTTTGTATAGAGCTATGGGACACTTTTGCCCGCTCTTCAATGTAAACCGGACGAGTTGCGCATGATTGTTTAACGGGGTTCCCTTTGTTTGTGTATGATGTCAGGATCACGCTTTTGCGGCGACATGTGGCGATATTACATTGATAATGTGTCAATATCACAGATTTGATTAGATTTTCCTTGAATGCCGACGCGAACAATTAACACTGCGCGTCACTAGGAGGTGTAATCAATATTTCTGAGTGGCTAAACAATCTATGCAGAATATTGCCGACATTTGATGCACCACACACATTTCCAAAGTTTTCTTTTAGGGTACACTTTTGCCTAACCCTTTAAGGATTACTAGTGTGATGTTAGTGATATTATGTTATGCTACATGGGACAATTCGAGCAGTTTTCAACACAAGAGATTAAAACCGCTTCGAAAGTAGCCAATAACAGTCACTCAAACTTTAAAACAAAAGAAGTAGGTATAAATTAATACAATACCTACCTTCTGGCTCCTCCTGACCAATCAAATGAGTCGGTTTTATCTGCAGTAGTTAGTGATACGACCGTGTTATCAGTATTTAAATTGCATTTAAATATATTGGATATCGAGGTAATTATGTAGAAGACACGCTTTCTACGGCTTTTAGTGTTTCCAGAAGTCTTATCTAGAACCCCTGGGTTTCTGTATAATTAAATATAAAAGCATGAGTGCGAAAAGAAAAGTGAATTAATTTCTTCATCGAATTTGAATTTGACCTCTTTTTCGTAATCTTGTGCTTTTTATGTGTGTATGTGTTGCTCCTCGATGTTCAAGAACCAACCACCTATACATTTTAATAAACTCGTCCATTCAGTGTTCAAACTCTTATGTTTAAAACTTTAGTTGGCACGCCATATTTGACACGTTTTGACCCATTCATTAGACACTTTGTCTTTCTTACTTAATTTACAACATAACATAACACACCTGCCCTGTCTGTCCTGTCCAAAGAGTGGGCAGAGGTACACCTCTGCCCACTGCGAAATAGGGGTGTGCCCATTAGGTACACCTAATGGGTACACCCCTATTTCGCCAGTTGTGTTTAAACCTCATGTAATAGGAGAGTTAATAAGCCTGTTGCTATCAACCGGGCAGAAATCCAGATTCCGTCGCTGCTACCAAGAAAATCCTTAAAGAAAAACCCAATAACACTTTGTCCGCCAAGGAAAGGAACCCAGACCTTCTTGCTCAGCACTCTTGCTTACGACCTTTACACTTGGAGTCAGTCAAGAACCAAATAGTCTAATTTAATAGTCAGCTGAACACGCATATCTAAGGTGAATTAAATAAGGTGTAATGCAGTTCCTATGTTCTCTGTTTATGCGGGCGCACGTGGTGGCCTCGCTCCGTTGAACGTCGCTTCCTATACGGAATATTAATATCTTCATTATTACAACTGTTTAATGTGAAAATGACAGTTTTTCTAAGTTGTTTTAGTAGTACCCGCAAGTTGTGGTACATGAATTAGTTGATTACTAACCGTGTTACCGATTAAAAATGGCAAAAATGTTGGACTTCCATTAACCGTTATCCCCTATACTGTTTCAAGGAACACATAAGCATAAACATAATTATTCTATATTGATCCCACTGCTGGAACACATGCCTCTTTTTATCTATGAGAGGGAATGGGCTATGACCCAGTATATAATTATATATATTACAATAGTGTTAGATATATAATATTAAAAAAGAATTTTATCTCATGCGGTCTTCAATTCTGCACGCTTATTCAACTTAATTAATTTCGCCTTGTCTCTAAATCTTCCAATGAAAGTTCTAAGACTCACCACAATCCAAATTCTATGTTCAGTTTTATCAAAATAATAATTATTTTTCTTTATTTCCAGTTATACGAGATCAGCGATGATCCACAAAGGAAGGAATTCCTGGATGACCTGTTCTCCTTCATGCAAAAGAGAGGTAAGTGCACTTCCCACATCATTCATCTCTAAGGTCGCGGTTTTGAGCCCAGCGAGAGCGGTGTACTTACCCGTGGAGAGTTTGGTTGGCGAATAGAACAAACGCTGTCGATATCTTTCTGAGTTATTCTTGAAAGATGTTTTTGTTTTAAGCAAGAATAGTACTGAGTAGGATGGAGTCAATGATAATTATTTAATTTCAGACTTGATTAAAAATATACTTTTTTCTTATTTCTTCTATACCTTTAAGGCTTCCAGAATTATCTATTAATCATCATATCATTAGACACCACCATTCTGGTCATATCATTATTTACACATCCATCGTTACTTTGGTTTTCCTCTAGTCTACTCCCACCACTTTCATATTCAAAGCTTTTGTCACGACATTTGATGAAAACAAAACATTCCTTCTATAGCTTCAAGTGTTTCTAGTAAAAAAATAATTTCGATTTCGCTTCATGCTTTGATGGTTGAGTTTACGTCGCTACATCTCTATCTGGAACCTCAGTCTCGACTTATTTTGATTAATCCTTTGTAACGATTGATATTCATTGTAATTTATCACTACTCCAAATGCTCCATTCACGATCATCGATCCGAATGATACGAAACAATCCAGTTTAGTAAGATATCTCTTCTCAAACAATTAATTATGAAACAGGGGTCAACCTATTATGGTCTTAGATACAAATCAGATACAGGGTAATATCAGTCATTGGTTGTATAAACGGTTTTATATTGTGGAGATCGGTGATGGGGTGATAAGATCACGGGTGATGGACGAGCATGGTCTATGATGGTCCAACTATGAGATATTAATGAACCTTAGTTACGAGATTAGAACGACGTCAAATTAATAGGGGGAAATTTCAATCAGGGTATGATTGTGTTCTAGAAAGCCTCCTTTCATATTGTGAAGTCTAAATATTATTGTATATTTTTTTTATCTAATCGTCATCGTCGTCAAGTTCGGGTCTAATTTCCTTGAGTAACTTCAAACAGAAAAGATTATGTTGCTGTCAATCAAAACTAAAATCTAGACCACCAACATTTTTCTTTTGCTCAAACAAAATCTATAAAACACTAACACATTAACTTCTGTTGCAATGTAAGCTCAAATCTGCCAGAACACTGCTATTCTAAGAGCATATTGCACTTATTTCATGCAGCTCTAAATCATCCATTTAATTTATAGACGCGTAACATTCAAAACTGTGGGAATTCGCCATACAATACTTATCCATGGAGATAATCATTATATTTTAAATATCATAATAGAAATAATTAAGCGGGAGATCGTCCGTATCGCTTCGGGCGTCGAGATCGTGCGCGGGCGCGTGATTGATAACTCGACACCTGTCTCTTTCACTCGCGTGTGTTTCTGTATCTCTGTTCTTGTCTAGCATTAATTGATCTTCGTTGTAAATGGCGCCGATTGTCGCTAGATAGATCATGTTGATATCTGACCGCCTAGTTGTTAGTCAAATCAATGGTTATTGTTGCAGTTGCAGCTTCGTGCTTGCCTTGTGTAGGATTCGATATTAATTATGCATTTTCTAAAGTAATTAACTGTGTTTATTGGTTGTGATTTCTCTTTGTTTTCGTTGTATGCGTTTGGAGTACATATTTACTATTGTTATTGTAATTCTATCATTGGTTTTAGTGCGTTCAAAAATTTCAAGCAAATTCTATAAGCAATTCCTGATTTACTGCTTGTTTATATGCACTCTGAAAACTAGTTAAGTTCAACCGAAGAATATAATTAAATGGTTGTCGATTATAAAAGAACAATTTCCACCTTCTTTAATTCCATTATGTCCCAGTTAAATAATTAGAAACATTTAAAGGCGAAGGGCATGTTTTCCATTTGCCATGCAGTTAAGTTGGCAAACGTAATAAATAATTAAGCAGATGTAACTGTCAGCTGTACCTAAGTGTAATTTACTGCCGGACCTGTTTATTAAAAAATACGAATCTTTTTCTATAAAATACTTTACTCTTTTACAAAGTACCTATAGTTTTATATGAGTTGAGAGGGATCCATGAAGTGGAAATTGTGTAAATGTCTACTAATATTATAAAGAGGTATTTGTATGTTTGTTTGTATGTAGGTAGTAATTTCCGGAACTAATGATCAAATTCTATCAAGCCATCATAAATTTTGCGAACGAAGTCGCAGGCGAAGCGCTAGTACAATATAATAATCTAACGAAGGAGTGATCCATAAGCTACTCGTATAAATCAGTAGAAACGAAGTGTAAGAACACAAGGATAGTCAAAATCCTGAAACTATCGGGTGTAGAATTAGATCCTTTTTCCCAAAACAAAATTTCAATACTGTTAACAGCAGGTTTAGTTTCTTTTGGGTCGTTTTCTTCACAACTCTCGCTGATAACGGTAGGGTTGGTTCTCGTATAAAAACCCGATAGCTTCATCAGGGGTTGGTATCGGGGGCGGCTCACTCGCTCGGCAGTTTGTTAGCCCCTGTGTGTAATTGAAACAGATTGTTGGCAGCACCTCACACCGATCTTCTGCGTCGAATGTTGTTTGTGCAATGGTGGTTGGGAAGCAAATTCTAGATAAAAAAAATATCTGTACTAAAAAGCTTTAGTATAGCTAGCTGTAAATATTTTGGTAAATTTAAAATAAATTATTGTAATGATTTTAATTAAGAACGTCAAAAACGGTCCTTAAATCGGTATTTTGACATTATTATTAAACGATAGAGTAATGTCGATCTTTTGTATAAGCAGCTACATATAAATAAATATGTAGTGGTAGTATTGCCATCAAGGCATCAATCTAAATGACGTGTAACAAAATAAATTGGAGAAAACAACAATTTCGTAGCACATCGTAGCAGCGTCTACGAACACGACCGCTACGAACTTTTTAGGACAACATTTAAATTGAATAGATTTTACTTTATTTTCATTTGATGAGTTCAAAATTATTGTAATTATGTTATACTTCAGTGTAAAACGCATCCTCTCACACGTTGAGAGTATCACAACTCGCGATCAGAGCGCAGCCTTATCTTGTTTGGAATAAATTATTATTCAATTTATCATTCCGGGGAACCGGCCAATAAACTTCTGGTTATTATTACGCGACCAGATAACACAGGAAACTAATCGCATAAGACTGATTACGATTTGTTGGCTTGACTACTAGAGATCCAAGTTTATTCCCTAATCAAATAAATACATATTCAATTCTGCATAAATATGTTTCAAACACTACAAATTGTTACAGCCCGAAGGAGGAAACAACATTTAATAATTAGAATTAATTTATTCGACGTAGGATAGCATGTGTGAGCCATCAAACGGAGTGATCTCCTCATATTAATAATGTTTTATCATTTATTATTGCTGGTGAGTAATGAAAGTTAGTCCGCCACGCCCCGCGCCTTCTCCGCACTCTGTCTTCGTCTCAGTTCAAAAAAAGAAATTAAAACGTTTTTTTTTTAAATTTTATCGAGTCCCGACTCGGTTTTAATGCGAGCGACAATCGTTTATGTAAATGTTAATCAAAACTGTGCATACGTTACACGACTGGCGAAGTGGGTGTTCTAAATTTGTAAATAAATCGATTAGTTTTTTGTATCGAGTCTAATGCTGCTATTGCAAATCGATGAACGAGTTTGATTGAAGGAAAATTACTCGATAATTTGACGTCGATTGATGTCTAATTTGTTATTGATGATTTAAATGTAAGTTGCATTTAATTTGTTTTTGTTCGACTTACATTACAATGAGCTCAAGAACTGTAACAAGCCTGTCAAAAGTTTAAATTACGTCGTTTTATACAGGTTGCTATAAAAAGTCCTTTAAATTTTTACATTTTGATCTATTTGTCTATTTTATCAGCTAATTATGATAGAAGATATAGTAAGAGTGTTTGATGCTGTGACCACGTGACCGGCTCGTTAGCAACTGATTGATCGGCCAGCGGCCGCTCCTTGCCGTCTCTTGCATACAGGATGATTTTAAATTTATTATTTTAAAAGTATTTTAAACAACATATTGTGAAACGTTTAAAAAGTAATTAAATATACTCTAAAAGTACATTTTCGATCAAAAGTAATGATATTTTCAATTGTGTCATGGTGTTAGGTATTTTCTTTAAAAAAGCATGATATGTATTTTTCATATCAAATGTGTCATTCTTAATGTTCGGGAATTTAGATTGTTTTCTTAGATAATTGTCAAGTTCTTACATAGTAACAAACATTTAACATATAAAAGGCCTTATCACGATATTGATAAAACATTCACTAATTGCTAAATAAACGAACGGTAATTCCTTCCTGTCTGAAAGAACAATTAACGCTATATCATATTAGTACTGAAAAAGTGCGCATTCACAATACAATTTAATCGTAAACTATAGTTAATCTCCGTTTAACGATCACCATGTAAAGTCGGGCTATTGTTTCACTTGGTAATAGCGAGTGTGGTATAACTAATAACATCTCATTCGGATTCATTTCCCGTGATTAATTATCTGTTTAATCGATATAAGATGTTGTGCCAACAGCCTTCTCGGGTTTCTACACGGACCTTACTTTGGGAATTTAAACCATAGTGTACCAGGATAGAGTGTTATTCAGGTTGGTGTTGGCCAGATGATAGATTAGGTTAAAGAGTTGATCTATCAAATTTTTTTCGTCTCATTGAAGATAGTCTTTGTTGGAGGTTTAATTGGTGTCTTAAACATGCATGGTGGTTAATTCGATTTCGAGTTTGGGTTTCGTTCATTTGTTTTTGTCTGTTTAGCCTTTAGTTAAAGCCAGTGTTAATCTAAAGTTGATTGATTAGACGCGACTTCGATGTATTAATGGGCGTGGATCTTATTACAGTTTCAAAGTGGATTGTGGATTTAATATGAATGAAAAAATGTAATTTTGTTTTTGTTGAACTAGATGATTTGTTTTTGAGGCGCTGTCTATTGTCTTGTTTGTGAATGATGGTAATCGGGCTTGATGGTTCTGTTAACGGATTGAAGGCATGGTTCATTTTAATTTGAAGCTCCTGTTATACTTATCAGTATGAAATCCTTGACTTCCGACTCGAAAAAAAATTTTTTTTTTGACGGTTGGAAAATCATCAAATTACCCCTACCGCTCTTGGGCAGAGCAAGAGGGACTTCTACTGACCAAAAAACCACCCATGTTCCTTCTTAGCCTGAGGCTGCGGTAACTTCTGAACAACCCGCAGCCTCGAAATCAACCCTTAACCATCGTTTTAAAACTCAACATTATCCAAACTTCTATATTTTCTAACATCGTCATCATCTGTCTAGCCTTTTCCCAACTATGTTGGGGTCAGCTCCTAACTAAGCGAATGCAGCTAAAAGCCAGCATTTTACAAAAAAAGCGACTGCCTATCCGACTTCCGCAACCCACTCAGTACTGGGTAATATTCAAACATCGACAAACAATTTTTTTTCTATTGAACATTTTAATATTCAAAAGCCAATGTTTCGTATTCGTCACGGCCCCGTTTATTGAAGTAACAAGTCTAGGCATGTCCCATGCTTTAAATAACCAAAGATTGATGGTGAGGAGTCCCCGATTAGGACGGGGGGGAAGATTAATGGTTCACGAGTAAGTAATCATTGTCAGAATGATGTGCTTACAATTGTTACAGTTTTAATTGAATTTTTGTAGCTGAATTGCAATGATGGTGTTAATTCGTTTCTGGTTTTCGTCAATATTGTCGTTGTCTTGTGCTATTTAGAGTTCTGTACAACGTTTTCTTCCATTTCATTTATATTGTTTTTATCAATAAAATACATGTTTTTTTAATGCATGCACACGTTGAGTGGGGTATAGTTTATAGTGTTCAATTATATTTAATAGTCACAACACAGGCTGGAAAGGGCGTGCAAGGCAATGTTGAAAAACAGCTGTATTGTTTTTAATTTCTGATGGAAATTCTATGTATATTAGAAATATCTAACTCCGCCGGGGTTTGGTGATGTACCTGCTCAATATAAATGTTAAGCGTTTATTATGAATAGTAACAGAACATAAAAGTCAATAGTTGTAATTATAGTTTTAAAAGTTCATTCATTTTATCCACGGTAACAGCTGTTTTTTCAGAAAACGATTTCATTTTTAATCGATCCTGATTATAGAAAAACATTGAAATGTCAATAAAAGATGCAAACAGGAAATCTGATTATTAGCCCAAAATTTTATTGTTTGATGATATTTCGGCTTATCTATTGATGGCACTTTTTAGACCAAACTCTCGTGTAGTCACGTACCTTGCTATTTAAATATCGATGAAAATTGGCGGATATGCTTCGCAAACATTTGGCTTTTATAATTAAGTCGTCTAAGAGCTTATTTATTAGTAGTGGACATCAAAGCGCTGGTTCACCGCCTATGGATCTGCTATTAACGCGGCATCGTATTAAATTATTCTTTTTTTTTGCAATTTCAGTAGATTTTACATTGATAATAGATTTTTACCTTTAGGTCTCGTAAATATGAAACTCAATGTTTAATGTACTGACAAGGAGGTAGATCGCTAAGCAAATTGAAACTCTTTCAATTAGCCGTGTGCCAGCTATGATTTGAAGATACGGAAAGTTTAAGTTGGTATCAAGTCATCGTCTGAAAGTTATCACAGATGGCCACAAGTTAAGAAAACACCGATTTTGTGTGCAGTAACAGAATCCAGAACAGTAAGAATTGCAATGTCTTTGTTTTTTCACAGGCGATACCCTCTCAATCCACTTCACTATTAATTTTCTAACGTGTGTACGTTACACATTACTATACATGCTCTTCATCCTAAGGCTGAAAAGTCCACCACCACTTTCCTACAGTCACTTAACGAAATAACGGCTTCTTCTTTAAGATTTAAGAACAATTACGAAAAACAACTATAGTTAAATTATAAAAATCACCGATATATGTGATAAATTTCTTACTTTTAATTCGGCTTTTGGTAATTATTAATAGTTATATACAATTATTAATCATTTTCAATTATTCACACTTACCGGAACATAATTATACATATTGATGCTTGTGACTGCACAAAATAGTTTTTCTTTCGACAATTTGTTCCCAAATCGTATCCTTACTCCATTTCCTCAATAACCTGGCAGCACGCGGCCTCAGTCAGTAGTAAACCGTGAGGAGGTGCACATTGGACATTGTGACGGTCATCTCGCGCCAATTTGATAACGGTCCGGATCTCGCTGCGTCACGATGGGAGACCCGCACCGTGACGCGGTGTAAGGCATAGGCGGCAGGCTGCAGGTTTTTCAAAAGACTTACCGCGGGCCAGGACACGAAGGGCTAAGAAGGACATGGGTGGTTTTTAGTCAGTAGAAGTCTGACACTCCCTACTGCTTCGCCCAGAGCGGGAGGAGTCATTTTCAACATCGCAGTCACCATCCAAAAAAGAAGGATGGCACTTAAAGAAAAGAAAAGACCTTGAAAGATGGATGGATATACAGGAGCCAACTATCTAGCGGGACGGAAGTCTAGGCTCGATGTGCTTGGGTGCTCAAAGGCTGTCTTCGTATTACATACTGAGTTTTTTCCGCACCCCGGAAAACACTTTAAGCCATTCGTCCCGGGTGGCCATTTGAAGATCTTTGACAGTCGTTAAAGGTCAGTGTCTCGAAAGTCTGACAACTAGTCTTATACCATAGGTTATCTTAACCAATACTAGCTGGCTTGTGGAGGTGAAATATGCAGCCGCTCCATGTTGAAGAAGACTGGAAGCCGACCTTAACATAGTTGGGAAAAGGCTAGATAGATGATATTGTGACAATACCTGCTGCTATTTTTTATCTATGTTTTTAGTTCTAAACTTACAGTAAAATGTCGCTTCTGCTCATAACTTAGGTCTGTGACAGTTGTATGGTTGTATGCAAAGAGCATCACTATCAAATTATGTGTGCGGTGAATGGATGCTTGACTCGAAAAAGGTAGTAGCTGTATTAGCTAGTGTTAAAAGGCTCTATAAAATGGCTGCCTCGATCGTTCAGGTTTAGGTTGTTATCACAGACAGATCTTACGAAAACAAGATATTGAATCTTATATTTTCTTAAATTAATTATTCCAATCACACTCGTACAGTACGTTACCCAAATATTCCACTACACACATAATAATGACGACATCTGACATCAAGCTATGCGCTTTCCCAATTAGCCGACTTTCCCTACGTGTGCGTCTGATAATTATGCCGTTTACACAAGTCTAGTAGCCGCTACTGGTTTGTTTGTTCTTCTCTCATTGCATGTTCATCGAATAACTCACTCGTTCAACATTATTTTGATAACTGCTTGAATTTTTAAACCGTCGCGGTCGTTGCGTTGAGTTCTTTTTTTTGTTTTAATTTCGAATTAATGTTCCATTTTCAAAAGTGTTGCTGTGCCAGTTTAATTTATCGGATTATTAGAGTTCCATTTGAAATTCAAAAAGCATTTCATTTATTTTTATACAACAGACGATCTAAAAAGATTTTAATTAAAAATACAGCTATCTCGTTTCTTAGAATTCTTGAAGATTATGATCGATTATTTTTGTCGTGTTTTCGTCGTGTCGTGAAAAATGCTCGCGACATTATGTCGACGCGCTCTGCGGCGTATCGGGATCAAAAGCTCGGTGCCAGCTGCTTGATTCTTATACAAATAAAAGTGGAATTAATCAACGCACTGCTAGTGTTGGGACAGTTTCTAGTTTTTTATAGAAAAAAGTGAATGACCGGTGAAAAAATCTGAAAGCGGCGATAAAAATCAAAAACGTGTCTTTCAATTGAAATAAAAATATCAGTTTGCCCGAAATTAAAAATTATTACCGGGGTTTTTTTATTTTCATGAATATTTAGTAAGTGATAAGTCTCAGCACTAGCGGAGGCGCGGATGAGCGGATCCCGCGGTTTCCTGCGAATGCGGCGGCATGCGCGGCAGTCACATACGATAATAATCTCGCGGCGAAACGTAGATTAATATATCAAAGTCGCGGAATGTCCGACTTACACATTTTTAATTTAACGAAATCGTCCCGCTAACGTTTACCGCTCTATTAATAATTTTTATCGCGTCTTAAACGTTCCTTTTGTTTTTGCTACCAATAAAATTATTTTATTAGTCTTTATGCGACGCGCTTTGATCTCGGATACGCTATATATCTGTTTCCATAACGCATTTGAATGTTACTTTTTATGTTGGACACTGTCATTTGTAAGTTTTTATCGGATACAAATAACCAAGTCTGAGCGTCTTTCATATTTACGACCGCTTAATGAACCGGTTTCCTTCATAATGCTAATGTTTATTGTTTCACAAATTCGGCTCTCTTAAAGGTGCATCAGATTCCCAGAGGTTAATATTTATTCTTGGGACGAGCATGAATGAGTCCTGCTTGCATATATTTAGCGTTCATTAATAAAAGTCAAAATACTCTAAGGGTCGCGGTCACGACGCTGTTAAACTTGAACTAACGTGGACTTCCAGGGATTAAGTGATTGTAATGTTAATGTCGAACTTTTCAATGTGTAAATAGCTTCCGTCAATCCTGTACCTAGCTTCCCATTAACAAGTTGTCTAAACCAGTTTCGTAAGTAGTTCTATAAAAAAAAAACACACAATCATAAATAATAATAACATGACCACATCAAATCAACAAAACGGCGCCAAAATTCAGTGTAATTTATAATATTTTCGTTTAACATCAACACCACATCAATTCACAGCTATAAAGTAGATAAACATAATTTTCCCGTAATAAATCTTTGGATTCCATCGACATAGCGAGCTGTCACTTCTTGAGCGGAGAGATAGTTTGCGATGGTGCCATCGACTGAAGTCCGGTCCAGTGGGTGTGGTATATATCATCTCGCCAAATTAATAACGCGAATAAATCACACTGAATAAAAGAAAACAGTGCTAATGCATATTATAATGACAAATACAGGAACTGAGTAATGTGTGCGAATGTTGAGAATGTCAGCTGTGACAATATTGTTCTTTTTTTTCTGGAATTTAATTTAGATTTAGATTGCAGCGTTTTAGTGGTGATGTTAATAGATTGATATCAATTTAAATATCTTTAGATGCTTTTAGAAATGCGTTGTTTGATGGTCGTGTATATTTCAATTTTTTACAGCCGCTTAGAATTTTATAATGACTTAAATCGTTTAAGTAGGTAAGTACTGATCTGCTAATTAATCAATCACTAGGTACGCACTTAATCGTATTTTAATGTCTTAATTTTCCGAAAACTAGAACATTTTAATCGGAAAGATCGCCCTAATTTAGTTTATTTTTAGAAAAGCTACTTAGTTGGTTTGTAGTCGTCTAACGATGAAAGTCACCTTACTGGATCTTGGGTAATTCAAAGCCGTTTATAACACACAAACATACATGATTCATAAATACTATATTCGTCACATGACTGGTCCTAATTCTGCCAAAAATAATCTCGAGTCGAGCCCGCATTGTATTCGAATCGAGCGCGTGTTTAATCGATTATGTTTAGGTATCGAATTCGGACGGCGATATTTGCAATTTAATTGACCTTTCGACATTCGAAATTCGAAACTTTTGATTTAACTTTTTAATTTTTTTGGTAACAATGGTAGGCCTCTTTACTGAGCTTTGAGCTTTATTTTTGTAAACTGATTAATTAATTACGAGTTGCATATATTAATGAAGATCATACATACTTATATTATGAACCCAAATGCCTGTAACTTTGTGTTTTTTATTCAAGAAAGGTTTGCAAACAAACAAATACTCGGGGTAGATAATTGATTGAAAATGTGGTCATTGACTAGCGTAAACGATAAACGCACATAATAATAAGAAATTGCGTTGTGGTCTCCAGACGACAGGGAATTGTAACCAGTCATAATGAAAGCGGTGTAAGGTGAACTGACAGTACATTTGAATACTCGATTACTGCCCACCTTTCATTTCAATTTAACACAATAAAAGCGAACGATAAAAGTGATCGAGCATTTGTTTCCGAGAAGTATAGGTAATAAAAAAAGTTATTCAGGCTGAGCAGGGGGAGTGTGACCGCATTATAATACTAAAACATGGCGCGAGGTCTTTCCCCGTCGGGTCTGTACGACCCTATTGTTGTCCGCCTGTCCATCCGCATCAAATACGCCCGTAAATCATATTCGTCGTAAATTCGATACGAGTTACAATGAAAGATCTGTTCTTATTTGAATCTCAACGATTTTTGTGTGTGACATTCTTTATGGAACCAAATTGTATGAACGAAGACGTGTTCTTAAGAATTTGGTACGCAAATTACTGTGTATAAGAATTGCATTGTGACCGTATAATGGTGACTATTGAAGTTGAACTGGTTCAACACAAACCCGAGGCTACGAAAATCGGGAAAAATAAATATTTTTTCTTTGGTGGCAATTATGGTGTATTAAAGAGTAGAATCACAAATTGCACAGTAGCTATTGTTGCGTGGTCGGCCCCACACATCATCGCGTGTTTACGCAACAAGCACGTACGTTTTACTTTGTCGCCGGCGACATCTGCTACACTAAGTTGACGAATGATACACCTCTATTACAAGGCAATAAGGTTGAGAATTGATGAGCTTTGTGTCAAGTGTTAAGAATCTGACCTATCAGACGTGTGGTCAATGCTATATACAGCCGTGTAAAAGGAATTTTATTGACTTTATTTCAAGCTTTTGTTTTATAAAATTGCAGTTTTTTTATCTTACTGGCCATGCTTATGTGGTAAGTGGTATCGATACAATCAAATCGATTTATAAACCAAAGTACCTATATATTTATTTATAATTTATTATCACAAGTGACGTTATAGCGTGGACATCTTCATTGGAGGTCTTGTAAAATGACCAATTTGTTATCTAACCAAAACAAATACGTGTCCACCTACACAATATGAGGCTTAACCTCCACCGAATAACCAACATTAACACCAACTTACTTAAGTTGAAGTTACTTTGGACATTGGTCCGACTCTATGACAAAAAAGTGATAAGTCCTTTGTAATCCTTCTGACGCCACGGAGGCTTACTCAAGTTAATTGCTTTGAAATAGTTTTTTTTTTTAACTTAAATGTTTTATTATTGTATTCCGTCTACCTGAATTGGTGGAGACAGTATCACTAAGCTGCAATAGATACGTAGACGATGAAAAAAAACTCAATAATTTGTCGCCTGAGTCACGATTCAGCAATGTTATCGATTCGAAGGAATGTTTTTATCGAACTCTGTTTGTTTTGGTTTGTCGTGCTTAATTAAGTATTTAGTTACATTGAAGTTTCAGTATGTAACTGATAGGGTTTACTTAGGGTATGTTATATTTATTATGTAACATAATTTTCATTTCAGTCGCTCACTAAGAAATTAATTTATTTATTAAACGCAAATACTTATCTTTAATTTTCTTTTACAGTTTCAGTCGTTTATAGTCCCTGTATTCGTTTATATTGTAAAGCATACATTTAAATAATAACTTACTGCCATAATTACAAACAATAAAAGTAACAAAAAACTAAGTCCTAATATTTTCGTGATCAGCCCCATTTTATGGCCTGCCATTTGGGCCCAGACGTCGGTCGGTAATTTCCACAATGACAGCTTTTACTTATACCGCCATCGCCATTGTCTATTACTTGCTTCTCCACAAACATCCCAATTTCTTTTCAATGTACACAGCCCCTATAAAATAAAGTGAAAGAAAAAACTGGCCGGTCTTAATTTTTTTTGTCAGTTCTCATAACTTACATTTATCCTTTAATGTCGTGTTATTTTCTGAGAATTTCCAACGGCATTCTAGAATTTTATAATTCAGAACAATGTGCTCGAATTTCAAAATTCATTATTCTTTTTTGTAACATCTGGTAAAGATTGACTTACTACCAGTGTTTGCTGTAGCATACAATTCCCGCATCCATATTCTAAAATAGTGTTGTATCAATGTAAACTAATTACATGGAACTATTTAAAATGTACGTGCCAACCAAAATAGGGTTCTCTTGCAGCCGCCTTATTGACGGCAATAAGTAAGTACAGTTCGTTCAAATAAAACGTTTCAAGTTATTAAACGGCTCCACCACACCCAACAAAGGACTATTCTGGTAATGTCAACACACGTTTCCGTCGCAAACGAGGCATAAGGAAACAAATGAAGTAAAACAAATTATTCGCAACTTTGTTACTGATTCATGAGTCAATATCGAACTTATCGAGGAGATAAGTACTTCAATTAAAATGGTTTTAAAACAATTGTAACGAAGGCAAAGGCTGTTACGATCTAATCTTGTTTGTGGGGAAAACATGGCCAGATATTGCCCAGGATATAGCCTTTGCTCAACAGTCAAAAGACACAAAAAAACTGTATTCATTTATATAAAGGGTGTATAAGTACCCTTAACGCAAACGAAAAGCACTTGTTCTCCCGACCACTCCGATATTTTTTTTGCTGTAGACCATACCTGGGAACGCCCTAGTTAGGGAGATATTGGGGGTCAAAGTTCCAAATTTTGCACAGCTGTTTTTGTAAATACTAGTTTTTCAGGTTATAACTTTACTTAAATTACCTCCATGACCCTTTTACTATTCAAAGCATCCACTAGCACAATGTTTTAAGAGTGCTACATTGAGTTTTACCGTAAAATGAGATTTAAGACCCCAAAAAAAATGTCGTTTCCCAGCAAAAAAATTTGCGTAGGGGTACTTAGTTTGATGTACAGAATGCTTGGTTGACGTATGTGTGAAGGGTTAATTTACATCATGTAAACTGCCCCTAGCCATCGATTAAGATGCAATTTAAATCCGAATGAGAAAATTAGATTACTAAACGTCTTAGATTCTTGGAAACAAAACAAAAAGTATTTTATTTACTTTCAAGAATGTTATAAGTATCATTAGTAAACCCAACTGTACCAAACCACCACCATCTTGAAGTTTACAACTATTTCCAATAAGCACTCTTGCGCCTCATTTACAGCTAGGCAGTCCTTCCCGATATCGATCGTGTTCGAGATCGCGCCGCAATTTGCCGATAGATGACGTTTCGCGGAAGCGGCGCTCGACGTCACGCAGCCGCTGCGCTCGCGCACCTACCATTGCCATACAATTTATCGGCCATTTCGCTGTAATTGTACCCTTGCCGCCCTCTACTAAATGCTTCTTCTTCTTAGTTCTTAGCGTGTTGCACAACAATGTTATAAGCTATAATTTTATCTACGACTCAATTGAGTTGGTTGCGTTTTGGTTCAGTAGATAGGACGGTTGTTATAGCAATCAGAATAATGCGATTTTCTTATTGGTTGTTGTTGAATGACATTTAGAAGCGTATGCGTATGGCGTACATTCGTTCTCACGAGAAAAACCGTAGAATTGAATGATCATCGAAAAGCTCTAAGATCGGGCATATTAAATAGACCTGACTAAGAAACTTTGATGATACTAGAACAGACAAGGGAAACACGGCATAGAGGGAATTTCTAGAACTACTATACCGGGGTAACTAGGGAGATAGTTAGTAGGGAGGTATTCGTTGTTCCGTGATTCGGAGTCTCGTGCATTCGTTGTTGCGGTGTGCGTCGCTGCGTGCTTTCGTGCTCGCAGGTGTTCGTTGTTACGGGCATTCGGCGGCGTGTAGTTCGGCGTGGTGGCTTTCGGAATGACGTATTGTACTCGTAGCTTTGTTTTAATGAATTATTCTTCTGACATTCAAAAGTGCCTGTAATGATTTAATTGACATAAATGCTTTAAGTTTGAGTATACTAAGCAGTGAATGTTAATAAGGTCTATCTAGCAAATAAAGCTGGATGTGATTATGCTACATCGTCTTACTTCATTTGTGGCTCCATACAACTCTCTCTACCTACTTAACAACATACATCTTTACAAAATTTATCCATTCAACAAATCCAGATATTGACCAAGTCATTATAATTGGATGAGTGCACTGGTGGCCAGTACTTGCCGCTAGTAGTCACGGTACTTAACCGCCAGTTGTGCGGACAAACATGGCGTCTGCGCAGGCGCTGGCCGGTTCCTAATTGTTTTCATCGGCCTTTCTATTGATCGTGACACAATATTGGTGGGCAGTAGGTAATCTGAATATATGGACTGTGTTCACTAAAACGTAGTCTTATGTTTGCCACCCCTCGAATATTTCGACTGAATACCCAATGGTATTTGAAGTTACTCGTACTGAAAATAGTCACCGCAATAGTATGTAATTTTTTAATGTGATTTTGAACTACACACATCAAAAGTGTCTAGGGATCAACATATATTTTTGCAATAACTTTTCTCCTGATTGATGTTAATTAAAATTTTCTTTAAGGATTCATCAAATAAAGTGTTTTCGTTTGTCACAGTAACGATAAACCAAGTCACCTTTGCATTAATAAAGAAATTTGCCATTTTCCTAATAAAGGGATTTTTGACATTTGAACCACTAACATTAAAGTTCGAAAAAAAGACTGAAATAACAGTTTTCTTTAAAATTTTATTGGGTAACTTAAACAATTAATAATCCGTGTTTCTACCGCGAACACTAACAACACAAGAACATCGGTTTGGCATACTCAAAATGAGTTCATCCAAATCACGCTGTGGAATGGCCGCCCATGTTCGTTGCAACAACAAAAAAAGGTCTTCTTGCAACTGGATACCCTCCATATTCGGCAGAGCTCTTCTCTGTAGCATATCCCATGCATGCTCAATCGGGTTCAAGTCTGGCGACTGAGCAGGCCAGGGCAGGACATTGATGTTAGCTGCGGCGAGAGTCTGTCTTACAACTCTTGCGGTGTGCGGTCGTGCATTATCATGCATTAACTGAAATAAGGGACCGATTTGCACTTGTAGAGGAACGATGACGCCTGATACAATCGTCTCAGCATAAATTTGAGCGTTAAGGTTGCCTCTGATCCAAATCAACTCAGTTCTTCCGCCGATCCAAATACCCGCTCATACCATGATGGTTCCACCACTATAAGGATGGACTTCCTGGCAGAATTTTAATCGCTGTTGGCGTCTAGGGGTTCTCCAGTGTCGTATACGTCTTGTATCCGGTCTCATACCAAAACGAGACTCATCAGAAAAGCACACGAAACGCCATTGTTCTTCTGCCCAATTTCTGTGTTCAAGAGCCCATTGATATCGAATCCTACGATTGTGCATTGCTATAGGTGGTACCCGTAGCGGTCTTCGGGAATGAAGGTTCACTTCATGCAAGCGGTTTCTGACTGTTTGGTCGCTAATTAAGTTCCCTGAAGAGTGATGAAGCCTCACGGCTAACATCATGGCGGTTATTGTTGGAGCTCTTCGAGTTAAGCTTTGAATGTATCGGTCTTGTCTCCGTGTGGTGCAGCGATACCGTCCTCCATGGCGCTCAGCCACGGTACCAGTGCTTCGGTAACGTGTCCAAAGTCGACTGATAACACTCTGACTTGTATTCAGAGCTAAAGCCACAGTACGTTGCCGGGAACCAGCTTCTATCATTCCCACGGCTCTGAGCATTTCTTCCCTGCTTAAATGACGTCGCCGCTCCATAATAACGTTGGTTTTAATCAGTAGTAGGGAAACAGTAGCACTAATAATGTCTTCAATGCGTTGTATGTTTTTATAGGGAAAATATTGACAGCTGATTTTCATCTTTTACTCGAATTTGATTCACAGTTCCTGATTCAAATTATGAAATGCACCAAAAAGGATCCATATAAATTTATAAAATCATAAATTTATTACAAAGCCACATCTCAATCTCAAGAAATCCGCATAAAAATGCTTGATCCCTAGACACTTTTGATGTGTGTATATTTGAATGCATCCCTTGTCTTCTTTTATCGTGTCAAAGACAATTCAAATTGAGTTAGCCCAAAATTTGGCGACGAGTTTCAGCTCCTGTGATGTGCAAACAACAGGAAAGCCGTCCTGCCTTTTCTGATGTTTCATCTTCAGACATTTAAAACCAAAGTTAAAACATAATAAAAACGCAAAATTCAATCTTCTAAAAGCATTTACGCAGTCTAATCTACACGATCTATTTCATAAAACATTCACCAGTAATTATAACGCCATTGTGGTGAATCTCGAGCGAATAGTGGCGGGAAACAATTGTGTGGTACTTCATTAAAATAATTGTCCAATTGTCGCGGCCATTGCGACTGCTTTGATAGATAACGTGCGAATCACACCTTACCATCTTGATTTGTAACTATAACTGTGGATATGCAATTTTCAATTTACAAGTATGCGACTGACGCAAATGACTTTATATGAGTTGATAATTATAGGTCGCAACTTTTCTTTATTGCAGGTCTGACATTTTGTTTAACCACACTTATGGTTCGGGTGTAATTATCTCAAAAGACGAGCAAAAGAAAGTTGAACTGTGTAAAAATTACAAACATTGGAGGTTGGTTGCCATTGGCCTTTGAAAATAATTTTGAACCGGTTTTGACATAATCATGGCATAAATGTTTAATGATTAAAGCTTTTATAACTATTGCAATTCCTTGAAGTTAATAATTCAGTAGTATTCACTGGAAACTTTATGTATTTATACATCAAAAAGTATCCGAAATAGTTCAACCAACAAAGACTTAAACAATTTTGTTTTAAAATGAAATCAAGATTATTATTTAAACATATAACATGAATTTATAAACTGTACGAAAAACTCGGAATCGAAATAGTCCAATGTTGTAATGGTCTAATTCCAGATAAATGGAATATTGTGGAGGTCATGCGGTTGGCTCTGAACCGCCACATATTGTGACTGGTAACACGACACTGACATCTCATTTATTCCGACTTTAATGCACGTTATCACTGGTCAAATTGAAATGTATTTTGATAGCTAAATATTTTCGTGAAAAATTCTTTCAATTAATTTCGAATATTTTCAGTGACCGAACTAAATGGAAGCCGTGACAGAATCTTGTGCCGATTTTGTTCGTGTTTTCACATTCCTGTGTCTTGTGACTGCGCTCACATTGTGGTCGGTATCAAGACTCAAGTGTTTATTCATTGGCCTATTTTGATGTCAACAAACGCTAATTCCCTCCTGCCGTTGACTAGGTTATAAATAAAAACAGCCACGATTAGCGTCTGTCTCATTAATCATTCAGTGTATATTGTCACAACACGTCCACGCACTCTGTGATCTCTGTACCATTCAAAAATTACACTTTCCAACTCTCTTGTGCTTTAACAGAAACGCTGGAAGCTAATTGCTTTTAAATTGTGTTTCTTTTATTTTTTTCTTTACATGAAATAAGTAGGCCACTTGAACTCTCTTCCAATTCAGTTTGTCACATAAGATTAACTACATAGATCGTTATTTGTCGTATTATAATAATTACGTGCCTTCGGTGTCAACTGTTCTACCTTAACGACATCGTTCCAGTACCCTGGCTATTCCTTACAATCATAATACAATAGTTCGTATTTATTATTGGATTGCGGAAACGTGTTTGGCTCTGTTCCATCGCGTGGTTATTGTAAAATTTCCACGGGCTCTATCAAAAACATTATGAAGTAGGTACCTATTACTCAAATTGCACTTCTGAACCAAATTGGTCTTCATTTAGTAGGCATGCATCAAGTTAATTCCCTTTAAAGTCACCATTAGAGCAATAATGTTTTGATTTTGATGAATTAAACACAATGTCGGCTCCAGCATCTTTCGGCGAGGTGCCAACATCCATAATAACAACACTTGCCCACAATTAGCCGAGTGGTGGATGATAAAATAATTCGCCATGTCTCAGCAATCGCTTTATGTGTAGCATTGTTTCAACATGATCTAGTGCCGCGCTCTGATCAAAGGCGGCTGCACCCGCTACAGTTGTTTCGCGAGAATGATATTAATCAAACACATTTATTGCGGTCGCATTCAAAATTAACAACCGTATATTAAATTTGAGTTCTGAGAACTGTTGGCTATCAAATATTTCCTACAATAAACCAGTTGGGTCCGCTGTTAAACTTCCCAGATTCTTGTGCCATCTGAACATTACAACCACAATAACAGCGACGTCATATTTTTGGATTGCAGCCAATGCTTTATGGACATTTATTATGGTTAATATAATAATGTCATTTAGCTCTAATAACATGTCGTTGTTGGAAATTCGGAGCGCACTCGAGACTGGAATCAACCGCATGTATTGTGATGCGATTCGTAACGCGCTCACTTGTTAAAACAGATGTGACTATCGCTCGTGCTTCTAATACATAAAAGAATTTAAATAAATAACAAAGCACCAATCAAAGAATCCAGCCGGCAAACAAGAAGACATGAAATCTCCCGCGACGTCTGTCAAATTAGCATCACAAACGAAAATAGCGTCATTCTAATTATTTTGATGACTCAACCGAAATACAATTAATCTTGCCGCTTCTGTGAACTGTCCAAGTGACGGACGGACGAAAATATCGTCGCATTTCGCGATAAATAAACTTGCGAGTCGAATATCGGATTTCGATTCCATCGGTGCTGCGTATCAAAGATTTTATACGCGTGTTGGATGCGGCCAGCGGAGCGCAATGCCGCATCGCCACCGGCGCGCGCTCACCGTCTCGTCACTGCACAGCCTGCCAATACTAAATGAACATAATTAAACGCATTCTGTTAACAGAAACTGCGAAATTCAGTCACAAAATCCATCAGATCCGCAACATATGCTCATTACGCTGCCAACATAATTTTAGTAACAATCTTCATTCTGACAGGATTGAATCGGAGACTTGGTGCTATCTAGTGCTCGCCGCACCTCGGGCCGGAAATCAGCTGTCGTATCCCGATTCCTAGTGGGAGATCGGCCAATGCGTCTGAGTCTACGATTACATTAGATCGAGTTAGTTCCTAGAGTTCTGATTGGAAACTCGAGACGTCTTGTGTTCACCGGAACACTGTCTCGGTTAATTAGACTGCTTTGTAAGAATAGATTTGCCATCGACTTTGTGCTCCACAATGATTCATCTCATTTGCAATCATTACTAATCTCCTTACATTTTTTACTAATATCTTGATCGGACGTCGCGTTTATTTTATTACAATTCTCCCCTCGTCTGCCAACGAGGGAACAGAAAACTATGTAGCGCTACATAAAACTGAATAATCAGGTAGGAAAACCGAGAAAAATGCGAACGTTGGGCTTTCCGCTATTAAAAAGTTTAGATAAGGAGTTTAACTTTTCAATTTTATGTAATAATTTTACAAACCGCGATAAAAGACATCACACGTGAAATATGTAAATATGTAACCATGTAAAGTTGAGCGTAGTTGGTCACAGTTCGTTTCGGTCGTAATACAATTTCAGCCTTTAACTTATTCCAATCGATATCCTTGACGACTATAAGGGGCGTTAATGTTACTATTTTATAGCTAGTCGTCATCATGGTGATACAGTGAACAGTGCGAACAGTGGCTCATTGTGCTGCGTGACGCTGCGTCTGCGCGCCGTCTAGCGTCGATCTGGCCGCTCGTAAATCACCCGCACCACAAATTGGAAACCCACCGCTAAACAGCTCGCCACTATAAAAATCTCAAATAATAACTTCGGATCTAAATCTCATAAAAATATGATTTCCAGTATTTTCGAGTGGGTTTTTAATCCCGTCGTGGTTTTACGATGTTGTAAAATTTGATTAATAACAGTTGTGTGTAGGTCTACAGAGGTTGGACATTGTTGCGGTGACCCATTTACTGGCCGTGATTGTGCCGTATTTTGGCGGTGGTGCTCCGCAGACCAAACAAGCCGCTGCCTCGTGTGACCCTGTAACATGACTCATTTTAATCAAGGCCTTGTACTCTTACGTAACGAAACTGCTTCTAAAACCCTAAAACGACTGTCGCCAGAACTAAAGCTATTTGACTGCCTGAGTAAATAACTATATAAATTATCTGTACTCACAAAATTAATCCATCTGTCACTAGGAAATATTTATGTGCTTGTAGCTGTCCCTGTTCTGGGAGTTTATGTATTGACACAAGTAAAGCTAAACCTAATTTTACTACAGAGATGTATAGTAAAATAATCATATTTTCTAAACTTCATAAATCAAGAACAGAAAACTGTGTTCCTGTCAATTCTCCACACTTGACGTAATTAGTTGTACCTACATTGCATTAAAAATAAAACAGAGCTATCGTGTGTGTGGGTGTGACAATAAGTCATTATGTATGTAGGCACAGCCGTCAATCTACGTCCGCTGTCACTTCAATTTTTCTATTCTATTTTCTCCTATTTTCTGTTGGATTTCCACATTGTGTTGTGTCTGCGACGCGACGCGACTTACGGATGCGACGTTATTCCACGATCCGTCACATGATTTGAACGGTATCGGATTTAGCTCTTGACAATGAAGGGACGTTACTGTCTTCACTTTTACTATTGCTTTGTCCGATATTTTTAGATTTGATTCCGTTTTTAAATTGGTTTTGGCTGTAACGAGTTTTAAAATTAAAGCCGTCTTTTTTGTAATATTTCTGACAGTTGTAAGTATGTCATTGTTTTTACGTAACATAAGCAAGTAGACACGTGGTATTTATTTCTGGGCTATCTATAATAACAACGACTCTTATCCCAAACAAATTAATTGCCTTCCATTAATAAATCACTTTCCGAAATTAAACATACCACTAATTCATCTCAAAATATTTACACCGTTTCCATACATTGATAACATAAGTTGTAATGGGATGCCACAGCCGATACATCTCGTTACGAATCGAATTTATTCATCGGCATATATTTTATAGTGTTAGCCTTGGGCCCAGGCCCGCCGCGGGGGCCTATAAAATCACACGGATAAATAAGCACTCGATCGGCCCGTAATTAAAAACATAACTTATTAATATCGTTTATTAACGCTCGCGGGTCGTACGCGCACTCGACTCGTCCCGTGCCTCGTTTGGACGTCTCGCACCTTCTTCCGATAAATCTACTATGTCTTCAATTTCATTATAATTGTCTTATTTATTGCATATAGCTTGTTCGTAATCGTGTTTGATTTAATTTGATTTGTTTAGTGGTTAGTTTGTAAATGTTAATTTGGTTGCTTTAATGCCAATGGGTGCATACGTCAAAAACCAATGTGCAATTCAAATGACAAAATTCTACTACTTACTTAAAATTGACACTAATTGACAAGTCTAGAAGTTTGAAATTGATTGGTTTTGAGAAACATTAATGGCCTGAAATGTTTTGAGAGTATTACATCGGCGTCGCGGTCGGTTACATACATGTAATATTGAACTTCAGGCGCTAACAATATCGTATGTCGTTACACAATTATTTTGACCATTGCAACATGGGGTCGAGTAACATGTTTATACTTATTGCGTGGTACAATAATGTGTGGATTACTGTAGCCAGGCCGCCGGCATATGCAATATTTATAAGACAGCTAGTCGCGTGCTGTACTAGATGATTTGTAGATATTTAAACACACGCTATCTAGTTATGTCTAGATATTATATTGATGATAATTTGTTATTCATGAATCCCTTTGTAAATGGAGTAAATTTAAATGAGGAATTAAATGCTTCCTGACTGATTAATCGAGAGGATTTGAATAGACAAAACAACCAGTATCGTTGGCAAATATCAGCTAGAGTAGGCTACATTTATAATTAATCACCATTCTCTTGCCCTAATCCTAATATGTTTGGGTCGACGTACCATTTTCTTCTTAAATACTCCTCTATTACTTCTAATCTCATCAGACACCTTTTTTGACATATCATTCTTTACACAGTCCACCTATCGTTTCTTTGGCCTTCCTCTACCCTTGTACTTATCAAATGTTATAATATAAACGCACATTACAACCGCACAGAAAGCACAATATTCGTCTCCCAAAACAAGAATAGTGGCAAAGGCGAGAAGAGAACAATAAACTGGCTGATTTATTTTAATAAAGTAATTTATGGGCCTTTACAAATTGGCCTCATGACGGCCGCCTTATCGAGTGGCGAGAATCGATAAAATCGTTGGCGATGTATCGATACAAGGTTATTAATGGAGAGCTTATTGTACTCGGTAATGAGATAACATTTGTTTTCTTACTACTTGTCGGTGTTGACGTGTACTTGTGTAATTTTTGATTTTGATTCAATAAAATAAAAATAAACATTTGTTACCAAAATCAGAACTGGAAGAGTAGGAACTGGGAACGCTTCAAAATGAAACTGAAGACTTGTACGAAACTAAAATTATGAAACAAAAAGTGATCGATTTTAACAGTCTCAAGAACGAAAATGACAACAGAAACCGCTCAACTGATAGTTGTCAATTTTGATAAAGCACCAAAAACTCGCATTCGAAAACGCAGTAAACCGCAGGACAGTGTGAAAACAATATTTTTTCGTCAATTGGCCGTCCCATAAAGCAATCGTATCGACGATCGCTGATAACTCATCCGGCTGGATCGTAAATCGAAACGGGCTCCATAACTCGCGCGGCTTAATTACGAATAAATAAATAAATAATTGAATGTGAGCGGCCGCGGGCCTAATCGATCGTGTTCCGAGGTGTCGGAGGTGCTAACAAGGGCCCGCCAGCATTCGAAACGTTTGCTTTGTGATCGCGTACGTTCGACAGCGAAGCGAAAACCCCGCTACCGCACGAGATAACACAATTGGATGCAGCAATTTATTGTTATCATAATCTCGTTCAGTTAATTGATTTAGCGAATATTCATCTTTTGATTAAAATTAATCATGCTGTATTCTCTGCTGCTTTTAACCTGCCAGATGCTAACACACTCATTGAAATCCGAGCACATCGCTTCGTTCGAATTCAGGCACCTTCCAATATCTTCCATTTAGCTTTTAAGAAGGTCAGAAGTCAATTTCACCGGTCCATTGAAACGAACACCATCTAAACATAGCAGCACGGAAGCCGCACATTGTTCTTTTCATAACGCTTTTTTCGTGTGTCGGACGATTGACGCGTATCCATTTCCTCAGACGAGAATAGGAGGCGGAGAGTCGTACTATAAAATAAAGAGTATCACTCAACGACCACCGACCATCTAGATATTAGAAGATGTCGCTGATTGCCGGTCGTTAGAATCTAATTAGCCCACGGATCACTCATCGTCGTCTATTTCAATGGTTGAGGAAAATAATGTATATTTTGATTCGGCCTTCCCACTCAGTTGTTATTCGCGAAAAATCAAACGTCTGTCGTCGTGTCAAATGTGCAGCCTACACGAATTTGATCTGCTCATGTGACCATGCATATAACAATATGCGATGTTTATTATTAAATATAATAGTCATATTTCCTGACAAATCAAAATAATATGATTCTGTTTAGTCCGTCGGTTACATTATCGAAAAATATTGGATACGTGTTTTTTGTTTTATCAAATTAATAAAAAAATAATATGATAAAACGCGTCAAAGATCATGAGTTTGGGCTTTTGACGTCACTACGTGGTATATTTTTTTAAATGAAAAAAGAAAAACTATGTGTCCAATATTTTTTGGAAATCTATCTGACGGACTAATTAGATTTGTTTTTGTCAACTAACCTATTGTTTCTAAACGGTAGGTACTTGCCTAGTGGAATTCTTCGTATGTATGTTCATAAGCGTGATTGTCGTCTTCTTACGTTATGTTTAAGATTTGACTAGATATCTAGACAAATACCTACGTTGCCAGAAAACGTGGCTTCAAGTGAAAGACATATGATTTTATTTTCTGCATTCTACTCTTATTTCTATAAAAAATTGTTCCGTCTTCCGTATTATTGTGCCTGTCATATAATATCATGCAGATTTTCATAGTGGATCCTAATTATCCTAATATTAACTACCTATATGTGAACACAGGAACTTCCATAGATAGTCTGTTAACAAAATAACTACTTATTTACAAATCATACTTTATTTTCCTTTACAATATTATAACATTAGCCACAACAAACCTTATCATTCATGTAATGTGTATTCATGTGTGTCTGGACATTAAATCTGAATAAATCCTTGTCCATTAAACCGTAAGATTTTTAAATATTCTTAATTGAAAGCTAAATCCAGGTCGGTGCGAAGGTGTGCTTGATGGATGAGCAGCTAAATTACCTCCCCCCTCCTCGTCCCTCGCACTGGCTTCCCCCACTAACGACCTGTTGGCCAAAAGTGATTATTTATTCTGGTGATGACAGCACTTCCGGCGTTATAACTGGTGATTAAGACGCTGCCCGATTGAAATCTAGGACTATTCTAATAGACACAGGTGCTGAATATATTCTGAATAATAAAATATGACTTGTGGTTGAAATTGAAGATGAGGATAATAATATGACAGAGAGTGTCGTTTTCGGAGGAGCTTCTAAGAATGTGTTCGATGACAGGTTTTTGACATGACGGATATTTGAATATTTTCAAGTTGTTTAATTCTCAAAACTGTATTTTTATTCGGGAGATCGTTTTGTTACCTAGTCATTCATAACTTTTCATGTTCTATTACTGTATGACTTCGAATTATTGTGAAAGATAAGTTGGTCTAAGCACACATTGAATTCTGGGTAATATGAAACGACATTAACATCTTTTTTTTTTGGGACAAGCCCGCCACACTATTCTCATACCACTGTAACTTCAGAAAGCCAGAATCAACAGTGGCGACCACAAGAAAAGCGCCGAGACAATGAAGCCCGACGAAGTCCCAGAGAAACGATTTATTAAACTGTCTTGGATCCCGCATCGAAATTAATCAGAAAAGAATAGCGGAGGTGTAGGAAAAACATTATCGTCTGTTTAGCCTTTTCCTAACTGTATTGGGGTCGGCTTTCATTCTAACTGAATGCAGCTGAATATTATTATATTACATGAAGCGAGTGCCAATCTCCACAACCCAGTTAGTACTGGGTAAAACGATGCCCCTTGAAGAGTGGCTCTCAGATTTTCGGGCCACTAGCTGTGGACCAGACCTGTAAAGACTGCCAAAGATCTAGGAAAGACACCCACGATCAATGGCTTAACGGGCCTTCCCATGCACGGAGGAAATTTACTATGTAATAGTGATCATCACCAATTTACTATTCAGGACCCAGTTAATATCATTTAGCCATTTGCACCCAGTCATCATAAAGCAAATTACGTTACTCAAACACTAGTATTGACAATATTAGTTAATATCCGCCGATCGACTAATCTAAAGGTGCCGGATACCCGTTATCTGCGTACACATGGCAACACAGCTTGCGTACAGTGTCAGACAAATGGTCACGAGTGTAAAGCACAGCTTTAGTGGGCCGGTGTACACTACATATCTCATATCCGCGAAATGCAATAATGTGTGTCTTTCCCACGGATGTCCACGTTTGGGCATCGTTAACTTAAGTAACTATTTTAATTATCTGATGTGATTGTTAATACTTTGGATTGGTTCTACACTGCGGACACTTTTAAAACCAACGCCGAATTCTTAATTGTCCACTACTAATAGGAACAATTTCTTCAAAACACGATATAAAGAATTGTTCATTACCACAATATTAATTTGTACTACGAACTTAATTAAATGATAGAGCGTAACACGGGTAGGCGGCGCCGGCCCGCCCTAGATCACGCCCGCCCTGCGAGCTGGGCGGATCTCATAGGGGAAAACTTACTGCATTTATAAGACTATCTATAATTTAATAGGGAGAGGGACATAGAAAAGGACAAAATAAACAACCTAGATTACATAACAAGATCACGGCTTGTAGGCATAATGGGTAAACGGAAACGTGAATAAAGAAACATAGAAGTGTTATTATGACAGTTAACGTTAGAAAATGATTACCGGTGAACTAGAAAACCTAATAACAGAAGTGAATGAAAATACAGAAAATAAAAATGTTAACGGTATCAAACATCAAACTTTTCATGGAAAACACACCCACGAATCCCACAACCGAACTATATCAACAAATATCAACCCACTTATACCTACTGACGGAAATCAGTACGCGGCACAATATCTACACGTATCTAAATGTAATCTATTATATAGATACGGATAGGGTCGAGGCGGGGCGGCAGGAAGTTTCAGATATAACGCCGAGATAAGCTAAACCTATCGCCTCATCGGATTACTCTACAAAGAATATCGATCCATCTCAGATATAGACTACTAGCAGTTGCCAGCGGCTTCACCCGCTATAAGTCGAAAATTATCCCACGGGAAGATAAAATCGGAATAAAAACTATCCTATGTGTTAATCCAGGTTATAAACTATCAGTGTACCAAATTTTATCTAAATCCGTTCAGTAGTTTATGCGTGAAGAAGTAACAAACTCATACACTCACAAACTTTCGCCTTTATAATATTAGTGTGATAATTCGATTATTGTAAATGTCAAAGTTCAGGGAAGCTAATTTCATTGTGTACGATGTTGAAGATGATGTGTCAAAAGATTTAAAAGATGATACAATTTTGATGCTAAATCATAATAATGATGTAAAATCAGCAATAACTCATTAATACATTCTAAAGGACACATGACAACTACCTAATCTTGAATCAAAACCACCACATGTAACAAAATTGAACATATAAATGATGATTAAAACTTTAATATTACTAAACCAACATCCATCATACCCAGGTTTAAACAGACAGCTCCACTAACAATATTCATGAGAGAATCAATAATAATAATTGTCCTTTCTTCTCGTTTATGAACCACTGTCGAATGTCACCCTGTTCCTTCATCCCGTCTTATCCATTTATGTTAATGCAGCATTGTGGCAGACACCTCATTTGTTCTATCTGCCAAGCACGGCTATTGTCAAAACTTCTTGCCCTTTGACTCCATT
This sequence comes from Diarsia rubi, assembly GCA_932274075.1. Taxonomy (NCBI): domain Eukaryota; kingdom Metazoa; phylum Arthropoda; class Insecta; order Lepidoptera; family Noctuidae; genus Diarsia; species Diarsia rubi. The sequence goes on from OW026429.1 coordinate 12,913,504, forward strand.
GTCTGTTTTTTGTCAACCAACACCAGATTATTTTATTTCCGTTATAAGATGTTATTCTTATTCTTTGTTGGCTCATGTTTATCAATATTAGCTACGATTGCTTTTTATGTTATTTTATTGTGATATGCTAGTTTCTTATTTAATGGGCGTGGACCGTTAAACTTGGTTTCAAAGATGACATTTACCGCACTAGATTTATTAGACGTTTGGGTTTTACGTAAAGCGTGCTTCTGTTGCTCTTGAATATGACATGACGTAAATATCTTTCATATAAACTAAGTAAATTGATGTAATCTTAAAAAAAACAACCCAGCCCAAATAAATTAAGGAACGTTATACCTCTTATTACAATCTTATAAGGGTTATTAACAGTATTCTGTTGAATAAATGCTGTAGGTGTTCGTTCTAAATGTGCTTGGTCATCACCGGGACGCCGTTCCACAATATAATTTAAATTGTCATTCAAATTACCATTGAGAGGAGACAGTAAACGCGGTGGCACTCAAATTCTCGACACCTTCGTCTAGACACGTTCAAACATGCAGCTTTTATGAATTCTATTATTTGGATAAAACACACGGGAATATGGAAATATTTTGAGCACATGTTTTTTTTTGTTGATAATAAGGATAATTCTGGTGCAGTCAAGCTAAGGGATAATGCCTAACCCCAAGATATACTTGAAAATTTTTATAGGTTTTCTTCAAAACAAATCTTTGCCCAGGAACGTCGTAAACAAAGATTAGCAACAGTGTATTACAACAAAAGGAGTGATACACAAATTAAGGGTTTCCATTCCGATGATATTTTACGATAGCCGTAAGCGACAAAACGAGAGTCATAAAAGAGACGATGTAGTAGAGATGGCGAATATTTGCGGTACCTGCACAATAGCTGCCAAGTCTGTTCGGTGTAAGACTGTGAGTAAGGTAAAATATATGCATATTATTTATAGAAAGCAATTTTGATTAGAAACAACTCCATAATGGTGTGGTGGATGTGTAATTATAATTATGCACAGTCGTGGAAACAACATTGTAACGCCAGACTCGTTTAGTCGGACAATTTTCTCCGCACCCATAAAAAGCGCAAACATGACTACGTTAATAATAAATAACATACATCTCAGCCAGACGATACTACCATTCGGGAATAACAAATGCTAATAATTACTTTCACATTTTAAATGGTCGAAGGGTCGAAGCGTACTCAGCCAGACCGACCCGAAACAATGCTTATTATTGATCGTCTTAGAGACTTATTGAGGAATAAATCGAGAGGCTTCTTGAGTTACAGTGCATCGGGTACCTTTATTGTGATATCTGGCGAGTTGCTCCGACGACGGCCTGCTGCATTAAACCAACATTTTATGAGCCACATTTATATCGGACGGCACATAGCTACGTTTTCCCTAGATTTATACTTCTCTCGCCAACAGGTGGAATACAGTAATGGTATTCGTTCGTTAACATTGTGTGCGCACGCGCAGTTTTATTACAATTACATTATGTTGGTATTGTTCGTATCTGTCGAGTGTCATAACGGCGGCCGCGTCGCCGGATAGCTTAGCTTTACGGCCGTCGATAGTTGCCACCTTCGTTTGGAGGATGCCATTGTTGCATTCATCGCAATGATCCGGCGTAGTCGCATCGTCGTCTTTCAGCCGCATCCGACATTTCCATTGTTGCAATTTTATTGCCGGTGTTACCGTGCTGGCGGAGATCGTAAACCACGCACCAGCGCTCGATACTATCGGCGGCGGCGCGCTGATGGCCGATGGAAGTGATGGGCCCGCGACCGCACCGCGCCGCATTATCGCGCGCCACCGCCACCGCAGCCGCGATTTCATTCGTTTCTAATAAATTGATACGAGGGCTCCGCGACGCGCCATTGGTCGACTCGCTCCCCGGACTTCGATCCACGGACCCTGACCGTAAATCAACTTTACAACCTTTAATTACAGATATTTGCCGTCTCATGTGAGCGTACGGGATATCGGAGGGCTGTGCTCGCGAAAATATAGCATAATAATGGGTATTGACCCGTAATGGCTCGCCTGTAGGTACTATCGGCCGCCTTTGTCTTGATTGTTCGAGCGAGAGTATATTCTTTTCTGAATGATTGCCAATTACATCGAATGGCCTCCTGAATTCCTCTCAGAGCGATACTTTAATCTTTCTCGGTTTTGATTTGCATTCGAATAAATGATTTATGTGTTATTGGGATCCTGGGTTTATGTTGTGACGTTTTTTTGATTCATTGGTGGTTTTTAATGTTGTCAAATTTCGGAGCGGGATGCTAAATGCGAGAAGTAATTACAAATTGAAAAGACTGCAGCGAGTGCAGTGATTGTGTGCAGTGTGTAGTGTGCATTGATTGCGCTGCTCGCTGGGCCGGGGTGCTGCTGGTGTGCGGGGCGATGGCTGTCACATTGTTGCACCGGATAGGGCCGGCCGCTGTTTTAATGTCTCTCAGACGGAATTACGCTGGATTGTTCTCAAGTTTACTGCTCCCCTCATGATTGATCGTTGTATCCTCAGCCTTATGTCATTTTCGCGCCGTATCTCCTGGAATTTGTACTACAAGCAATAAATATTACATTGAGTTATGGTAATTTCGCAAAATTATAGCATATGACTCTTTGACTGGCGTTGTATATTATTAGGTCCTTACTTATGTAAAAGAATATATTATATTATGAGTTTAAAAAAATAATTATAGCTCGTATTAGAAGAGGGTTATGTGCGTGTGTGCACGTGTTTTGTTCCGAAGTGTGGAAATTAACACTAGAAAGATCGTATTTCTAAATTAAAACCTCGCTCCGAGGAGCAATAAATTCTTCCGCTCATAAACTTATAACGACTGTCTAAATAGAGGCTAGCTGTCGTTTATAGCCTTAATACTCGAATAAGAAATAAAATAAACACTATGCACTTATGTTCTTGATCCATTTTGCACACCTTTTTAATTGCGAATAATGTTGAAATGACTTGTAAGAAATATAAATGTAGGTGTGATGTTAAAATGATTAATCAAAGTGTTTTTGTTTTTAATAGCTTTCTTTTGTGCATTTTATTTCTTAATAATGGGAGGTGTTTTAATTAAAAATCTTTGGCAAATTTAAATGAATTTTCCATTCGGTCTGCTAGTCGATTAATATGTTATAATAATATCTACGAGTAGGTACATAATGTTGAAGCGATTATTTTGTAATGAAAATCTAGTTAAAGTAAATTTGATTTACAAGTTTATACTTATGTTATGTTGTTAACTTCTTATACATAACTACGTTTATTTTCATTACAAGTTAGTAATGAAATAGGTTTTACTTTGAAAGATTTACATTTGAACGTATGTTTATGGCAATTATTCATAATGTAGGGTTATATAGGTAATATGTTTCTAAGTAGGTACCTATGTCTATACGCGAGTAGGAATATCGGATCCCACATAACTACCTACCCATTATTGTTCATATGTACTTAGTTATATTTCATTACTGTTTACGCTTTATTTTGATTTATAATGTAATGAATTACATAATATATTGCATCAAGTTCAACCTCATAGTCTTGTCTTTGATTTTAATTGGAGTAATTTCCGAATACAAACTCGATGTAAATTGTATTAGAACTCTACCTAATATTTAGTTCTGCTTCACAATTCGTACACTACTTGTACGAATTGTGAAACGAATTCCCTGAAGTTACTGTGCAATTAAACGCGTCTGAGCCCGACCACTTGGAGTAGTACCAACACTCACGAATAATTGAGATTGATCGAGTCGTGAATCGAGTGGGGCGGTGCAATCAAAAGCGTATCAGACCAATGGGCGGTCGCGCCGGGCTCGCGGACGCCTCTCATTGGCTCGCTGCGGGGTTGTCGAGCTCCAAGGGCCTTGATACTGCTCTCGATAAGCGGTAGGCGTCGAATGTCGATTCGATCGATTATCGCCCGTGTCGTCGCGCGCCGTCGACTGCGACCACCGCGCGCTGGCTCCTCCGCGTGACCGCTGCACTTGACATTTTGATGACCCACGCTGCGTCATTAATACTTCCATGTCATCACACTTCTTTATCACCGTATTTATTAACCAAATCACCATTTTACACTAATAAAACGTCGGTCACAATTTATTAAAGCACCTCTACAAAATTAAATTTTCAACTTAATCTGGCTGTAAAACGGTGCGCAAATCAAAGTTGCAATCTGCAACACTTAAAAGAGATTAGTTGGCTAATCGGGCGTTATTTACAATCCTTTATCAGCACTCGGAGGCGTTCGGTTAGACGATTTACGACACTCGCGAGTTGCCAGCACAAAAGAATTAGCCTTTCTAAGCGACACCGAGTGCCAATAAATATCGGGTGAGGTGCGAATAATCGCGGGCAACACTGTAGCGGGCAACACTTGGAATTTATTTCGTATGCAGTTCCATAAGGCGTACGTTAGTCCATAAAGTGAAATTCATAATACAAATTTAGCGTAAGGTTTCGTAGGAAAAGCAATAATTTGTCACAATTGGGCACGATTAGATTGGCTCCGCTGGCGATTAGACATAGCTCGTAAATAACGCTTCGGGCGGCCGAATTGAGTGAGCCGTCAGCCGCGCTGCGTTGTGTGGGCCTTTATAAATGGTACGTGTATGCAAATAGCGCGCGCGGCTGGGCGCACGCGCATCGAATCGCGCGTTTTCCGCCGCCGGCGAGCCCGTGCGTTTTGTGGAAATCGTTATTGGGGTGATTGCTTTCATAAACAATAGCTTTTGTCCACGGGTTCTTGTAAGCGCTGTTATTTAGACGGATAACGGGACTGTTGGCGCGCCCCGCCTGATAACGCACCCAGTGTTTATGCAATGTTGTTTAGAAGCCATTCGATGTTGGAAATCGTGCTTTATCTGTACCATGTTCAATTGCGGGTAATTTGTATTATGTATTTACGATATTCTCGTAATTCACCGTAACCACTGACCCATTAGTTTTCTTGCCTCATTTAACTGTGATTTCACCATTATTTTGTAAGCTAGTACCAACAAACTACAAAGTAAGCACACTTTTCTCGGTTACTTGAACTTTCCTCTTTGTACTAAGTAACCACTTTGACTTGTTATCTCTAACACATCCGTTAGTTAATTTGAATTTCCATATAATAATTTATAACTGCAGCAGGTCATTAGTATTGATTTAGGCGACCTTAACACTAAGGTTTCACTTTATGGTGACCATTACACACGTCACGCCATAGAAAAGTTACACGTAATCTTGCACATCAAAGCAAGGTGCACTATCAAAAGATGACCAGTATTTCTTGGACCTTGTGTTCTTTAAGGTGTAAATCAGAGTATTGAAAAGTCACAGATCATTTTAGTGTGGTTGAAATGTTGACCGTAAAAGTCGCTATCGGGCTCAAAGCAACTTAGTAGGGTGCAATAAAGGTTGTCAACGTGGTGTGACGAGCGTGGGTGGCGAGTGAAGAGCGAATCGAGAGAGAATCGATAGTACCTAAGGATTAGTGATGCACGAATATTGATTTGCGCAAATGATGGAGTAATAGCAGATGTAGGTGATAGGGTAACGGCTAAAGGCTACGTGTAAAAATACAAAAAATCTATGTTCACTGTGGTTGTTTGGAAGTCAGAATTTACACCTGTTGACTTTATTGTAAGAAGACTTCAACATACAAAGAGACTCAAATGCCTTACTAAGGTCGGATAAAATGGAACTCTTAGATCTAACAGCCCTTGATTGTTATCAAGGGCTGTACGTCAATCATTATCAGTCCTTTTTTTTGCAAAAAATCCACTAACTTGTTATGCTCGGTCAAAAAACTTGCGAATTCCAAACTCCTGGGCTCACTGACTGTTATCATGAGTCATCTATTGTTACATTTTGTTATTGACTGACGGTTACATGGCTCAGTTTACGTTATCTTGTTAGTATTTAGGTGTTACCATTAGTCATAGCTTCTTGACGATCATCTTTTGTAAGCATTCGGTATTTCCGACCATTCACTTATTGTATTGAAATTTCGTCTCTGTACTTTCCAGATTTATTTTGATTTTTATGACCATGAATGTAATGATTGATAGTAATTGTAAATACGTTTTCTGCAACGTGATAATTATGATTAGAATTGTTAAGGGTCCTAACGATGTTCGTACTTGTCTTTTTCAATCTTCTGTTTTTAATGACTTCTTCATCTTTTAGTTATGATTCAATTAATGGTGTTATTCATAAGCTTGATTTGATTGGCTCATTAGTGTCATAAGTGTGTTCAAAATATCCAATGTTACTCTGGTGACCGCATACATTTAATCGGAAGTGAACACTTTGCTTCTCAATGATTATTTTGTTGGGTTTCCAAATGATGTTAAGACGATACCATTTACTGCTGACATGTCATGATAGATTAACAAGCATAGTCAGTTCATCTAATAACAAAATACCAGGTACCTTACACAATACTCAAGAAGTACCTACACCAATTCTGCGCATCATGTTGCTCCATTTACTCTTCAAACGTGGCAATTAATCTGAACGGGTGACGTTGCCACCCCTTCAGCCACCACTCCGTACACCCTGCCTCACCCCCGTTCACCCCCGGCCCAGATAACCGGAGGAATGATTAACTGCAGACAGGAAGACGGATTGACAAATAGTCGTTTAGGTATTTCGCTAATGTTTCGCTCTCATCAATAAACGATCGAGGCTGTTACATGGGAGGGCTGTTCTTGTTTCGGGTATTTGTATTTGGGCTGAAGGTTTTATTGGTTTGTTTAAGGTCAAAGTTTAAAAGCTCGTCACTAGACTCAGCAGTATAGTCAATTTTATACATGTCAGCAGCACCATTATGTAATATATCATTGAAAGCGGCTGAGCTCAATTTGACACATTTTACTGAGTTTATTCATTAGGAACGGTCTGGATTTTTAAAAAAATTGTGTAATTGCAGTATACAATAAATCCACGTATACAGAACACTCATGTAGTTTATACGATTATTTATAACCTTAATGCACGCTACATAATCCAAGAACCATGTAACATTGAAGCTGTAAAAGGGTAAATTCTCCAACACGTAATGTACCAATCGACAAGTTACAATTCAGGAGGAACCTATAATGCCGGCAGGCGCGAACTGAGACAGCTTGTAACTCGATATCGAGCGCGAGGTGACTGTGCAAATGTAACGAATTGTTTGCAACAATCATTTAGACAATGTTGATTGATTGCCGCTTGCCGCTGCCGGCGCGTTCCAACAAGTCAAATTGAAATAACTTCCAGAAGCTCGCCTCGGAGATGAATGTAATGAACTTGGAATAATTGGTGATGTTCTATTGCTTTCTGATATAACATTATCCGCTAGATATGCCTTGATGGTTATTTGAGACAAAACTGGTAAGATTATAAAACAATTTGGAAAGATATTGATGTGAACATGTGGGGAAGACTTAACACTTCCAATGAAATAATTTGACATCTACTTCTTTAGTAATAAGTGTGAATGTAACTCCGTCTTCAGACCGCGAAGTTATGGGATATAAACACTGCTGTTTTCTTGTTCCAAAGATGTAAACATCACAAGCTGACAGTTCCACTGTCTTAAAAGCGTAACTAAGTGGGTAACAGTTCCTTATTGTAGATCGCAGTGTTAGCGTTGTGGGTACGGATTCGTCACGTCATCGGGTAAGTTAACAGCCAAATTACAGTAAATCAAATAGTCGCAAACTAGCCACATAGAACAAACGGGCCTGGCTTCCGTGGCCACACGGGCTGTGCTAAATCGGGGCCACTAATGCTGCGCGCGCGCATCGTAAAAGCGCGATCTGACTCGCTCGCGCCCGTAAATCATCGATCGTGCGATGCGATGCGATTTAGCACGCTCGCCTTGTTGCCCACTTGACCTGTGTTGTCCCAGCAAGCGCTGTAAAGCATGTTTTGATAGATTTGTTTAATCTACAACGTTTTTATCCACACCTCTTATAAAACTGTCACGTGAAGCGCTTTTATGCTTGATTTCATAGGCTCTGGTATCCGACAAGCAACGTTTTACCTCTACTGGATGTGGTGTAGTTGTCTGATCACATTAAAGCGTGTAATGACGTCGTATAAAATTGTGATTAATGTCTCCAAAGGGATACAGGTGGCGATAAGTTATGGTTGTCAACGTAATCAGCTTTTCTTCTCATTTTATCGCCACTGTTAAGGCATGCGGTTGGAGCAGTAAAACAAATTCTATTCTTCTGATAGCTTTATTCATTCTGATGGAGGATGGTTGGACAAAACAATAAAATTGGTGGTATTAAATTCGAAATATTTCCATAGGAATTTCAGCAATTCTTTAGCTTAATTCAGCGCTGTATCTGTTTCTATATTTCTATAAAGACGTAGTTTGGTTTTACGATCTTTATGAAGTACGCAGTAAAGGGTTTTACAACCTGCAATACTGAGGGAATGTACTGCTCTCCTCTATTGGACGTTACGTCGTGATGAACATGTTCCCAGTGTTTGTGAAGACTCTTTTGTTACATTACGATATATTTGCTATCCCTGATTTTGAATTGCTGCTGTTGTATTTTGAGATATTTTATTGCTGACGGAAGTTTGAACACGTTGATGTTCTTCCAATACCGGGGTAGTTAAGTTATCCTTACTTCATTGCCTTGTTCGTTATTGTATTTTATGTGTAGTATTAGGCTTCTCTGTGGAATTTCGTTATTACTAAACACTCTACATACGAGTATATACTCTTACTTCTTCCTCGATGGGTTAAACATAAACATAATTACTACAAGTAACTTTATCATGTTTTAATTAAATTGATGTCTCTATCAGTATGTTATTCATATTTAACTTTTATTTTGATTTCTTTTAATACCTATCATATTCATAATCATATTACCTTCCTTTACTGTAACGCAGACAACTGTGTTGAGAGCTAGTGGCCACAATCCACTGCCCAGAGTAGGCAAAAGCTCCACGTCCTCCGTGCTAACCTTGAACTATCTTTTGTTGCAGGCACTCCAATCAACCGGCTACCAATAATGGCGAAGTCGGTGCTGGACCTGTACGAGCTGTACAACCTGGTGATAGCCCGCGGTGGGCTGGTGGAGGTCATTAACAAGAAGCTGTGGCAGGAGATCATCAAGGGGCTTCGGCTGCCGTCGTCAATCACGTCTGCTGCCTTTACGTTACGCACACAGTGAGTACCTCGTACCTATGAAGTCTTAGTAGGCCTCTTATTGGAATGCTGAGATCTTCATTTAATTTGATTTACAGCAAAGAGAGAACGCCTTTGTCCTAGCTGTAGGAATGTTAAAGTATGGTTAAGTTGTTACTGTTGGGTTGTTAGTGCAAATCTGTTCATTGTTATATTAGAATATGATTTCGGCTTTTGGCAGGCTTCGTGCCAAGGTGTTCCGCTCGCATGACATAAAGCTCTCTACAAAAATTGCTGTGTACATGGCAATAGTTCTGCCAAATCTCCTGTATGCCTCCGAAACATGGTGTCTATACCGCAAGCACATTCGCACCTTGGATAGATTCCATCTGAAATGCCTACGGGACATTATGAACATCCACTGGTCGGATCGTGTTCGTAACACGGAAGTACTACGGCGAGCTAATGTCGGCAGCATAGAAGCCATGCGGCGCCAGTTGCGATGGGCTGGCCATATCTCCCGAATGTCTGGCGACAAAGTGGTGAAGCGCATCTTCTCCTCAGAACTGCAGGATGGCAAGCGAAAAGAAGGCGGCCCAAAGGGAGGCAATGGCAGCGGACCGGTCACTGTGGAGGCATACTTTGAGCAATAAGGTGTTTGAGTTTGAAAGGCCGCGTAAAGAAGAGCTCGATGCTAAACGAGACGAGTTTAAGGCCCGACCATCCGCGGCCATCCAATACAATTACGTCGGGGGGGTGCTGACTTGCAGTGAATGTGGAGTGTGTTTCACGGCAAAAATTGGCTATATCAGTCACCTGAAGGCACACCAGCCATGCTCTTAATAGATCCAAGTCGTTGTAGCCGAAATCGGTCGGGATCATATATATATATAGAATATGATCAGAAATTTTCTAGAAACTAGAATAAGACAACTACAACCATTCAGGAGGAGATTAGAACGTTTTGGAGACTTGGCACAACATTCTCAAATTTAAATCCTTTCGAATAGATTTCACTGTAAAGGCCTCTACCAAATCAGTATCCATCACTATCCTTCAATCTAGAATATTATCGACAAAAGATGTATCTGTGTGGTCCCACAAGTCAGGAGCTTGCTCCATATTCGACCTGCTTTGTATCACATCCTCATTCAAATTCTCACGAGGTGGAGACAAAAGATGTCCCACAATGGCACTACGTGAGCGTCCGACGCGACAATATGACAACTTCATAATTAATAACCTCAGCTCATCTCAGCCGATATAATTTCCCATTTATCTCGCTAGAGTTCCTTCACCTCGTCTTTTGTCGGATGTCATAAAGGTGGTTTACGTTTATGATTCAAAATGTACGACGGTTACGCACGAACCGATGATTTCGAACGCAGCTTCTTTTATTTCGATCTGTTTCTGTATGCGTCTCGTTACGTTAATTTTCATAGTGTTTGGACTTTGAAGTGATTTTGTAACTAACTTTTTCAAACGATGGCTCTTAGATTGTTGTCCTAAATAGGTATTGTGATACTAGAAAGCGTTGTTTGGATTGTACACATCATTTTATCAATAATGCAAATCATTTTTCAAAATTGATGTTAGCTCATCATCTGCCTAGCCTTTTCCCAACTATGTAGGGGTCGGCTTCCAGTCTAACCGAATGCAACTGAGAACCAGTATTTTACATGGAGCGACTGCCTATCTGACCTCCACAACCCAGTTAATACTGGGTAATACGATACTCTTTAGTAAGACTGGTTGTCAGACTTTCAGGTGACTAAGCTGACTACCTGTAACGACTTCCAAAGATCTATAAATGGCAGCAGGGACCAACAGCTTAACATGTTTTCCGAGGCACGGAGGAAACTCTGTATGTAATGGGCGGTTACCCATCCACAGACAAACCTAGGCAAGCTCGGTTTAACCTAAAGATCGACCCGAGTGACAGTTATTATTAAACCACGAGCTCCTCGCTTTGATGTTAGTTAGACATCTATTTTCAAGTATCGACTCTTTTATTCATAATTTGTCTTCAACGTAAATTTCCAGTCTAAATGCTGAAAAACATTAGTCATACGTTAAAATTCTATTGAGACAAGAGTATTCTAATGCCAAAGCTTACATCTAACAACATTCATAAAATTAGACTAACCGTAATGACGAATGTCGTATATATAGATCGCCTATGACAGTTTTAAAGGTGGCGTTTTTATGAGACGGCGGTTCTCATTGTGTTACGCATTAAATATGTGACCGCTTAATATGACATATGGGAGGTACACGCGACAATGGGGTCATATAAAATTGACACGTTACAGAATAGGCTTAGGTTTGTAATGGTACGCATTATACTTGAAGGATAGATTTTTGATAATAATTGGGCTTGTAATATGATTTATAAGGCTGTCAGCCGCAGACGGAGTAATAAAGTTATTATTAGATTAGTTCGTTCTAAAGGATTGAATGGTGACATCTTTTAATTTATTTCCGAGTTGATAGATATGGAGATTATTTTGGATGATAAAAGGTTCGAAATAGGCTTTGACGATGCCGCTTTGACATCAACGCTTGTACTTCATTATATTTCTGTTAAAATTAAATGAATGCTGTTAATGGCTCAAAATATATTGTTAACCTAAGTATCTTCTCTGTAAGTTTCAACTGTAGACTGGTAACAATCAGCACCGTTGTCCTGTAATCTTTTACAATCCGCTCAAACTTTGTAAATTCGTCATCACTCAAGACCAATATGATGATGATCAATATGAGAAAACTGAATGGGCTTCTTATAACAGTTGTATGATTTCTTTCCAGATACATGAAATACCTATATGACTACGAGTGCGAGAAGAAGAATCTATCAACCAGGAGTGAGCTGGATGCAGCTATTGAAGGCAACAAGCGTGAGGGTCGCCGCGCCTCGGGACAGTACGACGCACAAGCTGCTTTAGCCATGGTAAATATTACCGAAACAAGTGGTTTGGAAGTATTTATACATCAGTAGTGCCCGTAAGATAGATATACTTTTACTAAGAAACACATAGAAGATAAAATACAATTGTTTGTAAAATTCCATCCGTCCAATTTTATACGTAACAACATAAATGCATTCTCCCAGTTGGCAGTACACAGTTCAGTTGTACAGTGGATCTATTCAGTTGTACAGTGGATCTAAATGATTGCTAGATATTCATAAATTTTATGTCGTTTTGATTTTGGTGTATATGGTCAAGTCTTTTTCACCCATACTTCCATCTTATAAGAAGATTATCGTAGTTTTCACTACCTCTAGTAATACCTTCTTTCAAGCAGTACATCTCTTGAAACAATAAAATTGATACACAAACACACTTCTTGAAAAAGTAACACACTTTAACCTTGCGTGTATGATCAGCACCACCTAACGCCCTCCCCTATACACACTAGGAACCACAGCTTTAGAAAAGTAGTACTCTCAAACCTTTGATGCCTAGCCCTCACCACCATAACGTCCCCTATACATGCCGTTAATTTCACTCCAGTGTGGAAAAGAGACGAAACCGTAGAGGACGTCTAGCGCCATCTCTTTCCCATTTAGGAATGAGATAAAAGCATTCCTGTTTTAAAATGTCACGGTAGCCCACCTGTAGTCAAACCTCTGGTGCTTGATCACCACCTAACGTCCCATCTTCTTGCAGCCCCCACTAAACCGCGTGCCCGCGTCTCTCGCGCAGCTGTCGCAGCACATGCAGCCGCTGTCGCTGTCGCTGGGGGGCGTGGCTCCGCGTCTGCCGCCGCTGCCGCCGCACGCGCCGCATCTAGCGCAGCACGACATCGAGTACAGGGTGCGCGAGTACATGAAGATGATACAGCAGCAGAGGGAGCTCATGAGAAATGGTGAGTTTATCTTTTTTGTTTTTGGTTGCTTATTTTATCAGCCATATTATGGTATCATTTTTTTATTATTGTGATTAAGTTATACTTCTCCTCAGTGACGAGGCCTGTGTCCATTGTGATGGTGGGAAAATTGTAGACTAATTATGTTATTTTTAATTATGTTTAAAATGCAGTGCCTCAATATAATTATTTTAAAGAAATCATCTTTGTTAAAAAGGACATTTCATTCTCTCGAGTGCAGATTGCAACAAAACTTGCAAGTTCTAGAAATGTACATTTTTCATTTCAACAACCAAAATCAAAATATTTTTATTTCACATAGGCCTACATGGGCACTTATAAAACGTCGGTAAAAAGGGGCACAGTTCGGTGCATTGGTCGATTCCTAAGGAGAAGAACCGGCAAGAAACTCCAAAGGTTACTCTTTTAATCTTTTAAAATCGTTTGGGTTAACAATAAGGTGTACACACATGTAGACCATGCACATTAATGTCTGAGATGGTCTTTTGAAGAAAGCACCACACAGATTTGAGTGGACCCGTCCAGTCAGTGCAAGCATTTGTCAGTTATCGACGTTAAGGTTTATCCAATTTCGTCCTGAATGTGCTTTACGAGTATCTCCAATAACAATGTTTCTTCTTTTCACAGGCTCCGAATCACCCCCCAGCAACGGTCAAGCACCAATAATGTCACCCCGTGACGCCGCCCTCAGTGCCATTGACGTCTCCCGCCTCACCCTCTGGTCGCTTTACAACAATAACAACAACAACAGCCCACAACCAGACCTTGAGCCACAACGGTAAGCTGATGTTACTTCAAATAGTTATTTTCTTATTCTTTAATATTAAAATTATATGGGACCCAAAATAGTTCCCTAGGATAAACTGTTTCCTTGCCATGAAATCAGACACATTGGCAAAATTGCTCCTCGTAATAGATTAAAGTTGAAGATAGATACAGTTCCTACTGTACTAGTTTAGGTTTTACGTCGATTCGAGTGCAGTTGTGAGATCACTTAAAAACTTTTCTAGAAAACGCTGAATGATGGCAATTCATTAAAGAAATTAGCTTGCTTTATCTCTGTCGTCATGTTTACTATAAGGTCAACCCCCGGTTGCCATATTCTGACACTCTCCTTATCCTCAGTATGGGTTACAGCGAGGCTCTGAATCTGAGCGAGAGCCCTAACTCGCTGACAAGCGGCGGCAAGCGCGAGGCATGCCGCTCCCCCGCGCCCCCCGCCAAGCGCCGCACGCCGCGGCCCCTCTCCCGCCCCGCCTCGCCCCGCGACCACCTGCACTCGCCGCCACAGCATCGCCACAGCCGCAGGGACACCACGTCACCGCCACAGATCAATGGCATGCCCAACACTAATGGTGTCAATGGAGCTGCCTTTAAGATTACCACCAGAGGTAAGCCTCTTTAACATTGTGCTTTTTTTGTTACTGCAGCTTAAGTCTTAGGTCATAGCTTTTGGATATCTAACGTACAGTTTCCTAGTCAAGTAATTATTTCTAGACTTCTTGCTTTTGCTGGATTCTATTTTTCTTTTTGAACCAGATCGCGTTACTTTGCGTGCTGTTTTCAATCATATCATTGTTTGATTGACATTTTGCACTTCAAATTTATCCGTTTTTGGCCTGTCTGTTAGTGGCTGATGCTTTTATCTAAAAGTCAATTGTTCGTCTATACTCCTAAGTAATTTATCATTTTCTTGTCCCCCAGGAGACGCAAGCACAGGAGACCAACAACTAGTAGTGTCAATAGAGCTGAACGGAGTAACGTATGAAGGAGTACTCTTCCCCTCAGGCAACGGTCAGAACGGACACAGACAAATGGTGTCCTAAACACACAACACACACATATTATAGCGTAGTCCTTAGATGCTGCGGTTTCAAGCATCGAGTATTTATCGAATACCGACTCCTTGGACTTGGTACAGCACAAAATATCTGGCCACAGAGAAGCAAAATTATTTGTTACTTTGTAAAGGTAATCTTCGGAAGTCGACTTAAATTAATTACTGTTAACGCTCTGAGAATTATATCGCCATCATATGCAGAATGTTGACGAATTGTCCATGTTTAGGAGTTGTGCTGAGCGGGAAAGACGCGGTCACTATTTAACGGGATAAAGTCGATGGCTGACATATCTCCATGCCTGTTTTAATACCAACATTTTCAAGATCATCCCAGTTCCATTTCTCCCCGCTCTCCTCTTCAGAGCATAGGCAGTCAGTTTCGTCATCAGAATGTGTATTACAGTTGAGTTTATTTCTTAGATTGCTTGAAAACTAATATTAAAGGTAAGGATCATCGATGTAAGCTCACTTGTAATATGTTGAGTTACTTCTATTGTCAGAATTATTTTGGTAACATCTTGAATTTAGTCTGATGTAAACTCAACAGCGACGAATCTTGTATTATATATTTCTCTGTCGTCTTTTTTTGTAAATACTTGGGACTTGTAACCGTAACTTACAAAAAAAGTATTGTTTTAAAGATTGAACTCAAATTATTCGAGATAAGTACAAAATTTTCACATAACGGATCATCCAATAAAGATATTATCATATTATTATGTACTTACTTAGTTATTTTTAGATGTGATTAAGTTTTTTTGTATTTTTTCAAAGTATTTAAAGTTCTCAAAAAAATAAATTACACTGCCTAAGAAGAACGTGAAATTATTTGTAAATAAAAAAGTAAAAAATAATTTCATTACTGTTCTTTAATGGATGTTTTGTATTATGGTAATTTTAATACATTTTTTATGATGTCATACGTTAATGACAATTTGTGTAAATATAGTTTTTAGTTTGTACGTTATTTATAATTTGACAGTGATGTGTGATGAGTGGACGTGGCGTCTGGGCTTGTGTTTGCGTGGTGACGGAACTTATTTAGATTATGCTGGTCTACGTATACTCAGCTGCAGAAGTAAGTGGGCAAATTGGAAATGCAAAGTGCTGAACGAGTTACAGTTGATGTATGGGTAATTAATTTTGTACTTATAATTTGTTTCCTTATTACTGCGCCGGCAGCTTGTGTCTAACTTAATTATTAGTTGTACCACATTATTAATCTTTTTAAAAACTCATTAAAGTGACAAGCAATTTTAAATATAATGTGTTTTTACAAGTACCTACTAACGAATTACAACTAATAATGTGAGTTATATTACGCCTATACTAAGTGAGCATAATCTAAATGTGTTTGTCGTATTTGTATATTATTGTAAATAGAGATATTGTTGTGTGGAAGTAGTGAAGCGTTTTATACACCGTGTCGTACGTTTGTGATTCTTGATTCAAAAGGTGTATATTATAATTTTTTTATGAAGATGTCAGTATTGTACTTAGCGAGTAGGTATTTATAAATGTGTATTGAAACTTTGTGCACCTTGGATGGAAAAGTCTATTGATGAGGCACCTTAATGATGATTGAAGAATAATTTGTCACAGGTTTATTTCGACTTACTCGTTCAAGGTGTACGTTGTTTTGTTTAAAAACTGTAGAAGTTTATGAAAATGTTACTAAAATCTCTAAAGTACACGTTTTTTTTACTTTTTTATTTTAACTTTGTCACAGTTTTTTTAATCGACATTTTCGTTTGCAAAGTCGATCAATGGAAATTGTGACTTAGCTGAAAGTAATTCTCGAATAGAAGTTTGAAATAGTCAAACCATTATTATTATTTTATTGAATAATTCAGACAAAGTTTTTATTTGGACGAAACATGTCAGGCTACTTAAAGTTCACAAATAGTTCGTTTAGCATCACAACATGCCATTTTATTAGTTTTAATAATTAAGTGTAATCTAAGTAACGTTTGTCGAAGTGATTGAATGAGTCCGTTGAGCTAGCAGTCGAGTTGTGGAGCTATGGCAGCTTGCCCTATTCATAAGTTTTCATAAATTATAATAATCGTAGTGCAATAAGCAATATCCAAAATTAAGAAATTAAATCTCCAGTAAAATAGAAAACATCTTATCGTAGCGTTGTTGTAAAAAATATTGAAAAAATGATTTTTTTGTAAATGACTGATTTAATGTTTTATAATCTTAGTTAATTTAAAGTATTTAATTTTAAAGATTACTGTGTAAAATTCAATTTACTGTTAGCCGCGTTATTGGAGCTAAGTAGTGGTAGTTGTTAGTACATTCCTGACGATGTACAATACTTGTTAAGAGCAACAATATATATACTGGCCTACTTATATACAGGTAGTGAGGCCAGGGGATTGCGCATTAGCGAATTTCGTATTACACCAAAAATGTTTGATGTATTCAAATAATTATACACAATTAAATAATTATGTATTACGAATTCTAAATTTTATTTATTAACGTTAATCCTTAAACTCCCCAATCTAAGTTGATAGAGTTGATTGGTTAATCTCAATAATGTCATTGTCCATCTTATCATCATCATTATTTTATCAGTATTATTGTTCTCCCATGAGAATTATCACAAATAGGTATTCGAGTAAAAAGCAAGGCAAGTAAAAAAGTGGAGTTATATTTTTCCCGTCGGGGCTGCGACACGATTGGCTAAGAAGAAACATAGGTAGTTGGTTTTTAGTCTGTTAGAAGTCTGACACTCCCTTTCGCTCTGCCCAGGAGCGGGAGGGGTTATTTGATGACTTCCCACCCTACTAAAAAAAAAGGACAAGATTGCCCAGAGCGGGAGTCAATTTTGACGATTTCCTTGACACCAAAAAAATTGAACATAATAAATATGTATCTGTATTTTTATTATAGGCAGATTTAAATTGACAGTAGACCAGGGCCCCAAGTCTGCTATTGAATAGTGTCAGAATGGTCTATCATTGATCTCATAATTGTTGATTTTGACAACACCAAACTTGTCAAAATAAACATTAGGAGATCAGTGATAGATCATTCTGACACTATTGAATAGCAGACTCGGGGCCCTGAACCTGTAACTGCTCTCTAACTTGGAGAGCTTTAATGATTACTTAGGCCATCACTTAATAGAGGTTTTGACAGTTTTGTCATACAAAAGTAAGTATGTAAAATTTTTACTAAGTGACGGCTTAATTAATCATTAAATATCTCTGAGTACCGCAATTAGAGCATGATTGGATAGTCTATCTTAGTTACAGCAACGTCATAATACATAGATAATCAAATCTAATTAATTTCATTTATTTAGTACTGAATGACACAGGCGTGACTTTAGATAAAATTCGTAAGTATATTTAGCATATCTTATTAAATGTTTCAATATCAGTAACTTACTATTTTTAGAAAGACGTTATGTTTAAAAATAAAGTATTTATTAACCTAACACCTAGTTGGTTGTTACTTAGAATAACGCCATCTATGTTATGCCAATGGAACTTAAAAAATAGTACTAGTAGCGACATCTGTGCTAACCTCCTTAAACGAAAACGCACTGGCAGGCGTTGATTCTGAAAAGAGTTAGCAATAGAATGGTTGACCATTCTCCGCCCTAGGTGTTAGCAGTTCCAATAATGTAACGAAAGATGGCGTTCCAAGTCATATTTAAAGTATGTTTTAGAGCCATTATTTTTTTTCAAAAATCATATCAAGACATTTAAAATCGAAAAAAGTGAGTTATTATAATCTTGTGGATCGACAAATCATTTTATCATTCATTCATTCATTCATTCACAGACCTCCCCCAAGTGTCGTCACATAGACCTGTCCAGTGCGTTTCGCATCCAGCGGATTCCCGCAACCTTCATCAGGTCATCGGTCCACCTAGTGGGGGGCCTTCCAACGCAACGTCTTCGGGTTCGCGGTCGCCACTCCAGAACTTTTCGGCCCCGTCGGCCATTCGTTCTGCGAGTAATGTGCCCTGCCCATTGCTACTTAAGTCTGACGATTCTTCGGACTACGTCGGTAACCTTGGTTCTCACGCAAATGTATTTTTTTCTGATGCGATCACGCAAGGAAACTTCGAGCATAGCACTCTCCATTGCCCTTTGTGTGAGTTTAATCCTTCTGATCAGGCCCAATGTAAGCGACAACGTTTCGGTCCCGTATGTAATCACTGGCAACACGCACTGGTAGACTTTCGTCTTGTGACACTGCGGTAAGTTGGACGAGAAGATTTTATAGAATAGTAAAACCTCAAGTAAAACTTAATGTTATTTACGAAAAATCTTATAACAACATGCTAGAAATGGCAAATAACTTTACATTCGGAAAAAAAAAATATTTATACGAAAACTCATAATCTGATGAAGCAAACTTGATACAATAATTATGGGACCACCAAAAAAATCTTAAGTACTGAACCGATTTTGACGAAATTTTAAAAGAATTTTCACGAGGGACTTATCGAGGTAATTCATACATAAATTCATACAAAAAAAAACATTCAGGCGACTAACACCTTTTTTAAGTTTGTTGAAAAGGTGATTGTTTCTAACTCCAGACCTGATACGAACAAGCTGCAAGAAGTGCTTGAAACTTAACATGAATAAAAAAAAAAGCATATAAAATAATATTTCATAACAGGTTTTTTTTTTCTGAGTATTAATCACGGTGTCTACATTTGTGCCCGATCGATGGAAATTGTCGCGAGACTATTAGGTACATGGGTAAAGACCGGCGAACTGAGGGTCTCCAAGTGTACACTTGTAACCTTTCCAGGATTTCAAGCGATGTTGATTTGATGTTGTTCGTTTATACAAAAAACTGCATGTCTTATAATAACAATTAGGTATTAGAAGAATTTAGAATAAGTCCTAATGGCAGTTGCAGTTGTAAGAGATACCGCGGCATCGATATAAAGGGCTAAGAAGGAACATAGGTGGTTTTTAGTCAGAACTCTGACACTACCTTTCGCTCTGCCCAAGAGCGGGAGGGGTTATTTGATGATTTCAAACCCCCCCAAAAAGAAAAGGGGTCGGTGCTGCGGGTTGTTCAAAACAGATATACAGCCACGACACAAAGGACTAAGAAGGAACATGGGTGGTTTTTAGTCAGTAGAGGTCTGACACTCCCACCGCTCTGCCCAGATCGGGATCATTTGATGATTTTCAACCCGCCAAAAAAAAGTGTTACCTGGTTAAATATGCATAATTACAAGTAAACATTGTTAGGAATGATTATACCCATACCATTAATACAGTAAGGAGCAGAACTGCATAAAATATCACTTACAGCAATCATACCCCAAGCTGCGCCATGTCACGAATGAATATTTTATAAACCCATCCATCACTATTTGCTTTATGGTTGTAAAAGGAACCGTTTGTTGATGTACTGTATACTTCTATAGACAAATAATTTTCTTTTGTCTTAAAACACGAGTAAAAAGGTTTCTTTTGGGTTAGCTCGTTCTGTCGTCCACCTCATCTATGCCCTTAGGACAAGATTGAATTCGCCCGTTGGGGCTGCGGGTTGTTGTAAAAGATACCGCGGCCTCGCGAGCCAAGACAGTTAAATTGTTTCTCTGGGACTTCATCGAGCTTCATTTTCTTGGCGTTTTTCTGTTGATTGCATCTGTTGATTCTGGCTTATGGTCATACTCAAAAGTATTGCTCAAAAGAGCCAAGGTGTGTTAAATGTACAGGTAAACATCTCACAGCTGATTGCAACAAACCTGCGCAAGAAAAACCTAAGTGTGTTCACTGTGACTGTGCAAAGACAACCGTGGTAAATGCACATACATCCAAAAGTGTCTCATACGCACAAGCAGTAAATCCAAGCACGAAACCATCAAGTCTTGAAGACAAGCTCAACCAGATCTTGAAGTGCATATCCTCATTTGACAAGAGACTAGAGAAATTAGAATCAAGCACCATACAAATCAGTCATGAATAACACACTAAAAATAATGGCGTGGAATTCCAACGGATTGCTGCAACACCAACATGAGTTGCAAGTAGTCCTAGACACAGAAAATATTGATGTGTGTTTGATCTCTGAAACGCACTTCACTAAACAGTCTTTTGTAAAGTTTAGAGGCTATAAGGTTTATCACTCGCTGCACCCTAGCAACACGGCGCGAGGAGGTAGCGCGGTTATTATTAGAGAAAATATCTGTCACTACGAACAATGTAAATACGAGGAACAAGACACGCAAGCTGTGGCGATATCAGTAAAAACAAATACATTTAATGTAACAGTAGCGGCCGTATACTGTCCCCCAAGACACAAGATAAACAAAGAACAATACATACACTTATTCAGACTCCTCGGACAGAGATTTATACTAGGCGGTGACTTTAACGCTAAGAACACTCATTGGGGATCGAGATTAACTTCAACTAAGGGCAGACAGCTTCTAAGCGCAGTGAATGACGTGCATTGTGAGGTCATAAGCACTGGAAAACCTACTTACTGGCCGACTGACCACCAGAAACTATCAGTCCTCATCGACTTTTTCATAGTCAAAAATATATCAACCAACTATCTGAATGTGGAAGAGGGGTACCATATGAACTCCGATCACTCTCCGATATTATTACAATTAAGTCACAAAATATTACTAAGAGAAAACCACCTGACGTTAGTTAACAAGTATACAGATTGGGAAAGGTTTAGGTTAGAGCTACAAAATATTATTGACCTAAAAACTTCATTAAAAAGCAAAGATCAGCTCGATTTTGAAGTAGACCAGTTTATCATCAATATCCAACAATGTGCATGGAACAACACACCACAGCTTTTAAACAAGTTTAAAGGAAATACCTACCCAAAAGAAATAATAGACCTATTATATGAAAAAAGGACTCAAAGAAAACGGTGGCAGCAAACTAGATTCCCGCAAGATAAAACTGTATTGAATAACCTTACCAAAAGACTGAAGAGAAAGATACAAACCTTTCAAGATGAGGCTTTAGATACTAACCTGCGTCAGTTAACCAGCGACCATACAACCCAATACTCTCTTTGGAAAGCGACAAAGTCACTCAAAAGGCCAATTGTACCAATTCCTCCTATCAGAGATGATAACGGAAAGTGGGCCATAAGCAATGACCAGAAAGCTCAAAGATTTGCACATCACTTGGAAGAAACCTTTCAGCCAAATGACGAGTCTGTGGACAACCTACAGTTTGCCAATATTCTGCAAGATCAAAGAATTAAGCTTGTGACCCCGAAAGAAGTTGCAAAGGAAATTCAAATCATTAGCCTAAAGAAATCGCCAGGATATGACCTTATCACGGGAGAAATCCTGAAACAGCTCCCGCGTAAAGCCATAATTAAGCTTACTAGGCTCATAAATGCTGCATTCGTGCTTAAGCATGTTCCTGAGCCATGGAAAGTTGCTGAGGTGATAATGATTGCAAAGCCTGGTAAACCACCTCACGAAGCATCATCATACAGACCCATTTCCCTGTTGCCTATACTTTCAAAGCTTTTTGAAAAATTGTTTTTAAAACGCCTAAAACCAATCATAAACGAGAAAAACCTGATCCCTGACCATCAGTTTGGTTTCAGAGAGAAACACTCAACAATAGACCAAGTACACAGAATTACCAACATCATCGAGAGAACGCTTGAGGATAAAAAAGTCTGCTCCACCGTTTTTTTAGATGTAGCACAAGCTTTTGATAAAGTTTGGCATAAGGGTTTGATATACAAGCTAAGACTAATGCTGCCCAATGATTTTGCCGATATCTTGCAATCATATATTACAGATAGAATGTTTAGTAAGGCACGAGGGAACCTTTTCTGAGTTAAAAAATATTAAAGCTGGCGTCCCTCAAGGAAGCGTGCTAGGTCCAATCCTCTACCTATTGTACACGTATGATATACCAGAGTTGGAAAATAATACCATTGCAACCTTTGCGGACGACACTGCCATTATGGCTACAGGGTCATGTCATGCGGAAGCAATCAGAAAGGTACAAATTGCTGTAAATGAAGTTCATGACTGGGCACAAAAATGGAAAATCAAATTGAATGAATCAAAGTCAGTTCACATTGAGTTTACCAACAGGAATTGTGATTACCACCCAATTTTCATAAATGGCCAACAAGTGCCATACGCAAATACAGCCAAATATCTTGGCATAACGCTTGATGCGAAATTGCGCTGGAAAGAGCACGTTAAAAAGAAAAGACAGGAACTGGACATGCGTTTTAAAAACATGTATTGGTTGATTGGACGAAATTCCTGCCTATCGATACATAATAAAATATTATTATATAAGCATATTCTTATGCCAATATGGACATATGGCATTCAATTGTGGGGCTGTACTAAACCGACCAACATCAAAATTATACAAACATTCCAGAATAAGGTACTCAGGAGTATTGTTAATGCGCCCTGGTATATAAGAAATGACGACCTCCATCGTGACCTAAAAGTGGAACCCGTCACCAAAATAATCCAAAAATTTGCTGAGGCCCATGAACACCGACTCCACCAACATGTGAACATCGAGGCAATTCAGCTGCTAGACCAGACAAATATAGTGCGAAGGCTAAAACGAACAAAACCTTTTGAATTAGTGTAGTGTAAATAATGTAGAAATAATAGTGACAATGACACTTATAAAACACATGAACAAAGTGTTTTTATTATAATATTAGACTCTAAGAAAGTGGAACGGACTTGTTTATAGTACAATCAGCACTATTCTGTTTTAAAATAATTACCACGTAAAAAGTTAAGTTAGATTAAAATTGCTTATTAGTCTTGTAGGCTAGATTGTAATTAATTATTAAGAACTGGTTCTTTTTAATAAAGGATAAAAAAAAAAAAAATCTGTTGATTCTGGCTGTCAGGAGTTGCAGTGGTTGTTTAAAAGAGATACCGCGAATCCGGACACAAAGGCCTAAGAAGGAACATGGGTGGTTTTTAGTCATTAGAAGCCTACCTTTCGCTCTGCTCAGGAGCGGGAAGGTTTAATTGATGATTTCCCACCCCCCAAAAAAAATAAGGACAATATTGAGGTCAAGAGTAGGTTTAATACAAAATAGTATTTTGACCAACTTTACTGTTCAGTTGGCAACTTTTGCAAGTACGAGAGGCTAAGCGATTGGCTAGTTTCGCTATTGCGCTGCATGTCGTGGGTTAGATTCCCGCGCGGAAGAAATATTAGTATGGCGTACCCAACAGATTTTCTACCTAAGTAGAAGAAATAGGAAGATCCGTTCCACATTCGGCTGTTTATGAGTTTTTAATTGCACCCATTTTGAGAAAAAATAACAAGAGTTTGGAAAAGTTTTAAAAAAACGTCTCGTCATCAAGCATTAGCCTGGTGAAATACAGAATCCAAAAAACTAAAAGACCATCGTCATTTCAGTCAAAACTATTTTGCAGAACTCTTTGTGAAAACGATTCTGGACAAGAATGATACACTCACTTCTTACTAGAATAAACCCTCTTGCCACGGTATTCTAATTGTTCTAAAGCGTATGCAAACCAAACCTGTTCAACCGTTCAAGACACAATTAATAAAGAGACAAGAATCTTGTGGCAGCCCCAAACATCTTAAGTGTCATTCCGAAAACCTAAACACAAACTTCATCTGACTCCAACCCTGAACTTGTAAACTTCTAAATTGTGTACTTCCAAGGGTCCAAAATTAACATTTGAATAGGGCTTAAGTAGTTAAGTTGACCCCTAGTGGTGGGCCTTTGAACTTGGGGCCTTGGGCCCGACGATGTTAGCTTAGGACCTTTGGCGTATGGTTGAGGGAGGGAATACATACAGAATCTCATCAGATATCTACTGTTATTATTAGAAAGAGGTTTTGATTGATAAGGATATTGGTACGGTAGATTGGTTTTAAAGTTGTGTGGATAGGAAAGTCGTTGATTGATGGGTTGGTAAGAAAGTTTTTGACCTTGTTTCAAGTTCTACAAGCTTTCTTAGTTAATCCATATAACTATCCGGGTTTTAGAGCGGAAGCATAGTTATTACGATAAGGTAAAGGCGACAAGGTAGCCCGCGAAATTCGAATTTGCTGAAAAAGAAAAGCCGCAGTTACACGTTATTAAAGTATTTGGGTTGGTACTTACCCAAAGACTAATGTACTTACCTATAAACGTTTGACTGCGGCTTTTATTGTCAGCATCCTGAAAATGTTGTTTCATACTTTTTCAGCGTCGTTTCTGTTTGTCGTTGTCGGGTTTTAGTTTTTAACTTTTTTTTTATTTAAACAATTTATGGTGTTAAATATTTTTTTAACATATGACTTTTGTAAGCTAGAGGGCGTCCCTTTAAAATTTGCAATATTTTGGAAATGCACTAGTGAAGGCCTTTCAAATGATACCAAACACGGCCATATTTATATACATTTTTATTTTTGATACATTACGTTTTGTCCGCTAGAGGGCGTAATATCAATCAATCATATCGATTCTTGTGACACGTCACCCATGTTCACATATGTCGAGTTCCGATAAGTAGATTAGGAGCTATGAGGGAACAGATGAACATACTCACATTCATACATACACAGGCAGTCAAAATCATAAACCTCCTTTGGCTTTTGGTGTAGTCGGATAAAAATAAGAAATGTAAACAGAATTACTAGAAAGGAGTAAATAAAAACAAAACTGAACAGTGACACCCGAGTGAGCCATTCACTAAAGTGATACGTGTAATATTCGTTGTAATTCGTCACTGGATGTGATCCAATAAATCAATGCGGATTGCTGTGGCTGTAACTCGTGTCACCGACGCGCGACGGCATAGATTTCAGAGTGTTGACACGGAATAATTGATGGCACTACCGCACGGTTGATCCGGCCATCGACGCACTATCAATTGGATAGAAATGGCAACATTCCAGGAAATTAACGTGAGAATTTACCAATTAGAACAATATATCAAATATATTATACATAATATTCTTGGAAGTAAACTATCGTTTTCTTGAGTGAGTTAACTTGGCTGTAACAAGCTTTATGTTACATTTTAGGCAGATTTAACCGTAGTAGTAGTGTTATTGAGTTTTTCCTTTCGGATTTTCAGTAGCCGCTACGGAGCCTGGATTTTGCACCCGGTTTATGGCAAAAGGCCTGCCCCTTTATCCATGGGACTTAAACATGATTATGTTATTATAAGCCTAATACATATTGTCTCACTGCAGGGCAAAGGCCTCCTTTGTCTCTTTTTACTTTTTATTTTTGTAGTGCTATTGTCTTTTGGGTAAGAGTTCAGCTCGTCCCACCATCTCCTTTTAGGCCATAACTTAAACATTACTGGCTAACTGTGCGTGTAAAATTAGGCATAATACGTCTATAACATGGAATTCAGAGGCGTCTTTACCTACAGTGCATGGTGTGCGATGCACCCGGTCGCAGCGGTCCTAAGGGGCGGCGATTTCCACTTGCTATGGAGTCCCTAGTCTGCCTTGTGGCGGTTTTCCCAATATGCCGTGTGGCAACCTAACCTAACCTAACTGACAAGGCAAGTGGTGGGTTCCACTTGCCTTGTCAATTAGGTAAGTTTAGGTCAGTAAGTTAGGGAAGGTCAATTAGTTAGGCTAGGTTAATATGTTAGGCTAGGTAAATGGGTTAAGCAGGGTCAATGAGTTAGGCTAGGTTAATGAGTTAGGCTAGGTTAATGAGTTAAGTTAGGTCAGTGATAATTTAGATAAGCTAAGATCTGTAAGTTAGGAACATAACATGACGATGTTAGAATTAAAATCATAATATTGATAAGGATCATAATATGGATCTATCTTCAAGATTGTTGCGTCGCCTTTTTGTTAATGTTCTACATCTGACTGCGAATATGAACAATCTGCACATCACATTTTATGCGAGTATAGTCTTTCTACAAGGTCCGTATAGTAATACGGACCTTGTAGAAACTAGAACAAATTTCCGTGCGTTCAAGCATTTTTGTCATACCTAAGTATTATTGAATTATAACAGATCACAACTTAGGACCCAGTAATATTAATGACAACAATATCCGTGGTGCTAGGCAACTGGGCATATCCCAGTTGTATACGTCCCTGTGTGCCTAATGGCCTTGTTCTTTTCTGTCTCCTGCTGATTGGAGGGAAGTGGAAATTTCTGTTTTTCCTACTACTCCGCTATTCTTTTCTGATTAATTTCGTTGCGGGATCCAAGACAGTCAAATCATTTCTCTGGGACTTCGTCGAGCTTCATTGTCTCGGCGCTTTTCTTGTGGTCGCCACTGTTGATTCTGGCTTACAGAAGTTACAGTGGTTTGGGAATAGTGAGGCGGGCTTGTCCCAATAAAAAAAAAAAAATATGGATCTATATATGAATCAGAATAAGGATCATAATATGGATCAGAATATGGATCATAATATGAATCATAATATGGATCTACATATGAATCAGAATAAGTTTCATAATATGAATCAGAATATGAAACATAACATGGATCATAACAAATATAAATCAGCACGGATATGCTAGTATGCTAATTATTGAATGAAATACTAAATTATCAGGAAACCCCGCTTTGTTATCGAGTACCTTACCTTATACAGTTATGCTGATGATTCGGAAAGCGCAACTCAAGACGTGTGGAGATGAGTTATGTGGAAAATCCATCTTCTAAAAAGGAGGAGGTCATTATTTTATACAGAAGCACACCATTTTTTTTTTTTTTTTTTTTGGTGGGTGTAAAATCATCGAATAACCCCTCCCGCTCTTGGGCAGAGCGAAAGGGAGTGTCAGACTTCTACTGACTAAAAACCACCCATGTTCCTTCTTCGCCCTCTATGTCGAGGCCGCGATAACCAGAGGACTACCCGCGGCCCCGACAGGCATCGGCCCTTTCGGGCCCCTCCCATGTTGCTGACATCTCTTTGAGGCGCGCGTGGAACACGAACGCGCCGTCGACACGGCCTGTTTTCGTCGTGAGACGGACGGACGGCGAGTTAGCCCATCACTCACCGTCCACAGGCCCGCGTCTACGGTGGCCGGAGGTCATCGCGGGACAGAAGCACACCATCAATTCACCAGAAAATTTCAAATGAACTTTAAGATGGATCATAATATGAATCATAATAAGGATTATAATATGGATCATAATATGGATCAGAATATGGATCGAAATATGAATCACTACGTGGATCATAATATAAATCATAACATGGATCATCATATGGATCATAATATGGATCATAATATGGATCATAATATGGATCATAATATGAATAATAATATGGATGAGTGGGAAATTCTTATACCCACCCACCCTTTTAAACTTTTCTATTTCTAGTCCGATGTGCTAAAATTGTTTGAGCTCACCCGCAGTTTTTGTAAATTTTCGGAATGGCAATTCTACACTATTAGCTATTTACAAATACATTTTAAATACATAATTATTTACAAATTATACCTATTAAAAAACTAATTTTGGCTTCAAAATAATAAAACCCAAAAACAAAAGGATTTGTTCTTTTTGCTACCTTTCTTGACTATTGATGTTAAAAAATAGAGGGGGCGGCCAAATAAGGATTGGCCCCTAGCGGCAACAACTCGCATAAATTGGTGTTTGACAGTTTGTGGTAACTTGATGTGCTGTTTACTTGTCCTTTGTGCCCATTCCATTTTGACCGGGTGCTTACTAGGGGGCGCTAGGGTTATATTTGCACACGGACGCTACATGGGCTAGAGACGCCTCTGATGGAATTATTCTTGTCACAGAAGCGGAATAAGTTCGAACTAACATATTACCGCGGTGCGTGACAATATAAGCTAATATCCACACAGCACCTACCTACCTACCCACCTTACCTAACGACAGCGCCACACCGCGATGTCGCGCATTCCACGCTGGGGGGAGACCGGAATGTTTCCCAAGCGACAACGGTATCAAAATGGAATAAAAATGTTTTCAATCAATTATTTTACCATCCGAGCTGAAAAGATGAATACTTCGAGTCTCAGTTTAACGTGTCTCTACTTGGACTCTATTATCTATACAAATAAATTATACTGAAGTATCTCTATGTAATTTCAAAATAGTTCAGTTTTATAATGAAAGCATATACGGCACCAATAATACTTACTGTCTGTCTCTGTCTACGTTCCGTAGGGTTCCGTGCAAAAAAAAAAAAACAATTTGCTATTGTAAAGATAATCCTATTAATAATTATTACCAAACAGAGTGGTTTGGATGGAGAAATAGGCCTTTCCCCAGTAGTGGGATATTAATAATAATAATAATAAAAAAGCTGGCAACACCAAAGTCAGACAGAAACAGTTGTCATACAATTTCTTCCTCCGATTTAATTTAATTTGTATAAAAATTCCATTTTATTTTGAACGTTTGGCACCAACCTCTTCATCTT
Source organism: Diarsia rubi (assembly GCA_932274075.1). Taxonomy (NCBI): domain Eukaryota; kingdom Metazoa; phylum Arthropoda; class Insecta; order Lepidoptera; family Noctuidae; genus Diarsia; species Diarsia rubi. The sequence goes on from OW026429.1 coordinate 12,942,778, forward strand.
TATTTTCATATATTACAATAATTTCAATCAGAATACAATAAAATGAGACTAACCACAAGAAAACACCATAGAAGAAAAATTGATGACATATGTCATCCCAAAATAAATTATTTCAAGAACACTGTTGAAGAATGACAATAAAATGTTGACAAGATCAGCGACTAGACGCGCACGCCTTCCACCTCCGGACTCGTCGCTCAGCTCCGCCTCGCCGCCGCCGGAACCCAGCCCCATCGTGAGTGCTGTTACACTGGCCGCGGCAGTCGCGTCGAGCTCGAGCGACGAGTATTTCTCTTTGTCCCCGACGCCACCACCTGCTCGTCGACGGAGAGGACGCCGGCCGCCGGACTGCTTGGGACCTAGGGGCCAACCGGCCCCGAGCCGGGTCCCCGCTGCCGGTGGTTGTGTGCAGCGCATGAAATGGACTCAAGCTATAAACGAGAACGTCATGCGCGCATACTACGGGTCTACAGAGGGGGGAACTAACCTCACTGCGTACCGTGTTAGGATGCTGTCTCTATTTCAGGAACTTGAACCAACTGTCAGCGTTTCGACCCAACGACTGTCGGATCAAGTGCGCGTCATCCAGCGCAATCGCATGTTGGACGACGCCGCGCTTGATAGGCTGCGCTCAGAGGTACTGAGTAACCATACCATCTTCACTCCATCTCAAACAGTGACGCAAACATCAACTTTTAATACAATCCCACCGCGTCATAGTCCTGCTGTTGAAGAGGAGGATGATAGGGTTGCTACGGTAAGTAGCCAGTGCAACGACCGATTGAGGAGCGCACTGGAGGATGCGCTTCGTGAGTATCGATCCGTTTCTACCGAACTTAGGCCCCGACTACCACGGTTACCCATGCATAAACGAAATAGGGCGTTGGTGTGTGCCCTGGACTCGCAACTCAAGAATATATTCGAGAGTAGCGAGGACCTCGTTGATACACACTCGATTTTGTACTGTGGGGCTGTTGCGGCATGTCGACTTGCTAATGTCAAATTCCCAAATTGTGACTTAGCTAGTCGACCAAAACCAACCGTACCGGCCTGGCAGCGCAGGATCGAGCGTCGTATTGACGGGGCCAGGGTACTCATTGGCAAACTTTACTGCTTCAGGGAGGGCAATACACGACCACGTGTGATGCGTTCTGTGAAGCGGGCATTCTCGGGGACTGAAATTAGCCCTCGAGATTACATGTCCCATGTCACAGAGCGCATCGACTTCCTGAAGCAGAAGGTTTATGCATGGGCCAACCGTATTCGACGGTATAGACGGCGGGTTGATCGGTACTCACAGAATCGCATGTTCCAGAGCGATGAAAGGTGGGTATACCGAACTTGGGAGCGACGCGAGCCAAATATGACGGACGTGTGTCGCCCGGATGATGCTGCCACGAGTTCATTTTGGCGTAGCATCTGGTCGGTACCCGTCTGTCATACTGAGGCTGACTGGTTGCGTGATGTCGAGCGAGTGTGTGAACCTATTCCAGAAATGGACGCTATTTTAATAACACCACAAGATGTAGCCAGTGCAGTTCGTCCGTTACCGAACTGGAAATCACCTGGTCCGGACGGACTGCACAATTTCTGGCTCAAATGGCTCAGTAGTTCACACACTTGCCTGGCATCCCAATTCCAGTCATCCTTAGAATCTGCGACGCTACCGCAGTTTTTAACCACAGGCATTACCCACCTGCTCCATAAGTCAGGTTGTCCCGCGGAACCCAAGAATTATAGACCGATCACGTGTTTGTCGACGGTCTATAAACTTCTTACATCCATTTTGAGAGCAAAAATCAGTAAACACATTGAGAAAAACTCTATTATGTCTGCCTCTCAGAATGGATGTAGGAACGGGTCCCGCGGTACTAAGGAGCTACTCCTCATCGACATGGCCATTAGCCAACAGGTTCGTCGGGCCCGCAAGGATCTGTCGACATGCTGGATAGACTATAAGAAGGCTTACGACTCGGTGCCACATACATGGCTCATGAGGGTGCTGGAGTTGTACAAGATAGACGCAACTCTATGCGCCTTCCTTGAGTCATGTATGGGGCAATGGAAGACTGTCCTTCGATATCCGGAATGTCAACAGATTCAGGGGAATGATGAACCTGTATGGATCAAGCGGGGAATATTCCAGGGCGACAGTCTGAGCCCGCTTTGGTTCTGCTTGGCCCTGAATCCTCTCAGCACATTACTGGAGGATTCAGGTCTAGGCTACCGGTTGAGGAGAGATGGTCAGGTGATATCTCACCTTCTTTACATGGATGATCTGAAACTCTTTGCCCCCAACAAATTGCGACTGATGGAGTTACTGAAACTAACTGATTCTTTTAGTAGCGCCATCAGGATGGAATTTGGTGTGGACAAATGTGCAGTCATGTATGTAAAGAGAGGAGAGATTATGGAATCCGAGGGAATTCAGCTTTCGGATTCCATACACCTCAGATCCCTTTCCTCGACCGAAAGCTATAAATATTTGGGTATGTCGGAAGCGTTAGGCATTAACGTAGCTGACATGAAGCAATCGTTGAAGGAGCGCTTCTTCGGACGCCTGAAGAAGGTTTTAAGTAGCCTTCTTTCAGGTGGGAATAAGGTGCGCGCCTTCAACGGTTGGGTCATGCCGGTTTTAATGTACTCTTTCGGCATACTCAAATGGACTCAGACCGAACTTGACGCATTAGATAGGAGAGTTCGTACATTGCTGACCGCAAATCGGATGCATCACCCACGATCATCGGTAATGAGACTGTATATCCCGCGGAAGTGCGGGGGTCGAGGCTTTTTAAACGCGAAGACCTTCCACAACCGCGAGGTGTGCAGTCTCAGAGAATATTTTTTAAAAACCGATGTGGGTATGCACCGAGATGTGGTCGCAGTGGACAAGGGACTCACCCCGCTGTCCATGGCTAACGAGAACTGGCGCAAACCTGTGGTACTTACTGCTGATGACCGCAAGGTAGTATGGCAAAGCAAGGAGCTTCACGGGCGCTTCTACCGGGCTCTTCATGGGCCCGATGTAGATTTTCTAGCGTCCGTGTCCTGGCTACGTTTTGGCGACCTCTTTGGGGAAACTGAAGGTTTTGTCTGTGCGATTATGGACGAAGTTATGTTGACGAACAACTACCGGAAATATATTATGAAGGATGGGACGGTTGACGTGTGTCGGGCATGCCATCGTCCGGGTGAGTCCATCAGACATATTATTTCTGGTTGTTCTCGTCTAGCTAACGGCGAGTACTTGCACAGACACAATCAAGTAGCTAGGATTATTCACCAGCAACTTGCCTTGAAATATAAACTTTTGGAGTCGGAGGTACCGTACTACAAGTATGTGCCCGACCCAGTTCTCGAAAATGACCATGTAACGTTATACTGGGATCAGTCTATCATCACTGACAGGACTATTGTTGCCAATAAGCCTGATATAGTGGTGATGGACCGATCAGCGCGCCGCGCAATGATAATCGATGTTACCATCCCACATGACGAGAACCTCGTGAAAGCTGAAAAAGAAAAACAAATAAAATATCTTGATTTAGCACACGAGGTTGTCGATATGTGGCATGTGAACTCGGCTATCATTGTGCCGATAGTCGTAACGGCCAATGGCCTTATAGCCAAGAGTCTGGACGACCACCTGTCCAAACTTTCGCTCGGCGGTTGGATCAAGAGCCTGATTCAGAAGGCAGTACTCCTCGATACGGCTCGCATTGTGAGGAGGTTCCTGTCTCTGGAGCCCTAACCACCGGTAGCTTGGACCCTGCTCCCGTCACCGGTGGACGACTATTTTTTATATTTTTAAATGTTTTTTTATGAGTTTTATATGAAATATTTAAAAATGTAAATTTTATGTGAATAAATAAATAAAGGAAATAATAATAATAATAATAATAATATTTATTTTCACCACAAAAATTAAACAATAACATATTACATGACTGGATAGGCTTAGTATACATTTTTAATATGGAATCCTCTGTTGCCGAACTAGGACGGAACCTGTATCTCGGCAAGCAGTGCCATCCCCTAACAGATTTCACTAATTATTCCTGAGATTCACATCTACATTACATAGCTCATATTACATTCAATAAAACAAATAATAATAAAATTTATACAAATAAATAAAATTGGAATTGATAATTATTTAAAGAAAAATATAAGATAAGTGGAAAGATTTAAGTACCGCATATGTATATAGGTGTTTTCGTGTATCTGTGTGTGTGTATGTGAGTGGGTGTGTGAGTGAGTGTGTGTATGTGAATCTGTGTGTATGTGTTTCTTTGCTTTTGTGCTTATGGTACCGAAAACCAACTGTAAAGCGTCTTTTAATTTTGAGTTCTTAGAAGGTCTTCAGTTTCCTCATAAGAAAGACTAAGGAGATAGTTATGAATTTTCTTCTTACAGTGCAATTTATTGAGTGGATAGATGTTTAGAATTTTATTTATTTTATTGTACATGAGGGGGGCTATAAAAGTAAAGAATTTTTTTATGAACGCTGTTTTCGGTTTGTACGACCGAGAGCACACTTCATGTTTCCTACGCTTATTTGTTGTACTAGGATCGTATACTAGTGAGCAGTGTTGTCTAAGGAGAATTGTTTCTATGAAAATTTGTCTTACGGTTGTCACTTGACAGTATTGATATAGATCTCTTGTTGGAAACAGTATTGGTTTAAAAGTTGAAATTTTTAAAATGGCACGCTGTGCGATTTCCAAACTCTTTAAAGTAGTTTTTGGGGCGCCCCCCCATGAGGAGATACAGTAAGAGATGATAGATTGACACATCGCATAGTAAATTTGTTTTAAGAGAGTCGCATCTGTTATATGTCTTAGGTTTTTAAATATATAAATGAGTTTGCGAACTCTGGATGCTAGTACTTTTATGTGTGGCTTTAAGCTGAGATGACTGTCAACTGTAATACCGAGATACTTTACATTCTTCACGCATTCCAGCGGTTCACAGCTGCAGTTGTTTCTACTTGTACACTTATGGGGAATTATTTGAAGTGTCTCACTAATATCCGGATTGTTTCGGATAGAAAAGGTGAGATATTTAGTTTTCTCAATGTTTAAAGTCAACACATTTTCAAACAGCCAATGTTGTACCACATCAAAACCATTTTGGGCAGCATAAAAGACTTCATTCCAAGTATCAGCAGAGAAAAGTAGAGCGGTGTCATCAGCGTAAGAGATTACTTCACAATTTGGTATACTTAGGTTTGTGAGGTCATTGATGTATACCAGGAATAGAGTAGGTCCTAAAATGCTGCCCTGTGGGATTCCAAACGATACAGACAGTTCATCGCTGAAATGGTTATCGACTCGTACAAGCTGGTAACGCCCGGATAGGTAGCTTACAAAAAGCTTAAGCTGTGCACCACGTACGCCAAGGTTTTCTAGCTTCTGTATTAGGATCGGAACAGAAATTGTATCGAAGGCTTTAGCGAGGTCTAAAAAGACCGACAGGCACTTCTGTCCTTTATCCAATTTTGTGGTTACATTAGTAGTTAGCCTAAGCACAGCTTGATCAGTTGACTTGCCCGCGCGAAAACCAAATTGATTTTCTGAGAGAAGCTTGTTCGTCTCGAGATAGTTTACTAGCCTCGTATTAATAATCTTTTCTAGAATTTTGGACAAAGATGGCAGGATCGATATTGGTCTATAATTACTGAAATTCTTCTTATTACCACCTTTGCCTATCGGACGAACAACAGATTTTTTGAGTGCTTGAGGAAAGGTGCCTGTTTCAAGACATAGGTTAAAAATAAATGTTAGTGGCGGGTCTATGAAGTTTTTAAATTGTTTTAATAGTTTGTTAGAGATATTGTCCCATCCAACCGAACATTCAGTCTTCAGGTTATTTATGTGACCAGCTACTTCTTCCTCAGTAGCCTCCATTAAGTAGAAAGAGTGTAAGGGGGGTTTATTTTTTTGTTTACCGACTATGTGCTTGTCACCATCGAGACTGTGTAAGTTAGTATTTTTTTTCAGCCAGCGACCGTCCTACGCTTACGAAGTAATCATTCATTGCATTTACAGACAACTGAGGAGAGTGACAGACTTTCAATAACTCGGTGGGAGGATGATTATCTTTTTTCGTATTAGTGACAGTTCTTATGACATTCCATAATTTTTTGGGGTTGCTTCTAGCCACTTCAACTTGATTTTTATCGTAAGCTCTTTTTATTTTTTTTTAGGATTTGGTTACAATAATTTCTGTAACGAGTATATGTAACTTTCGAAATCTCGTTACTCGGGGTCTTTTTGCATTCCTGATGTAACCTATCCCGATTTTTTATGCATCTCAGTAAGCCCGGCGTGATCCAAGGTTTTATAATCTTTTTACGTCTTGGTTGTGTTATTGAGTGAGTTTGTGTTCTTTTGTAACGCTGACTGTATGTTTGTTATAAGGTAATTTAAGGCAATTTCTGGGTCTTGTGTTTGGAATACTGGATCTAGGTCAATACTGAGGATTTCTATACTAAGGCTGTCTTCGTCTATCTTTTTTATTGTTGACGGGATGTAACGACGTGGTTGCTTTAGATCCATGTGTATAAGAACTGGGTGGTGGTCTGTCAGATTCGTTTGTGGTACAAGAGTAATACATTCATTTTTGGTTTTAAGTAGAACGTGATCAAGACATGTACCACTTGCATCACGAGTGACCTCAGTGTGGGCCGGCAAGAGACCATGAGTAGCAGCCAAAGTAAGATATTTCTCTCCTAGAAGGTCAATTTTGTTAGAGTTGATTGCAATATTCATGTCACCACTTATAATTATATTATTAAACGACTTTATGTCAGTCAAAATATTATTCAGTGATTCAATAAAAATGTCTATATTTTTGTATGATGGAGATCGATATAAAGAAACAACCGCTAAGTCATGATCTTTTTTAAGCACAACGCAGTTACCCTCTTCGAAGTTAGGCTCTTCAGCAACAAACGTTAATTGCTCCCTGTAGTACACGACGACACCATCGTTTTGTTTCCGGTTTCTCAAAGAAGCAAACGATCGGTAACCCGCCAGTACAGGTACAAAGCTAACATTTTGAAGCCAGCATTCCGTAAGCACAAGCACGTCGCATTGAACCTTAAGCCTTTGTAACATCGCTTCCAAACCCAAAAAATTACAGCTTATGCTGCGGATGTTCTGTGTCAGGACGGTGAACCCATTCTTAGTTGCCGTTAATAATTCATAACAATTGTCCAGATCACAAGATAGAGCCTTAGAGACAGTCAAATTATCAATATTTTTTGCTGAGTCAATCAGATTATCGAATTTTAAATAATAGTAAATATATGTCAAAGAAACTAGATCTAAAACGTTTAAAGATGTGGAAAGGCTTAATCGACGAAGTGTGGTTGTCGGTAAGTACAATAATGTGTTGTTTGTGTGGTATATTTGTTATTGTGTAATGAAGTGAGTTTATGTGTATGTATGAAAAAAGTACAAATGGTTTTCTATGCGGTCTTATCATGCAAGCAAGATTATTTTGGTACAATAAATTATTACAAACAAGCGAGGTAGTTTTAACAATATTATGTAGGTACACATGCAAAATTAACAGAAACATTAAGTTTTTACGAGAACAATAAACGATTAGTCATATGGCGTTTCTCAGTTTATCCAAGTCACTGTCAGTGTTTATGCGGATTTGGGCAAATTCTACCGATTTACGGAGATATACTATCCCGTGAGAGGTCCAACAAAAATCATACCCATTTGCTTTTTGGAACTGTCTTGCCTAATAATATAAACGTTGAGCCTTATATGTCAATGTTTCCGAGACATAAATAGGTTGTGAAGGGGATTGTAGACCAACATGGGTGGTGTTAAGCTTTTCCTTCTTGTCTTTAGATTTATTAAATTTTTTAACACCTTTTATTACTCTATCCTTCGTAATTACCGTACTTAGGTCAATTATGATCGGATTTGAGCTATCCTTAGACTTTGTTCTATATATGTCTCTAATATCTGATAGTCCTATGTTAATATCAAGGGTCTTTCCCATGCTTACCACCATGTCACAGAGTTGATCCTTTGTCTCGTCATTCATTTTAGGCACATTTCGGATCTCTATGCCGGTTGCCCGGGATTTGCGCTCCAGATATTCGACTTTTTCCTCCAACTGGTATATGGTCTTTTTATCTTCCTTCCGTTCCAACTCAAGTCTAGAGATATGCGACAAGAACTCGTCATATTTGCTGGACATTACTTCCACGCTTTTCTTTAGTTCAGTATTTTGTTCTAGTATATTGTTTATTTTGTAGATTAGGTCTTCAAATCGACCCTCTTGTTGTTTTTAAAACGACGAGAAGACACTCATCGTTACTGAGCCTATATTTTTATCGTCGCCATCTAGCTTCCGCTTCTTACGTTCAGTTAAATTAGTTGCCATTCCCGACAAGTCAGGTACTGATGAACCTTGGGACAGTTGAGTATCACTAGCTGTTAGTCGTGTAGGCGCTTCATTTGAGCGTTTACCATCTATCGGCATCGGTAGCGGGGAGGCGGGGGGAGTGCGGTGAGCAGGCATTTTCACTGGTAAGTTGTTAACTCTAACACCAAGGTACTCCTGCCACAGACAATTTATTGCGGTAAACAATGGATAGTACTTGCGATTCTCTGTGGTTTCTTTATAAATGTGATTAAATGTTGTATTTTTATCTCCCAAAAAGCATTGCACGTTGTGGGGTTCGAACTCGAGTCTCAATCTCGTCGACGGCTGCGGGCGCGCTGCTTACACCTCTCGACCACCGGAGCTGTTACTAATATCGCGAATTAGGCAATGTGTTACCACTGTTACTCAGGATAGACGAGTGTCATTGACCCGTACAAAGGTCAGCTACCTCGACACTGAGACAAAGAGAATTGTAACGAACACTTTAAAAACTTTGCAAATGTTTTTGTTTGTATCTCTGTTAATTGTTTATGCACTGTTTTCGTTTTTTCACAGATTGCTCCTTTTGTTATGGTGCACGTATTGGTGTAACTTTAGCACTGTTTATATGGTTTAAGAACTTTATTTCTCAAAAAGAATTACATTCACTTATATGAGAAAAAAACTTATTTCTAAATACATTAGCGACGCGACGGTTACACAACAAAAAAATAAATAGAAATAAAATAGGTTAGATTAGAACACTACCCGAAGATAGCTTAAAATTTTAAATCCGCTAAAATGTGTTTCTTTAGAGATTTTTTAAAAGTATACATGGACTTTTGATCTTTAACATTCCGAGGCAATTTGTTATAAAGCTGTGCTCCTTCATACAGAATAGTACTCCTGCCGTAGTTTGTTCTAGGGGCCCGCAACGCTATGTCATTTGCTTGTCTAGTTCTGTATCTGTTTTTTATTTGTGATTGTTTTGTAAGAGTGATTTGTGTGTGTATGTTTTTGTTTAAAATTTTATGTACAAGTATACAAGTATTATACCTATATATCTGTGAAATATTCATGAGCTTTATGTTATTGTAAAGTTTTAGTGTAGGTGTTCGGTAGTTGTATTTAAAGAGAACTTTAATAACTTTATTTTGAGCTGTTTGCAAGACTTGTAGGTTGGATTTATAAGTACAGCCATACACTTCAATTAGGTAGTCCAAATGAGGTTTCACCATGGAGTTATAAATTATATAGCAAACTTGTGGTGGAAGACAACGAACAATGCTGCGCAATGCGCCTGTTAAGGAAGAGAGCTTATTTCTTATTTTCTCGATATGCGCTTTCCACGACAAGTCACTATCCAGTACAAGTCCAAGGTATTTTTCTGCTTTTGATTTTTCTAGGATTTTACCATTGAGGCTAAGAGTGTGTGGTGTTTGTATTTTTTTTATTTTTAGCAGCCAATATTGTGTACTTTGTTTTATTCGTATTAACTGTCAGTAAATTGCACTGGAACCAATCAAACAATCTATGTAAGTCATCTTGTGCCTGTTCCATAAGAGTATCAATTTTATTACCAAAATAGAACAGACTTGTATCATCAGCATAGAGTGACACATCGCCTCGTAGTCCTAAGTCTGTAATATTATTTATATATACTAAGAACAGCAATGGGCCTAGAATAGAGCCTTGGGGTACTCCACATGTAAACAATTGGGGGCTACTTTGACAGTCATCGATTTTTACCACTTGAAATCTATCCATCAGGTACGATTTAAAGATTTGGTATGCTACTCCAGTAACACCAATTGCCTTCAGTTTCTTTAGCAGCAGTTCATGACTTACAGTGTCGAAGGCTTTCTTTAGATCTATAAACAGACCCAAGGCCAGTTGTTTCCGATCTATGTTGGTTTTAATTTTGGTGACGAGATCGACAGTAGCCGACAAGGTGTTCGATTTTGGCCGAAAACCATACTGTTTATCGGTAAGGAAATTTATAGAGACTAAATATTTATGTAATCGGGTATATAAGATTTTTTCAAAGACTTTTGATATAATAGGGAGTACAGAAATGGGACGATAGTTTTCAACATTTGATTTACTGCCACCTTTATGTATCGGTGTAACTTTGGCAATTTTCAGACTATTAGGGAAAGTTCCATCTAGTAAACAAGAATTTATGCACTTACTTAAATTATTCTTAATAAGGTTTTTGACACATTTTATTGTCTTTGCATTAAGTCCGTCTAAACCAGCACTGGTATTGACTTCAAGATCATCTATAATTTTTGCTACTTCACTAGCGGTAGTTGGTGTAAGCTCTACTAATTGACTATTTGTCTGATTCTGTGGAAGTGTATTTGTTAAGTTATTATGGTATTTACTAGGGATATCATTTGCCAACTTAGAGCCTATTGTCGAAAAGTAAGTGTTAAAATGTTCACATACTTGTATTTTGTTCATTGGAAGGCCATCAAGTATTTCCGGAGCACAGCTAACCTTTGTTTTATTACAGGTGAGGTTATTTATAAGAGTCCACATTTTTAGGGGATTTTTAGAACAGTTACTAAACTCTTTTATGTAATAATTTCTCTTAGTATTTTGAATTCTCTCTGACACTTTGTTTCGAACACAAATAAAAGATTCTTTAATTTTATCATCCTTAGGATTTTCTTTCATCTTTTTCCATTCTTCATTTCTTTTGTTTATATCCAATAGCAGGTCTTTATTAATCCAATCTGTCTTTTTTGCATTCTGTATTTTAGTTTTAATTACTTTATTTTTGTTTATATTTGATTCTAAATATTTTTTAAACGTAGTGTAGTCATTATTTACATTTTCATAGTTGATTTCTTCTAAAGTTTTGTATAATTGTGAGTAGTTGACAGCTTCGTACTGAATTTTCTTCGGAGGCTCAGGCTCGCATCTTTTTATTTCAAAAACAATTTGTTTGTGGTCGGACATTGCAGATTCGACAAGGGCCAACCGGAAACAATTTCCATTGTCCTTTACATTTGTAGATACATGATCTAGTATTGTTTTGCTAGTCATTGCTTCTCGAGTACAATACTTTTCTTTTTCGTTTACTATACTTAAACTATTTTTTGGAAATAAAAAAGCTCGCGAGTACAAATAGCACGTCTGCTCGACACAACGACCGGGCGGGGGGGGAATATTATACAGACAATAAACAAAAAAAAAGACAACAGCTAGTTACTTATGAGGCTTGCCCATTCCCCAATAAATTCTCACTATCTAGGATTATTTTGGACAAGTCTTTATGAAAAGAGTCCAGTTCATCCTGCTATCTCGACCTGGGCCTGACTATGTTACCAGCTATGTAAAGAGACAGATTAGATTGATCATCTGGCAAGAGACTTGTCCACCCCAACTCCTATCTAGCGTGTATTGTGGTATGGACTCTGTAATAATACGTATATGTACTTGAGCGTTAAACTAGTCTAAGTATTTTCAAACCAGATACAATCGTTTAACAATCAGAACACCCCACTTATGTGTCAGAGGACATAGGCCTTTACTCTAGAGCGGGATACGGGCTCTTAATAACAATACCTCAAATGTGGGCCATCACACTCTGAATAAACGGGTTTTTCAGATGATTTGGAAATCCCCAACTACATATAGGTTTGAAAATGTAGCTCCTATTTAAGAGATCACATGACTAGGTCACAATTCGAACGTTTTCTAAAGACATTTTGAATGTTTAATGTAAAAGTTGATTTAATTCTTTAGCTATTATCCATTTCCACCTTGAGGAATGCCACAGAACTTTGGGGAATACCGTCAGAGGAGCTAAATAAAGGGTGTAAAAGTACCCTTAACGTAAACGAAGGGCACTTATTCTCCCTGCCACTGCGATTATGTGTTTGTTCTAGACCATACTTTGGAACCCCCTAGTTACGGAGATATTGGGGGTCAAAGTTCCAAATTTTGCACAGCTGTTTTTGTAAATACTAGTTTTTCAGGTTATAACTTTACTTAAATTACCTCCATGACCCTTTTACTATTCAAAGCATCCACTAGCATAATGTTCTAAGAGTGCTACATTGAGTTTTCCAGTAAAATGAGATTTTAGACCCCAAAAAAAAGTTGTTTCCCTGCAAAAACTTTTGCGTAGGGGTACTTAGTTTGATGTACAGAATGCTTGGTTGACGTATGTGTGAAGGGTTAATTAACACCCTATAAAGACGGTAACAATAACTTATTACTTACATAGACTATTTTCAATAGTTGCTTTTTTTTCATCAGGGAATTTAGACTGTGAATATTTAATTTAAATTCAAGCAGAGATAAGTGCGTTATTGATCGATTGAAAAAAATCCTGAAGAAAAAGAACGAATACATACACACATCAAAAGTGTCTAGGGATCAAGCATTTTTATGCGGATTTCTTGAGATTGAGATGTGGCTTTGTGATAAATTTATGATTTTATAAATTTATATGGATCCTTTTTGGTGCATTTCATAATTTGAATCAGGAACTGTGAATCAAATTCGAGTAAAAGATGAAAATCAGCTGTCAAAATTTTCCCTATAAAAACATACAACGCATTGAAGACATTATTAGTGCTACTGTTTCCCTACTACTGATTAAAACCAACGTTATTATGGAGCGGCGACGTCATTTAAGCAGGGAAGAAATGCTCAGAGCCGTGGGAATGATAGAAGCTGGTTCCCGGCAACGTACTGTGGGTTTAGCTCTGAATACAAGTCAGTGTTATCAGTCGACTTTTGACACGTTACCGAAGCACTGGTACCGTGGCTGAGCGCCATGGAGGACGGTATCGCTGCACCACACGGAGACAAGACCGATACATTCAAATCTTAACTCGAAGAGCTCCAACAATAACCGCCATGATGTTAGCCGTGAGGCTTCATCACTCTTCAGGGAACTTAATTAGCGACCAAACAGTCAGAAACCGCTTGCATGAAGTGAACCTTCATTCCCGAAGACCGCTACGGGTACCACCTATAGCAATGCACAATCGTAGGATTCGATATCAATGGGCTCTTGAACACAGAAATTGGGCAGAAGAACAATGGCGTTTCGTGTGCTTTTCTGATGAGTCTCGTTTTGGTATGAGACCGGATACAAGACGTATACGACACTGGAGAACCCCTGGACGCCAACAGCGATTAAAATCCTGCCAGGAAGTCCATCCTTATAGTGGTGAAACCATCATGGTATGGGCGGGTATTTGGATCGGCGGAAGAACTGAGTTGATTTGGATCAGAGGCAACCTCAACGCTCAAATTTATGCTGAGACGATTGTATCAGACGTCATCGTTCCTCTACAAGTGCAAATCGGTCCCTTATTTCAGTTAATGCATGATAATGCACGACCGCACACCGCAAGAGTTGTAAGACAGACTCTCGCCGCAGCTAACATCAATGTCCTGCCCTGGCCTGCTCAGTCGCCAGACTTGAACCCGATTGAGCATGCATGGGATATGCTACAGAGAAGAGCTCTGCCGAATATGGAGGGTATCCAGTCGCAAGAAGACCTTTTTTTGTTGTTGCAACGAACATGGGCGGCCATTCCACAGCGTGATTTGGATGAACTCATTTTGAGTATGCCAAACCGATGTTCTTGTGTTGTTAGTGTTCGCGGTAGAAACACGGATTATTAATTGTTTAAGTTACCCAATAAAATTTTAAAGAAAACTGTTATTTCAGTCTTTTTTTCGAACTTTAATGTTAGTGGTTCAAATGTCAAAAATCCCTTTATTAGGAAAATGGCAAATTTCTTTATTAATGCAAAGGTGACTTGGTTTATCGTTACTGTGACAAACGAAAACACTTTATTTGATGAATCCTTAAAGAAAATTTTAATTAATATCAATCAGGAGAAAAGTTATTGCAAAAATATATGTTGATCCCTAGACACTTTTGATGTGTGTATTATATAAGATAAGTGCGGGTTGGTAGATGTTATATTATTATTCTTAGATTTTTTTGGTTCTAAGGCATGCCGGTTTCCTCACGATGTTTCCCTTAGCCGTTTTGAGAGCAGTGGTGTTGAATTAAATTACACAAAGTAATGCGTCTGCCTGGGTTCGAACCCACGACTAACTTTTTGGAAGTCGGGGCCGCCACCACTGGGCCTGCTCTATTAAATATATAATGACTGCAAACGAAAAACTGATAACACAATTTTCCTCAACATCTAATTATGGTACTTTTCAGATATATTAGTAAGAAAGGCATTATTAAAATTGTTTCGAAGATGAGTTTCGTGTTTCTCGTGAAGTTGGCAATCAACAGGTTCTGAGTATCGCAAGGCGATATGCCAAAGTAATAAGCTTGAGAGCTTGAAATTCTTGAACATTTCATAACTTACTTTTCACCCTTGTAAATTCAAAACCGTTTTATTATAAAATAGGAGTAATTCGGGTGTCGTGTGGTATGCGATGCGGAGGAATGAGATAAAAGTCGTGAGAAACGTTTTGAGTATGAATGTGAATGTATAAGACATAAATTATTAAAATTAAAATGTATATTTGACACTTAATAATACATGTCATAAGTACAGTCACAAAAAGAGAGCACACAGGTGTATTGTCACAAATGAGATCCTAACCCCAAAACAAGGCCTGGACCTGTATTTTAGGGTTCAGCGTTCAGCCATGGGTTCTATTTACGTCTAGTATTTACAGCATTTGAGAGTGTCAAGTTGACATCGAAGATTGGGCCAGTAAAAACAGTCAGGGGCCAATCAATTTTCTCATTGAACAATATAGAGCAGCGTGTTTCTTGATTTTAGTTAAGCAATCTTTTGACTGTTTCCTCAGGGATTTTCTTATAGTCATCTTTTAAAGGTGTCTTAAATTAAATTTAAGACAGTAAAATCATGCTTAATAATAAACATGCAATGGCAATGGTGTTAAGGACTTAACTGCCGCACTCAGAGCTTTAATGATTGCTTAGGCCAACACTAAGTAAAGGTTTTGACAGTTTTGGCATACAAAAGTATGTCAAATCGTTACTTAGGGGCGGCTTCAGTAATCCTTAAATATCTCTGAGTACCGCAGTATAAGTTGTAAAAAGAGTGCCTACGGGGCTACGCGCTACGCCGTAGTAAGTACATCCTTTTTTCGTAGCATTGTAGCGAGCCCTCATTTTTGGAAAAAACAATGAAAATACATAAAAAAAACTCAAAACTCAAAATTTTACGCTATTTTCTGTACAATTCTCCTTTACTAGTCCAACAGAGAATAGTGATCGGCATTCCACGGAATCCATTGTGCTCCAATTCAATACGAATTAGTCGTAGGTAAGTTGAAATCCGACTCTATTACCAAACACACGCGTGAGTAGGTATGTCGCAACTATGGGCGCGTTTGAATGTGCTAATAAGCTCTGAAAATACACGAATTTCGCATGGTTATGTGAAATATTCCGGTAGATCAGGTCTATCTGACGTTGTTGAGAGATAGACGATTCGGTTGTAGGAGATTTCGCGGAAATAAGGGATGACGGTTGAAGCAGTGGTGGCCCAGTGGTGGCGGCCACGACTTGCGATCAGTAAGTCCCCCGTCGAGGCTTCGGGTTGTTCAGAAGTTACCGCGGCCTCGACATATAGGGCTAAGAAGGAACATTTGTGGTTTTTAGTCAGTAGAAGTCTGACACTCGCTCTCGCTCTGCCCAAGAGCTGGAGGGGTTATTTCATGATTTTCCACCCGCCAAAAAAAAAGTGCGTTATTTATTTCATCACCAGTCCTCTAAAAACGGTGAAGGAACTAATCGTGTGGAAACCGTCATGTCTAAGAACCCAAAAATTCGAAGTCATTTGTGACATCTGCCAACTCGCACTGGGCCTGCGTGGTGGATTATAGCCCATCCCTCTCCTAGAGAGGAGGCCTGAGTCCCTGCAGTGGGATTATTATAGGTTGATGATGAGGGATAGCGGAGGGAATAATATTCGCAACTAGGTGGCTAGACGATCTCATTAAAGTGGCCGGAAGAAATTGGATAGTCAAGAAACGAATCCTCCAAAAGTGGAGATATTTGGAGAGAGAGACCTACACTCAGCATTGGGTGGTCAAAGGTTGAAGTAGAAGAAGAAGAGGTAATCATTCACGGGATTACTCATAAGTACTCTAAAGTAACATAACAAGTAGTCTAGCCAACCGAACAGACAGATGTGTTGCTGGGGAGTTTGTTCAGCCACTTCTTCTTTCCCGCTAAAACACTAGAAAGTGTCGAAGGACGTTGTCGTTTTGGGGGACTGTCTCATGTAAATAAGTAAAGCAAAGTAAATTTTGACGTTCGAAAAGTGCTGTTTATCAGCCTAGTTTGAATAAATGAGTTTTGATTCTGATTTTGAAAGTTGAAAGAAAGTCAAATAAACATTGTGTGATAGCAATGTTTTCCTGCTCTATTTCGCCCAGAGACCAGTATCGCCATATTTTCATCTTTAAGGGACTCTTTTAATATTCCTGATACGAGTTTATTCTACATCAATAGACCTTTACTCCCCTACCCCCTTTTCCTTACTTCTTACTATTACAGTAGAGCAAAGTTATAATTATTATGTCTTTCAGAATTAACACATAGTTTTCAAAGTGTTAGCATAACTTTACCCCGTTAGTGTTCTGTTACATACCTACAAGCAAATCAAATCAAAATCATTTATTTCAAGTTGGCCAGTTACAGGCTCTTTTGAATAATAGCTAATAAACTAAACTACAGTCCCACTCACAAGGCATAATAACTGTCAGTGTACTGTAGTTGCCGATTCCAAAGCGTTGGTCTCATGAGAAGAATGGCAAGAAACTTCATGGATACTCTTTTAAATCATAATATTGTTACAAAACTTTGGTAACATCATTCATATCGAGATTGGTATATTATCATGTGAGAACGATGTAGCAAGTTGTGCACGATAAGTGTCGACAGTAAAGCCAAAACGACGATTTAAAAATAATATAATAATTCAAACAAGCCCTGGCAACTAAGAGGTGACCAGTCACAACTGACAGCACCCGTTCACGAGCATGACGCATGGATCAGCCACCATTCCACTCAACCATTTTAAGGGGAACGAAATGACCCGACACACCCGCCACCATCAGCGAGACATTTAAGTGAGCATGACACATTCTCAATCGCCAGGGCATATCCAAGTCAAATAAAAAATAGAAAAACAAATGTAGGTTTCCAGAGAATGACAGCTTTCTAGTACATAGTACTCACACAATATGTGCTATGCGACTATATAATACTAAAGAGATTGAATTTATACATTGCAAAGATAGTTGTACAATCTTCTTCTTCTTCTTTCTTCTTCCTATTAAATGCTATTCATTTAAGCGTCCTGTCCTTGTGGAGCAGGACCGGCATTGAGCCAAGCATTTTTATCAGCGATATAATCGTCTAACTTGTAATATGCTTGCTTGCATAGTGTGCGTTTGATACACGTTTTAAATTTCGTCTCATTCAGTTCAAGAATGCTTTGTGGAATTTTGTTATAGCATCTCAAACAGTACCCCATGAAAGATGAGTCTGCAGCAGAAGTGCAATACGCCATTTTGAAAGTTACTACGTCAATTAGGCCCGGTTTACACCAAAGCGGAGACGAACAGAGCGAAGAAGAGATGTGCGAACATTGATCAATCACATTAGTTAAAATTGTGGTCTTTTTCGTCTTATCTGTGATTGGTTGAATTTGGCACAAATCTCCTCTCCGCACTGCTAGTTTCCACTTTGGTGGTAACCGGGCCTAACAAGGTGCCGAATGTTTGCAACAACGAATACTGCGACAACAAAAGTACGCAGCAACGCATACCGTAACAACGAAGCCTAACTGACTGACCTATTAACTAAGCTAAAAACACACGTTATACAGAGAGTTCACTACAAAGATTTTTTATGTACGAACGAAAAATAAAAAAAAAAGATTTCAGCGTGTGTAGTCACGCAAGTCCCTGGAGAATGCCAATTACTGGCGGGGTCGGAAATCAGGAAATTGGTGGAAATTGTGCTCCAAGATTTTTTCTATATAAACATCCACGACAGAAGAGTGTTGATGTTTATTTGGTAAACACGAATATAGTATAACATTACGCTTGTAATCCAAAGGGTTAGGGCACAGGTGTAGGTACCCAATATAATAGTACACCTTTTCGACGTTTACGTTTAAGTTCCATGTGTACCATCAATCGGACACAAATCAAGGCCAACTACTGAAAATAATAACACTTTACCCGGAAATTTGACCCAGGACCTCCTGCTCATCAGCAGCGCATACGACCACTAGGAAAACGAAACAGTCAACATACATTTTTCATTTCCTCACATTAGTACATTATTAATTTTGACAAAATTTTGAAATCTAATATGTACCTACTTTACAGTCGAGTAAATAGGCTTCTTCTGGGATAGCTTGTTTCCATCGTCAACCTCATCTTTTCTTTTTTTTTTTTTGGCGGGTGGAAAATCATCAAATAACCCCTCCCGCTCTTGGGCAGAGCGAAAGGGAGTGTGAGACTTCTACTGACTAAAAATCACCCATGTTCCTTCTGAGCCCTTTATGTCGAGGCCGCGGTAACTTGTGAACAACCCGCAGCCACGACGGGCGTCGGACCTTGCGGGCCCCTCCTTTGTTGCTGACATCTCTTTGAGGCGCGCGTGGAACACAAACGCGCCGTTGACACGGCCTGTCGTCGTCGTAAGACGGACGGATAGCGAGCTAGCCCATCACTCAGCGTCCACAGGCCCGCGTCTACGGTGGCCGGAAGTCATCACGTGGCCAACGACGCCCGGAGCGCCTCCCGCGGCGGCTGGGACGAGAGGTTCTCTCCCTCAACCTCATCTTAGCCCTTAGGGCAAGATTAGGGTATCTCATATGAAAAAATATATAAAGCAAAAAAAAATCTTAAAATAAAAACATTAGATTACCTATTACTTTCTTTGTCTTGTAATTACAATTTTACGTGAACGTGGCGACTTGTTCGGCCCACGCTTAGTCTGGCACTAAACATATCAAAGATGACCAAAACAACTTCTTTTTCTTTGATCTTTATTATCACTAAAACATTACATTTATATTAAGAACATCTGTTAATGGAAATTCTATCTATCTTGATGTTTTTTTTTGAGTTCACCATTTTCCTTGGAAAATGCCATTTAGATTTTTGTATTTTATTGGAAAAATACTCGTATAAGAACTGCCACTCGGGTCGATCTTTAGGTTAAGCTGCGCTTGCCTAGGTCGATCGGTGGATGGGTGACCGCCCATTACATACCGAGTTTCCTCCGTGCCTCGGAAAGCACGTTAAGCTGTTGGTCCCGGGTGCCATATATAGATCTTTGGCAGTCGTTACGGGTAGTCAGTGACCTGAAAGTCTGACATCCAGTCTTACCAAAGGGTATCGTATTACCTAGTATGAACTGGGTTGTGGAGGTCAGATAGGCAGTCGCTCCATGTAAAATACTGGTATTCAGCTGCATCCGGTTAGACTGGAAGCCGACCCCAATATAGTTGGGGAAAAGCTAGGCAGATGATTGGAAAAATACAAGAATGTTACTTGTGACGGTATCTTTATACGACATCACCACGAATACAATACCTTTATCAAAATTCGAGAAATTCAGTTAACAACTCTGTTGAAAAGAAACACTTGTAGAGTGCAGCTAGTTCGAAAAAAAGTTAGCAAGTGACGTTCTCAACACATCACACACGCAAGTCATCAACAAACTATTAGAATTAGCATATTAATGAAACAACAGTATTAAAAGTGTGTTATACTAGTTCGTGGTTATGCAAACGTTTTTCGCTTGGGCGGTGGCGAGGCGATGGGCGGGCGGGGATTCATCGCCAGTCTTCATGCACCCGCGGCCGGAGGTGCACGTCGCGTCGTTCTAGCAAACACCCTCCGACATCGCCGACTCGTCTGAGTAACAGACCTCCCCTGCCCCCCGCGGCTAGTCCTCCGCAAGGCGACAGAGGGGAACGTGGATTATCACAAAAGTACCCAGTGATTGGACGTCGTGATTGTCGAAAATTGACGTTTCACGAAAACTAGAGTTGTGTGTTTAATGTGTTTTTGTGTGTTGTGTGTGAATTAGGTAAGTGGGCGTCGTTTTTTATTATTATTATGTTATTTATTTTGACGTGTTGTTGTAGTCAGCTGATTGTTCGAAATTAAGTTTGAAATTGAGACGCTTCAAAGATTCATGTACAGAAATTGCGAGTAAATATTTCTTCTCATTCATGTCGTTGCTTTCGACGTTGTATCATTATTACGAAAAAACACTAAAGTAAAATAATTGGTAGCTTTTCTTGTGTCTCAAGTTCAAACGTTCGCACAGTGTAATCCCGCCAAAATTAATCCCAAGTCTTATGTCACTGTTGTTGGCGTATCCAAACAATATGTTGTATTATATTTTGTCATATATAGTTATGCAAAACTGTGGTAAACTCTCTTATCTGGGTGATAATTTATAACAATGTTCTCGGAAATATATTATATGCTGATATCACTGTTTTAGCTTGATTATACTTGTTTTTTAGGAAATGGGGAGGGTTCAACATAGAGTGGCAGTGAGAATAGAACGTTCCAGAAGCCATGACTTATTTTTTTTATTGTATGGAAGTTCGTTAGACAAACATACAAGACAAACATTCAGTCTTACCCAGTCCTAACTGGGTTTTGGAAGTCAGATAGGCAGTTGCTCCATCCATGTGAATTACTAAAATTCAAGTGCATCTGGTTGTTTTGGAAGCCGACCCCAACATATTTGGGAAAAGGCTATAAAATAACTCGATTCCCTATTTACAGAACATCTAGTTTCAGTGAATTAATGGATTTAAGAAGTTGATCTACCATTCCTCAATTTCAATAACACTATAAAGTAGCAATACCTCATCAGCTGTGTCATCTAACTGGCGAGCAAGACTTTCTGAGTTCGTAATCTGTCTGTTGCACTATTCTGACGAGAACTCAGTGCTATCACTGGCATCTTAGTTGAGAGATATTCTATCTAATGTGCAACCCAATTAATTAGTTTTATCTTTGTCTTTAAGATAAAACAAGACAAATAACATAAAACATAATAAAGAGCACAACACACAACATATGGTATCTTCTTATGGCTTAGTAATACATTGTATCTTCATTCGCTAATTTAACATAAAATGTAGGTTTTGCTAAAAGGCTACTTAATTTTTTGTACACAATTTAAAATGTGATCATTACTTACCTAGCTTTGTCCTAAATTGTTGTTGGGATCTTCCAGTCTACCTAGATGCAGCTAGTAATAGATAGCTAGATAATCACACTAATATTATAAAGGCGAAAGTTTGTGAGTGCGTGAGTGAGTATGTTTGTTACTTCTTCACGCAGAAACTACTGCACGGATTTGGATGAAATTTGGTGCACAGATAGTTTATAACTTGGATTAACAAATAGAATACTTTTTATCCCGATTTTATATTCCCGTGGGTTGTAGCAGGTGAAGCCGCTGAATATTTTTACCGACTGCCAATCTCTCCAGCCCGTAGCTTGTGTATTTGATGTCTTTGTACATTTTCCCAAAAGTCGGTGATCGCAGAAAGCTTTTCTGTAAGTAACTGAAACGTTTAAACGTGTACCGTAAACGTCTCAAAACTCTAACTTTAGAAAATGTAAAGAAAATAATACACAGTCGAGGTAAAACTCCAGTCTAGAATATCCGAGACGACTCAACGTCTCCGTGGTTATCTCAAAACATTCTAAGCTGTAATCGTGGATCGTGTGGAATGTTGAGCACTTAACTATTAAGGGATATCTTGGATTAAGAGTCGGTGAAGCGGAGAGTTCACGATTTACACAATACTAGTTTATGCCTGCGTCTTTGCCGTGTATGGATCGGGAATTCTCCCAGGAGAATGTTCAATTCAGGATAAAAGTCAGATGTTAAGAGAAAAGGTAAAATAAAGAAGGATAGGTCAACAGACAGGTAACCTAAGTTACTTTTGCATTTATTTTATTTCTTTGTAGTTTTGTCTTAGAGTAATATAACTTGTTTATGGTGAAGATTACCTTGCGCTTTGGTAGTGTTTGCCTAGAGAAGCTAAGACATTAGCTAGTAACCTTCGTGGATTTATTAGTAAAAAAACTTGTAAACTGGATCACAGACTAGAATTATCTGTAGGCAGTGACTGCTCAATTCATTCTAAACTCAAAACATTTTATTTCAATTAGACCATTACTGACACCTTTGAAAAAACTAAAAAGCGAAGCTTCAGTCACAGTCATAATGCATAATAATTATCTTGTGTAACTACTGATTCCAAAGCAGAAGTATGGACAAGAAACTCCATGGATACTCTAGTACTTATAAAAACCAACTGTCGCCGCTTGTCCCTGTTTCAAACATGGAAATCCTCTTAATTTTTCTTTTGAGCAATAGGAAGAGAAATTTTTTGAAGCCCTTGTTTGACAAAATACTTGTTTAGTTACTTACAGCCATCGCCAATCTATTTAAATCTTCGTTACTTAAACCTTTATATCTCCAAACCTTTCAAAGTCTAAGTACTTAAATTCCTTCTTGACAAGCAAGTTGCTCCGACGTTTTTAACTGAAGGGGGTAAGGCCACTTCAAAC
Organism: Diarsia rubi; assembly: GCA_932274075.1. NCBI lineage: Eukaryota > Metazoa > Arthropoda > Insecta > Lepidoptera > Noctuidae > Diarsia > Diarsia rubi. The sequence goes on from OW026429.1 coordinate 12,965,785, forward strand.
CGTTTTAGATTAAAATACTTATTTTGTTTTACAAAAAGAAACGAAACAGTCGGGAATAAAAGCGCTTTTCTATTGTTTTTGTACAAGTGGATGCAGTTTGAGTCAACAATCGGTTGGTTGGTTCTTGTTTTCTTGCTTTGAATTGTGTAACTATTTAACTTTAATTGAACGTTTTCGTATTAAAATTAAAAAGAAAAGGTAAGAGGGTCCTACGTTGAGAATAAAATGGAAATCGCTTGGAAATAGTTTAGTAGTTCAACAACTGTTTTGGTTGGGATTAATATGTTAATTTTTCGGTAGTATAAATAAACTCATTTAACGCTGATTCTAAACCACTTTGATTTCTGTATGACTCGAGTCCCCTAGGTATTTATCTGTAACTAGGCTTTAAGACATATAATTTATCTGTAACTAGGCTTTAAGATTTTAGAATAATTTTGAGGACATGTTTATTATACTTACAGAATCTTTATTTTAAAACCATACTTAGTTTACCTAATTAATTATGTGTATTCGAAATACCAACCAACGTGCCAAATTAAACACTTTTAATCCAATACTTTTGACATAAATTATTACTAACTATTCTATCTACCAGTGGTGGCGAACCCGACTTACGAACAGTAGGTCGTGGGTTCGAACCCAGGCAAGTGTTATTTATTTCATCACCACTGCTCTCAAAAACGGATCTAATTCTACACTCGATAGTTTCAGGATTTTGACTATCCTTGTGTTCTTACACTTCGTTTCTACTGATTTATACGAGTAGCTTATGGATCACTCCTTCGTCAGATTATTATTTTGTACTAGCGCTTCGCCTGCGACTTCGTTCGCAAAATTTATGATAGCTTGATAGAATTTGTTCCGGAAATTACTACCTACATACAACAAACATACAAATACCTCTTTATAATATTAGTAGACATTTACACAATTTCCACTTCATGGATCCCTCTCAACTCATATAAAACTATAGGTACTGTGTAAAAGAGTAAAGTATTTTTCGGAAAAAGATTCGTATTTTTTAATAAACAGGTCCGGCAGTAAATTACACATAGGTACAGCTGACAGTTACATCTGCTTAATTATTTATTACGTTTGCCAAATTAACTGCATGGCAAATGGAAAACATGCCCTTAGCCTTTAAATGTTTCTAATTATTTAACTGGGACATAATGGAATTAAAGAAGGTGGAAATTGTTATTTTATAATCGTCGACCATTTAATTATATTCTTCGGTTGAACTTAACTAGTTTTCAGTGTGCATATAAACAAGCAATAAATCAGGAATTGCTTAAAGAATTTGCTTGAAAATTTTGAAATTGTGAAGGTAAACATCGTGAGGAAACAAATGTCTTAAAACCAAAAATTTCTAGGACTGGTGAAGGGGATCGGACAAAAAAAAACGAATTAGTCCGTCAGATAGATTTTCAAAAAATATTGGACACGTATTTTTTCTTTTTTAACATAAACAAAAAATGAAGGCAATACAGTGCTTCGAAAACTCGTGAACTTTTCGAAAACGTCATATGATAGTACATTTTTTACTTACAAATGACGTCACAACCACATCTATTTTCGTCAATTTTGATTAATTTGATAAAACAAAAAACACGTATCCAATATTTTTCGATAATCTAACTGACGGACTAATTAGAATCATATTTTTTTGACTCAGTCCGATCCCCAATTCGCACTGGGCCCGCGTGGTAGATTATAGCCTATTCCCTCTCAAAGAGTGGAGGCCTGTGTCCAAGCAGTGGGAATATTAATGGGCTATGATTGATTAATTTTTATCTTAAAACGACACAAATGCACGTTAAAAACTCTTTTTATTTTTTACTGGTGATGATAGTACAACAATATTATTCCGAATCATATTTTGCTGACTTCCAAAAAGATCTTGATGACCGCCCAAACGTTTGACTTATCTCAATGTTCATTCATCCGATGTACCCCGTTCCTTTTGTAGTATTGTTCAGCGAACCTAACAAAAGAAATATACTTAATATACTTCATAAAATTCACTTATATTCCATTATCGAGGTCGTCAACCCTTTCATTGTTGGCAAAAGATTTTTTAAATCAATTTCCACGGAGATCGGGAGTATAAGAAAAAATGCGTATAGAATCTGTATTTTTGCATCGAATATTTGGAGCTTGTTTTGACACGTTCAGAAACCTTTTTACTGTTTAGTAATACCGTGAATGATGGGTTTATTCATAAGGATTTAAAAGGAAACAATGAAATAAAATGGAGGAAAACAAAATTCTGTCTTTTATTGCGAGTTTTTTTTTTCATAAAGGCTTATTGTTTGTTACGTCGTGTTCGTAAAAAGCTTACAATCTTTTAAAATTGTTAGCACATATGAATATGTGCTAAGAATTTAAAATTGCTTGCAATTTCTCATAATTTTTATAATAATGGTGTGTTACCGTCTGAGGCAGGTAACAGTTTAGGTAGGTAACAGTAGGTAACACACGTATAAACTATAGTCAAGTTAAAGAAAGTAAGTTAAGTAATTACCTACTTATGCAAATATTTTTATGAAAATTTAAACGAAGTTAAAACCGTCGAAGAAGACAAAGCTAAGAATGTAACTTTTGACAGTTTTAACTTCAAACAATTACCAAACTACAGACTAAAATTTGTATCATAAATAATGATTTTTACTCAAGTAAATATTTAGCAAGATGGCAAGTTTCTTACTTAGCTTAAAGACATAACAGAAATTCACAATGAGGTGTGATAATGTTTTCTAAGCAAAACATTTATATCGAATTGGAAACGACGGGATTCTATGAAACAAGGTATCTTCGAGAAAATTCAAGATATTTTCCTAAATACTACTACGTGTGTTCTACTACTCCAGTAATAATAAGAATTAATCGTTTTTTTTTTAATCTATTTTATATATATACAATGTGGATCTGGAACTACGACATTAAATTAAAACTAGCACTGTACTAGTCCATCGAAACATTTTAAAACACGAAGATTAGTAGTTAGTGGAAAATTTAAAAATTGCAATTTTCAAACAAAATAAATAGCAGAATCAACTGCATAAAAAGTAAACACGCTTTAACTACGAAAAGTCACTGACCTAGTGCGCGGGGTGCAGCGAGCGGCGGCGATGTTGGGCGTAGGTACTTTTTATCGGAGAACAACAAATCAGCGGCATAAACTCACTAAGTTGCGAGTTGTTAATTAATAAAAGATCACTGATTGAATAATTAATCACTTAAAACCTTATTTGAGGCATAATTAAACTAAAAAACTTACTAACTTAACCTAAATCACAAAACTAGCTACCTAATAAATGCCTAAATAACTAATATTACACTAACACCAATAAGTCACAGTAACCTATGCACTAATCCAAATATCATAAATCGTCTTTAATCACAATAACAACAAACTTTTCATAAAATCACGACAATGCGCGCGCGGCTCGTCTTGTGATAAAAAAAGTAGGCGTGTGCTCTCCTCAAAGGGCGCCGCTATGCACTGACTGACATAGTTACCGAGTCAAGGACTTTTTGCCGAAAAAAATTCCGCTCACACACACACTCGCAATTTTCTATGCACCACTAATGCATTATTTGCGTAAGTAATATTACTTTTTCTTTATAATTGTAGTATTTTGTGGGAGTGTGCGGGGCGCGTCAGAGTGGGATCGTATGACACCTTTCTCTGTCTTTCAAGCGTATTGAGACGTTGAGAATAGAATCGTAGGTTTTTGCACAGGTTCCTGACCTTACAATGTTTACCTATTATTACGGACTCCGATCTACATCATGTTGAAAAATAAGAAAATGAAAAATAATTTCCTGTGGCTAAAGTAGTCATTGGATTTGATTGATTTTTTGTATACGGGTCAAGAGCATGCCTTTCTTTACGTGGTTTAGAGGAATGTCAATCGTCCTGCTCCACATTGTATATATATATATATATATATATTTAAATTTATTATCGTGGACCTACATAATAAATAAAACTAGAAGCACATATCTATCGATAGCAAATATTCTTCGGTAGCAATAAAACCCTAAAGAATTCACCTACGTCTCAACCCGTATCGTAAGACATATGAAAAAGGACAGTCCAGTCGGTGACCCACAGATCTATCATTGGGACTGACAAATAACTTTCAGGGGTCCCCAATGACTTCTGTCTAAAGCTGCATTTACACGGTACGAGTTTATTCAACAATATTTTTTAGTACTGAACGGTCAAGGAAAACATCGTGAGACAACTGTATGTCTTAGACCCAAAAAAATCGAAGACATGTAACTTCTACCAGCCCGCAGTGGGCACGGTTGATTACAGCCCATCCCTCTCCTAGAGATGAAGAATCTGTCCTTTAATATATATTCTATTAATTTCGACAGTTGATGATCGGGCAAATTATTTTCAATCTTATACTTATTTATTGAATGCACAATGTACACAGCATACTTAGTTACACACTAACCTCAAAACTAGTGAGTACATGACCCTGTTAGGATGCAGCAAGATAACTTAAAACAATAATACAGATAATATAATATAATATTTGACAATTTAAATATTACATTAATTCAAACTTATATCTAGCTTGATGTAAACTCCCTACGTACGCGAGACCGGTCCATGCGACACGTGGGAGGTCTATGTCCAACAGCGGACGTCTTTTGGCTGTTTTGATATTGATGATTTTATACTAATTATCTATTTCAACTAAAATTCGTCGGATTGTAATTCAAATTGTGTATTAAGCAATATTCAACCAATATTCCTTCAACATGAGGAATTTCAGTCGCTCGTGTAGCGTTTACTTTAACTCTAAGAGGAAAAGACGTTCAGAATACGTTTCAATGGAACCCCAATAGTTTTCCCTGAGCTGACCGCTCTTGAGTGCTTTTCCAAACCGCCAACCTTTTTCTGTCGGCGAAAATTTTCAAGGATGGGCTGATAATCGCGACCTACGTTTATTTAATTAGTGGTCAATTCAATCGTGGGTTGCAATAACTATTCTGGAAATATTTTGGCCTATATAGTGAGGTACTGCAAAGAGGTATTATTATCCTGATTAGTATTAACGAAGTTATTTTTTATTACAATAACAGTAACTCCGCAATCAGATGGCAATCTTAATTGAATCAACCCAAAAAGCATCAGCATCTTTAGTTATCGTCCATCAGCTCCTAATGTGCAAACAATAGGACAGAACGGGAAAATATTACACACCAGTGCAGTGTCATTCATAGATGATACTAGTTCCATTCCTACATGAGAAGTGGCAGCTAATCATAATAACTAAAATTGGTTAAGATATAGTTTTATTTGTAAACTTAAAAATAACTATTTATGTAACAGTCTTCACAAAGCTTTTAATTTTAACTACCATCAAACCAGACCAGCCGAGACCCTTCCATTGATGGACAAATACTTCTACAATGTAACGTCAAAACGACCGGTCGTGCAAAAAATAATGAGACACTCAAAGTATCCATATGAATAAGGAAATCAAGAAAGAAAAACGATCGATTTTTACTCCTTGAATTTTCTATTCATATTCAAATTCATTCCATCTCTCGAACACTCCTCCCAATTTTATGGAACTCTGTAATGAATTTATAGGAAATCTTGGTACTAGGCGGAACGGAGTTGACCAATTAATCCATTAGTCTTTGTTAATAAAAGGGTCTGTCTGAAATCTACGCCTTCGCGTCGTCTTTACAAATTACTCTATTAGTTTCCTGGTATATCTGTGATCTGTGAATCTGTGTGAAGATAGACAAACATTATGGGTATTATTATAATTATCCAAAGCCTGAATTTAGCCACTACAATCAATATAGGCGTCAATTTTTGTGCCAATTCTCATGTTCTAGTGTCACCCTCCGCCAGATTTTTCCCCCGGGCTTTGGCAACAGTGCCATCTGCCCATCTCGACCCCAAACGATTACCATTTCTTTTTCCATTCGTTGGACCCCATTTGCTTCAGCTTTACTCAATCTGTGATCACCAGGTCATGTACAGTCACGAGCAATAACATGTATACTCATGTTTCTCGTGAAATAATGATTGCAACTTTGAGATAGACCTACTTCATGATGACATGGGTTCCCAAATATTTATTTCATTACGTCATATATAATGAAATCAATACAGTATGAGAAAATTGCTTCTAAACGTTGCTAAGTATATACATACCTATTGGTGATGCTGAGTGTACGCACAAGTAATCAAGCTTTACAAAACCAGTTTACGCGGATCTTTTCTTTTACGGGTAATCTATACAAAACGAGGCCATTTTACACTGAAAATTTACAGCTTGATATATACCACCGTGTGTATGCTTTCGACGTATTAATACGGTAATAATGTTATGGAAAAATTGTTATAAATTAGAGTGTATAAGTACGTATAACAGCAGCTACTAAAAATATAAAATAGAAAAGACACGAAAATATTTATTATATAATAAAATCTTTCTCCATTACTCTATAATCGATAGCAACCGGCAAACCTAGCCTAAACAAACAGATACAGTACAAATATTGAATCGAGATCAAAAGAGTTTTAAAAGGGTTCTGAGATACAAATGCGGGGCTTTCATCAGTTTTCTTTCAGCGTGTAATATGTTGGATGCAGGAATATTTTAGTGCTGAGAACGTAATCTATAAGCGTGGTCACAACTGAGACACAAGCCTCCTCTCTACTGGACGGTGAGTAATGAGCTAGCTCACCGTCCGTCCGTCTTATGACGACGACAGACCATGCCGACGCCGCGTTTGTGTTCCACGCGCGCCTCAAAGAGATGCCTGCAACATTGTAGGGGCCTGCAAGAGTCGACGCCTGACGGGGCTGCGGGTTGTCCGAAACATGGGTGGTCTTTAGTCAGTACAAGTCTGACACTCCTTTCTGCTCCGCCCAAAGTGGGAGAAGTCATTTGATGATTTCCCAGCCTCCAATAAAATCTACGAGAATGTCACATGCATACGAAATTTAGAGCTTTGAAATTTTTTATTCGGTTTCTGCTTGCAGAGTAAACCTAATAGTGGCGGCCCCTATTTGCGAACAGTAACTCGTGGGTTCGAACCTAGGCAGGTACATTACATTGTCTAATTTATTTCATCACCGCTGCTCTCAAAACGGTGACGGAAAATATCGTGAGGAAACCCGGCAATATCTGTAGATGACCACCAACCCCGCACTGGGCCCGCGTGGTGGATTATTGCCCATTCCTCTCCTAGAGAGGAAGTCTGAGCCTCTGCAGTGGGAACGTTATAGGTTGATGATGACTACAAACTGAAATGGCAATAGTCAATTTGCTATCATATTGTCTATCTCTCAAGACACTGTTTACATCACACATCACTTATTCTTATAATAGAACGATTCACATCTACTCTACAATACTGTATGTACAATACTGCGTCTATAACCATCATACCACAATCAAACAACTTGAAAATAAAACCAACAAGCTCACACCTATATTTACCTTCTCCTATAAGACCTCTAGTACACCTACGGCAAATACTCCATCGACGTTAAGTTATAGCCATTCTGCTATAAGAGCGGCTATACGTCTACACACGGCTATCGAGGCTACGCTAACTATTTCGTCATGATGACGTTTTGTTGTTGACACAAGACTCTCGGGACTTCCTGAATTCATAATACGACTGCGGGCAGGTATTACACCTGAGGATATTTGAAACTTCGTGTTTCAGGCTATTAAGTGTTATTACAGGTGATATTTTTTTATTATTACTGGATTGATTACGTACTACATTTCGTTTTAATTTAGTTCAGTATCTTGTTTTGCTTTGTGTTGTGTTGTGAACGGTTCTGTTAAAGCGTTTTATTTTTTCAATAAATATTTTCGCTTGTTTTGCTTTGTGTTGCGTTGTGAACGGTTCTATTAAAGCGTTTTTTTTTTTAATAAATATTTTCGTCAAAAAAAAACCACAGCAGACTGGGCCTTCAGGTATTATGGAAGTTGGCAGCATGTTTGTTGATATTTGTGTTGGCCTTTTTTAAATCAGCTGCTTTTAATGTTTGAAAAAAAAGTGAAGAATTGAGGTGCACATGTCGTGTTGGCTAAGTAAAAATGATTTAGTTTGTGTTTGTTTCGAAAAAAAATATGTTATCATAAACACCGGTTGGTGCAAGTATAATAAGTTTATTCAATTCAATTCAATTCAATTCATTTATTGCATCAAATATGGTAGGTACATGAAGTTCTCATTATATAAAATATTTAGTAACACACATTTGGCCAATATTATAGCATGCAATAGTACAATTTTTTACACCTAAGAAACCGTTAAATATGTCTGTGCTTTAATGTATAAAATTGACAGGGACACTTTTGGAAAAACTCATCTATCGAATAAAAACACTCTTGCAACAACCACTTCCGCAACGCAACACAAAACTTATTAAAAGGTAGTTGAGTAATTGACCTCGGCAAAGCATTGTAAATTAGGGGAGCCATATAAACGCAACTCCGCCGGAAAAGCTCTAGTTTTGGAACGGGCATTTCAAAATCTAAGCGTGTAGGTTTTCTTTTATTTGTGTAATCTGTTTATCATTATATTCTAGATCTATAAAACATTTAATTATGTTATAACTGTTGTTAAAAAGCGGCTGTTTGTTTGTTTGTCGCTCACACTGTGACTTTATCTGTTTTGTCATTATTGTCTTACATTTATGACACCTTTTCATCAGAGATTTTTAGATAATGGCTGCCATATTCTCAAAAGAAGTTTTTATCTGTGATTACTTGTCCCTGCAAAGTAAAAGGAATTTCTAGTAAGTACCTACTTCATAGACTAGGTACATTATTTTCAGATGAGTACGCCAGGAACATCAATAAATATATCCCGTTAAACTTTAGTAATCATACCATTTCAAATATTTCGAACTTTTGGAATAAAACTTTCCAAAAAAGTTAAAATGTACATACATATATATATACCTACCTACCTACCTGCGGGCGACTGCTCTTTGAGACTTTGAATTTACTGAATTTGAAATCAACAGCAGGCGAAAAGTGTCAGAGAACATTAATATTTAACGAAAAGGAATGGAATAGAAACAGTTTTATTAACATAAAATAAATATCACAGGTGAAAGGCCTCTTCTTAAACTTTCAAGTTTTAATAGTTATAAAACCATTTACAAATAACTTTTTAAGATCTATATTTTTATAGGCTTATTTTCTTGAACACCTTTGGTACCCAGAGTACTTAAAGTAAATAATAAAAGCTCTTTTCTAGGTCGTTGACACGTTTAATACGTACGAGTAAAGAAAATATATGTGTTGGTTGTAAAACTTAATAACTAGGTTGTCTAAGGGATCCTCATTTCAAAATACTTTTCAAAGATCGATCGCAACAGTACAAATAAAAAATTAAACGAATAATCTAAAAGTTTTAAAGCCATTGGTTCAGATAAACTAAATGCACCGTATTCGACGCAACCACAAATAAATGTGCGAAACGAAAATCCGTGCCAACATTCAACAGGTAGTAGGTAGAGGCATTAGTTCTAATACATTGTGTATGATAAGCGGTCTCATCATTCGTTATCACAGTGATAAATAAAGATAAGAGGGTACAGAGCACTTAGCCGAGTTATCTCTCGGGTCACAGTAGTCTTAAAATAGTTGGGCAATTTGTGACGCACGACCGGAGGATGCATTACTTACATGTTTTGTTTTGGAACTGTTGGATTATGGGGCTTATAGATTGTTTTTTTTTGGCTACCGACAATCTGAACAAAGGTTCATAAGTTCTGATACCTAATCAAGAGTACTAAAGTAACTGGTCTACTCTTGGTTGCGGAATTTGTTCGAAAGATATACTGCGGCCCTGTAACGCTAAGGGCATTAGGAAGAACACGAATAGGTTTTAGTCAGTAAGAGTCTGACACTCCCGTCTGCCTCGCCCAGAGTGGGAGGAGTCATTTTATGATATCCCAACCTTCAAATAAACAAAAACAGTTACCTACTGTGTGCAGAGTATTGTAAATTAGCGATAGGTTCTTAATTTCTTTAAAATCTGTTTTATTTGGCAAATTAACAACTCACAGGTTGACCGAGATTTGAGTAAATCGACACGAAAAGATAAGGAAGTCTTTAGACAGACTTAAACTAGGTCTCAAGTACGCACAACGACCAATCAAACTATGTAAACCAAATTAAGCTGATCTGTCATTGTACGTGAAGCTTATACAAAGCGAGGTTGTGTTACACTGGAATGTTAACTTGATGTTTTGCCGTTTGTACCTATTTGTATAAGGAAAGAAGTACCTAGTAGGAAATGATGACGTAGAAAATATATTTTGTACAACATTTGAAAAGGGATATTAGGAAGGGTAATATTACGTAAATATTGGGAAAAAAGTAAAATCATTTGTTAAAAACTAGTAGTACTTGCCGAACGTCGTATTGTGAAGTCGATCCACAGTCATAATATCAGAATCCAGATCAATCGCAGAATCGTTGTGTGAAATATTATAATAGTTATGAAAGAAGTAAACATTTTAGTTACGTTACGGTTGTTAGAGATCAAAGGGAATTAATTTGAAGAGGTTTTCAACGTCTAGCTAGGCGAGGAGTTCGTCGATAGAGTAAAGTTTTGATCGAATCGTAGCCAGAGCCAAACACTGGTAACAATTTCAAAGAAATCTTGCCGTGTTACCAAGCATCCAAAGTCGCGGGAAAAGTAACAATGATGACGGGAAACTAGAAATATGGTAGAAGAAAAATAAGCAGATACGATCAAATGCACAACGGGTTTGATGTTTGGGGGATATGAGGAACAGGGTGTAAAGTTTCTCATCCCCCATAGAAAAGGGTGGATCCTTCGACCAGACGGGTGTTGAACTTAAGTATGTCGGAATTTTCTATACAGGCTAATGTCGCGGATAACTTTGATAGCGCGATGCAGGATTTGCCAAATTAGTTCCCATGGGTTGCGTTAGATGTCGCTGTCGCCACAGATGCTACCGGCTAAGTTGAGGCCAATATAACGGTGATGACGGGTAACTAGGATTTATGGTAGAAGAAAAAAGGGGCCTATGCTATGTAGTCGGTGATTCCTAGGATAAAATGATGATGATGATGGAAGAGACGAAGAGACACACACATTTTTTTCGAACTATGTTGGAGTCTTTCAGTCTCACCGGGTGCAGCTGAATATCAATAGGTACTTTACATGGAGCTACTGCATAACTGACCTCCAAAACTCGTTAATATAAGTCCGCCTATGTATCACTATTATGCATAAAGTTTAAATAAATGAAACTGGTACCTCACTAATATTCCTTGGTGAGACGTCAAAGATCTACAAATGGAACCTACACTTTTTGGGCAGAGCGAAGGGAGTGCCAGACTTCTACTGACTAAAAACCACCAATGCTTCTTCTTAGCCTTTTATGTCGAGACCGCGGTATCTCTTGCGAACCACCCGCAGCCCCAACGGGCGTCGGCCCTTGCTGGCCCCTTCCATGTTGCTGATATCTTTTTGAGGCGCGCGTGGAACACGAACGCGCCCTCGACACGGCCTGTTGTCGTCATACGGACGGACGGCTAGACCATTACTCACCGTCCACAGGCCCGCGTCTACAGTGACCGGGAGCCATCACGTGGCCCCTAACGCCCGGAGCGTCTCCCACGGCGGCTGGGACAAGAGGTTCACTCCCTCACACGCTCCGCCACCTCCTTCGCTAGCATCACTGCTGCGACGGGGTCCTATTCCATCTCGCCCCGGACCATGGCTTGCACCAGGGCCGGACGCGAGAGGTCGCCGATGGAACCAACGCCTTAACGTGCTATCTGAAGCACAGGAATCTCGGTATGTAATGGGTGGTCACCCAACCGCAGACCAGAGGATTGATCCTGAGTTATACATATCTATCCACGAGTATATGATAGTGGAACAGATCAGTAGTCACCTCTATTTCCGACCGTTAGACCTAGAGTTTTGGTTTGATAAACCGGTATTATGATTAATGTATTTTTTATCTTTAGAGCCCTAATGTTAGTGTTGTGATGACGTGTGTGTGTAATGGCTGTAGTACCAAGGACCATTGGTGGCGCAATTTTGCTTTGCATGTATATTTGTGGTTCACTCAATGAGATTTGTGTTCAATTGTTTTGAAAACATCATCAGTGTCCGTTTGATTTCTCCTGAGATTGAACCCTTATTTATAATAATGATCACTTTGTTGCCCGTCTGTGTTTCCGTGTGTCAAGACGTTGTTTCTCAGGAACGCGTGGAGGTATCAAATTGAAATTAATATTAAATACTCAAATCTGCTACCCCTTATAGCAGTGAAACATTTTATTCTGTGACAGCTGCTTTTCTTGGAATTTTCGTTACTATGAAACGAGCTTTAGAGCTGTTATCTAGATCTTACAGAGAAATAGACCACCATCGCAGCCGAAAGACTTCCACTGCTAGACAAAGACCTCTCTCAAGTCTCCGTCAGTAATCCAGTTCTTTGGCTCCACTGACCTCAACAACCCAGTTAGTACTGGGATACACAATACAGCAGACTTTCTGGTCACCTTTGACGAATGACAAAGGTGTACAATAGGATAGTTAACAAAAAAAGTCTAATTAGTCCGTCAGATAGATTTCCAAAAAATATTGGATACCTATTTTTTCTTTTTTCACGTAAACAAACAATGAAGACGGTACAGTGCTTTGAAAACTCGTGTGACGTCATTTTCTGAGACATTAATATGACAATATTTAGCGGTCAGTGAGCTCAAATCTTTGACGCGTTTTATCTTCGTCAATTTTTATTGATTTGATAAAACAAAAAATACGTAGGTATCCAATATTTTTCGAAAATCTAACAGACGGACTAACTAGAATCATATTTTTTTAAGTCAGTAAACATTTATTGACTGCTAGGATCAAAACGGCTTTAACGTGAGTGTTTCTGTATGTCACCTATCCGTGGACCAAGCTAGGCAAGTGTGGCTTAACCTGAAGATCAACCTGAGGCGCTGTGTAATAATAATACAAAAAATTCTCAGTAGCACTCCGGGGTTTACAATATAAATAATATAATATTGTTTCCCTTAAATGGCAACATGGCTGGCCTTATTACATGCTCCTATGGGACCCAAGACTGCCATGGGGTAAATGTTGAACCCACCTCTAATTTATTTTTCTTTCCTTGTTGACGCTTCCTGTGACCCAAGCGGTGGTTTATCTTGGCCAGAGGGCAAGTCTTGGGCACATTACCAGCTGACAGCCATGAAAAGGATTTTTCATTCGCCCTTTTATAGTTTGTGTTTATGTGTGTTTGTTTGTTAAGTTTATAAATTTTGGTAAAATTAAAAATATAGGCGTATTAGGTACCTAATTGGATCGAAATATTATTTACTAGCTGATGCCCTCGGATCCACACGCGTGGATGTAAAAACTTTACAAATTATATACTAAAACCTTCCTTGAGAACCAGTCTATTCATTGGTGAAACGACATGAAAATAGGTGCAGCTGTTTTTGAGTTTATCGCAAACAGACAGATATACGCGGCGGAGGACTTTGTTTTATAATATGTAGTGATAACATTTTCTTTTAAAGAAAACATGCCTGTAGAGACCAAGAATTTGTAGTAAAAAAGATGTTACACGCTGAATGGAGAGTAACGCAAGGAATTTGATTTAGTCGGCGTACAAAATATATTCAGGATTCCATACATACTGGATCAGATGGAGATATATCACACTAATATTATAAAGGCGAGAGTTTGTGAGTGTAAGTGAGTTTGTGAACGGACTTGGATAAAATTTGGTACACAGATAGTTTATAACCTGGATTGACTGACACATATGATAGTTTTTATCCCGATTCTTCCCGTGGAATAATTTTCGAATTGTAGCGGGCAAAGCCGCTGGCAACAGCTAATCTTTCTATAAAGGGTTGTTTTAGTATTCAAGAACCGAAAAAAAAATGTAGTTTGTCGTTGTGTCCACTGTCTAATTTCAAAATATTTTAATTTCTGAAATTTTTGACTATATCTTTGGTCTAGTGGTCGTTAGCGCGACTGCTCCGCATGAGGTCTTTTTTTTTGTTATCAGGGACTTCTCATTAGCATAGTGGTTACGGAGTATGGATTAGTCCATTTGATGGCAATAGGTTCGCCCCCTTTTACATGGTACATAAACGCTACTGACAAAATGTGGGAGTACCTACTATAAGCTACACCTCAGCCTAACCCTTTGAGGATTACAGGTGTGATGTTATGTTATTATTTTTCCCCCCAGTAGCTTTTATTAGTGTTGTTTAATTTGGAGTGCTCTTATTTTCTTAGTAAAGTATAAAAAATAATTTAATCTTTTTGCTACTCAAAATCTTATTAAAGTTAAGTTCCCGATTGTGTTAACGTAAAAATACTTTTGGGATCTTGTTGAATTTGAATTTTGTTTTACGATTTATCTTCCGAAGTTTCCTCGCAAATATTATTTCTGCTGATACGTTTAATCTTAATCTTTGATGTCTTATAAATATTGCAAAACAAAATTGTATTACTTTAGATGAGAATTTGTGTATCACCGGAAATATTTGTGATATTTTTTTATTTAAACGTAACTGGTGATATATGGGTGTTTTGTTAGGTAAGTACCTACACCCGTCGGGGCTGCGGATGGTTCCGTCGGGGCTGCGGATTGTCCCGTCGGGGCTGCGGTTTGTTCGAATGAGATACCGCGGCTTCGACACAAAAGGCAATGGTTTAATAATGGTAACATGCGTGGTTTTTAGTCAGTAGAAGTCTGACACTCCCCTACCGCTCCGCCCAGAGCGGGAGGAGACATTTCATACACGAATGCATCAATGTGGTACACCTTTGTCTAAAACTTCGAAGGTTACAGACTTGTTTGTGTGATTGTTATGTTATTTTGTAACTGGGTTCCGTATTATGGCAATTTTTTTAGCTTATAAACTACGTATCATTGTTTCTATCTATCATCAACATCATCTTCATAAACTTCTCCCATGTTACTTAAGGTTGGCGCAACACGTTTTCTTAATACATTCTCCTCTGTCAACCATCACGTCATCATTTACTCCTTTTTTTCATATAATTCCTCAAACAATCCATCGATCGTTTTCTTGGTCTACCTCTCCCTCTCCATCCATCAACATTTATACTCATCACACTTTTAGTTGTATACGATTCGTACCTATAATAATATGTACTTCTAAAATCGATTATTATAAGTCACGAAGTCGTCATCATCCTCATAAACGACTAGCCTTATCAAAACAATGTTTAGGTTTCTGAATACCTGTAGAGCGACTATTTATCTGACCTCTACAACCCAGCTTCTGGGTACCACGACACCCATTGCTAAGACTGGTTCTCGGACTTTCGAACCCCTGACTACCTAAAACGACGAAGTGTTCGAACTCGTGAAATCATCATCATCATTTTAGCTGATATAAGTCCACTGATGGATATAGGCCCCAAGTGCCTCCAAGTGTCGCCACATTGACCAATCCCGTGCGTCTCGTGAAGTATTGATTATTTATTCATCATCAATGTAAATAAAAACACACGTACATCGAAATCTCTTTGCATCATCAAACTCTTTACGCTCTGACGTAGTAAACACCAGTGTTGCCATAATAACAGTCTAAACAAAGCCAAGTATTTCATCGACCTGCTGTAGTGACGACATTTGTGTTTCGTATGGCGAATCTAAAATACTCACTGACGATGCCCTGACGTCATATTATAAATAACTTTCGCTGTTGAGATCGTCAGACATTCGATGTTTGAATTAAATGGTAAAATCGGGCAGCTTTGAATGAGTTGAGAGCAGTTTTTTGACGGTTATTTTAATTATACCCAGCCACTTTTGCTACGGAACCCTCAATAAGTACCTACTCAAGCACTTTGACCAATTTCCATTATTGCCTGTGTAGGTCCGGTAAAACGAAAAAACACGGAAAATTTGCCATACATCGTCTGCCTAACCTTGCCAGTTAAACCGGATAAAGCTGAAAAACAAGTATTATACATACATGAAGCGAAACCACATCTGACCTCCACAAGCCAGTACTGGGTAGTATAATACCCATTGGTAAGACTGGTGGTCGGACTCGAACCACTGACTAAGCTGTAACGACTGTTTAAGATTTAGAAATGACAGCCAAGATCAACTTGCTTTTCGTGGCATGGAGAAAAATCGGTATGTAACGGGTGGTCACCTAGATCATCTAAACCTAGGCAAGCGCACCTTATAAATAATAAATAAATTGTGTTTTATTTCAGGCAAAATACACATATTGAGAGAATAAATTAAAATAGCACTGAAATCATTTACACATCATCAAAAAGCTCGCACACATTAAAAATCTATAAAATGAAAAAATTAAAAAAAAAATATATATAAAAAAAAAAAAAAAACATGAATAAATATCATCTTCTCCTGAAGGTTGATCCTAGCGGCGAATTTAAGACCTGATTTCATTTAAATTTGATTGTTGCTGATAATAGTACAAACTATTATCATAGTAAGTAGATAATAATATGTTGTGGGATCTTAAATACTCTGTCTCTCTATTCTTACCTACAACACTACGCAAGTGTTTTACTCTTTATATATTATTATATTACCTATACCAGTGTGTTTGTCTATGAAATGGAAAGCGGGAACAGAATCACTATCACGTTTATATGACTAAATAGTTTTATTTGAAGAGTTCATGATTTTTTGCGTCAAATCAAAACGATACGTGTGTGCAGAAATGGTTGAGAGTATGCAAGCTGACGCGGTATCGAAAAATGTTTTTGAAGGAAATTGGAAAATTGCTTAACTTTATTTGTTCTGATACTATTTGATTTGGTACATTGCTTGGCAGATCGTACGGTAACTTTTTTTTACGGCACACAATGTAGATTGGATTATTCATCCGTATTTGTTTATTCGGTAATGTTCGTCATTTTTGAACTCCGTCTGCGTCTGCTCTGCAACTGCTGTTCATGGGGTTCTGGGTTTGATACCCAAGTAGGGCAATGTTATTAAGTTTTTCCATAAGGAGAGTTATAATAATAATAATATTCATTTTCTCAAAAAACTTAGTAAAATTGTACAAAAATAGTTTGGCAGGAGTCATTTCTAATAAATGGATGTAGCCACTGCAACCGAACTAGGCAATGCCTGTATTTCGGTAGCAGCCACAGAGTTTGGATTTGTGTCCGATTGATGGCAATAGGACGAGCCTATTGTACTTAAAAATATAACTGGTTAAATGTAAGCATACTATTAGTTATGCCTCTGTCTAACTCTTTGTATCAATATGTGATGTCATGTTTTATGTTTATGTGATTGTCAAATGTGTTTGCCCCCCGTTTCGATTGACCCCAATTTGATGTGCCTTGTGTGAAGTGTTAATAAGTATATCTGTAGTTGAATGCTCTCGCAAATTGCTTCCATGGTGTTAAATATAAATTCGGTGTACGTCAATCACAATCTTTCTGTGTATCGACGCTTTTGGGCGCCATTTTATCTGGATCGAACATTGATGCATTCGTTTGTGATATCATGTCAGCATAGAGTGCTTTTTTATTCCCGGAATTTTATATCAATGCTGTCACGATATTGTTTGATCACGATTTAGTTATTATTCGAGTTTGTTGCTGAAATTAATTTTCGGTGGAAAAAGCTTCAGTTCCAGCAGACTGCATATTTTTGTTCACTTTTTTAGCGACTTTTTTTTAACAATGAACGGCCGGTGATAAAAACTTCTCTGAAAAAATTGTTGAATACCTGGTCAATGGTTTTTATTTGGTAGGTGTAATAATATATAAATATATGAACAAGTAGGAAAAGAGGTGGCCTTTTGACAATAGGTACACTCGGGGACATCTCATCAGTAATCTTAAGTAGAACTTAGTAAAAAGATTCTAAATAGGAAAAAACAATGGTATTTTTAGGTTAAAGTAATTGTTGATATAAGTATCTCGTATATCCTGCGTTCAGTAAATAAAGGCACATTTATTTTATGTAATAATTTAATAAAGAATAATATATTTGCACATTAGGTAAAAGTTATATATTTTTTCCAACAAGGCTTATGGACGGAATGGAACTTCAATCCCTACTTTAAAAATCAAAGCACGTATATAAGTGGACAGTTACATTACTCATATTGTAATTTACTTTCACGTCAACGTGTGACTGGCATTAATTGATCGCCTGTGACCAATCGCAGGTGTCTTTAGTCGCAATTAAAACGTGTCAGTCTGACTTACTGACTGACGTCATATTATGAACGAGGGGCTTATCAGGGCGTTTCATCTTTTGATTGTGAGTGGAATGCAAAGGAGACGAATTAACGATGGGTACACTGGTAATAATAATATAAAGGTTGTAAAAGTACCCTTAGCGCAAACGAAGGGCACTTGTTCTCCCCAACACTGCGATCTTTTTTTTTGTTCTAGACCATACCTGGGAACCCCCTAGTTACGGAGATATTGGGTGTCAAAATTGCAAATTTTGCACAGCCGTTTTTGTAAATACTTGTTTTTAAGGTTATAACTTTACTTAAATTACCTCCATGACCCTTATCCTATTCAAAGCATCCACTAGCACAATGTTTTAAGATTACTTCATTGAGTTTTACCTTAAAATGAGATTTTTGACCCCAAAAAAAAAGTAGTTTCCCAGCAAAAAAAAATTGCTTAGGGGTACTTAGTTTGATGTACAGAATGCTTGGTTGACGTATGTGTGAAGGGCTAAAAAAATGCAAATCATTGAACAATATAACATGTGAAAATATACGAGAAGAGGTTTCAGGGAACGGAAAAATGATCTTAGATTGGAAGTAAAAGTTTATTCACAGATTGACACGTTCACAATTATTATTTACAAGAGTTCGGAATGAGATTCGTGGATGACAGGTCTAGGTGTGTGGCGTTGCGAATACACTTGCGCGGGAAACTAGAGATTATGCGCATGCGGTACAAAGTGCTTTGCGCGTATCACTTTTCAAAGTGGCTACGTGTACTTACTCGTATACATATTTGGTGCACGTGACCTTATTGCTATGCAGATTTCTTAACTACGCGTACACAGGAATTGTTTTAATTCTGACATACATTTATATTATTTCAAGCTGCAGATATTTCCTCTAGTTCCCTCATTAATTACTCCTCGCTCCATCGGGGTACAGTTCCGTTGCATTGCGATAGCGGGAATATTCCTTAATAATCTGGTATGTACATTCGCGCACATCATATCATATATCAACTTTTAAAGAAATAGGTTCATTGTGAAACTGTCTTAACGCGTCCTTTATTGTTCGGCTATGTAGGTAGAAATATAAATCAGAGTATATTCTAATTTAAACATAACATCAC
Source organism: Diarsia rubi (assembly GCA_932274075.1). Classification (NCBI taxonomy): domain Eukaryota; kingdom Metazoa; phylum Arthropoda; class Insecta; order Lepidoptera; family Noctuidae; genus Diarsia; species Diarsia rubi. The sequence goes on from OW026429.1 coordinate 12,985,174, forward strand.
GCCTGTAATACTCGATGGGATTGACAGAGGTGTACCTAATGTTACATCCATATTTTACCACTCATGTTTAAGTCTAACTGCCGTACTCAGAGATATTTAATGATTACTTAAGCCATCACTTAGTAAAGGTTTGACATATTTTTGTATGACAAAACTGTCAAAACCATTACTAAGTGAGCCTAAGTAGTTGCCTAAGTAATAATTAAAGCTCTCTGAGTGTCGCAGTAAGACTACCAGTACTGAGAGAACAAAGGGTATTGGGTATCTTAATCCAGGTAATAAACTTTTCACGTGCCAAATTTCGTTAAAATCCATTTTGTAGTTTTTGCGAGAAAGATTCAACACGTAACAAACATCCATCGATCCTCACAAACTGTGTTATTATTTATGATAGCAGAAAGATTTTTTCCTTTCAGTGTAAATCTTTTTTAATTTTATTTTGCTTTCAACACAGACTTACTGAAATATAAAAGTTATAACTCTCTTGAGACCAAAACAACAACAAAAATAGGCGAATCAACAATCAAAAGCAACATTAACCTGTAGCCCTACCTATAGTTCGACCATCAAGTACCCGCGAGACTTCTGGTCATTACAAACATAATATTAACGAAGCTCCATTAAAGTAATTAATAATTCCAAAGTAACCTTTGTCAGCCACGACATCGGGTTAAATCGCCATTTTGTTTAAGTAACGCAAACAAATTTAGTTCAATTTCCCTCTCTGTTTTAATAATATAGGGGCGATTATTCCTTGACATGTCGGTAAAAATCGGTGGATAGGTTTTCCCGGGGGCGTATGAGTGTCATTGGAATTAAATGGTCCGGGAGTTGTTATTTCCGGGAGTTTTTTGATTTCAAAATCTGCTAGACCATAGATTCAGTATTACACAAAAGGAAATCTTTTGATCATCTCAGTCACATAATGTTGGTTGTCTAGTTCCTTAGTTTTTGATTATCGTTGTCTCATTGTTTTTAAATTCTTACATTCTTAGATGGACGTCAAGAGAAGGCTTATAGAATATTTTTAAGAAATAGTAAGAATTTTATTAAGATCAGCTGCAGCACATTTTCCTAATTGGACAACAATTAAAGAATCTGCTTGGTTTTCTAAACATATTTAACTTAAATGTGGGAGAGTTAAGTCCTTCTAAAGACTTCAGAAACTTGAACAGAGATCTTTTAGATTCTAGCACACCTACCACCCTTTAATTAGTAGTAATAATAAATTACAATCATTATTGTTGTCGTGTATTCGATACTATAATATTACTACATGTAATTAAATACATGATCCTAAAGCCCGTAGGTACACTAACAGTTCGCCAGATAAGTTCCATGATAACAATTTTACACCGTATTAAGGGGATCAGCCTAATGCCATGAACCGGGCAAAATAAGGATGTTTCTCGACTACAAAATATATGACTCTGTTTAGTACGTCAGTAAGATTATCGACAAATATTGGATACGTGTGTTTTTTATTTTTATCAAATTAATTAAAATTGACGAAGATAAAACGCGTTAAACTTACGTAGTAACGTCACTAGCCCCTACTGGCTAGTGACGTTACTACGTGGTCAAAAATGCAGTGTGATGTGTCTTAACACGAGTTTTCGAAGGACTGTTTTCGTCTTTATATTTTGTTTACGTGAAAAAAGAAAAAATATATGTCCAATATTTTTTGGAAATCTATCTGACGGGCTAATTAGATTTTTTTTAACTATCCTATTCTACACGGAAGTAAGAAAAACCGGTATCGGGAACAGGGTCCAAGCTACAGGCGCGGCGGCGCGGGCGGTCAGGGATCCAGAGAAAGGAACCTCCTAAGACTTCGAGCCTATATTACTAATTTCTTTAATTTTAACGATTGTCTGGCAGTTTGAGTACTATAAGCGACCTACCCAAATGTCCTTTCCTTGGTATTGTTCGTCGTGACGTCGAGCTCCTTGAGTTATAAGTCGAGCTCGACAATAACTGACAAATGCTTGCACTGACTGGACAGGTCCACTCAAATCTGTGTGGTGCTTTCTTCAGAAGACCATCTCAGACATTAATCTGCATAGCCTTCATGTGTGTCCCAAGATTATGTCTGGACCTTAAACTTATTGTTAACCATTTTAAAAGATTAAAAGAGTAACCTTTAGAGTTTCTTACCGGTTCTTCTCCTTAGGAATCGACCAATGCACCGAACCGTGCCCCCTTTTTTTATGTCGACGTTTTACAAGTGCCCATGTAGGCCTATGTGAAATAAAATATTTTGACTTTGACTTTGACTTTATTATGAGCCTATACTGTCCCACTGCAGGGCAAAGGCCTCCCTTCCCTCCTTCCACTTTTCGAGATCCAGTGCGATAGTAGGCCAATCCTTTGAGAAAGAGTCCAGCTCATCCCGCCATCTCCTTTTAGGCCTGCCGCGTTGTCGTTTCCTGCTCTGTGGTTTATGTTTCTAGATTTGTTTAACTTCTTCTTTTCTTATGGTTAGCGCTTAAATTTGGCGTAGGAGTTTTTGTTCCGCCCATGGTCCAAATATATCTCAGGCAAACTGGTTTGGTTTCTTCACAACGCATATTACCTATTATGGATCCGAAAAATACCACGTAGACATGCACATGGTATTTTTCGGAATAGACCTCGAGGCCTATTGCTTCAGTCCGACGGTTTCACCACTAGTCTTAAACTAGCTTTGTTTAGTTAAAAGGTAAGTCCACGCATCATAATCACACTTCACACTAATATTTTAAAGGCGAATGTTTGTGAGTGTGTGAGTGTGTATTATGTTTGTTACTTCTTCACGTCTAAATGGCTGAAGCGATTGTATTAAAATTTGGTATGGAGTTAGCTGACACCTTGGATTAACACATAGGATAGTTTTTATCCCGATTATATCCTCCCGTGGGATAATTTTCGAGTTGTAGCGGGCAAAGCCGCTGGCAAAAGCTAGTTAAACCAAAAGTACTAGCTGTTGCCAGCGGCTTCACTCGCTACAACTCGAAAATTATCCCACGGGAAGATATAATCGGGATAAAAACTATTCCATGTGTTAATCCAGGTAGTAAACTATCTGTGTACTAAATTTTATCTAAATCCGTTCAGTAGTTTTTGCGTGAAGAAGTAACAAACAAACACACACACACACAAACTTTCGCCTTTGTAATATTAGTGTGATTCTATTATGTTTGAACCGTCTAATGTCTTCCTTTAAAGACTTGACCCACTGACGAACTCTGAAGGGTACCTAGATACCCTTAAGTAGAACATAGATAAACGCTTAAATAACTTATTTAAACCTATTGTCCCTATTCTAAAGGGATTAAATTTAACTGCGTAACCCAATAGAGCCTTCAATTTGCGAAGTTATTTTAGATAGACTAAAATTTTCAATGGAATTATTTCCACCTGTTTCAGATTTGATTTAATTATGACTACACTGGGTTTTATAATATTATCTGTTTGGATTGTATTTATTATGTAGAATGTAATATATAAGGGAAAACGCTGACATTATGAATTTTATAAATTATATGAATAATGCAAGGAACTTTTGAATGTTGTCTGCTGTAGTTGTTTGGCCTACACTACCTACTTGTAGAAAATTTGTAAGACTTTAAGGGTACCCAGTCAGTCCGTTTAGTATTGGTTTTTTATGTTTTCGTTGGACTTCGCCATTATGGGCAGATAAAGTCAGTTGGATACGTTGAAAGTAATGCCAGTTAAGATGTTAATAGCGGTCATGTTAAGAACTTAATAAAGTTTGAAAACCACTTTGAAATCCAAAAATAAGCCTGTTCATGTCTTGAATCACGAGGCATCACGAACATGGTATTATGGAAGCCATACTATTACGAAATTAGCATTATCTCAAAGTCAGCATCATCATCATCAGCCTAAAAGGTCCCACTGCAGGACTCAGACCTTCTCTCCAGGAGGGGGGGGGGGGCTATAATCCTCGCGGTCCAGTGCGGATTGCTAGATGTCACATGTCTTCGAATTAAGTCATTTATTCAAATTAGGCTGATAATCAGCACTTTTCGAACGTCAAAATTTACTTTACTCTAATTATTTACAAGAGACAGATAATAGACCTCTAAAAGCTTTAGACGACTACCAACTGAAAACACTTGCCTTCAACAGACTGCTATTCCAATACTCATTAATTGTTGAACCCTGCAATGAAATAACTTACCAAAAAGTACTTAAGAACATAACAGATCCCAAATTACCTCATTAAACCATCTGCCTCACCGTAATGCCATAAAATTATCAGTTAATACCTTCGGCCTAACGATGTTCTACCTAAACCGAATTATTTTCAAATAATGGCCTCAAGGGAGCTCGAAGGAATGAAGGCATCGCCTTTACCCTATTTCTTGTTGTAACAAATGTTCTAGAGCTGCCCGTGTTATTAATAGAGGTGTGCTGACTCGAACTAATGAAGTTGTCTGGTCAATCGAGATGTATTGACAATCGAGTGGATCTCTTACTTAATTTTTTGATAGTGTTTGGTAAATAGACTGCTTTTTACCCGTCTGAGGAGGGTAATGCCTGGGCTGCGGGTTGTTTGAAAGAGATACCGCGGCCTTGACACAAAGGGCTTAGAAGGAAACATGGGTGGTTCCGCTCTGCCCAGAGCGGGAGGGGTTATTTGTTGATTTTTCAACCAAAAAAAAGGAGAGTAATGCGTGTATTCCCTAGAGAAGCTCGTGGCTAAATAACAGCCGCTTGGGGTCGATATTGATCAAGCCGCGCTTGCCTAGGTTGGTCCGTGGATGGGTGGCCACCAATTTATATACAGTTTGTTATTTAGCTGTGCCTCAGAAAGCACGCTAATTATTGGTCCCAGTTGTCGATTGTAGATCTGCACCAGCCGTTACAGTGCCCGAAATACTGTCCAACAGTATAGCAAGTTGTATCGTATGATCCAGTGATAGTTGAGTTGTGGAGGTCAGATAGGCAGTAGATTTACGTAAAATAATGGTATTCAACTGCATCGGGTTTTGACTGAAAGTCGACACTAAGTACCTTATCATACTAGCGGATTGCGAGCGTCTTCAAAGCGGAGCGGGCGCGCAACGAAAACGATACGGACGGGTGCGCAACGATCACACCGCGCATGCGCAGCAAATTCGTTGTGGACGCGCAACAAGATAGCCGCGAATAGCAGCGTGGACGCTATTTGTACTGTATCGTAAAATATATAATATAGGTGTCTTCATGTCCTAAGTCAGTTTGTATCAGATGCAACAACTCATAAAGTGTAGTGTAGATTGCAGATAGGACCGAAATTGTATTAGATTTTTTATTCGTTTGCAAAACAACACAAAGACGTCGCATTATTCCATTCGATTAATTGATAATGGATGTTCCAAAATTCTTCGAAGATTTTCAAACCGCTAGTATAATAAGGCCCTAACATAGTTGGGAAAAGGCTAGGCCAATGATGACGCTTGTATTTCCTAAAGGGGTAAGCAAAGAGCTACATCTAAAAGTCACCAAACTTGTATAAATAGATGAGCAAGCTAAAGAAAAAGATCGATGTAAAAAGTTTCCACCACTCTTGTTGTGGGTTTCAAAGGAGATTCGTGTGGTTTTGTGTCCAGTATTATTGCTGGCCATAAATCATACCGATACTCACAACAAACGGTCCACTTTCTACTAACTGGCCACTAGTTAGAGTGCAGTTATAACTCGTTGTAAATCACAGCTGTCCGTTCCTCAAGTTCAGTGAAAATAAAACTGAACCTTGTTTTGAAAGTAGCTGCGGAGGTTGATGATTGAGGGAAAGGTTTCGTGGCGAATAAATCACGTGTTTTTCTTCAAGAGAGTATCTAAATCCGAGAAAGCCTTTGTGTCTAGACTGATTTGACAACATGAACGTAATGTTGCAAGAATAAAAAATATAAAAAATAAAACGTTGGAGATGCCTATTAAAAGCAGGCTTCGAAACGCGCATTTATTTTCAAGAATTGTACCTTTCTGAAAAATACCTACGTGATTTTTTTAAATTCTGTTTCGCTGTTCTTTATTTCTGCCCGTTTGTTGTAGTTTTCTTAATAATTTATCAAAAAAAAGTCTTGCTATAAATATTATTCGCTAGTTTATATACAAAATTAACGAGCGTCGGGTATTTTAATTATACCCTGCCACTTCTGATGAGGAACCCTCAAGAAGTACCTACTCAACCACTTGACCGATTTCCATTATTGCCAGCGGAGAAAACGGAAAACATAACAAAACACCACGCATGTAAGGGTAAGGCAGAGATCTACCTAAGAGGTAAGAATTGGAAGAGATGTGTAGGTATTTTTGCGCCGTTTATGGCAAAAGGCTCACATGGGATTTCGATTTAAAATTTAATTTGTCAAAAAACAAATTACAGTTAAAATTAACTAAATGTTCAAGCCATTCAAGAAAGTGAACACCACAGATTTATCTATAGGTAGATATAAAAAGAAATACAAAACAGTTCACGCAAAAAAACGAATGGTAACAAAATTTAATGAAAAATTATTATTTATTATTTATTTATTTATTTATTTAATTATCCTATACTTATGTGTCTATCTAAAAAGCTAAACTTAAATTGAAACATAATAATGTGGGAGTACTGTTGGGTACACCTCTGCTAAAACGGAAAATTTGCTAACACAAGAATAACGATACAAAATAATGCATAAAACTGCAAATAAAAGCTGTATGAGTAAACACGCGTTCAACAGTACTTATCTATTCATCAGAATAGACTGCAAACTGCATGTAGACTAGATACCTAACTACCTGAGCAAATAAGAAAAAATAGACATAATAATTGTCCAGTGGGGAAATGTATGTTCTAGAACAAATATCAGTTTGCGTCAATAACGGCCGGAGCGACGTTCTCTGTATTGACGAGAATGGATATAGGTATCTTTTACGGCATTCTTTTTATTTATTCTTTACTTAGATAGTGTGTGTTAGTGGTGTGCCTAGGGGCTCACAATACGGTAAGCCCTTTAGGACAAGCAGACTATTCAGAAACCCTAATTATATGTACAGTAGTTGGTTATCACCTACTAAGGTTCACGATAATAGGGTTACTTGCCTTTAGAAACGCAAGCCAAACTTTTATACTTGTACGAAACTCTATAAAAATCACCTCTATATATATATATAAAGGTGATTTTTGTAAAGGTGACTTACCTCTACAAAAATCACCTTTATATAAATCACCTCTACAAAAATCACCTCTATATAAATCACCTCTATAAATATCACCTCTATAGAAATCACCTCTATAAAAATCACCTATATATTATATAAATCACCTCTATATAAATCACCTCTACATAAATCACCTCTATAAAAATCACATCTACAAAAATCACCTCTATAAAAATCAGTGACAGTCTAGAGGCGTACCATCGGACTGCCAGTCATGTGAGAAGAGACACTTCTGATTTTTGGATTCATATGCGTATTGTATTATTACCACTTGATTCGGTGAAGCAAAACATAGCGAAACCAGCATGCCTGAGAGATATTTCTCGATAGTATGTAAAGCCAAGTCAGAGGTCCGTTTAGAACATTACAAATTTACAACAAAATTTCAAAACGCTTAGTTGACGCTTCTCGTGACCCAAGGGCTGGCTTTTATCTTGGCCAGAGGCTAAGTGTTGCCATACAACGTCGACAGCGTTGAGGGGCAGTATTTTGATGCATTTTTACCCGACTACGGTGAAGCCCAAAAGGAGGGTTGTGTGTTTATAGTTTTTTGTTAGTTTATTTAATAGTTTTTAAATAATGTACATAGTTACTTTACTCTTATAATCAATAAACATATCGTAAGTATATCTAAATATTTCCATTGTTTAACATTGGCTTCACGTACGAGTCTATATACGAGTCTATACTTGCCTTAGCCTCATACCTCTCTCTCCCTTACGAAAATATACAAACTAATAAAGAATTCTAATATCGGTATTTCGTTTGACTAACAAAAACAGTTAGTAATTTGGCGCTAATAAACCAATTTAAAACATCGTTGAAACCAATCTGGAAGAATTATTCTTTCAATCGTTTCAAATTGAAAGAAATAGGAACTCCCATTAGGAACTTCCCATCTGGCCCGGTTGATGGCAATAGATTTGCCCTTATGGGAAAACATAACTGACGTAATGTTGGAGTACTATTATGTGAATCTCTCCCTTATGGAATAATGGTAAAACAGGTTTACCAACGACACGCGCGATGGACTGTGTGCACCGTGTAATCGCGCAGGCAAGTCTGTGGTGAAGCCTGCGCGTGTGGTAGGCCCATTACACTTCAGAGATTACAGGCGTGATGTTCTACTAAGCATGCAGCAGAACATCAATACTATTGCATCCAAAATATTGAATCTCAATATTTAGAATATCGAGTTTTGAACTGGCAACAAGATTTTTAGTAAAAGCGACTGGCAATCCGCAAAGGTCATACCTCAATACCGTCAATATTGGAATCACAAGTATTCTACTGTTAATAATAACGACGAGCTTTGATAACCTTAAGCTCTGTGTGTTTGGAACTACATTTTCGGCGAAGATCATTTTAGGGTGAATACTTGGGATTAAAGATCAAGGTGCCTAGCTATTACTAGCTATGTTAAGGACTTGTTTACAAATCTGACGAAAATAAGCAGTTTTCGGTACATTATGCGGCCAAATGACACTAAACCAAATGAAACCAATAATTATCACATATAGATTACTCCTCCATCTTTAATAATTACTATTCGAAAATAATCCGCACATAAATAACCGATATCGTGTTGACTGTACATTACTCTCTCTTTTATGACATAAATTAATTATTTAAAAATATTTTATGTAAGTAGACATGATGTACTCAAATAATTACTATAAAACTATCAAAATGTTACAAGCAGAGCCAGAAAAAACATAACAATCAAACACAATTTTTTGGCAAATTTATCGTTATTGCGTGAACTTTAAGCGCATTGCTTAAGGTTCATTTTAGTGGTTCATTTCATCATAAATTTGCGATACGCTGCGCGCCGCCATCGTGGGTGGACCCTGTGTCGTTTTGAGCTGGATATCCTGTTGAAAAAGATAGCTCTACGAACACAAAATATTTGCAGTAGTATGACTCAAAAATTAAAAATGAATTGCGAGAATTCGTAAACGCGTCCCTAAATATTGTCAGGCTCAATAGCCTGAAAATAAATATATGTTTTATCCTCGCACAGTTTGTCTCTGCATCGCTCAAAGACTGCCTTGGCATCATCTACCCACCCTTATCTCATATAACGACAGTGGTAAAAAATAAACAGGAACTGATTTATTATTTTATTCGGGCATAGTTTCCACTTACAAGTTTCACAATCGACTTTTCCCCACCGGAGGCATCCAGTAGTTATGGCGGTGTCTTCGCTTGACTGTGATTGGCTCGCTAGTAGTTGCTACAGTGGCTTGGCTATGGTGGTTGCCAGTCATTGGCTGGCTAGAGTGGCTTGGCTATGGTTGGCTAGAGTGGCATGGCTATGGGTTGTTAGAGTGGCTTGGCTATGGTTACCTGTGATTGGCTGGCTAGAGTGGCTTGGCTATGGTTGGCTAGAGTGGCATGGCTATGGTTTGCTAGAGTGGCTTGGCTATGGTTAGCTGTGATTGGCTGGCTAGGGACCACCGCTGTGAGCAGGCTGTTGTAACACTCAACTAGATTAGGTCGTTTCCAGTCTTAACAGATGCAGCAGAATACCAGTATTTTACATAGAGCGACTGACTGTCTTACCGCCAGAACCCAGTCATCATCAACAGCCTATTAATGTTCCCACTACTGGGACACAGGCCTCCTCTTTCATGCCTCCTCACTAGCCTCCTCTCTCATGGAATGGGCTATAATCTAACACGCTGGCCCAGTGCGGATTGGTAGATGTCACATGTCTTCGAATATTTGGTTCTAAGCCTAAGTTTCCTCAAAATGTTTTCCTTCACCGTTTTGAGAGAGCAGCAGTGGCCCAGTGGTGGCGGCCCCGACTTACGAACAGTAGGTCGTGGGTTCGAACCCAGGTAACCCACATTACTTTGTGCAATTCACAACCCAGACGGTACTGGGTAAATGAGATACCTATTGGTAAGACTTACGACGATGCATATTAGACTGGCCCCTTGGGAGCAACGGCGTCACATGTTGAAACTGAGTATGTCAGGTCATCTATCCTCGGACCAATTTAGGCGAGCGAGATTTAACCTGAAGCTGTACAATAGCGCCGATTATTAACCGATTATGTTATAACTAACTGTTGATACGGATTTACGGATTTACGGATTGTAGCGGGTGAAGGCTTCACCCGCTACAACTCGAAAATTATTCCACGGGAAGATAAAATCGGGAAAAAAAACATCCTATGTGTTAATCCACGTTATAAACTATCTGTGTACCAAATTTTATCTTAATCCGTTCAGTAGTTTTTGCGTGAAGAAGTAACAAACATACAGACTCACACACTCACAAACTTTCGCCTTTATAATATTAGTGTGATTTTGCCACAGGTTCAAGATTTTTTAAAAACGGTTGCTTTATTTTGAAGATTACCACCCACTTTCAAACCTAGGTAACGTCTTTATAATATTAGCGAAGAGAGACTGTTGTGACAAAGTCATTCAGGTCGTGTCTAAGACTCAGTAGACATATTAAAAATTACTCTCTATTTTAATAAAGAGTACTCTAGCGAAATAAATTAATTGTGCTTTGAAGTATTATTAAGGCTTTAATTCAAAACATTGTAATTCAAAGTTACTACTGCAAAAGGTCACGTAGATGCTAGTATAACAGGGATTCAAAAATAGACCGTACCACGAGCGCGCAGTGTAAACGTAATGTAAAGAGGATTTTTCCATTGATTTATTAAAATTAAATATCGTCTTATAACCATTAATGGCAACAGGCTCACCCCTTTTCTTTTTGGATGGTGGAAAATTATCAAATGAGTCCTCCCGCTCTGGGCAGAGCGATAGAGACACGGATGGACGGCGAGCTAGGTACGCTCACCCCTTTTAACATATCGGTCGAAATGTGGGTATAGTATTAGGTACACCTCTGCCCTTCTCTTCGATGATTACAGGCGTGATGTTATTCATCATTTCTTTTTTTATTCTCTTCTAAGCTTCTATGCTATATAGTCTTGGTAATAAGCTTTGGTTGTCGGACAGTTAATCACGAAACGAAAGTACGATATGATACAAAATGGAGATTTAAACTCCATTTAATTAATTTCAAGGTCTCTTTCCGTCAAAGATATTAAACATCAGCCTCCAGGTAGTAGCTTCTGAAAAATTTAAATACCCGGACGGGATCAATTTAAATTTTCTCAGACAAACTAAAATTCGTGTTGGTGAGCCGAGATGAGAAATACAGGGATTACGCGATGAGGTAGGATGACGTTCTCAGCTGGTACTTGACCTACTTCTGATAAAAATGATAAATATTCTCAGCTTGTGAATGTGCCCGGTATTTTTATTTTATTTTATAAAATAACCCGCGGTGTTGGCGGATCGATGGCCGGGAATGTTTTGTTGAGGTAATTTATGCTGTGTTTTGGTGTTTTATTATGATTTTGTGTTGTAAGTTTTGAAAGTTTACGAAACATGGTTCTGGTTATTATAGTCGGGTACTATGAGGATCGGCTGTGTGATGAGATGATTTGTGTGTTTGTTTTCAATAAAGAAAACTCATTTAGACGTATGAATTTTGATAATAATTGTAAAAAATCACATTGACACTTTTTGACGTACGTCTAAGCTGTGCAACGTTTCCTAATCTAATTTGGACCTTAACATTCATTTCCTTTTTCTTTAGAATATTATGTCAGAGTTAATTCCTGAATGACCACAAAGGTGAAGTCTTACCACTCGTAAGTTACCCTAGGAAAATTCATTGAAAGAAATTTCAATCAATTTTAAATCAATTATTTTTGACGGGAAAATGGTTTGGCTATTTTCCCGACAATTGATTATAAATGGTATAAGTCATTTTCGTTTTACTGTTTTCCAGATCAATTTAGCTTGTAGTAGCAACATGGTAAAACAGTTAAGTCACTCCTTATAACAATGGCTGATAACACAAAACCGGCATTTTGTTGTCGTATTTATTATGCAAACAGGACTAAAAAATATCCCAAGAAGTATTCCTGTAAAACATCAAAAGTGTTTTGAATGTTGTACCTAAAATGTTATTTACTCATGTCAAAGTGATAAAGAAATCTGCAAGTTTAAAATAAAACATTCGTGCAATCGTAATTATGCGTGGCACGTTATGAAACTTTTCGAACTGCGGGCACAAATAAAAGCGAAACTTATGTTTACACTCGAAGAATTCCTTTTACCCGAATGATGTTGATACTCGTATTTTGTAAAAGTCTGTGTAATATTTTTTTAGGTACTTAAATCTTTGCAATTAAAATAATGTCAGAGTTCAAAACAATACTCACGGTATTCCAAATGAGATTCATTCTACCATTACAGCGTTAAGTTACGACTTGAAACTAGACACTTACAAATTAATTATATTTCTTATGACTAAATAATTAAATCTGGACTGATTCAGGCCAAATATAGAGACTTAGTTCTTCATTAATAATGTTAGTTCGTAGATATTTCAATACGTCTATATAATATCTAGGATTAGAATGGACATCACCCTGCTGGCTTGTTCCTGCCTTTAGAAGACAACATCTGTACAATATTATTTCTACTCCGAACAAGCAAAAACAGCGCCAAGTGCTAATAACACGATAAATGAAACTGCAAAGCGAAGATATCAGCGCACTTGTAAATCAAATTAACTCGATTGTCTTACAGAAACAAAAGCGGTTTACAATCCTGTGAGATACCTTTCACACGTCGTGTTAGAATCGTGCGACGTCGGAACGTGTCGAAGTACAATAACGTTGCGACGCGTCGCGGCGACGTCATGGTGTTGCGACGTCGACACGCGGTTTATTGTTTGCTAGCGGGAACATATGCCACGCTGAGGGATACGGAGGAAACTTCCTAGACTAGAAAAATAAATGTATATTTAAATAGAGATGTTTTTATTTGCACCTGGGGTATATAAAATTATTAAAATAAGAGAGCCTGTATGTACCAGTGGTGTAATCGCTTTTAAGCATTTCGTTAATATACTGCGACTTACAATACAGTACAGTTGGCGCAGTGGCTGAGCGATTGACTCGTGCGCTGCGGACAGCAGGTTCTATGTTCAAAAAAATGTATTGACTATTTTTGTGTTTATTTTTGTTAACTCGGAACATTATCTCACGTGAAGATACAATCGGGATAAAAACTATACTATTTGTTAATCCAGGTTCTAAACTATCTGTGTACCAAATTTTATCCCAATCCATTCAGTAGTTTTTGCGTGAAGAAGTAACAAACATACACACTCACACACTCACAAACTTTCGAATTTATAATATTAGTGTGATGTCTTCACCATCATTGTCCTCGTAGACGTTACAAGTTGTAAACTCACCCTTCACGAAGCCGTCAAGAAAGCATTCTGTGCATCAAACTAAGTAACCGTACGTGTCTTTCAAAGCCCCTGTACCGGTCTACACATACATATTAGAGTCCATGTAACGCGTCAAGGCGTCGAGGTACAAAAGCGTCGCTGTGTCGGGTTCGGCCGGGCCATGCATTAACAGAACTCAGAAAATGCATAGAATATTTTGTTATAGCTTACTGTGGTACTCAGAGATATTTAATGATTACTTCCGTCGCTTAGTAAAGATTTGACAAACTGTCAACCGTTACTAAGTATAGGCCTAAGTCATCATTAAAGCTTTCTGAGTGTGGCTGTTAGCATTGATTACGTTTGTTTAACCGAGCATCATTTGCAGATATGACAAAGGGATGTACTCATTAGTACACACACATTTCGAAAAATATATTTAAGTCATGTCAAGTGGGCCTATTGCTATCAACCGGACACAAAACCAGATTCCATGGCGGCTGCTAAGAAATTCCTGATGGAAAAACCCAATAACACTTTGCACAACCTGGGAATCAAACTCGGACCTCATGTACAGCACTCGCACTTACGACCACTAGAGTAACGAGACGGAAATTATAAACAACATAATTGTCAAAAAAAACAACTGGTGCATGTCACGGTCATAATCTTTGATTTCATGGCTATTGAAAATTGTTCCCTCACCATTTTGAAGAGTAACTTGTCTTAATTGATTTTATTGCCAGTTTTTTTTTAATAACTTTGCCCCACACTAGGAATTTCTCCTGTATCGTGGGTGCGTTCACAAACATTTATACTCACATACACAAATACCCAGACCCGAAACAATTATATTATGTAGGCCATACAAATTTATACTTGTTCCGTGTAGGGATCGAACCCGCGACTCGCGGCGCATCAGTCCAATAGCTCAGTCACTGCACCCACCGTGCTGTCAATGTACGAAGTCTAAAATTACCATAACCCTTTAATGTAGGTATACTTGCAAAATAACTTGTTTAAAAAACAAGTTATAGCAGCAGTTAGCAGTTTAAAGTAGAATATTTATTTCAGTTTTTAATCCACACTTTATTTATACGGTGCAAACAATAGCATTTTCTATCGATCGGCCCCTATAGCAATACACCTATTAGGTAACTATAGTCTCCGTAACTAGAATAAAAACAGTTAACTAGTCCAATTACCTGAAATTATTAGCTCGTTGGTTGAGCGGTTGCAACTTGCAAACGCGACTGCAGAGCATGAGCCTAAGACAGATTAGAATCTGAGGTCGGGCAAATTAGCACCCATGGAGTCAAAGGATAACATATAAGCCCAGTTGATGGCAATAGACTTACCCCCTATTACATGGAACTCAAAACATACCTAACTAACGAAATGTGGGTGCTACCAACATTTTTTTTTATTGGAACAAGCCACACTATTCCCAAACCACTGTAACTCCTGTAAGCCAGAATCAACAGTGGCGACCACAAGAAAAGCGCCGAGACTATGAAGCTCGACGAAGTCCCAGAGAAATGATTTAACTGTCTTGAATCCCGCAACGAAATTAATCAGAAAAGAATAGCGGAGGAGTAGGAAAAACATAATTTCCACTTCCCTCCATATTAGCAGGAGACAGAACAGAACAAGGCCAATAGGCACACAGGGACGTATACAGCTAGGATAAGCACATTTGCCTGGCACCACGGATATTATGGTCATTATTACTGGGTCCTAAGCTGTGAGCTGTTATATTTGATTCCAATAATAGGTATGACAAAATTACTTGAACACACGGAAACTACCAACCTGTGGCTGTAGTCTCCCTATAGGTACACCTCAGAGATTACATGCGTGAAGTTATGTTAAGAATTAGCGTAACCCAGTTCACATAACATACAGTATAAGCCATTGATAATAATTTATATGCGCAAGACTCAAGGCCAGGTGTGCAGTATCGATTAAATAATTGATATGGGAATAAATAAAATAAAAGATAAAAGCCCGACGCCTTTTATGTGTGGCCTGCACCTTATACTACCATTCCATCCACGGACATGGCGCGGGCTGCTTCCTAATCCATTAAAATTTTAAACCAAGTGCATAGAAATAATGCGCAATTTAGTATACACGGAATGTCGTGGCTCCGGCGTGGATAAGACGCGAAATTTCGGCGCCCGCGTATCCTAAATTGCGCTATAATTCTATGCACTTGGTATAAAATTTTAATGGAATAGGAAGCCGCCCGCGCTATGTCCGCGCCCGACGCCATTTATGTGTTACCTGTGCCTAAGGGGATTAGTGCTGATTCCGCTCGTTCTTATTATTCACTGAAAGTTATTAAAATTATATTGTACAGCTACACACAAATTAATAATCGATTGCCCCAAAAATTATGTCAATGTGGATTGGTATTCATTATTTATTTTTTATTTATTAAAACTTTATGCACAAGTAATAAAACCGTACAAAGGCGGACTTAATGCCTTGGGCATTTTCTACCAGTCTACCTTAGGGTGATGCAGAGACATTACACAGTAGGTGCAAAACAGAATCAAAAATTAGAAGATATATATACCTAACATATAAGAATAAATACATACATACACATATACATAACATATATAAAGTTTTGAAAGATACACATGAAAAGCTTTAACAACTTAGTTGTGAGACGAAGCTGCCAACTTCTTGCGAATGTGCTCGCGAGCTTTCATTTTGAACGTGAACTGACCGTTTACTGTCCTGATATCTTGAGGGAGTTCATTCCAGAGGAAAACCGCCTGGACAAAGAAGGACGTTTACATTATGTGCTTAGCCTATTTCTAAATCTGTTGGGGTCTGCTTCCAGTCTTTTCAGATGCAGCCGAAACCAGTGTTTTACATGGATTGACTGTTTTTCTTACTAATCAGCTTTTTCTTTATTTTCTCATAAATTTCGCTGCGGCGCATCTGTTTTGGAAATAAAAAAAAATGGCAAAAGTTTTCCAGGCCAAATAATTCAAAGCCCTTTTTAATGTTACTAGATGTTTTGTGATGTGTGATGTTTCTCATTACACAAACATGGACTTTACGCGGCAGTCATTAGTGCAGACATTGACTTTGATAAATTCAACGGAAAATAAACGCAATAAAGCTAACCCCGGTGTGTAGACAAGGTAATTTGTCAGCCGTTTATATGCGACAGGAACGCATTTGAACGACTCAATCTAGTTCTTCAGTAAAAAGCTTCAAAGTTTATTTTTTGCTTTCGAATTTTCTGTTTTTACAGAGGAATGAGGACTCTTGTTCCGGTTGTAACTAAAAATATACAACTTTTTCTAATTTTTAAAATAAACGGTATTTTATGACTTGAATAATATTTCTATTTTATTTGCACAAGATCTGAGTCATACACCTAATTGATGACAAATTAAATTTTGCGTACGACTTGAAACTTGGCATTGATCTTAAAAAACATCCACTACCCGACAGCCACAAATTAGCGATTTAACTAATTCCAACGTCCGTCACAATTTATTAATTTGAACATGAATCCAGTCACTAATAATTATTCCACATTATTTCATAAGATTAAAGGCAGAGACAGATTTGACTCAGAACACGCGAGCACAATTTGTTCATTTGTTAAAAACAAACGCTTATCACATAGTAGTTTCTAGCGACCAGCAGTCTAGAAGTAAGAATAAGTTCTCTTCTAAATGAAATGGGTATTATACAAAGCTTTTTGTAAGTGATGGTCTCCTGCCTACCCTTTTGCCTAAGGATGACTTCCAGTCTAACCGGATGAAGCTGAATATTTCCACAACTCATTAAGTACTGGGAAATACGATACCCCTTTCTAAGATTGGTTTCCAGGTTTTTGGGCCACTGCCTGACTAACAGCTGGAACGGCTGTTAAAGATCTAGAGATCTAGTAATCACAGCTGGGACCAACCATCTCTTAATACATGGGATTTAACCATAACTGGCTAAATGTGGATGTACTTTAAGGTACACCTCTGCGTAACCCTTCGGAGATTACAAGCGTGATGACATGTTACGTTTTCATGTTGTGTTCTAACAACAACATGTGCGTTATTTTAAACTGATGCGTTTAGCCTACTTGAGAACCATCTTGCAATCACATCAAAATTTTTAAAGACAATAAAACGCGACTACTGAAATTTGGATCCCTCATAGCCGCGTGACTTGTTATAAATGTGTTCCCACCTTTTCTCACTAATAATAAAATGTGTTGAAACGCGACATTTCATGACGCAGGTTGACATCATGTCAAAGATTTTTCTATATTAACATTTAGTTTTATGTTTCCTGTGTGTTTTTCTACGTATACTTATTAACGTTAAATTTTGTTTGTGTGTCGAATGTTTTCACTCTTGGGACCTGACTAGCGTGCGATGATGCTTTTGATGCGAAATCATTCATCAATTTGATGCAATTTTTTTATTTAAATGTTACACAAGTTTCAATTTACATTATTTCGTGGAAACCGTTATTGGTGTGGAATGTGTTTAAATTCCTGAGTTAACATATCTGTCAACAAATAATGTAGCGTTTATATTTATATTTATTAGCATAATTGCATTTATAGGAATAATTACGTACGTTCGTGCGTTTAATTATCGATACTGCAACAAAATATTTGTTTCATTGCAAAATGTTATGTCAATTTTTTTTTCTAAATTCTGGAAACTTATCTATGACAGTAAACATGCTGTTTTAAATAATCAAAGATGCAAATATCTCAAACAATTCCATTAACTTTTCAACCGACCTTTATAAATCAGTTACGCCAGATGATAACATCACTGAAATCTAACAAAAAATACTTCATAGGCTCTTGATCTGTAAACTGAACCAATGAACATATTTTTTCTCCTTAGACATAATTATTAATGTATCTCTCAAAAGAAATGGCTCCCAATCAAATTCGTAGTCAACGACAGGTTTATATCAGCCCGTGGGCGGTCGCCACTCTATCTCTAGATTGACAGCTAGAATAACAAACACCGCTGTTTTACACCCACCGTAAAACTTTAATTACGAATCACCATCACAAATGTGATTCAAAGGAACTGAATTTACTGCCAATAAAATTTGTGCAAAGAAAAATATATTAATTTAATCTTATGAAGTGCGTAGACGAGCGACTGTTGGCCAGAAACGACAGTGAATTCACTTTATTTAGGATTGCATATATGATCAGATATATCTGAACATGGGTAAAGCAGAAGGCTTTTAGTATTTGGTGTTCTGTAGTGTTGTTTCTGCCATGTCTATAATATTAAAGGCGTGTAATTACGCATTTATTAGATTACTAGCGGACGTCACGCGGTTTCACCCGCTTAGTTCCCGTTCCCGTGGGAATACAGGGCTAAAAAGTAGCCTATGTCACCCGGGGATAGTGTAGCTTCCCATCGGTGAAAGAACTTTTGAAATCAGTCCAGTAGTTTCGGAGCCTATTCGTTACAAACAAACAAACAAATCTTTCCTCTTTATAATATTAGTGTAGATTTTAGTGTAGATAAAAAAACAGCCTCATCATTCACGACCTCTTTAAGTTTGAGCTGGTAGGAAGAAGTAGCGCCTTCCAGGATATCAAAGAATCACCAACACAATATGTGGTCTTTCGGCATTTAAAAATTAATTAGTCTAGGAATAAATAATGATGCGAAGATTTTGTCGCGTCATTTTAAAATAAATACAGTATTTCCACCAAGAACTTAGCTCAAGTATGATGATTGATGATCATTTACAAGAATTAGTGATATCTCATCATCATCATCATCATCATCCTAGAATGTTCCCACTGCAGGGACTCGGGCCTCCTCTCTGATCCCCCACGCGGGCCCAGTGCGGGTTGGTAGATGTCACATGCCATCGATTATTATTTTTTTGTGACATTTAAATAATAAAAAACTGATCGTGAGAGAATGCAAGCGCTGAATTACATACTGCATACTACAGAGTTGTATCAAGTCGAATACCGATAAAAATCGAAAGTGTTCCCGATTAAAATCGGTCGTTAACGCTGAACATCTAGTTCCACAAAACAGATGGGACTCGTTGTTTTTGGAAACAGATTGGTCATCCTCTACTTTAATTATGTTATCTTAGCGCTGACGTTAATAGCTAAAGAAATTAACACTTTTTTCTTACAAAGCGGAATGTTAAGATAAATTCAATGGAGGATTATTATGATAAGCAATGGAACTTGCGTCATTGAAAATACTGTAATGGTTAGTATCGCAGCCGTTTGATGTCAAACTGTACATTTGTGCTGAGCTGTGGTCTGAGAGTTGTTTGTAGGTAACAAACTACCACGCAAATGTCACAAAGTTGGCTTCAGGCTTCTGGCTTCTGTTCAGGCTTGTAAAGGCACCAGAAGACGAAGAAGTACTTCATCGTTGGTGTAGGGGTCACGCAAGTTACTGTTAGTGCTGAGCATGGGGCCGGGGTTCGAATTATTATTAGGGTTTTCCTGTAAGGATTTTTAGTACCAGACCGGAGTTTGTGCCCGATTTGATAGCAATAGATTCGTCGTTATAACTGGCGAAAGCGCTTTATTATAGTTAGTTAATCATTTAGTAGGTACATCCGTACTTGTAATATGAGTACATAATAGATCTAGTCTAACATCCCGATAAATTGAAGTTCCAGCCCAAAATCTCTAGCCAGGTGTCTTGCTGTATATGATTCGGCCGACCGCACCAGACAGATTAGATTTCGTAGAATCAGAGTAATTTCTAACAACTCCATTTTGTTAGCGAGGATTTGTAAGGATTCTCCTTGAAAGACCGAAACGACTGCTTGGCACTTTAGACAGACGATTTTGTTTCCAATGATATATGCGTATATAAACATCACGCCTAACCTCCGCAGGGTAAGGTAGAGAAGTGCCTAAACACTCTCAATTTCGCCAAATTTATTTAATTCCTAAAGGGTAAAGTAAAATACCTATTATATCAGAAGCCTGAGTCTGTCAACCAGTTCCTATCAAAGGGTATAAGAGTATCAAGTAGTACTCAGTAGCAGGGTATGGGAGTTCGAATAGGCAGCCGTGTCATACAAAATACTGGTATGCGGCTGCATCTGGTTAGATTACCAATGAAACAAGTCTACCACACTATTCCTAAACCTCTGCCAGAATCAACAGCGGCGACAACCAAAAAAGCTTCGAGACAAAGAATCTCGACGAAATCCCAGAGATACCCCGTGCTGCGGGTCCCGTCGGGGCAGCGGGTTGTTCACAAGTTACCGCGGCCTCGACATATAGGGCTAAGAAGGAACATGGGAGGTTTTTAGTCAGTAGAAGTCTGACACTCCCTTTCGCTCTGCCCAGGAGCGGGATGGGTTATTTGATGATTTTCCACCCGCCGAAAAAAAAAGTCCCAGAGAAACGATCTGTCTTGAATCCCGCAAAGACATGACAAAATAAAGCGGAGGAGTAGGAGTAACATAATTTCCACTTCTGGTTAAATTGGAAGCCGTTTTCAACTTAGTTAGGAGAAGGCTAGGCAGACGTGTACTAGTTTTATTTTATATCCGTGTTCGCCACTTATATTGAAGTCCTACGTAATAGAAGGCTAACTCATTGGTATCGTCTTGGTACGAAACTCGTGAGATTTTTACTAGAGACAAAACGCTCTGTGCTCACATGGTTTCCGTACCAGGCCGTGCAAAGTGTTATTGGGTTTTCTCAGTAGGAGCCACGGAGCCTTAATTTGTGCTCAGTTGATGGCAATAAGCTCATTCCCTTTCATGGAACTTAAACATTACTCCTTCGGGGTTTATATTTGATTTTATGATTTATGTACGACTACATAGTATTTATTATAGAGTACTATTACTTATAGAGTACTATTTAACGATGTTACAACAATTTACAGAACTAATATTTTAATAAAATATATACAAGTATCAAAGAGAAAATAATGACAGGGTGCATTCGATGTAGCGGTGTGCGTCGCTGCGTGCTTTCGTGCTCGCAGTGCTCGTTGTTGCGGGCATTCGGCGGCGTGTGGTTCGGCGTGGCTTTCGGAATGACGTATTGCACTCGTAATTTTGTTTTCATGAATTAATTCTTCATCTGACATTCAAAGGTGCCTATAAAGGTTTAATTGAAATAAATGCTTTGAGTTTGAGTTTTGAGTTTGAGTGTCAAAAAATTCGTCCATACCGCTGTCAACAGGAAATGTGCCCAGAAGGCTGGCAGCATTCCCACGTTGGATGGCAATGCTGATTTTTAGCCCAACAAAGAGGCCAGGCCCTCTCCAGGTCACGTGAAGAGTTGATCAACCGCTAGGCAAATTCCTTAAATATTAAATGCGAACCTTCTCGAACCCCATGGCTCCAGTGTTAATAATTGTTACAACATGATTTCTTAGGCAGGAAGTGGCCAGGTAATAAATCTAATCAAGTGTCATCGACTTTGCATCAAAAGGTGAAGTACTTTATCAATATAACACATTAACTTTACGTGCTTAGACTGTAGTACTATGTTGTCAATTAATTTGGAACATAATTAATTAAATGCAATGTTTTATTACTTCTTCTAAATGGTCTGATGGGACGTGTCACAGAATTCATTATTAGAAGTCATTATTTATTATTTGTATGGTACATTGTATGGCTTGACATACCTCCATGTTGCAGACGAATAAGAAAAACAGGTTGCGTTTAAATATATAGTTAGATTGTCTTTTTTTTGCCGGGCTGAAAAGAATATTGGCAATTCAATGTATGTAAGGAACAGAATGTTATGACAGATGAGTGGAATGAAACGTAAAGATGAATGACTGATGTGAAGCATGTTGAATGAAAGAGATGAAAGTTAAAATACTCTAGGAGTGAAAGAGAGAGCATGTTAATGTTACTAAAATACGGGGAGAAAGACGAAGGACGTTAGCTACAAAGACATGTTAAAAATAAAATTTAAGTTTCCTATATAAATCAGTGTTTTTATTTGGCCGTTATCGAACTAATCCCACATGTATTTTTACTTGGCATAGTATAAGAACAGTGATTGTCTAGTGGTGTGACGATGTATTTCCAAGTCATAGGTCACGAGTTCGAACCCAAGACACAAACCTCTGATTTTTCGGATTCCGGTGCTTTTTATATAATTAATGCTCACCTGCTTTGGTGGAGGAAAAATTGCAAGAAAACCACGGCTCCTAAAATATAAATCTTGGATAAAATAACGCCATGTTCACGCCATCGAAACGCACAGAAGATCATCGGTATTGCTGTTGTACATAATGTACATAGGCCTGTCTTTAGTTATTTAACACAATAATCAGTTCTATATTGTTTTTTATTTCAATGGTTAAAATGCAATATATGATAAAATAGATAATGGATAAAATCTTGAACCATATTCTTCACAGAACAACAAGCCATGTGATTTTAACTATCCTAAATGTCCACTCACCACCCACAGTACTACTACACTACAAAAATAAAACCATTTCCGTGTAGCTCTTGTCTCAGCATATCAAGGGTCATTACTCGACCCATAAACATTGCGTGGTAGCCCGCACTACAAGATAATCACACCACTACGTCCCGCACTAGTCCGATATTATTACTTCACTACTTACGTTTATTTTGACTGTAAACTACGTCTTTCGAGATAAAAGGCACTCTTTAGACTTTATGGATTGGCCAGTTAATTTGGAGATAAATTTGACGAGTTTTTATCAATAAGAGACTATTTTTGTTGTGTTCTTTGAACTCGATTATCTGGTATGGGGTCGAAATAAATACTAAAGCTATTAGCAAAGCGTTTCAGATTCAACATTGTTTCAGTAATTACTAAGCTGATACTGTTAGCACGCATCATCCCACCACTGGGCTATAGACCATCCCTCTGACTCTTTATGACATTCAATTTTTTCCATCCAAGGCTAGTCTCGTGCAGATCGTAGGAATAATCTGGACAAGACTAGTGTTGGCGACGCCTATTGTGTCAGGACTCTAGAAAGTGGCTATTGTAGCCCTCAACTCATTGAGTTTCACTAATTCTGTCACTAAAAAGAGACCAGTGATCTTATACACTCAGAAGATATAGATAGAGAAGAAGAAATTCTAGGATGTAGGGAACAGAGAAGTACCACTCCACTCATCGTAACAATTACAAAAAATTATGTAACAACAGCTATTTCAAACGCATTTTTTTTTCCGGTCACGAAAACACATTTGGCGCTTTTTCCTTTACCTACACAATCACCGCATACCTATGTATGCCTCACGTTGATCAGATAAATACAATTATTCGTCAATTTTGCATTCAACTCCTTCCCCTGAAAGCCGTTCATCACTCTCAATAAATCATGAAGTAGGTACAGCGGTATCTATAGTGCGCTTAAATCTTTATATCGAAGTAATGTCACATTAGAAATGTTGTATGACTTAAAAATATCTATCAGCTTTAGGTTAGTTTATATAAAGAAAATTATGAAATTGTGAGGCAAACTGAACATAGTATCTGCAATGATGAATTTTTAAATGATTTTTTTAAATACGCAAATATGATGTCTGTCTGTCGTGAGGAAAGTTTTGAGTTTGAATGTATGATATAAGAGTAAAGGAAAACCAAAGTAACGATGAATAGACTGTGTCATGGGTGCTATGGTTGGGCTGCGGGATGTTGTAAGAGATACCGCGGCCTCGACATATAGGGCTAAGAAGTAACATGGGTGGTTTTAGTCAGTAGACGTCTGACACTCCCTTTCGCTCTGCCCAAGAGTGGGAGGGGTTATTTAATGATTTCCCACACCCGAAAAAAAATAAAATGGATGCTATGGTTAGAAGGAAGGTGAGTGCTGAGATACCGAGTAACAAAGAGGTATGACAGACATGACTTCTTGTCATGCTGCAATGATACAAATAAATTGAGAAAATATGGAAAACAAATGGTGAATACAGAATACTTGTTGCAAAGGTACCACTGAGTTAGATATGAGAACAATCGTGCAAAATCCTTGGCACGTGAGCCTTTGCCCTTATATGTCGTGTTTAAAGGAATAGACTACGCATTTTAATGTCGTATTTATAGCGTGGTCTCGGCTTTACAATAGTTAGCGATCAGCTGATGTTTATGACATTGTATAGGTTCAAGTTTGATCGCAATCTATACTTTTGTTCAGGGATGAATGGTTCCGAGTAGCTGTAATAGTACACACACTTGCTTAAACTTAACCTTACTATGATTTTGTGTTATACAAAGGTAGCGCGTGATTTATTTTTCTTAATATTCATTTCTTCTACATATTTTTATTTCTTCATTTACTTATGCACAGGAGCTTGTGATCAAATAGTGCTTGCCTAGGTCGGTCCGTGGATGGGTGACTGTCGACCTTTCTCGTGTTTTAGACTGTTTTGTATGTTTTATAATATATAGTATTTTATTACATTCTATCTGTATCTATAATAATATGTATTAGATATTAATATGTGTGTAGGTAGCTTTTTATGTATATCTATTTATATTACAAAATGGTTTTCTCCTTATTTATTTTTTTGTACTCCACAATACTGCTGTCCTATTTGACCCTAAGGTTGACTGGTAGAGAATGCCATGTGGCATTAAGTTCGCCTATGTTCCACTCTTGTGCATGAAGTTTAAATAAATAAATACCAAGTTTCCTCCGCGCCGTCACTTAAACGGTCATTAAAGGCCCGAAAGTCTACCAACCAGTTTTACTAAAGGTGATCTTGTAACCCAGTACCACAGAATACATAATAGTACTACGCCAGTACTAACTGGGTTGGGGAGATCGGATAGGTGGTCGCTCCATGCAAAGAGCTGGTAATAAGCTATATATATCCAGTTCGACTAGAAACCGTCCCCAAACATAGTTGGCAAAAGGCTTAGCAGATGATGATATATTTAATTTAGAAAGAAAGAAAGAAAGAAAGAAAGAAAAAGTATTTATTGGTTTCACACAGGACAGAACAAATTGATAAAAAAAAAATTAAAAGCTTAAAACACTTAACCTTGGCTTGGTATTTATTTACCCAAGTTCATTGAAATCCACTATCATAGTACTTTTCAGTAGCTATTACAAACTCAGTTTCTTATTCATATATCCAATAATAAACACGATTTCCCTTTCACACTTTGCATCAAAAATATTCACCTATCCAGTTAACGGAAAGGCCAATTCCTGGTAGTCAATGACGTCACGACTACAAGGAGTATTGTTCAATGTCCAACCTTTCCAAAAATAGTACCTTATTCACGTTTTAAAACCTATTTGTGTCTCAGATTCACGAGATCGGCCGTTTCGAACCCAAACATATTGAATTTTCGTTAATTATATATAAACTTGATACGTTACCGTCCAGGGCCTGCAGTCTGTACAAAGATAGCGATCGCTTTACGACAAAATTCGGTCGCAAAGCTATAACGATGCGGATTTAAGGTGGACGTGAGCCGGACGCGACCCGCCGGTATTAGCTACCAACTTAAATCCGCATCGTTATAGCTTTGCGACCGAATTTTGTCGTAAAGCGTTCGCTATCTTTGTAGAGACTGCAGGCCCAGGGCAGTAATTGCAACTTTTCACAAAAGGTTGCTCTGAGTTTTCCGTGAAAAAGCCATTTCGTTTTGGGTAATATTTTATGGTTATAATAATGAATGATGAACATTAAAAGTGATGTAAAAATAAATAATTCCACCTGCATTGGTCTGTTTGTGTGTTTTATTTCTGTTAGGTAAAGTTTGTTTATTTAGCTACACGAAAACATTTACTCGTGAAATAATTCAAAAGACAACGTGTAGTAAATATTGAATAACCATTAACTACACTCGAGAGCAATGAATCCGGGTCACTTAAAGAATGTTAAAAATCTCGGAAACTAAAAATGATAGGTTAATGCAATAAATTGTATTTAATAGACAATGTAATACTCCTTAAATGAAAGTAAAAAAAATATGAGTCACCATACATTTTATTAACACAAAATTACATAAAGAAAAAAACTGCTGATCTCTCCTTAAAACAAAAATAGGAAACATGAAATTTTTGAACTTTATTACGATTTTCTTGAATTTTAATACTTCGTATTGCCTCCTCGTGCTTCCATTACTGCGTTTACGCGGTTATACGATTTTGGGAAATATTCTCCCATTCCTCTGTGAGAGCAATTTTGAGCTCACGAAGCGTGATTGGGGGAGGGTTTCGTTGTTTTACGCATCTGCCTAGCTCGTCCCAAGCATGCTCGATCGGGTTGATATCCGGGCTGCGCGCTGGCCACTCCATACGAGTAATGTTCATCTCTTGAAGGTAGTCATTCACAATCCTACCTGTATGAGGTCGGGCATTGTCATGCATAAATATAGCATCCTCACCTAAATTGACCATAAATGGACCAACGTGATCATTGAGGATTTCTTCCACATATCTTACGCTAGTTAAAGAGCCGTTTTCTATGATCACCAGCTCTGTGCGACTTTCAGAAGAAATTCCGGCCCACACAAGTACAGACCCACCA
The DNA here is from genome assembly GCA_932274075.1 of Diarsia rubi. NCBI lineage: Eukaryota > Metazoa > Arthropoda > Insecta > Lepidoptera > Noctuidae > Diarsia > Diarsia rubi. Next base: position 13,012,165 of record OW026429.1, read on the forward strand.
CCGTAGGCTACTTTTTCTTCGATGCATGCTTGCTTGAATCTTTCCCCTGGTCTTCGATACACTCTGTGTCTTCCATCGTGCTTGTAGAGCATAAATTTTGATTCGTCGGAGAACATAACTTTGACCAATCTTCAATACTCCAATTTACGTGGCTCTGGGCATATCTTAGTCTTGAAATACGATGCCCACGCTCCAGTTTAGGGCCGTTTGCAGGTCTAAGGGGTTTTAAGTTAGATTCAGCAAGCCGACGTCTTACTGTCCATGCACTTGGGTTACTTCCTCCGAGGCGTCGAAACTGATTTGTGAGTTCAGTTCCTGTGAGAAAGCGATTTCGAAGCATGGTGTTCACCAAGTATCGGTCTTCTCGTGCTGTGGTACACCTGGTTCTGCCCGTTCCTGGTCTGCGTAGGTTAGAACCAGTTTCTTCGTAACGTCGGAGAACTCTTTGTACTATTGACAGCGACACACCGACAGTCCTGGCTGTATCGCGCTGACTCCGGCCGGTTTCCAGCATTGTAAGTATTCTGGTGTATTCTTCAGGCGTAAGCGACATAATTTCAGCTTGAATAATGAATATAGAGCACTATCAACATGGTTTATGTACCCACATAAATGACAGATTACAAACAAAAGCAAAACCAAATGCTGTAATTTCGTAGTTCCATCTTCGAAAGTGGCCCTTTTTCAAATTTGATTTTTTTATGATATAACTTCACAATAACTGAGAAGTTTTAATACCTTCATTTAAGGAGTATTACATTGTCTATTAAATACAATTTATTGCATTATCCTAGCATTTTTAGTTTCCGAGATTTTTAGGATTCTTTAAGTGACCCGGATTCATTGCTCTCGAGTGTATTATCTTATTACTAAACTAACCGAAATTGCGACGTAGTAGGTACTATAATGTATTCTGTGATTGCGATTACCTCACGAGACACGCTTCAGTGGTTCACGAGATTAGTTCTCACAATTTAGAATACGATAGATACCTACAAAAAAATAGTATTTTCAAATATTTCCACAGATAACAATAACCACAGATAAATAAATGTAAAACAACACGGTCAAAGTCAGTGAAACATTTTAGCAAAATCAAACAAAAGTGCCGTCTTTTGTTTTTGGTTTTCCGCGGTTACGCTTCAAAAAGATGGCCTCTGGCGGGAAAACATTTCAATTAGTGGCTGTCAAAAAACAGATTTTTATTACAACTAGCATGCAAATTGTTTCACAGTAAGGAAATACTGTAAAAACTTTGCTATTGTTGAAACATACGAATTTTTGACGGTTACGCTGTTTAATTGTTGTTTTAATCGCATGATAGATGATTTCGGTTACATTATTGAGTTTTAAAGTAAGTAATTGGTGTGGCCAATGTTCTAATTTGACAGGCGTGACGTAGAACGAGGTCCTTGACATACTGGCGTGTTATCTTGTTGAGAGGTTCACTTAAGTGTTAGCGATAATGTAGCGTGGCGGTTTGTGTTTTTATAATAATAAATTCGGGCTTACACTAGAAAGTAATGGCTCTAACATAATTTGTGAACAAGTCTCGCATTTTTGATAGCGTTTGAACTCGTTAAATAAACTAAAACATTACTGGACCGATTTGAAAAAATCTTTCAACGTTGGGAATCTACACTATCCCCGGGTGAAATAAGCTACTATTTATCCCTGAATCAACGGGAACGGGAACTACGCGGGCGAAACCCGCGACGTCCGCTAGTATTAGGACAATTTGATTTATTTTACCTACTCTACGAAAAAAAGCAAAAAAGGACAACATCGCCATTACCGGAAGCGTTTGTATAGAGTTACCATAGTGAAGTATTTTCTTCATGCGAAATGCTTTGTTATTCTAATGCCAAGAAGATATTAATAATAAATATATTTTTTTATATTTTGTGTGATAAATCACTCTCAGGTTAGAACGATTTTCACACAAAATATAAAAAAATCTTTCATCAGATCTGCGGGAAAAGCATGCAGAAAAGATAAACTGGAATAAGGGAGGGGGAGGGAGGTAATATTTTAATTAATCACTCAAAATCTCACCGACCATAGACTAGCCGGCAGCAGTCCTGAGTGACACTCGTGCTCTCAGGCCACTCGTGAGTGACGCATGATGTAGGTACCTCATAATGAGCCCTCCAGTAATGTGGAGCACTAACCTGCCTGAATATTAAGTAGAAATATATATGAGAATATTTAGGTCTAACTTTTGCCAGCGCACATGATCAAGTACACAAAAATAACACTAGTAACATCTATTACTGAAACTAGGAACTAAAACCAAAATCTAAGTATAATATTTAAGATTTTGATTTTAGTACTTCATTTGAGTCATTCGCGATATTATAATAATCCCACTGGAATATTATACTCCTGATAATACGTAATCTTGATATTATGTTTTCTATGTTCTAGTCCAAAGCCATGGACTATTTGTAGCCTTTTTGCCCTACAAATCTGTGCAGCAGTTGAGGCCTGAATAGGTTTGACAGATAATTGTTTCTTCGTTAACATTTTGAACTTTTGTGAATTGGGCATGCCTAATTTTTTTTTTCAAGCGCTGTCTTAAAACCATTTCGAGGGTTAGCTTAGGTGAATTCATGCCTGTGACCAGATTTGAAAAATACATAAGTACTATTTCAAAAGTTATAGGTGTTTTAACGAATGACTTTCATTTGACCTTTCAGAGCCTCCAACAAAGCATAATAGAACATTCCTTTGTCATTCTATCATTCTTGAAAAAAAAAACATTCGGTTGCGAGACTGTACGTCAACATTTTGTAGGTTATGTTTAGCCAGCTTTGTTGAAGTTTGTTTTTGTGAAATATTGTGAATTGTTGTAATGGCTTCTTTAAATTATACTAAGGCGGATTCCCGTAACACACCTACGGTCAATAATGCTATGATTGTTGAGTATATGATGTTGTCCACTCAACACAATATAGCGGTAATACGAGGAGCAAAGGCTCTAATGTAAGTATTCTATATCATTGTTTTGATTTATATAAGATTGGTTTATCTCTTGTCATCAATAAACTTATTATATACTAGCGACCCGCCCCGGCTTCGCACAGGTGTTTTTCTATACTATATTATGCATGTATTATACATATAAACCTTCCTCTTGAATTACTGTATCAATCTCAACTGTCAAGGATATGTCACTGGATTTAGATTGACATTGTATTTTTTTTTAATTTGTCTGTGGCACAACTGCACTACATACAGCCTCATAGTGTTATTGAGAGCACCTCGAATTTAAAAAATCCTAAAAAAATGTACAACCTCTAAAAAAATAAAATAAGCAAATTAGTTCCTTGAAATGGTCTATATTTTGTAAAATTAAATAAAAAAAAATCAAGTCATGGCCAATTGCTTTACGAAATAAGATGGAATTTGGCATTTCCGTTAAGCGGTTCATGCGTGATATACCTAGTGACATAGGTACATACAACATTATACGTGTTTAAAGTAGGACAAATCAATAAATGAGGATGGAAGTAAAATAAATTGAATACAGTGACTCTTGATTCGATTTGCGACTGAAGGCCTCCCAGAATAAGGGCCGACGCCCGTCGGGGCCGCGGGTTGTACACTAGTTATCGCGGCCTCGACATAGATGGCGAAGAAGGAACATGGGTGGTTTTCAGTAGAAGTCTGACACTCCCTTTCGCTCTGCCCAAGAGCGGGAGGGGTTATTCGATGATTTTACACCCGCCAAAAAAAAAAAAGAAGGCCTCCCAGAATATGGCGGCATGGAGAGAGTGACTGTCGCAACCCCGTGTAGGGCACGCCACGATAGCGGCGGTAAGTCCCCCTCTTTGAGGAGTGGCTGGAGAGGCGCCACGGCGCCCTCACCTTCCGTTTGACGCAGGTCCTCACCGGACACGGTTGTGTCGGGAGGTACCTGCACCGAATCAGGCGGGAGGAAACGCGCGGATGTCACCACTGTGAGGATCGGCCGGAGGACACGGTGGAGCATACCGTGGAGGTCTGCCCCGCTTGGGCTGAGTTCCGCCGTGTTCTCGTAGCGGCGATCGGCGGCGGCGATCTCTCGCGTCCGGCCCTGGTGCAAGCCATGGTCCGGGGCGAGGAGGAATGCGACGCCACGCCGTCGCCTCCTTCTGCGAAGCAGTGATGCTAGCGAAGGAGGTGGCGGAACGTGAGAGGGAGAGAACCTCACGTCTCAGCCGCCGCGGGAGACGCTCCGGGCGTCGGGGGCCACGTGACGGCTTCCGGCCACAGTAGACGCTTTTGATTTTAATTTTGGAAGTGGCCCGCTAGAGCCGACGCCAGTCGGGGCTGCGGAATGCTGTAAGAGATACCGCGGCCTTGATACAAAGGGCTAAGAAGGAACATGGGTGGATTTTAGTCAGTAGAAGTCTGACACTCCCTTTCGCTCTGCCCAAGAACGGAAGGGGTTATTTGATGATTTCCCACCTCAAAAAAATAAAACAAAAGGCCTCTCAGAATTTATTCCCAGAAAACAGTGTACATTTATAATTAAAACTAGGAAATTAACTAACGAAAGTCTTCTAATGTGTATTGAGCTTGGTTTTACACTCACCACACCCTGTGTGGGTGTCACATTGCAAACATAGACATATACTTAATTCCAAAAGTCACTCGGTATGTCACCTTTTACGCCTTAACTGCTGTACTGATTTGGCACACAGATAGACCATCATCTTTATAAGAGTAGGTTACGTACTTTTGTCCTCGGTAGGTAGTACCCCCGTTCCTGAAATCCCCGGGGATTATATTCGACCTCCACCCGGGCAGAGCTAGGGGTAAAGCTAGTCAATTTGATAAATGGATGAAGATCGGTTGCTCTGTTAACCATTTTCTACGTAGCACCTGTGACTTGAGAGGACAATTTACAAAGCTCTTAGTAAAGAATTTCACAATTTTTTGAGAGCACGGTATAAATAGTTTTCACCATCTTGGTAGGTATAAAAGACATCTTGACACTTGTTTGGAGTTCAAATATGAGAATATTTTCGTAATGGCTGCTACACACGTTACAAAAAATCATCATCAATTTGCTTGTATCGTCCCAGTGCTAGGCGAAGACCCCCTGATCTCCAAATCTTTCGATTCATGGCCAATGTGGACCACTGTTCGTTGGTTCTGTTCAGTTCGCCTTCCAATCCCGTTCGTGTAGTGTTGCGTATAATTGGGGTTGGTTAGTTTTACTATCTTCGTACAAAAAACTAACGGGGTATCCAGTCAGCGACGAGATAACCCCAACATCGTTGGTCCTTCGAGCCGGATGACGCAGCATATCAGATAGCATATAAGATACTGCGCTCTATTGCACGTTGGGAAACCTTGAGTTTGAACTTTTGAATGTTTGTCAAAAACGAAGTCTTGGATCCATATGTGGCTTTTTTTTGTAAGGAAAGTTATGAACTAGGTAGTGGCTGTGGTTGTGTCCATCTCAGTTCTGCTACAACACATGACAACTCCGAGTTTCTACATATGTCCTTCATTCTAAAAGACGAAGTACCCATTAAATATAAAAACTGTGTTAATTATAATCCTCTAGATAATTCTAAAAGCGTTACTTCTAAAATATCTCGTAATACTCTACGTCCATTAACATTACTCGACAGACAAATGGAGAGATTACGTTTCTATTTAGATAAGGCACAGAGTAAACAACTTAAACTCTCACATTAATCTGCATAGAGCTCATTTGAGTTGAACAAGATTATGTCTGGACCTTAAAAGAGCCTTCCGAGTTTGTTTCGGCGGTTTCTTCATAGAGTTGGCAGGAGCAAAACACCGGTCATATCTAGTTTTCGAAAAGTGATAGAAAAAGCCTATAATTTTTTGCATAATCAACAAAAAATAAATAGAGAGAGAGAGAGAGAGAGACATAATTTTGTTTTACTGTGGACTCTTACCTGTTGACTACGAGCTACTCGTGACTGCGAAGAAAACAAATGAAGCGCATGCCATGACAGGACTTACGGAGTGACTATACGCGAAGGAAGTCCTAGTGACGCGTGTGGATTAATGCTATTCGCAACTCCCGAGGCCGTGAGTGGGGCCTAAGGGCCAGTCCATTACTGTGGAGAGCTCAAATAAATAGTTATGATAACAAATAGGTGATGTTAGTGACACATCTTGTCTCTTGTCTATGTGTGTGGGGTACCTTTTAGCGGTATAAAGCTTGTACAATAGGCGTTTTATCGCTAGGAGCTCTAGAATGTGTAGGACGAATGGATTTCATGTGTGGGTGGATTGTTTGGCATCTTTTTTCACGCATTTATTAATGTGCCTCTAGAGTGCTTACAGGTTCTTTTATTTGATAGAATCATTCATAGTAATTTTAATAGACTCTTTCGTGTTCGAAAGTACGAGTATACTGACTGGTACTCATATAATATACAGGAGTACCTATACCTACTGCAGGCAGAATGGGACATAGATACGGAATCAGTTACCACGTATTTGACACATCATTCGGAGCCACAAAAATATAATTTATAAAATTAAAGCAACTCCATGCACCGAGTAAGTATCACTTAAGAAAACAGCTGTTTTCTTATTACCGATGTTGTGTGGCCGTTCAGAATGATGTAGTACTAGTCCTCCCGACCGTTTTCGGCCACGGCCGCCTATCTTATTAAAGTGCATAAGTGTGTGCGCAGACACAGGTGCACTCTGTTGCTTTTTCTCTCATAGTCCGATGGGAAGGCCACGCGACATGACCGGAGCGAGATCAGGCGCAGTACCAACGGCTTAACGTGCTTTCCGAGGCACGGGGGTATTACACCGCTAACTTCCAAACTCTGGCCCACTACTGGGAAATTTCTAATGAAAAACCCAATAGCAGTAATGATGTACTGAATTCGTGAATGCAGGTTTGTACTTACGTTTCTGCTTAATCCTCCAGGTTCTAAATACATGATGATATGATAAGATTTTTCACGTTCCATTTTGGTTTTTGCTGATCTAATAGGTAAAACTGTTTGTCTAAGATTCACAAGATAAGTAACTAAGTATCTCGATACAGAAACTTTATACTGTCACTTCAAACTAAGTGATATTTGGTGGACTATTCTAGTATTTATTGTAACATTATACATGAATATGACAGTGGCTATCATATTGTCTATGGATTAACTGTCAAATTGGTTATGGTTTAGTACAAAATGGAACCATTTGACAGTAATTGATAGGCACTATAGGTTCGCCACTGTCATTTAAAAGATACGCAATAGCCCTGCTGGTCTGTAATAAATTAGGGAGAGGTTTACCAATAGTGCGACTACATTTCATCAGTTTTTATTTAACCACCTTAGGGTAGTTAACAAAAAAAAACTAACTGGTCCGTCATATGGATTACCAAAAAATATTGGACATGTATTTTTTCTTTTTTCACGTAAACAAACAATGAAGACGATACAGTGCTTTGAAAACTCGTGTGACATCATACTCTAAGACATTAAGTATGACATTTTTAAGCGGTCAGTGACGTCACCAACCCCGACTCAAATCTTTGACGCGTTTTATTTTTGTAATTTTTTATTGAATGTTATATCAAAAAATACGTATCCAATATTTTTCGATAATCTAATAGACAGACAAATTATAATCACATTTTTTAAGTCAGTAAACATCCCTTTAATACGTGATGAACTGTTGCCTATCAATCGTATAATTTGTGTATGTGAGTTTAAATGTTTGTGAACGCACCCACGATACAGGAGAAATTCCTACCCCGGAGTGGGGCAACGTTCTTTTTTTTAAAAAAAAAAAACGAAACTCCACAGCTACTCAATAACCCAATAACAGTTTGCCCAGCCTGGAAGTCGACTCCGGGACTACGTTCTGCTCAACCTATAGAGCTTGTGACCTTTTCTCCTCGTTTTCTCGACACAAACTTCTGGGATATGGAAATATTGAATAATGACAGTGATTCAGTTTGGATAAGTTTGAATATCGATTGTTTCATGGTCTGCGATAGTGATGGTCTAATCGATAGTTTTGCATATTTTATGTATGTGGGCTCTTTGCTGTTGCTGCTTATATAATGATATAACGATTTACTTTTATTAAATTGCTTGTACACTTTGTGATAGATTTTCAAGTTATTTTAGTTTTTGCAGGTTGTAGGTTTAATTCATTAATGGGTTTTAGTTGTATTCCGTCTATGAGATATCACTTCTAGTGAATCTTCTTTTCATAATAGGGTATTTCACCAAAAAAAACCAATTAGTCCGTCTGTTAGATTATCGAAAAATATTGGATACGTGTTTTTTATTTTATCAAATTAATAAAAAAATACGAAAATAAAACCTGTCAAAAATCATGAGCGTGTCGTGGCTTTTGACGTCACACGACTTCACGTTACTTTTCGAAGCACACTATCGTCTTCATGTTTTGTTTAAGTGAAAAAAAAAATACGTGTACATTATTTTTTGAAAATCTATCTGACGGCTAATTAGATTTTTTTGGTGAAATACCCTATTGTATTGCTTGCAATGTGCTCCCAAAACGGTAAAAAAAACATCGTAACGAAACCGGTATGTCCCAGAACCAACAATTCGAATACGTGACACCCACCAAACCCACAAGGTCACAAGGTTCACGGCCCACACCTTTGCAACAACAAACATGGGAGGTTCTATTTACGTCTTCTTAAATATATGATTGTACTCCACTATTTTTACCCTTGATAGGACAGAAGGTTGGATATTTTTAAGACGTTTACTTTTTAATAATACCGAATAAACACAACTTTCTTTCTTTCTTAGGCCACGCCTCTTATGCAAAAGGTTGTGGGTTTAAATTCGGACAACTACCAATGTGACGTTTGTAGTTTATGATACGTTCACTTTCCAAATCTTATCTTGGACATCATTGACATCGGTGAAATACAATTTCGTGAGAAAACCTGGACTTTTATCATATATTTTTTTTATTTTTATTAAAAAGTTGCTCCACACTAGGAATTTCTACTGTATCGTGGGTGCCTTAACAGGTATTTAAACTCACATACACAAAAACCCAGACCAGAAACCACTTTCTATGGCCATACAAATATTTGTTCCGTGTGGGGATCGATCCCGCGACACGTAGCGCAGTAGTCAACTGCTTGAGTCACTGCGCCAGCCGTGTCTACACTATTTTTATATATATAAAGAGGAAAGATTTGTTTGTTTGTTTGTAACGAATAGGCTCCGAAACTCCTGGACCGTTCTGAAAAAATCTTTCACCGTTCGGAAGCTACACTATCCCCGGGTGACATAGGCTACTTTTTATCCCTGTATTGCCACGGGAACGGGAACTACGCGGGTGAAACCGCGTCACACCCGCTAGTCGTCATATAATTGACATAAGTCTGAAATTTCCAACCCGTTTAGAGGAAGCGTGGTGATCAATGGTCGTGTGTTCTACATCAGAGAAGAGACCTTTGCTCAACAGTGGGACAATTTTAGGCTAGTGTTATATCCTCCGATTTTCTGCAAAACGCAAAACCAACCTTAAATTAATTACAATTAAGCACATTCTAACGACACTAATCAATCATGCTAATCTTCACACAGGCGTCCAATACCCATTGTTCCACACCACGTTCATTTTCACTCCTCGCACTCACCATGATTGTGTTAGACCATTATTAGAGAATTCCACTTCAGATATAATTTTGTTACTGACAATTTTCCTGTCCCCTGAAGAAAAGTTTGGGAAAACTTCTAAAATGGCTTGGACGGCTTTAATCGGATTTTGAAGGACAGGCCAGTGGTCGTATAACTGGTTGAAAGTACCTTTTAAACAAGCTCAAGGTTTCTCTCATAGCTTTTATTTGTGGGTGGAAAATCATCAAATAATCCCCTCCCGCTCTTGGGTAGAGCGAGAGGGAGTGTCAGACTATGTCTACTGACTAAAAACCACCCATGTTCCTTCTTAGCGCTATATGTCGAGGCCGCGGTAATTTCTGAACAACCCGCAGCCCCGACGGTCATCGGCCCTTATGGGTCCCCATCCCATGTTGCTGACATCTCCTTGAGGCGCGCGTGGAACACGACCGCGCCGTGGTCCATACGGCCTGTCGTCGTCATAAGACGCACGGACGGCGAGCTAGCCCATCGCTCACCGTCCACAGGCCCTCGTCTACGGTGGCCGGAAGCCATCACGTGCCCCCCGACGCCCGGAGCGTCTCCAGCGGCGGCTGGGACGAGAGGATATCTTCCTCTCACGTTCCGCTACCCCCTTCGCTAGCATCACTGCTTCGCAAAAGGAGGCGACGGCGTCCCATTCCCTCTCGCCCCGGACCATGGCTTGCACCAGGGCCGGACGCGAGCATTTCCACTTGATTACTTGTTGGCCATAACTTATTGTATAAATAAAATTATGTTGAACTATAACTTAAAAAAAAAGTCGTACTAATTCCATACTAATAGGTAAATAAATGCGACAGTAATCACGCCAAAACTACGGAAGCGATTTATATGAAACTTGGTACACTGGCATCGATAGTCTAATCTCTAGACTACTCTAGAGTCTGAGAAAAGATATTTTTTTAGAAAATAAAATCACGAACAGTGTTTACAATATTGTAGAACACAAACATATCATTGTACAATCTTTGTAAACGCATCACGATGTGGACCTTTGACCTTCAATCCTTCATTCTCTAGGGGTCAGGACTTGACTTTAAAAGGCAGATATTTTGTTTGCTTTATTTCTTAAATAATAGCAAAAGATCTTCAAAATGATGTAGAGGATAAAGGTATTGCTATATGGTAATGAGGTCTAAGTTAAAAATGGTTTGGGTTATTAACGGCCTGACGAAAAAAAAGAAAAAAAAAGAATGGCTACAATATGAATCCCTATTTAAAATATAGTGGCAGGAGCAATACCGTCATAATAAAAATATAATGAGGTATCAGAACCATAGGCATTTAAATATTTATTTATTTCGAAAAAAAAAGAAATCTGGCCCAAATTAGGTCGTAAAGATATTTTTTTTATTACACAATGGGCCTGCTCTTTACCTCTACCGCGCATGATGGAACGCGATGGATTAGGTCTATGATGGAACGAGCGTGACCAGAATATGCCCGTTCACTCTGTCTTTGAAGGCGGACGGGATAAAGAAGAGCTTTTATAGATATGACTGTCTGAAAGCAAAAAAACACTATGACTGACGAACAACGATTCTGAGCATTAATCTGATGCTATGAACGAGAGGAACAACAATGTAATCATGTAAACCAAAGTTGTTCATCTGGTTCCTAACAATAATATTTCCAACCTGACTTCACAAATTCATGCAAATATTATTCCCTCACTCATATATCATTGAAGATAATTCTCCGAAGTGAATATTAAGGAAACGACAGCTTCTATTAACATACCGACAGCAAAGGAGACTCATTACCGGGTGTTTGTAGTACATATTTCATTCAACTATAACTACGAGTATCTTCTCATTAGCAGAATATAACAATATTATGAAATAGTATATTTATTATTTATTAGCTTACTTAGTTTATGTTTTATAAATTAGTAGCTTTAATTCAGAAAAAAAAAACTGCCAAATTGAGAACCTCGTCTTGCTTAGAAGTCGAACGAACCTTCCTTTCTTCTATCTGCCCCATATTCTCATAAATGAAAGACCATTGCCGACTCCTTAACATTTTCATAGGGAAAATACCCTTGACCCAATCAAAGTAGGTACTTAATAATACAAATTGAAAAGTTAAAGGGGCAAAAGTTATGCGAATGAGCGCAGCCATTTCCCGGAATTGAAAACTCGAGAAATAATTAGTTAGGAGCGGAGATATTTCAGCAATGTTGCTAATTAAAAGTAGCTTATTATGAAACACAAACAATTTTGAAATAATTTTATATCGAACATGGTTTCAAATTTTGCTAGTCGTATTGAAAAAAAAAATGAATCTTTTTAAGGCGATTATTTACACGTATTTATGTATGTATGGTTACAGAATATGACTAGAAACGGACTTTTCCCGAAGCTATCAATGTAATCATTCTTTACATTAAAATAAAATATAAGTAATATAAAAAATAAAAGTTGTTTCTTACTTCTTGTAAGGAAACAGACAGACACGTGACAGATCACGTTACGTGTTAAAAGTCAATATAACGCACGCAAAACATTGTACGGGTCATGGATGTATTTAAAGATATAACATTAAAAACATAAATAAAAAAAAATTGTTGGTATTCTGAGTCTTCCTGCCGCACTCAGAGAGCTTTAATGATTACTTAGGTCATTACTTAGTAATGGTTTTGACCGTTTGTCATACAAAAATATGTCAAACCTTTTCTAAGTGACGGCTTAAGTAATCATTAGACTGGCCTGTTGGTCTAGTGGTTAGTGACCCTGACTGCTAGGCCGGAGGTCGTGGGTTCGATTCCCACCCAGGACAAATGTTTGTGTGATGAGCACGATCATTTGTTCTGTGTCTGGGTGTAATTTATCTATAATATGTATGTATTTAGAAATATATAAGTATGTTTATCAGTTGTCTAGTACCCATAACACAAGCTCTGCTTAGCTTGGGACTAGATGGCGTTGTGTGATAGTTGTGGAATATATTATTATATTATTAAATATCTCTGAGTACGGCAGTTCGTAACTAAAAGCTTCCCAGGTATGTTCCTAAACACGTTCTTTTACAAAGTTAGATAGATACATGCACTGATAGTTTTCAATAGTTTTCTTACTGTAAAGTAATAAGAAAATTTTATTTTTACAATTCTTGCATCAGCCTATGATTAGTTCTAAGTCTGCACATAGGTTGCGTAGGTAAATAATACGTGAACATATTATCACCCACGACACTATAACTTTGCTATAACTGCTATAAGTATGACTAAACCGGTTATTATTACGATTCCCGCGAAACAAATCTGCGTTCGCGCCTAAATCGTATTTCCATAGTCATGTCAGTTATGATGCCAAGGTTCCAGAAAATTCTTTGAAAATGTACGTTTTGTAAACATTGTCCAGTTTAACGAGGTCTTGTTTATAAACGAGAGGCCGAAGAAAATGTTGTGCCAAGGATAATTTTATGTACCGTCGGGGCTGCGGGTTGTTCACAAGTTACCGCGGCCTCGACATATAGGGCTAAGAAGGAACAAGGGTGGTTTTTAGTCAGTAGAAGTCTGACACTTCCTTTCGCTCTGCCCAAGAGAGGGAGGGGTTATTTGATGATTTACCACCCGCCAAAAAAAAGGACAATTTTATGTACACACGCCAGCAAATCAAACAACCCGAAACTCTCTTTCGCAGGTTCGATTCCCGCACGGAAATACCGGGCCCAATTGTAAATCTAAACCATTCTCGAATTCACTTGAACACATTCGAAAATTTTCATCAAAATCAGCTTAGCCGTTTAGGAGGAGTTCAGTGACAAACACACGAACAGAAGAAAAATATATCTAACGATATATATTTATAAGTATGTACCAATTTATGTATAAAAAAGGTAGTCTAGTTATTTATTTATTTTGTACTTTATCACATTGCTGTCCTATTTTAGTTGACTGGTGGAGAATGCCTTCTGATATTAAGTTTGCTTGAGTAACTCTTGTACATTAAGTAAAAATAAATAAATGATACATAAGTTATAAAGTTGAAAGTCTTAGTAAGTTTGAGTAGACGTTTGATGTGGTGACGTACGGTAAATCGGTAAGGTGAAGAAAATTCCTAGGCTCCTAGGATACTGAATTTTAATAAATAGGTCGGTCTAGGAGGCGTCGTCGTCTTGGGACCTAATTTATTTAAGGTATTTACGGTTCGTACAACCGGCTCGGATATTGCAGACGCCGCGCGCCGCTCCATATTCGTGGATAGAGAAAAAGATCAACGAATTCGTCACGACTTCGTTGGGGATGTTGTCAAGGATATATTTTTTTGCTTGGCTACTAAATTCCAAAAACTTTTTGTGTGCAAAAACTACTTTTTATTTTGCCCATTTTAAATAAATAAACAAAACTACTGAACCGATTTTGTTGAAATTTCTACGGGACCAATCGGAGAGTATATCTTCTCACATAAAAATAAGTCATTAAATGACAGAGTTTTGAGGTAACAAACATAAAAATACAACTGGATTGAGAAACTATTCCTTTTTTTTAAGCTTTAGAGGAAAATTCCCAGTTTTTACTGCTTAAATTTGTATAGCGCCGTCTTCAATTTTCATCTCCAAATCGTGTATTGTTTTATACCGCTCACTTTTTTCGTTTTGTCCACTTTCGGCCCCTCGGCCCCTAAAAAAAGATTTGGGCGTTCATTTCGGTTTCACTACGATGATGTTTGTTTAGACATACCCATATCAATTTAACGACACACAGACGACGGCCAGAAAACGAAAGACATGACAACAAAAAAACCCGCCAATAACGCTACCAGCTGGAAAAACTACATCTTTGTATAAACGTACTAGGAGTTAATAGTTTGCAGGAAGCATATTGTTCATATTTGTATGCCCGTTTATTGCTTCTTGCGGGGTTCTGTTCTATCAACATAATTTGCATGGGCTTATTACTTCGCCTACACATCTCATTCATAGATAATTATAGCTGCTTCCGTGTTGAAAGACTATACGCGTTTATTGTAGACTAATAGTTCGTGTTGCTTAATAATACCAGCCACTCGGGTCGATCTTCATGTTAATAATAATAATAATAATATTCCACAACTATCACACAACGCCATCTAGTCCCAAGCTAAGCAGAGCTTGTGTTATGGGTACTAGACAACTGATAAACATACTTATATATTTCTAAATACATACATATTATAGATAAATTACACCCAGACACAGAACAAATGATCGTGCTCATCACACAAACATTTGTCCTGGGTGGGAATCGAACCCACGACCTCCGGCATAGCAGTTAGGGTCACTAACCACTAGACCAACAGGCCAATCAGAAGCCGCGCTTACCTCGGTTGGTCTGTGGATGGGTGATCAGTGATCACCCATTTATACATACCGAGTTTTCTCCGTACCTCGGAAAGCACGTAAAGCTGTTGGTCCTGGCCGCCATATATAGGTCTTTAGTACTCATTACAGGTAGTCAGTGACCTGAAAGTCTGACAACCAATCTTACCAAAGGGTATCGTATTACTCAGTATTAACTGAGTTTTAGAGGTCAGATAGGCAGTCGCTCCATATACAGGTTGTAAATTAACCCTTCACACATACGTCAACGTTGTGCTAACTAGTGTTTACAAAAACAGCTGTGCAAAATTTGGAACTTTGACCCACAATATCTCCGTAACTACGGGGTTCCCTTCTATGGTTTAGAAACAAAATTGTATCGCAGTCATGGGGAGTACAAGTGCCCTTCGTTTGCGTTAAGGGTACTTTTACATCCTTTAAGTGGATCCTGTGATAAAGTGACTTGTGATTTTGAAACTATGTGTTTGACTTAAAATGTTCGAACGAAAATGATCATTATTATTATTAGACAGAAGAATGAAAGAGTATCTCGTTAGTATATTGATCGCTAGTGTGACAACTGTGAATGAGGTCCTAGGTTCGATTGTGTAAAGTGTTTTTGGATTTTTCCACCAGAAATTTCTTAGTAGTAGCCGCGAAGTCTGGATTTGTGCTCGGTTGATGGCAATAGGCTTGCGCCCATTGCTTAAGACTTAAACATAACTGATGAAATGTAGGTGAATATCAGGTAAACGTCTATGTAACCCTTTGGGGATTACAAGCTTGATGTTGTGGTGATGATGATGAATTTCTATTTGTTTTTTTATTTGCGACTTCTGTGCGTTAGCACATTAAACCAATTCTCTTTTGTACTTTCGTGTCTGTATTGTTCAGACATTTGTGTTCATGTTTTATGATTTGTTATTGTCTGTAGTTCTGACAGAAAACAGAGTTTAACAACATGTTTTATGGCGATCATTTGTCATACAGACTTTATTTTGAAGAGTGGACTATTTATGTCACTGTGCAAACATGTTGCGTGCAAATATAACACGCAGCTTTGCTCTGTATACATTTTAACCGCCATATCATACGTAATCCTGAATCGCTTTATTGTAACGGGAAGATAAGTGTGCATGATGCCATGACACCTATAATTATAAATGTAGAGCAATGTTCTTGTGAAAAGCAACTTCAACGTGATGTAGGAAAATTGTCATTGGTAATCTATTTTAAGCTGGTTCCTAATATTTGAAATTGAACGTAGCGTTGACATAATAATATGGATGTATGACCTACTGGAATTGGCAGTTTTGACAGGTAGCGAAACTTCTTTTGTCATAATTCTACAGAAAAATATTAATGAATATGACGTGTGATTTTTTTAACACAATTATGTATGTACCTGCTTTTATTTGTTATAACTGGTTCATCAATAAGTTTAAGGTACTCGTAATAACCCATTAAAATTGTAGTATCTGAGGTCAGTGCCTAACTTGGTCTTGAGCAGAGTTTTAATGCGACCTATGGGCCTTTGACTTGGGTCTGGGGGGCCTTCGAGAATTTTAGTAGGAAAACAGGATATCTCAGTATCAAAACTTACAAAATAACCATACCTTTTCCATATTCATATCGTAAGATTTCTCCAATTTCGTTACCCCAGATACAAAAATAGCGTGGAACAGCGAAGGTGTCGGGTTGTAAGTGATCGATCATCGTGTCTGCCAGCTCCGAGATAATAAGCTGGATTGATGACACTTTCTGTAGGGAACTGAGGTTCATTAATACAATGATTTACTACGGTTTCTGTTAACACAGCTGAGTTTTCAATATTTGTTTTTGTTGCTGTACAAAAGGGTTTGAAAGGGTGTTAAACTAATTATGTAATGGAAGGTTTCTTCTTTAATCTTGTTCATTTTTTCGAGTGCTGGATAAGTTAATTAAAAGTAATCAAGGTTTTAAACTGACGTGTTCACTAACAATTAATAAATTATCAATAATCATGGAGCGCCGAAATATCGGGAAATAAAAACAAATACTAGGTAAACATGGAAAATATCCCAGTTTCTGTGTTAATGATAATAAAAGTAAACAATCTGACTGTCTACTTTTTATTTATAATGATTTTTTTCCCTTGGTGTTGTACCAAACAACAATGAAAATTTTACAAATGTTTATTGAGAAATCATTTGCAAGTTTAATATGCGTACTGTTTGGATAATAGTAACGCAGTCAATTTATTTCATCAAAATGAGGAAAATCATTATCATCCCCCTTGCCCTTGCCTTTTTTTTCTTTATCATGGGGTTTAAGTGTCCGCACTTAGTCCTTGAAGTGGACCATTGTGCGTTAGCCCTTGCCTGGTGCTACTTGGAATTAGCGCGACAAGCTTTTTTTCATTCTCGTTTATCAACCGGCACGATGTAGTTCACTCTTTTCAGTCATTATTCCTCAGATAAACCAACTTTTTTTTGGATCCCTCTCTCTAAAATCAGAATGAGGAAAAAACAGGAACATGACTATAACCTCCTTAAAAAAATATCATACCACATCCAGCATCATATATCCATGACGTAACGATACGATAATTTCGGGAAAACTGTGTTGATATACAGCACTCAACTTCATCTCAACAATGTGCTCTATGTTCATTAGTGTGAAGGTTTATATATCGTTGTGGTGTACTGTTGACCTTGGTTATGCGTGACAGATGCGTCATAATCTGCGATTATCTGACGGTGGCGGGCAAACATGCTAGGAGTACAACTTACAACTAGGTTATTAGGCTATGTAGCCCTTGCTTGAGTAGGTATGCGTAGGCAATTAATATATTGTTTAACAAGAAATTCATGGGAGTGTTCATACATTCAAGTGTTTTTGGGTTTTTCTATTAGGGTTTTTCAGTAGCAGCGATCGCGGGAGTCTGGTTGTGTCCGGTTGATGACAATTATAATTACACTTCAATCCCTGTTACCTTTTTTTTTTTTTTTTTTTTTTTGGTGGGTGTAAAATCATCGAATAACCCCTCCCGCTCTTGGGCAGAGCGAAAGGGAGTGTCAGACTTCTACTGACTAAAACCACCCATGTTCCTTCTTCGCCCTCTATGTCGAGGCCGCGATAACCAGAGGACTACCCGCGGCCCCGACAGAATCCCTGTTACCTGGAACTGGAAAAATGTACTATTCTGTCAGCTCTGCTTAACTTAACCCTTCGAAGATTACTGGCGTGATGTTATGTGTTTAACAAAGAAGAAAGTGCTAATCAGTAAATTGGCTATCTTTGATAAAGTTTTCAACGAAAAACGAAAAAAAAAGGGGTCTAATGATGTGATTACTCAACTAATAAAGTAATGATACAGATCCATTACAAATCTCAGGAGTAATTTCGAGATAATTATTAAGTAAGCTTTTTAGAAACCGGAGATTACCTATCTATATTTGATCAGTGACCTATTTTATTTTATGGAAAATAAATATTTATTTATAGGAAAGTATTGAAAAATTACCTTTGCTGACCCTATCTAGTATAATTAGAGCTTCATAATTTATTAGACGACTTTTTATAGCTTCTCGGAAACTACTTTTACAGAGCGGAGTAAAATTTTAATTGCTGTAATTTTTTTTTTTATTTCTAGCTGCATTCGGAGAAATATTAGGTATAGTATTTCAGCCTTGAAGGTTTTGTTTTTTTTAGTTAGTTGGTACTGAAGAGGCTACTTAGTTACCGAACAGATAAATGGTGATAATTTATAATGATGAAGTATTCTGATGCTCTTTAGATTATTTTTATTTTAGATTACAACTCGAAAATTATCCCACGGGAAGATAAAATCGTAATAAAAATTATCCTATGCGTTAATCTAGGTTATAACCTATCTGTGTACCAAATTTCATCCAAATTCGTTCAGTTGTTTTTGCTTGAAAGAGTAACAAACATCCATCTATCCTTCGATACATACATACTTACAAACTTTTGCGTTTATATTATTAGTGGGATAGACGCTACTCATTTTTATGGTGTTTAATATGGATGGATGAGGAGGCTTAAGAAAAGATGGAGAGACTTTGTAAGGAATGATATGAAAGAGTAATGCCAGCGTGACGTCTGACAGGGAAGAATTGAAGAAGAAAACGTGTTGCGCCGATGATGTTGATGATGCTTCTACCTACTTATTTTAAAGTTGTAATATTGCTGGAACATTGGTAGATGATAGGAATTTATCGTAACTGTCGGCTATAGAATGTTAATTTTATACAACAATGTAAATGCAAATATGAATCCAAACTGTCAAATATTCTCATTATATTTTTTTTTTCAAACTTTAAATGGTTTTTATTGTTATGGAGAAATTTGACAGTTTATGTATCGTAATATTGTATCGTTATAACGCACGTAGCGTTATATAAGTACTTTTGTTTACATTCACTTACGCAATAACAAAAACACCAAACAATTGTCCTTTGTTTTATTTCTGATTGACGTCACATAACTTTTTTGTACGAAAATTCTTCTTATTTCGTCCAGCGTGCCATTTGTTTTACTGTTAACTTGGGAAAACAGTCGACATTGACGTCTTCAGTCGGTGTGGGTGTCAGTTCTGCCCCGGGGGGACGATGACGTTATTTTGGACGAAAATCTGTTGCTAAGCTGTGACTGTAATCCTTAGAAAATTGCTGTAGATATATGTTTTGATATATTTTTTATACCTCGGTTTTTACCTCAGTATATTGCCTCGGTTGGTCCGTTTTTGTTCGACCACCAATTATAATATCGAGTTCCTCTGTACCTCGAAAAGCACGTTAAGCAATTGATCCAGACTGGCATTTAGGTGCAAGTGTAGGAAGGTAACACCGTGGTGGTTTCTAGTTAGTACGAGTCTGACAGACTCCTCTGCTCGCCCTAAGGCGGAGGACATCTATGAGGATTTTCCAAACCGAAACAAAAAAAAAAGGCTGGCTTTTATAGCCGGCCTCGCACAGCCGGTACCGACGGGGCCTGATAAATCTGACAACCAGTTAAACCAAGGGATATCGTATTACAACTCTGTACTAACTTGGTTATGCGGAACAAATAAGCAGATAACACTATATAACGATAACAAATAAGCACTCCATGTAGAATATTGATATTGATATACAGGGTGTTTGGAAGGGAGCTGTACATACGCCTAGGGTAGAAACTAGGGATAGTCTGCTACCTACCCCCGCCCATTATATTGACCTTGGCCTCAAGGTTTTTTTTTAATTTAAAATTATTTCTTTACCTTACTACGGTACTTCAGGCCCCATAACTTTTCTTCTCCACAATTTTCTGGTGTAAAATATTTTTTTGCAGGACCCTAAGACTCTAACGATTAAAACAAGACCATTAGCCGACCGGTCCCATGGATAGATTTTGAGCTACAGGTAGTTTTAGTCAAAAAGTCAAATAAAAAATAATAATAAATTAAAAAAAAACCTTGAGGCCAAGGTCAATATAATGGGCGGGGGTAGGTAGCAGACTATCCCTAGTTTCTACCCTAGGCGTATGTACAGCTCCCTTCCAAACACCCTGTATATTTTAAAGGGTGTAAATTAACCCTTCACACATACGTCAACCAAGCATTCTGTACAACAATCAAGTACCCCTACGCAAAAAATTTTGCTGGGACGGGACTTTTTTTTTGTTCTCAAAAATTCCAATTTACGGTAAAACTCAATGTAGCACTATTAAAACATTGTGCTAGTGGATTTTTGAATGGTAAACGGGTCATGGAGGTAATTCAAGTAAAGTTTTAACCTGAAAAACTAGTATTTACAAAAACACGTATCCAATATTTTTCGATAATCTAACTGACTG
The DNA here is from genome assembly GCA_932274075.1 of Diarsia rubi. Classification (NCBI taxonomy): domain Eukaryota; kingdom Metazoa; phylum Arthropoda; class Insecta; order Lepidoptera; family Noctuidae; genus Diarsia; species Diarsia rubi. The sequence continues at coordinate 13,032,951 of OW026429.1, forward strand.
ACTAAATAGAATAATTGTTTTTTGACTCAGTCCGATTCTTATATAGCCGTTCTACTCGTATTTACTAGGTATTTCGGTGTTTACAACCCACTAAAATTGAGTCACTCGGTATTATATTGTCTAGCTAATAAACAACAAAGTTATAACTTGTTGCAAGTGGAAATACCTATTACTTACAACAAGCACCGAAATGGACTAGTTACGTGTTTATTGAACCTACTGTGATATTTTTAAACATACTAAAACTGTTACATGGGGCTTATTATAGATAACCCTTCGAGGATAACAGGCGTGATGTTATGTTACATTTTTTATTGAGCCTATTTTGTTCCACTGGTGAAGAAAAGCCTTCCCCGTTCATTTCAATTTTTTTTTTTATTATTATTTTTTTTTTTTAAAAAACGTTGCCCCACACTAGGAATTTATCCTGTATCGTGGGTGCGTTCACAAACATTTAAACTCACAGACACAAATACCCAGACCCGAAACAACTATCTGTAGGCCATACAAATATTTGTTCCGTGCGGGGATCGAACCCGCGACACGCAGCGCAGCAGTCCATTGCTTGAGCCATTGCGCCAACCGTGCCGTCGAATTCTTATTTCTTCCAGTGTTTTGCCTTTACTGGCCAGTCAGTCAGGAACGAGTCCAATTTGTCATGTCATGTTATGTTTATTTATTTATTATTTATTTATTTATTTATTTATTTATTTATTTATTTATAAACACACACTATCTTTACAGGCAGACCCAATACAATAGTGGTTTGCAATCAAACACAAGATAATTAGAAAAAAACTTACGACTAATACTATAATAAAAACATTAAATTTTAAAAAATAACTTACACGCACACACACACACACACACACACACTTACACTTACGTTACTGTTGAAGAAAAACTTTTCTTGACGTTTTAGTTTGAATTTCACCTTTTTCTTAAACGTGTGGTTAGGGCCTTACTGACAGTTTTTATGCCGCATATGGGCCTGTGACTTGGATTAAAGTACCTAAATGCGGTCGAGAAATGTCTCTCAGGCATACTACTAGTTTCGCGGCTAGCTCGCCGTCCGTCCGTTACATGGCGAGGACAGGCCCAGCCGTGTCGACGGCGCGTTCGTGTTCCACGCGAGCTTCAAAAAGATATCAGTAGAAGACTGACACTCCCTACCACTCTGCCCAGAGCGGGATGAGTCATTTGATGATTCCCCCCCCCCCCAAAGGCATACTAGTTTCCATTTCGCCTGATTCCTTAACTTAAGTTTACAATTTACATCCGTTGAGAATAAAGCCAAGCTCTTCTACCATCTCTATCTACAACCAGCTAAACAAAATAATTTAATCAATTATCACTTTAGCAACAAACTAGAGTGAAACACACCTGTGTTTATGTATGTACGTACAGTGTTGCAACTAGGGTTGCCATCCGTCCGGGTTTCCCAGGATTTGTCTTAGTTTAGAGAGATCTGGGGAGCGTCTGAGCGGGGTTTCATTTGTAACCCGGGTTTAAATATTTGACAATAACTACCTATTTAAAAATAAAACAGTTTGTAACAAACTGTACTAGGAATCTGTTTTGTTATGTAGGTACGTTTAAAATGATGCTAAAACATGACTTATTTCAATTTTAAGGTCTGAGAATAAATAAAAAGGTGTGTTAAGTATGACATTTTCAACTGCTTTCTTATTCTGACTGTGTTTAAAAACAACATGTTGTCACATACAGGTGTTTGGGCTCTAAAATCCTGGCTTTTAGTTCTGGGGTGTAAAATTTTTGAGATGACAACCCTACCGAACGAGCATCGGACAGCACTATCGCCCTATCAGACACCAGTCAGTTCGACGGCAAGTTTCCTACTCTGTGGTAAAGTACTAAGTAAGTATGTTACACGTAAACTCTGTTGCGCGAGGGTAAAGTTTTTAACATGTAAATAGAAAATTACGTGGTAGCATGAATAAGTAATCTGGGGGCACGGCAGTGCCCCCGCCAAGTTGAGCAATAAAGCGGCACGGCCGTGCCATCCTTTTCTCGAACCAGTTCAGGCCATTTTCGACCTCCTATTACTTCGTTGTGGATAAAACTAGAAGCCTGAAGTTTTAGTATCCAATTAGGCTTTGTATAAACACGGTATATTTCAAATTTCATTCAATTTGAACCAGTAGTTTAAGAATTATAACTAATCAAAGTTCCTTAGTTTTGTCACTCACTGACTGACTGACTGACTGATTGACCGATCATCAAAAGTCTAAGGCACTTCTAGCAGACATAGAAGCTTTAAATTTAGAATACAATTAGTGTTTAGTGTATAAACCATGGAAGAACTAAAAAAGTATACAATTTCAGTCTAGTTTTCTAGATAAACTAACTGCATAAATAACTTTGTAATCCCATATAATTGAATAGGAATACAAAGTTAAAGTTACATTTTCAGTGAGTTAATTTTACTAGTTATTAAATTAAACATACTTCCTAGTTTCTGATTGATCTGAAATTTTGCACGTTTATGTTATATCGCCTATCAATGTAATATTATAATTATATGGAACTGATCTGATGATGGAGCTGGAAGTTGGCCATAGGAATTCCGTTATAAAACGACATAACCCTATCGAGTTTGAACTCGTTTGATTTTTCTTGTCGAGTAGTTTGTCTTTAGATGATGTTCAGGGTTCTAAATAGTTCTGATGATGGAGCTGGAAGGTGGCCATAGGAATTCCGTTATAGAACGACATAACCCTTCGAGTTTAGACTCGTTTGATTCTTTTTGACAAGTACTGTTGATGGAGCTTGAAGGTGGCCATAGGAATTCCGTTATAAAACGACTTGACCTTGTCGAGTTTTTACTCGTTTGATTCAGCTTACCGAGAAGGTACTTTAGTAGTACCTACTTCAAATCGATGAATAAGACTGCTCCAAATTCGAATAAACCTATGTATTGTTGATTCATTAAACGAAATAGATAGAATGAGAGACGCTACAAAAAGAAATGAGATCCCACCAAAAACAATACTTGTAAAAAAAGCCAAGCCGCGCAATTCACTTTTACCGTAAAAAGTAGTGAGATCCATGTAATACCAAGTCAGTTAATACATTTAATCCCTACTTAAAAACCTTTGATGTTTTAAATAAAAGATTGACTTGGCCACTGCATCACATTGGCTAATGCGATGGCGATTAGCTATTACAATGGCCTGTTTAACATTGGCGAATGCATGCGATGCTTTTTTTACAAGTTTTGTTTTTGGTGGGATGTACTTTTTAGTAAATACAATATTACATACTTACTAATGGGTAGGTACGTATCTATTTTAGGTATACCTAATTTTAGAACGGAAAATCCAAATACTCAAAAGGAACCATCATTTTTTTTAAATAATAGGTACTGTGTGTAATCCCACATCCCTCTCTCCGTACCAAAATAAAGGGTGTAAAAGTACCCTTAACGCAAACGAAGGGCACTTGTCTCACATCATCATCTGCCTAGCCTTTTTCCACCTATGTTGAAGTCGGCTCATATATTAAATAATATTAATATTACCTATATACATATGAAGGGTGTAAAAGTACCCTTAACGCAAACGGAGGGCACTTGTTCTCCCCACTACTGCGATATTTTTTTGGTTCTAGACCATACCTGGGAAGCCCTGGTTAGCCCTAGAAATCAAAGTTCCAAATTTTGTACTGTTAATACTGTGTAAAGATCATGAGTGGTGGCTTAATTGTGACGTCACTTTGTAGGTAAAAAAGTACTAACCCTGTGACGTCACACGACTTGACACGACTTTTCGAAGCACTGTATCGTGTTCATCTTTTCTACTATAATGTACACACCTGCCTATTCATTCAGGGATTACAGGCGTGATGTTAAATTATGAAAATAGTACAAAAAATCGTATCATTCTAAACATAGGAATTTTATTAATGAATTTTATGAAACGTTTAAGTACGTTCGTCCTATTTAATCAAGAACCTTACTCGCTTCATTGAACATTTTTAATGGATGAGCCGAAAACAATCAAAATAAAGGTTTCAAAATATTCCTTTATTTGCAGATTTCGACGCCCCATTTTTACCCGACTACGGCGAAGCCAAAAGGAAGGGTAATGATTTTGGCAGTCTATGTATGTATGGTTGTATGTTCCACCGTAGCGCCTAGACTACTGAAGGTATTTTAATAAATGAGGTGTCAATAGATTCACAAGAATAGCCCGGGTGACATAGGCTATATAAATTGAAACAATTCTTTTTATGACGTAATTTAAATGTCAAAATCTAAGCTCGAAAAAAACTAAATTGAGATAATCATAACATGTTTGGTATCAAATGAAAGGTCTTGGCGAGTACATCACAAATATGTATATTATATTATAGTTCAAGTCAATATATACGTTTAGATTGCGGTCAAACAGTTCTCGCGGTCTAGTCTGTGTTGTTTACTCGTTATTATGTAAGTAACAAACCAACATTAAGTAGAATATTACATTATGAAAGTAACATATTATTATGTATTTATTGAATAACACACAAAAATAAAATTCAAATAAAAAATTAGTTTAAAAAACTAAAACCCGACGATTTTTCTTGTTTTCTACTTTTAAGACCGCGGTTTTATTAGTTTGCGTTTTCATTCGTAGTCGGGTTTTAGTTTTTTAAACTATTTTTATTTAATTACAAAACAAATACCGAGACGAAAAATAAGTTCAGTGAGACTGTTTATAAAGTTTGTTGTACGTTCACGCTTTTCCAAAACAAACAGTGAATGATGACGTGGAAAGTACGCAATGGACTAAAAACAATAGCAACTATGCATATTTTGGCTCATGATCAAGGGGTTTAACTAAGAAAACATTTAGTGTTCTTTTATAAGAACTTCACTGAATAGCCTAGTAGTTAAAAGATACGAGAAAAGTACTGTTTTTAATGTGACATAAGCACGCATTGGTATCCGACGTCATATGATAAACAAACTGCATGACCACGCTATACGCACGCCAAAAGTGACTGCGCAGAAAGCGAATATGAGAAACTGCTTAGGACATGCCTGAAACATATTTTTTGAACGCATGTAAAGCGAAGTCAGAGGCTTGGCTTAAAACTTTGACCCACAGGACACCTGCACTTTATATTGTAACCACACAATAATACCTACCCTTCTTTTGGGCTTCGCCGCAGTCGGGTAAAAATAAAGAAGGAAACACAATTCTAAATGAAAGTCGCAGTAGAAAAATATGGAAACCTTTTGCGCATTTTTTTTTGGATTGTGGAAAATCATCAAGTGACTCCTCTCGCTCCAGGTGGAGCGGTAGGGAGTGTCAGACTTCTACTGACTAAAAACCAACCATGTTCCTTCTTAGCCCTTTGTGTCCGGGACCGCAGTATCTCTTTCGCATAACCCGCAGCCAACCTCTAGTGGCTTGGAAGCCCTTTGTCCAAATCCTCAGGACGAATTGCAAGCTGCGGACGGTCAGTGTTTCGTAATTAGATATCAAACATTGAGCCCTCAGTCGTACACATACACTGAGCCCGGCCGGCTCAGACCCCGGATAACCTTGACCCGATACTCTGTAGGTGGGTCAGTAAATAGAAAATTTCCAATTATTTCTGATGGATAAACTCATACTCGTATTATGACTACGGAATGCAATCTCGACTCCAGATCGGAAAATCGAGATCACGCGTGATTAGTCATTGCATTCTCGCGAGATATCGGTTAGTCTTATTTTTTTTTTAAGACTTACCGATATCTGGCGAGATCGCAATGACTAATCACGCGAGATCTCGTTTTTCTCGAGTTAAATTCGGAAGACTTAGAAGCGATGAAAATGCTTGATTGTAATTAAATGAGGTTAATTAAGATAAATAAGTATTAATTGAAAGAACAAAATTTAGTCTTTAAAATAACTGACAGAACTCGTATTTTTTGGAAGTCAACAAAAACAAGATCAAGATCTTAATTGAATGTACACTATGTGGATGAATTTATATGTAGAGTGTGTGAGTGTTTGTGTGTATTTGTATGTGTGTTGTGTATGGTGTGTGTGTGTGTGTGTGTGTTTGTGTATCTACCGTGTTTATGAGACTAAAAGTTGCTCAGTCTCATCATAGGACAGGGATTTAAGCCAGGTGGTCACATTCCTCTTAAGCAAATTCCTAGTCATAGGGTATAAGCATACGCATCGACGAACATCCCTGACGCGCTACAACGCCATGGCAACCCCAAAAGCACCCTGGAGACATTGTGATGGTTCCTTTCACAAGGGCGTACACACCCGTGTTGTGCAATCCAGTGTCGCGCATTGCTGGTATGTGCATTACAGTGACGTGCATTATAGGGACCTTATTTTAATTTTCTTATTTAAGGCATTATACAGTTTAGAACTGGTGTGAGTAAAGTGGCGACTGACCAACGCTAACCTACTGTGTTCGGTCGGACAGACTCTGTTGGCACGACGGTTTGTGATGAATTATGACTTGACCAACATTATTCTATACTTAAAACCCCACCTCTGAGTTGGTTTAACGGTGTTTCAAGATCGAATGTTGAAAACGGAACTGCTCACTTTTAGTTAAGCACTAATTTAGATGACGCCTAATGCTAGTGAAAACGACCATAAACCACAAAAAGCAACACATCAAATACACTTATTGATTTGAATGCACATTGTAATAATTATGTAGGCAGTAAATGTCTATTTTAAATGCATGTAGGCTATAAACGAGCCGTATACCTACCGTATGCAGCTTATAAATACGAGAATTCTGCGAAGAGATGTAATTACGGGAATAGTTGCCACAAATATTCACGCTAGAACTTTGAAATGCCGTAAGAAACATAGACCACAGTTTTGGTATTGGATTTGCAACCCTCATCTCAGTGTCTACGGTTGATATTTCAACAACGAACTCAGTGTCCTTTACGACTTTGGAAATATTCTGCGTCCATAACATGTGTTTTGAATTACAAAATTATAGCAATAGTAGTGTATTTCTAGTAATCTTTTGGAGAAAAATGTTGGTTTTACAGGAAAGTCTTATTTGATTTCAGGCCTCTAGCACACGTCGTATTTTATACGCACATACAGACGAAACGCAAATGACGCGCTTTAAACGAGATTTGAATGCAACCTTGTAACCTAAGCACACGGGGCGGTCGTGAAACGTACGTACGCGTTTCGAACGCGCTTTAGACGCGCGTTTTTATCTATCAAAACGCAAAAATCAGCGTCTAGTCAACTACGGCGCAATCGTCAGCGTGTTTAAAATACGCCGTGATAAAGTAGTGGAAGAAATCCATTCATCTTTTTTGGTTTTTCAATCGAATCTAATTCACTGATGATTCTATGAATAGAACTGTAGTGTACATGGATTTATTGCAGTGGAAATGTAGAGGCGAGAATGATCGTTTAGAAGTTTAACTAGGTAATCCGATAGTTGTAGATTTTGTACGCCATTAACGTTGATTAAACCGGATATTTTTTTTTTTTTTTTAATAAACTGTATTTATAACCTTTTTCTTCTGTGGAAAGACGATTGGTTAAATAACATTATTAAATACGTCCTCTTACTTACTTACGGACTCAAAATGCTCTTAAACTTCACAGAGTCTGTAATAAAAACTGCCTCTGGTCGGATGCTCGAAAACGCGACGACTGGGCATGAGTTTATGGGTTCGATTCCAGTGTCGCTAAAACTATTATTGGGTTTTTCCATGTGGTATTTGTCAGACAGAGTCTGAATCTATGCCTGTAATAATAAAAGTAGGTACACCTCTGCCTTACCTTATGGAAATCACATGCGTGAAGTTGTGTTTCGTTTTAATAAACACACAAACATCTAGTTTTAATGCTGCTTAATTTGGAATCAGCACAGTTTAAAAAAAATGTGTAGGCATAATTTCTCCAAAACAGTCAGATTCAGATTTGCTATTGGCTTCAAAGGGGAATTACAGTGTACAGTGTACATCAAAAGTGGATAAGCAATCTCGCAAAACTAAAGCTTGACGTTTAGTTTGACTTACGACCTTTTAATTTCAAAACAATACATTGCCGTCCCAAAGTGATTGTAGTTCATAATTTGTTGTTTTGCCTAACTGTACCTGTACTGCCATAATACGCCGTACCATTGATACAGTGTATATTGGATCATTACAGTGTTAGAACACAAAGATTGCTATATCATATAATCATAACGCAATATATCCTAGATCGTAGGCATCAGGGTAAGCCGAGCACTATGAAGCGTCTAGTTTCACTTTGATAGGCCACACCAAACACTGCAGATGCCGTCTGCCTTCACTTGTCTTTGTCAACGGTTCGGACACTGCAACCGGATCGCTCACTCTGAGTGATTGCCTAGACTTCAAGCAAGTGTACCTTCACAGAATAGGGGTGGTGTCGAGTTAGTAGGTACAGTTACTTGTACCAATATTATATGCACTTAGGGAGGTTCGAGAGTAAATTTCTTGCGTATTGACTACAGCAACTTTGATAAAAGAGCCATTCCACAATAGGGTAATTGACAAAAAGAATTAGTCCGTCAGAAAGATTCCCAAAAAAATTTGGACACACATTTTTTCAATTTTCACGTAAATAAAAAATTAAGACGAAACAGTCTTCCGAAAACTCGTGTCACTCGCAGTGCAGTACATTTTTACCGACCAGTGACGTCACAAGCCCCCAATCATGTTCTTTGACGCATTTGATCTTCGTCAATTGTCATTAATTTGATAAAAAAAAACACGTATCTAATATTTTTCGAAAATCTAAGTGACGGGCTAAACAGATTTTTATTTTTCGTATTGGAACGCAAATTGTGTGTTAGACATAAAATTACCTACAATCAAGGGATAAGGAGAAAACCCCTTTTATAGGTCGCTACGTGTACCTATACATATTAGTGCTCGTGACTGTGTGGCAAATATATATACAAGGTGTAAAATAATAACCACACGAGATCTCGTGTGGAGTTGCTGATCATGAAACTGAACTATTATATCTTTGGTTTATGACTTTTGGATGTTAATAATGTTTTTAAAGTTTTATCATACGTGTTGATCAGGTAATGGTGATGACGATTAAAGAGAATCTATAGTTTATTTTTAATTACCCGACTGCAAGGAAAGTATTATTTGATTTTGATCTGCAAGATTAAATTCTGGGAAACTTAGTTAGGGACAAAACGGTAGGTTAGGACAAACATCAAATAGGTGTCTACGCCAGCCAAAGGTAATTAAAAATACAATTGGGTGTTCAGAGGCTTCTAAGAAGTATCTTAAGCCGTTTTAGAGGTAGAATCTTAGTAAAGTTCACGTCCAAAATCAATAACCGTGGTTCGGTTTCTACGTCAAAGAGGACATCTAAATCAAAACCGAAACGTGAGTATTTGGGGCAGGCAAACAGGCCAGTCTACACGACAAGCCTCGAGGCAATATGACTGATAAAATGTAGGCATATATTTCCAGTAGAAAGGTCATGCCTGCAGAGTTTTGGACGGACTCGGCTTTTTTACAAACAAATATACTAGCTATTTTGGATAATTTCAGTTTTGAATTCCGAAGTTTATTCCTACATAGATAAAGTTCTTAATGCAACAAGGTATTAACAACTTGTTAATAGTCAGATTGTTAATAGTCTCCAAAAAGGAATGAATTTGTCAGTAGCAGCTGCAAAGTTCGGATTTATGCCCGGTTTATGGGTAAGCTCGCCCTCTATTACTATTCTCTGTATTGATTGATAATAACCTGGTGCAGGTTGCGGGGATCCGTTGGATACGAGACGCATTGCAGCGGTCAATGTTGCGACACTTAGGGTCATATATCCAGCAGTGGACGTCTTTCGGCTAAAATGATGATGACGATGATGAAAATAATTGGCGAAACCTTTTATTTTGGGGGTGGGAAATCATCAAATGACTTCTCCTGCTCTGGGCAGAGCGGTAGGGAATGTCAGACTTTTACTCACCAAAAACTACCTATGTTCCTTCTTAGCCCTTTCTGTTAGGCCGCAGTATCTCTTTCAAACAAGGCATCTGTACACAGATGTGATGTTTTATTGTTTACCTAAGATATCTCCGAATAGAAAGTTCTTGAAGCATTATGTAGAAAAGATGAAAGGACGAGCTATTGTTTTCATATGGCCTAGATTCAGGTGAGAATATGAATAATGTGCATTTAAACATGAAGTCACGACTTAGAAACTAACATCTTATGTGTAAATCATAGGTATAGTTTTCCTTGTAATGTTGTCCTTTATATAACTGATCAGATAAAATGGCTATTTCAGCAGAATCATAATAGGATAGTGATATACTTACAGAAAGTTACTTTACTTTACTTTACTTTTTTTTTTTTTTTAAAAACGTTGCCCCACACTAGGAATTTCTCCTGTATCGTGGGTGCGTTCACAAACATTTAAACTCACATACACAAATACCAAAAAAAAAAAAAAAAAAAAACGAAACACGTAACGTAAAAGTTTGGCGAGTTTAGAATTAAGCAACACCTTTGAACTACAATTTCCTTTAAATAAATGTTTAAAAAAAATGAACTGTCACTTTGTGGACACTTTACGAATTGTAACGCAATTAGTATCATCATCTTAATATTTTATAATTCTGCTAAAGTTGGCATCTTAGACCCCCTGATCTTAGGTCAATTTATACACCTATTAGAAAATAAATACCAGAATAAATCTGTTCCACAATAGCTTTTTTTTTTGCTGGTGGAGAATCATCGAATAACCCCTTCCGCTCTTGGGCAGAGCAATAAGCAGTGTCATACTTCTACTGACTAAAAACCACCCATGTTCCTTCTTAGCCCTTTATGTCGAGGCCGAGGTATCTCTTACAACATCCTGCAGCCCGGACGGGTTCCACAATAGCTTCAATTCACATGTAAGTCCATATGCGACGGCAACAGTTACACACATACACACACATATTATTTGACAAATATAACAACTCCTAAAAATCAAAACTAATAACTGTCACTGTTTTAATTTACTACGCATCATTAATGTCTTCATTTCAGTGGTGTACAACACCATCACAAAAGGTTTGTTAATAACACGTTACCCTTATACAAGTCGATTTACATTTTTGCCCTTCGAAGACCCATCTCATTTAGCCAGGAATACGAGAGGAGAGCTCGTGACATAATAATAACTGCCACTCGGGTCCTTTTTTAGGTTAAGCTGTGCCTGCCTAGGTTCGTCCGTGGATGGGTGACCCATTACATGCTGAGTTTATTCCGTGCCAAGGAAAAGCAATAAAAATAGACCTTGGGCAATCGATACACATGTAGTCAGTGCCTAAAAGCCTGACAACCAGTCTTAGCAAAGGGTATTGTGGTACCCAGTACGAACTGGGCAGTGGAAGTCAGATAGGCAGTAGTTCCATGTAAAATACTGGTATTCAGCTGCATCAGATTAGCTGGTAGCCGAACCCAACTTAGTTGGTAAGACGCTAGGCCGATGATTATCATGATTAATATCATGATATATACCATCATATACCATCATACATGATATATGTCTATTAAGATTCACTGTCTTCGATTACCAAGCCTCGTTTAGCCAGGAACACAAATAGAACTGCATACTACGCTACTTGCATACGTTGTTCACCTTACCGGAATTACTAATCTGGGCTCTAAACCACAACCATCCATTAACATTACATATGCAAAACAAATCCTGAACAGAAACTGAAAAACGCTTTGCCAGACACAATACTTGTTGAATAATAAATACGTTTGAGTAAGTAGAGCGAATGCATCACTTCGACAGCTCGATTGTTTTATTTTTAAAGCAATGTCTTTATGAGGCCGGGTTTACACTGAGCGTAAAGTCGGTAGGCGACTGTGAGCATTTTGTTTGCATCCTGCAGTTTAACTTAAGGATGTCGACTGCCTAACTGGACCATCTTGTAGGGTGAATTGAGTCTACGCCCGTCGGGGATACGGGTTTTTCACAAGTTACCTCGGCCTCGACATATAGGGTTAAGAAGGAACAAGAGTGGTTTTTAGTCAGTAGAAGTCTGACACACCCTTTCGCTGTGCTCAAGAGCGGGAGGGGTTATTTGATGATTAACATACGCCAAAAAAAAGGCCTCCAGCCAGAGCAAACCAACTTACAAACTAAGTGAATACATGCTATAGGCACCCCTGTGGGGTAAGAGCCTTGACTTAGGGCGTCGCTGTGGAGGAGTGCAAGGGGGCAGGCTGGAGCGTTCAGAAGCTCAAGTTTGTTTTATAATGAAATTGTGCCAGAGTAGCCGAACATTAACACTGTTGTTGTTAAGGGGTTTGTACTTTTTTGTATGACAGCTGGCATATCGACCGTCCGCCATTTTGTTGGCACGTGGCGGAGAGGTGCCAGATTGTTCGGTTAATAATTTGTGATTCAGTGTTGCACCGACCCCGAATAAAATGGGATATGGGCAAAAAGATGAGGAATCTGTGATTCAGTGTTAATGTTTTAACTGGTAATTGTTACCCATAAGGCGACCCACTAACCCAAAAGATCATGTCGCTACACGAAGATACGACCGCGCTGTTGCCGCTCGATACAACAGAGGTTACTGAACATATGTTTTTAAATGGCGTTCTATTTTGTTACAAGTTCTAAGCCATTTAGTTTGTTTGAATTTTTTTTATTTTTATTTTGGTGTTAGGATTTTCTTGATGGTTTACAATTATTCGTATGAACTAGTATGGTCCGTGTTTTCATTTATTGTCGTATCATCGTATCCACGTTGTATTATGTCAAAGAATAGTTTTCTCGTGCTCCTAGTAGTATGTAATGGGTCTACTCACTTTTAATAAACAGTAATAATAATCAGCGCCTATAGACACGTAAAAGGTCTATTTTGTATTTGGTCATTGTAAAGATATCTGAAATAAAAAACAGTTTTGCTCGTCAGCAGCGTACTTTTGGTGTGAATGCGGCCTTAGTCGTTTTAAAATATCGTATGCAATACTTCATCATTAATAATGCTGTCTGGACAACAGATTGGCAGGAGATTGACAGGTTTACAGCTATACTTATTTTCATAGAGTTAGACTGAGTTGCATTGTCCGAGCTGCCGTGGAAGCAAAACAATTTAGAACAAAAGGTAAAAATATAAAATACCGATCTACCCACACGTAACTAACAATTGTATTAGAACGTACATTTACTACAAGACATTAAAACACAAAGAGAATTAACAAGTTTTATTGTCTGCTCACAAAATGTGGGAAGATTCGTGGAATCTTGGAACAACTGTTGCTTACACTCGTTTACATGAAGACTAAGCATCACCTAATGAATTCCTAAATACAAAACATACTGTTGAGTTTTCAACGCTAAACTCAGTGCAGAGATTTGAAATTCCAATTGTAACAATAATGAGACATGAATAAATTAATGTGTGATACGAAACACGTAAAGCGAGGAGTATTTTAGCGCCGCTCCCAATACATCAACATCGATGTAGGAGCCAATAACACATATTTAACGTATCCAGCTGTCTAATAAATTCTTCGAAAGAGCCACTTCGGCACAAAATATACGCCCGACCAAATATTCGCTCGTTGGGTTTGGACGGCCGCCAAATATCAACAGGTTATACCTAGGGTGAACTCCCTGAAACTCCCTTTAATACTCACCCCCCTATGGCGTAGGGATCACGCTTGTACGGAGGGTTTCGGGTGAGCTATCAACAATTATGTTTACATGTCCACATGATTAAGTATTTTTCCGGCCCTTTTTGCCTTGGCTTTTCCTGGCTTTTTTCAGAGTTGACTTAGTGAGGGAAGGTCGTTGACTTATGACTTTATGAGTTTTGTTTTTAGACCTACCTTCATAATGTAGTATACGATCCAGTAGATTTTAATTTGGATAAATATACAGTACGCTACTTTTTATCCTGGATTGCATACATAATCGCAGAAAACAGACGTAAATCCTTTTTTCCTTGATATGTGATTCTGTGTACATCCTTTGTTGGAGATCCTAAATAATTGCATAAATAAACAAAAAAAAACTAGGTGAGCTCACAAACGGTGTTAACTAGACAAGGAAAGTGACAACTCCATAAATGTTCTATTTTGGTTTCAACTTTGTGGACAATGACTCGTCCCGTAACACGGATACTTTTACACTAATTTAAAGAAAAGTTGATCACAAAGAAAAGCTCAAATTATCCTTTCACATGTAAACTGTTGTTATTGATTGAAAAATAAAACAATAAAACCTATAATGTGGGACGTTAATAAAAATTGGATGCTCTTCTTTGTAATTGATTTAAAAAATAGTTTGTAACATACAGTGTGTGCGTTAATGTTGTTTTCTAAGCACTTATACAGGGTGTAAATGAACCCTTGTGCCTTTGATTCATGATAAAATAATTTTAATTATATAACAATGGAAAAAAGTGTGAAAAGTTTTCAAGTTTTTTTAAGTTTCATTTATCCAGCTTGTATGTACCTAAAATACTACATGTTTTTAGGGAGTTTTACTATAATAATAAAATTTAAATTATAAAAACTTAACTGATATTTAATTTTACCAGAGAACAGAAATCATAACACAGATGTATAATCTTTTGCTCAATGAAAAAACTAGGCTTTCACCAAACTTCGATTCTCATTTTTTAATTGTACTCGTACTCTATAACGTGTATTTATTGACTTCTACGTATATTTTATTATATGTTCGCTCTATAACCCTACCTCACATAGGTACCAAGTTCCAAGCCCCCAGTGCTCTGGACAGCTCATTGTTGTCGACGCCATCACACCTTCATTCAATTAACAGCACAATACCTTTAATTTTCTTCTAAACAATCATATCTCACTTCTTTGTTTTTTCCAATCGCTCTAGACGGTAGAATCGAGTGACGTCGTAGAAAAGGGTACCACTGGATGTACAGTCAAGAGCAAAAATATCTTTCCACACAGAAAAGTTCAAACGCGAATTTCTCGTGAAATAACGATTGCAACTTTGAGATATGGCCTACTTTATGATTATATGGGATATTCGTAACATAAAAAAAAAAAACAATACCGGAGGTGAACATGGCTTCCAAACGTTGATAATTGTATACATCCCTTTTGGTGCAAGTGATTGTACAAATATATAGCTGAAGGATTTCTTTATTTTTGTAGAATAAATGCTTTAATATGAGATCGGGAGAATGATTTCTAAAGACGAGAGTTCTATTGAGATTTAATTTATTCAAGGATTTCAATACTGGTTTTATTTGCTGATTAAATAGAAGTCTATTTATTTTTGGATGAAATGAGAACGTAAATATTCTGCGAATTTATTTCGGAACTAATAAGAAAACAGAATTTAGCAAAGTGTATTATAATTCTTTTGGGCCATGTGGTTCGGCATGTTTTTTGAAAGTACATGGAATTCAATTCAATTATTATTATTTATTGTTGGCTGTTTTAGAACCCAATGACATGGCACGCGACGATGGCAAAAGACCTGACTGTATGTCTTTGTTTCCCTAGAAGATGGGTAGGCCTTTAGTGTGGGACGCAACATGTGCCGATACTCTTGCGCCATCATATCTTCCAAGTTCATCGTGTTGCGCAGCTGCAGAGAACATCAAACGGCGTAAATATACCTTTGTGGTAACTATATTTTCGAGCCGTTTAGTGTTGAAATTCTGGGGTAGTGATGTCCGAGTGCTCATAGCCTGTTTAAAGAAATTTCTAAACGCTTAGTTGACGCTTCTCGTGACCCAAGGGCTGGCTTTTATCTTGGCCAGAGGCTAAGCGTTGCCATACAACGTGGCAATGCCGCCAGTCTTTTGGGCACATTTCCGGCTGACAGCGTTGTTGAGCAGTATAATATCGATGTCCTTTTATGTTGCTTGTTAGTATATTGTATAGTTAAAAATAATGTACATTGTTAATTATCATTATCACTGAAACTGAGTTATTTACACTATGCTACATTTTCGAATTCCCGATATGTCGGCGCTGTTCTATGATCACTAATGAACTGAGTTATCATGATAATGTTAGTGTCCATCATCATCAGCTCATTTCATTTAATTGCTGGGGATAGGCCTCCCCTTTCTTCAGCATTTATTCTCTGTTTTGTGAGTTTTGAACGAGATAAACGGATGGATGACAATCCGTTTCTCGCGTTTTTGACGATATCAGTTTAAAAACTTGTCTTCTACAGTCATTACCTTTCACTCATAGATAAAGATATTAAAAAAAATACATCATCCAAAGATCTAAAACTTCACCACATTAACTACAGCATAAAATATAAACGACACATAAAAGAGCAACCTCGCGAGTAACTCAAAACTGTGCCATTTATCATTGCTCACAATTTATCAACGGAACCCATTAGCTAATTAAAGCCACCATCTTCCTTTTGTATGAATATTTTAAAATAATCTTTTAGTTCTTGCTTTTATATTGTTTTAGTCCGGAGTAAACTGGGGGTAAATTTGGACTTTGGATTGCTTTTAGCCTTTTATAGCTACTCCTTGATGTGTCCTATACCTTTGGGTACGCCTGGACTTGTTAGGTAAAGTCAACTTTTTGTTTGTTTTAGGACGATAATGTTTTTGTTGGCTTGCCTTAAGTATGAGTATATTGCGCCACATCAAGGTATATACATGTCCAGAAAAACATGGCCTTGCTTTGTATAGATTTCCCGTAAAATGAGAGATCTGTATAAAATGGTTTTGTATAACTTGATTGGTAGCGGTGAACATACACTGGAAGTTCTGGAGAGTAGTGGGTAGTGCTTATTTAAGTACCTACTACAGGTAAAACTAGCTAGTTTGTTTAATTAGGTAGTTACTCGTAAGTCCTAACCTAGTTTCCTTCGAGATTACGTTTATAGTTTGACAGCCGAAAATGGGCTCTGAAAACTTTGAATATACGTGAAAATTCAACTAATTTTGAAGGGTGTTATGTGAATGTTTCTTTGAGTTAGGTACATCACTACATATTATAAAACGAAGTCCTTCTCGCGTCTGTCTGTCTGTGGTAAACTCAAACTACTGCACTGATTTTCATATTGTTTTCACCAATGGATAAAGCGGTTCTCAAAGAAGTTTTTTTTTCTAAATTAAACCATAATTTCGTAGTTTCGAAACCAATTTTGATGATTCTTCTTTATTGGAAAGGAGACATTTTTTTTTTTACCTGGTGATGGGATCCCAGAGAAATCGAGGGTAACCATCAAATGTCATAGGCACGTATTACGTGTTTAATATTTAATATTACAACTAAAAATAAAAAACTTTGCAAAAAAAAAGAACTGACTTAAAAAACACCAAAAACGGAAAAATAAACTTTATAAGAAAAATCAGCTTCTGAAGACGGTGGCAAAAAAACGAAATCAAACAAACAAATATCACTGACTTCAGAAGCTGATTTTTCTTCTGAAGTATCTTTTTCACTGCTTGGTGCTTTTTTGCATCCTTTTCCAAGTTACTTATAAACAGTCACATAACCAACATATTTTTCACTCTCAATCGAAAATAAAAGTATTAAATTACTCTATCTTTTTTGTAGGGAATTTATCAGTTCATTTTATTAAATAACAGAAAAAATGGCTCCAAAAAAAATATGAAAGACTTCTGAGTATTATTCAAAATTAAACCAAATTGCGTCCCAAGACCATCTCCAATAATTATATATGTTAAAAACACTCTCAAAGGATCCCATTACTGCATTATAATAATAGAAATATATTGAGTTCCGTAGTCAGCCATTTTAAAACTGCATTCTTTAACAACCCCAGAGGAACTCTAACAAGCGGTAGTTTAGCTCTATTGCCATTTCAAACGGTATCTAATGGATGCAGTTGTATTCAAAAACTTTTTTAAATGAGTCTGTGTTTTTATTTACTCTGATTAAAATTGCATTCTAGGGAATTCTCCGGTAAGAGTTTTTATAAAAAAACTATAAGTTTTATTAAGCAAATCTAGGTTCCATATTGGCATTGAATACGTTTAATATTACATGTTTGAATAATAAATCTCCATGTTTATTATGATGTTGGATCGGACTGAGTCAAAAATATATGATTCTAATTAGTCCGTCAGTTAGATTATCGAAAAATATTCGATACGTGTTTTTTGTTTTATCAAATTAATAAAAATTGACGAAGATAAGACGCGTAAAAGAGTCGAGGGGTTGTGACGTCATTTGTGTAAATGCAATAAAAAATGTACTTACATGTGACGTTTTCGAGGAGTTCACGAGTTAGCATACTAATGTCTTAGAATATGACAGCACACGAGTTTTCAAAGCACTGTATCGTCTTCATTTTTTGTTTATGTGAAAAAAGAAAAAATACCTACGTGTCCAATATTTTTTGGAAATCTATCTGACGGATTTATTAGTTTTTTTTGTCCGATCCCCTATTATGTTCATTTAAAGTGTTTTAGTGAGTAATTTCTAATTAAAAAGTAAAAGGCAATTTGTTTTATACCCTACTCGTAAACTGGATCTCTGCTCTTAAAATAAAAATGAATTTATTTTCAACGATCCGCAAAGAATATTTATATTTTGATACACTTTATTTTCACGACGTGAAAGTCGAGAAAATTTTTGGAAACAAAATACTTAGACAAAACCTAGAAAAAACTCAACAAAATATGAAACGACAAGAAAAGTAAACAATTCACAAGCAAACTCTCAAACAAGATTTTTCCTGTAGAACACGACACCGCATAAGATTACCATTCGCAGTAACAATAGAATAGATGCTACAACATTGTACCACAGTCAAGTTTGTTCCACCCAGTTCATACCGCACCACTGAATAAAAATGGTGCAGAAGATCAGGGGGTCTAAACTTGCCGATTTCCTAGAATCATTTATTGATTAGTTAATAATACAGTGAAAAATAAAGATGACGAAACAAGTGTTTTTAGGGTTCTGTAGCCGAATGACAAAAAAACGGAACCCTTATAGATTCGTAATGTCTGTCTGTCCGTCTGTCCGTCCGTATGTCACAGCCACTTTATTCTCAAACTATTAGGACTACTCGGAACTTGGTAGGTAGATGTATTCTGTGAACCGCTTTACGATTTTTGTATAATAATAAAAGATTAAGGAGGGGTCTCCCCATACATAGAAGTGATACCAAAAAAAACCTTCTTCTGCGAACCTATTCGTGTGAGGTGTCTATAGATAGGTATTTAAAAATTACATTAAGTTTTCTAAAACCATTTTTGCTCAAAGTCAATTGTTTGATAGATAGACACTTCCAAAATAGTAAAATGAGTGTCCCCCTAACTTATGAACTAAGAGAGGTAAAATCTAAAAATATATGTATACTGTAGATCGCAATTAAAACTTTCAACCAAAATTGATTTGGACGATATGTAGTAAATAGTATTGGATATATAGCACATTTAAAAAATCGCAAACATAACTGTGTCATCTAGACAAACACTATGAAAAAAACTTTTCACAAAATTTCACGCTTTAACAAGAAATAATATAAATTAAAGGAGGCTTCCCTAATACAATAGTACGGAACCCTTCATGTGTAAGTCCGACTTGCGCTTGTCCAGTTTTGTTGTAAGAGCATTCTATAATTATTAGTTGCTTTATCCTTACTCGAATATCAACAAAACAGCCACTTATATTCCATTGGAATTTCCTCCCTATGGATTTTCTCATCGGCGAGACAGTGAAGTTTCATAAAACTTATGAAAGTTAATGGTAAAATTACGTGAAAGCTACAAGGAATCAAGGCCTAAACCACTTTTTGATAGACATTTATAATAATTAAAAATCCTTTGTCATAGCCATGATGTTCTTAGTCTTGTAGCATGTGCCGCAGAACTTTCATTACATGTCTATTTCTACTCACGGTGACACATTAAGCTATATCATTTCCAGTAAAGCTTTCCCTTGCTTTTTTTTTCCGTATAATTAGTCTTCTGAACCTATCTATTCTGTGACAAAGGCTCCTCAGAAATCTAATACCAGATAGCGAAGCATGAAATTTGATCTTCAATGCTCTTTTATGTCTCACCTATGATATTCTCTGGTTGAGAGAATCTCGAATCTTTTAGTTTTGCTGGCGTGAGATTTTATAAGGATTACTCTTTCTATTCATATTTGGCTGACTTGGTGTATGATACCTGGATTTATGAGTTTGGTTGATTAGACTTGTTTTGGGATGAAATTTTCATCTAAGAGTGTCGATGACAATTCAAATTGACTCGGCCCAATATTTGACGATAAGTTTGGAATTTTCAGCAGCGTCCTACAGCTCGTGTGATATGTGCAGACAGGACATCAAGTGCTGCATCGTTTGCGGGGCAACACCACATGTTCCGTCAATCTGTGTGTTAAGATGAAATAATGTTGATATCAATGATATATTAAAACTATAGATACGTTGTCCGCCCTCAAAAATGACAACATGAAATGAAGCCAATTGGCCACATCGCGCTTAGTTACGCACCAACCTCCCGCGCGATGCTACGTTTGTTCTTAATTTAAATCGTGTGTGTGAACCTGCGCGAAACTTATAGACAACAGGCATCAACAGGCATACCGCTGTACGGTGTCATATTTTCTTTCCCTTTCTTTACGCGTAAAAGTAGTTATATAATATTTTCGCCGTTTTGAAGCGCCGCCATGTTAGTTCATGACGTGTCTATGTATAATACGTCATTGGTTGGTATGTATTTATTTTTATAGGCAAAAGCTAGTCAGCTTCTAATTAGTCTAGCTGGTCCATAATCTGTAGGTTTTAATCTATCTATACATAATTACAATTTGAAAAAAAATCTAAATATATTTTATTCTTTGTTTTCAGGTAAGTCGTGTTTCCTCATCAACAATAATTTGCACGTGTCGTACATCAGAAGGTAATTTACTTTGTTTTCTTAAGAAGCAGAAGGTCAAAACGTACGAAGACATAAAACACACATTCTTCTACAAAATAGGCTTAGGAATAGTATAATTTATATAAACACGAACAGATAATTTATTTCATTACATTTTCTCAGAAAGGGACTCACAAACACCCGGGAATTTAATAACATAACATACATTTATTAATAAATAAATAGGTATATTTCGTTCAGTCTGCTTGTTGCGTAGGGCTTTAGCACCAAATATATAATTACAAAAGGTCAGTTTCAAACAACAAGCTAAAACGGGCACAATACAAAATACACAGACGTACAGCAATTTTAAACAAATGGCAATCGGAAATTATAAAACAATGACAGTGCCGAGTGCGCTTGCACTCGCTGTACCTGAAGCTTGTCTATACGTGCGTGGATATCACAAAAAAAAATTACGTGAAGCGTATGTCTATATGTGTGTGTGTGTGTGGAGATAATTATAACAAATGACAGTGCCGAGTGCACTTGTACCCGCTGTACGTTAAGCATGCTTAGATATGCTGCGTTTTGTCTAATGTATGAAACCGACCTTCTGTACCTACCAAGTATTATGTGACCTAAGGCAGCAACAGGTCAATTACGGAGAGGTCACGAGGTCATTACTAAGTGAAATGTATTGAATTTGTGCCTTATGTTAGACCATTAAGTTACGATGTTTATCAAATACACTGTCACTTAGTGGTCAAGAGTGACACTTTCGACGAAGAAGATATGACCTATTGGAATGAAGTTATTTTATCAATGGATAGTACCTAAATTGTCAATCATTAAATGGACTAAATTAGTTTTGCCCGCAGTATCACTCGCGTTACGGTTATAGTTATCTAACGGGAATGTTTAAAATATTGTAGCTCAGACACTAGTGAAAGAAAATTTCAGAATCAGTAGTTACATAGATTCAGTTTTCAGTATTCCAAGAGGAACTGCGCGGATCTACGTTTCAGCATACTAAAAGGGGACTACGTGGATCCACATTTATGGGCCTACCACACACTCAAGCTTCACCACACTTTTGCCAGATCGTAGTGAAGCCTGTGCGTGTGGTAGGCCCATTAGGTATTCCAAAGGTTTGTTAACCATTAACAAATTAAATAACGAAAACATTATCAGTACACTGAAAATCGATATGTTTATTCAACCATGTAGGTCCTACATCTATCATTTACTGGTCATAATTGATAGCAAAATACAACTAAATTGTTTTCAAATTAAGTCATTATTTTAAAACAATGAACAGTAATTTGAGTATCGTTTACGTTTAATTAATTGATTTGTTTGATCATTCCCCTTATCCAGAACATCAACATGTCGTAAATGAAATGTGTGTTAATTAATGAGAATTTGTAATATAAAAGTGAGTCTAATGTTTTTTTTTTGTTATTGCCTACGCTTTTCGAGTAATGAAAGAAATATGTTTGTCATAGCTAAATCATCATGTGCTTAGCCTTTTCCCAAATATGTTGGGGTCAGCTTCTAGTCTAACCAAATAAAACAGAATAACAGTGCTTTACGGGGAGTCACTGCCTATCTAACCTCTACAACTTATAAATTAATTTCTAGAAGTCAGATGGGCCCCTTGGTAAGGCTGATTGTCAGTTACGCAGTCGTAACAGGGAATCAGTTAGCCCCGGCTTTCATTCGTAGATCTTACCTTATCTATCTGACATCAACGGTTTATCCTGCTTTCCAAGGCACGAAAGAAACTCGATATATAATAGGTGGTTACTGGTCACTCATATTCCAGACCGACCTTGATCAACGCTGCTTAACCTTGAAGACCGACCCGTGTTATTACTTAGCCACAAGCTCCTCCACACACAACAGAATCAGAACCAGCATCTCATAAAACAATATATGTTTTATGAGATGACAGACCATTGTAACTACCGTGTTGATGTTAAACATTACAATGGTACCTACTAAAACGGATCACCGACACAGCTGCCAAGTTTCTGTCAAGCGGGTGGAGTAGCACGTCAACGGAGATCCGTGCATAAAACAATTGCCACAGAACAACATTTTCCTCGAATTACAGCTGTCTAATACAGTATAATTCCAGCATTATCTGACCCCCTGTGTCAAGAAGAAGAGGGCAAATGCGACATCTAATATGAATATCATTGTAACTTCGGTTGCACGACTAGCACGTTCGTACATCTTTATGCCATATCGACACCCAATATGAATTTAGTTTTACAAAACGTAGAACTGGGGTTACAAATAGTTACAATGTTATTCAAACTGGGTGTCGAGTGCTGTGAGAAGAAGGGTCAAGTAATACAGGGCACTAACTGTATATTGAGAATCAGTCCCGTTAAACCACAAATTGGCTTTATTGGAGACACCCATTGAAACCGGTGACTGTGAGAAGGTTTCTGCTTTGGAATTATTGTTACTGATATACTTTACAGTTTATGCCCGCGGTTTTGCCCGCGTGGAATTCGGATATCGTACTTCCGGGATTTGTTATTTGCCTTCTCTTAGCATGGGGTCGGCTTCCAATCTAACCAGATGCAGCTGAATACCATTATCTTACATGGAGCGACTGCCTATCTGACCTCCACAACCCAGTTAGTACTGGGTAATATGATACCCTTTGGTAAAACTGATTATCAGTCTTTTGGGCCACTAATTACTTATCAAAGATCTACAATAATGACAGCCAGGACCGACGATTTAACGTGCTTACCGAGGCACGGAGAAAACCAAGTATGTAATAGGTGAGATCTGAGTTCCAGTGGTGGTGGCCCCGACTTTCGAACAGTGAGGCGTGGGCTCGACTCGAACCCAGTCAGGCGAAAATCTTTGTGTAATTTATTTCATCACCTCGGCTCCCAAAACTGTTAACGAAAACATCGTGAGAAAACATATGACATCTACCAACCCGCACTGGGCATGCGCAGTGGATTATAGCGTATTCCTTTCCTAGATAGGAGGCCTGAGTCCTTGCAGTGGGAACATTATAGGCTGATGATGGTGATGATGATCTACAAACTAACCTACGGAAGCGCGGCTGACTTGATCGACCCGAGCTTCTGTTATTATTAAGCCAAGAGTTCCTCATTTGTACTAAAACTATTATCTATTTTGTAGACACACAGAATATGCACAGAATCCTACTTATCACACTATCACACTAATATTATAAAGGCGAAAGTTTGTGAGTGTGTATGTTTGTTACTCTTTCACGCAAAAACCAATGAATGGATTTGGATAAAATTTGGTACACAGATAGTTTATAACCTGGATTAACACATAGGATATCTATTTATCCCGATTTTATCTTCCCGTGGGATAATTTTCGAGTTGTAGCGGGCGAAGCCGCTGGCAACATCTTGTAAGTAATAGAACTAACGGCCGTACCTACATGTTGTGCATTAGTTGGCCAAAGTCGTAAAGAAACTAAAAATACTTTAACATTCACGTAAATACTCCACGTTACCTAGAAACGTGGTGTTATGAAAAATATTATAAATTATTATGAATGTAATATCATGCGCTTCAGTACGTCTTCCTTGGAAATGAACCTGCGTTTTTCCTGGAGTAAAAGCTTAAAAGAAAATGCGAGGCAACTTAATTTGTTACTATTTTTCTAGTCTAGAAAAGAACATTTTGATATAATAGGGAAATGTTGTTATTGCAGCCGATGCGGTATTTACACCCGGGCCGCAGTCGTGGTTGTTATGAAGCCGACGGTATTTCGTTTAATTATTGTATTTCTTTAAA
Source organism: Diarsia rubi (assembly GCA_932274075.1). Classification (NCBI taxonomy): domain Eukaryota; kingdom Metazoa; phylum Arthropoda; class Insecta; order Lepidoptera; family Noctuidae; genus Diarsia; species Diarsia rubi. The sequence continues at coordinate 13,057,581 of OW026429.1, forward strand.
AGTGTATTTGTAAAACCTCTTTTGATACACACGTAGGCATTTATTAGTACAGTTCTCGGCTCGCTTGCGGCTCGGTTGTGAATTCCATGTCGAATGCAATAAAAAAGTTTCCCAATCATCATTCTCTTGCCCTTATCCCAATTCATTTGGGGTCGTTGCAACATGTCTTCCTCTTCCGTACCTCAAAGATACCCCAATTATATCAAAAGATCTTGCTCATGGATATATGTAATCCCGTACCAAACTGTGTCAACATCAAACTTTGTTTTTTATTGTCTACTTTTATCATATTAACTTAGTCTACAAAAGTTCTTTTTGTAAACTAAATCCGAGTTTCGGAGTCATTTTATAAAATCGAAAATAACCTCAAAACCAGGCAAGTAGGTATTGTAGGGAAACCTCTACGATGCGAAGTCAGTCGAACTGTCAAAATCAACTGACAGATCTAACAGAACGACTTTTGAACTGGTTGTGTGAACGCCATGTATTAGGGAGTAAAACAATATTTAAACTTTTGTACTTTAAATTAAATTCCTTCTTCGCAAATCAAATCCCAGACGCATAATTGACTGGCCTGTTGGTCTAGTGGTTAGTGACCCTAATTGCTATGCCGGAGGTCGTGGGTTCGATTCCCACCCAGGACAAATGTTTGTGTGATGAGCACGATCATTTGTTCTGTGTCTGGGTGTAATTTATCTATAATATATGTATGTATTTAGAAATATACAAGTATGTTTATCAGTTGTCTAGTACCCATAACACAAGCTCTGCTTAGCTTGGGACTAGATGGCGTTGTGTGATAGTTGTGGAATATTATTATTATATTATTATATAATGTCGTAAAAATTATGATAATAAGTACTATACATTTACATTTTGATCTTGAAACTCGAGAATTCTTGGTACGAGTTTCGGTCATTGTCTATTGACTTACTTTTTTAAATTAGTACATTTTGAAACAAGAGCGGAAAGTTTGTTATTGCATTCAATCCGCCGAGAAATGACGTTTTCAATACACTTTCGAGAAAATGAACTAATAAAACGAGAAGTATTATTGACATAAATTTTTAGGAGACTATGATTTAATTTGCTTTTTTTCCGCGGATTTATTTCGCCAGGTTGAAGAAGAAGGAAAGGTATGAAGCCGCTAAAGAGCCTCACAGGAAAAATATAAAATTCTAGTATTCTTTTTACAAACACAATTTAATATTCAAAAAATATTTCGGGTTTATGGACGAAAATCAAAATGACGAAATAAAAAAATACCCCCAGACTCTAGTCGGTGGTGATTTTTTTTTTAAATTTCCTATCTTTTAATCGATTTGGACTTAGTTTAAGGCTCCCTCCCGCCCTTGGTTACGGAAGATATTAAGTTATGTTAAGTTTTATGCACCAGCTCACAGCCTATTAATGAGCATTAACCTAGAACACGTTTTGTATCAAATTAAATACTTAAAGTATTTTCACACCACCCGCTCATAAATGGCGAATAATAATGCCGTGTAAATAAAACCAAGCAAATCATTAATGCGGCTATGCTTTAGCCGGGCGGTAATATTGTACTGAATTTCATTACCACCCGCTGGGCAATATTGTGATTTGAATTTGGAACATTATCAGTAATGAAAACTTTTACCAAAGAGTTTTCGCTTCGCGGGTTCTAGTTGCTGTCGATGATAATCAAATTACGATACTTACAATGAGAAATGTGAGACAATAATGTACAAAAAAAACAAATGTTTTTGCTAATGTTTAAGTCGATTAAATAGTTGAGTCGCCTTAAACTTGTTTCTATCTGTGGCGTCAAGCCATCACAAGAGCAGATCGGCTGTAGTGCGCACCTCAGGGTTTTAATAACGATGTTTGTAGATATAAAAGCTTAGAAGCTTTTTTCCATTATATTTAGCAAACAAAAAATAATACTTTTAAAGGTGACTTCGTCTTGGACTACCATAAAACCCTTACTTTTCTCGTGATTCTAGTCTTAACTCCCTCGCTTCGCTCAGGAGCCTTAGAACCCGTGCCGTGTCCGTGGCATAACACACTGTTTTATCCCCTTTTTTTTGGGGTTGGAAAATGGACAAATAGCTCCCCCACTCTGGGCAGAGTAATATATTTTGTAACACGGATGTGACCATGAATAAACGTTTTTTCATTTTTTATTTTTTCATTTTCATTTTTCCTGCCTGCATTCGGTGCAGGTACCTACCGAACCAACCGTGTCCGGTGAGGACCTGCGTCAGATGGAAGGTGAGCCAATCCTCAAAGAGGAGACTTATCCCCTTGGCGCATAATCATTATAGGTACAGTGTGAGTCTTTATAATGTGCACATATCAAAATGAGGGAATCTATGCTTAATTTTATCGATGGAAAAAATATTTAAAAAAATCTAAATATTTTTTAATATTTTTTATGGAATTTTCAAAAATGTTGTCCGCTGTTGTGACCCCAATGTAAACAAAACGGTGTAACTTTTAAACTAAATTATCTATCGCGATGAAACAAACCATAATGATTGGAAGCAATTAGGCGTCCTCGTAAAATGAAAATTGTGGAAAAAAACTACCCTCAATTGAAAATAAACACGTTTTTTGATCAAAAAAACTTTTTTTTTCATAACTTTTTACAATAATCGTAAAATTTCTCAATAAGACGCCCCCATTACCTACCTTTTTTATTACTTTAACGTATTTTTCATCGTATTAGCTACCCAATACTAAAAATGGCATGTTTATAACTCAAACATAACATTTTCTATCAAATGTTAAAAGATGGCACTCTGAAAGCGCCATTTATTATTCTCTTAAGGATGGTTTATTTGGAATGTTAATTAATACAAAAGAGTTCAATTAAAACCATTTATTATTTTATACAAAATTTAATGCATCAGGTTCTCAAAATGTCCACCTCGTTGTTGTAGGCACAAAGCCGCGCGAATTAAAATTTGTTGTGTCGCTCTCCTAATCATTTCGGGATCATTGCGAATATCATTCGCACAGTTAATTATGCGGTCACGCAAATCGGCCTCACTGTTGATGGGTGTGCTGTAGATGCGTTGCTTCATGGTCCCCCATAGAAAGTAATCAAGGGGCGTCAAATCGGGTGAACGCGCAGGCCACCCTACAGGTCCTTGCCGGCCGATCCATTTATCACGATAATTATCGTTTAAAAATGATCTAACATTTGCAGCATAATGAGCAGGGCATCCGTCCATCTGCAGAAACATCCTTCGTCGCAAAGCCAGTGGTACATCCTCCAATAATTCAGGTAGATCATTAGTCAATAGACTTAAAAATCTTGCACCGGTCAACGTTACCTGCTAAACAATTAGTGCGTTGCCGTGCACTGGGCCTTTCTTTGACAATTGATAAGAAATGTTGGGATTGAGTTAAAAACATGCAATTTTTACCATTACGTGGCTAATGCGATAAAGAATAACTTAAAGTAATAAAAAACGTAGGTAATGGGGGCTCTTATTGAGAAATTTTACGATTATTGTAAAAAATTATGAAAAAAATATAGGTTTTTCATAAAAAAAGATGTTTATTTTCAATTGAGGGTAGTTTTTTTTTTAGGACGCCTAATTGCTTCCAATCATTATGGAGTTTGTTTCATCGCGATAGATAATTTAGTTTAAAAGTTACACCGTTTTGTTTACACTGGGGTCACAGTAGCAGACAAAATTTTTAAAAATTCCATATAAAATATTAAAAAATATTTTGATTTTTTTTAATAATTTTTCCGTCGATAAAATTAAGCATAGATTCCCCCATTTCGATATGTGCACATTATAAAGAATCACTGCACTGTATAATATATAATATTTATATTATATAATGGGCCGATAGGGCCACCATAGGAGCGGCACGACGTAAATTACTTCAAAGCCAGCGGTTGGCCTTGATTTTCTTGTGTAAAGCGTATAGGACGGTTAGTACTGAAGCCTTACCGGTACTGGCAGGGGTACTTCCAGTCGATCTCGAAGTGCAGCGCCGTGCTTCAATGTACTATTGCGCACGAGAGACCGCGGACGCAGACTTTTTAACACAACGTGACCGTACTAAAATAGCTAGATTACTTAAACCACAGACTGACGTCTGGGAGGATCTTTTGTCAGAATGGCAATGTAGGTGGGATAATTCCATCAAAGGCCGACACCTCCACCAGTTCTTTCCATCCGTTCGTGAGCGGCTGGCCAGGACATGGCTGGAGGTGGATCACTGTGTTGCCCAATTTCTCACTGGTCATGGTACTTAACTTTAAGAGTAAATTATTTTCCTTCAAGCTTGTTGCGTCGCCTTTTTGTCAATGTTCTACATCTGACTGCGAATATGAACAATCTGCACATCACATTTTATGGGAGTGTAGTCTTTGGCAGAATGAACGCAATATTATGTTGGATAGTGTACAGGTTACATCCGGAGTTATTTACTATACGGACCTTGTAGAAACTAGAACAAATTTCCGTGCGTTCAAGCATTTTTGTCATACCTATTATTGGAATCAGATATAACAGCTCACAACTTAGGACCCAGTAATATTAATGACAACAATATCCGTGGTGCTATAGGCAACTGGGCTTATCCCAGTTGTATGCGTCCCTGTGTGCCTATTGGCCTTGTTCTTTTCTGTCTCCTGCTGATATGGAGGGAAGTGGAAATTTCTGCTTTTCCTACTCCTCCGCTATTCTTTTCTGATTAATTTCGTTGCGGGATCCAAGACAGTCAAATCATTTCTCTGGGACTTCGTCGAGCTTCATTGTCTCGGCGCTTTTCTTGTGGTCGCCACTGTTGATTCTGGCTTACAGAAGTTACAATGGTTTGGGAATAGTGAGGCGGGCTTGTCCCATAAAAAAAAAAAAAAAATATGTAATATTAATTATAAAACAAAGTCGTGCGCCGCGTCTGTCTGTTCGCGATAAACTCAAAAATTACAGCACCGATTTTCATGCTGCTTTCACTAATGGATAGAGTGGTTCTCGAGGAAGGTAGGTCGGAATTTAGGTAGTAGGTATATAATTTGGAATATGTTCCCATCGGTTGCAGGAACTGGATCAAAATTTCGTGATTACTTTTGGTCGTGATAACCGAAATCCACGCGGGCGAAGCCACGGGCATCAGCTAGTCTACTATATTTCAATCTTGTAACCGCACTCCAAAAGCACTAACTATAACTTCACAAAAGCTTCTCTTTTTTGTTAAAATGAGACGAAACACAGACGATTCCATTACAATCAAGAACACTATCACATTCAAGCAGAGACAAATGTTCAGGAATTAGGAAGAAACCACGTTACATTTCTCTATTTGGCGGATCCGAAAATAGAGCTCGAATGATTCGGATCCATTCGATCCGATTGGTTGTACGCGACACGATTACCATTCAGCTGCATCGATTAAAGAGCAATCGTCTAAATTGTTTCGAGTGATTCTTTCTTGATACTCTCTCGACGGGTCTATGGAGGAACAGGTAGATAATCCGCATCATTTATGCGGCCCGATTTTGCTTTTTCATCTGTGCAAATGGAGGTAGCATGTTGTTCTCAAAGTTTGAGGTTTTTTGGGATTTTTAAGGATAAGGATTTTTCGTGACGTTTCGCTTAGCTTTCCATAGCTATTATAGTAAGAGTAGATCGCGAAATACAGGGTATATATCAACCCTTCACACATATGTCAACCAGGCATTCTGTTTATCAAACTAAGTACCCCTACGCAAAAATTTTTGCTGGGAAACGAAATTTTTTTTTGGGTTAAAAATTTCATTTTACTGTAAAACTCAATGTAGCCCTCTTAAAACATTGTGCTAGTGGATGCTTTGAATAGTAAAAGGGTCATGGAGGTAATTTAAGTAAAGTTACAACCTGAAAATCTAGTATTTACAAAAACAGCTGTGCAAAATTTGGAACTTTGACCCCCAATATCTCCGTAACTAGGGGTTGGTATGGTCTAGAACAAAAAAAATATCGCAGTGGTGGGGGGAACAAGTGTCCTTCGTTTGCGTTAAGGGTACTTTTACACCCTATATAGTCTGTATCTTTATCGATCTTGCTACCTTTCAGTAATATCCTCGTAATTAGAGAAAGTGTACATGTGTGAGTCTAAGTACAACTGTCAATTTGTCGGTCATGTTTCAGTGGTAAGATCGATATCACAGAACGACGGTTCGTTCTGTGATAGCGATCTTCACGTCAGAGTGTTGACAGGATTTGGATGTAAATCACAAGGACAGAGCATGAGTTGCGTGGATAGGACGTAAGAAAAGTTTAAGGGGCTGCGGGTTGTTCGCAAGAGATACCGCGGCCTCGACATAAAGGGCTAAGAAGGAACATGGGTGGATTTTAGTCAGTAGAAGTCTGACACTCCCTTTCGTTCTGCCCAAGAGCGGGAGAGGTTATTTGATGATTTCAAACCCCCCAAAAAAAAAGTTATGTTTGTACCTTTCCGTTAAATAATTTCCGAGTACACGCGTGTAAATGCTAGTTCTGTATAACAAAAAGAAAGATTTTATAGGTATATCTCTTAATAGATAAATACTTATGTTACGTTAGTACTTATCTTTGTTTAAGGAAAAACGGTAGCTAATATAGGAAAAAAACCCCAAAACATAAAAGAAAAACCTTACATAGATAGGAAAATCTTTCAATTTAATTGTATAACATACGACAAAGGTAACTTCGTCAAACAATAGGTTGAACATTCAATACAAACACAACACAGTATGTTTCGAAACATCCACGTGTAACAGACCTACATCATATAGACATATTCACACGCATGACAATTCAATTATTCCTACGTCGAGTCGTCCCGGTACTGTAAACCGTACCACAACTAGGTACTATTGGAATCTCCTCAGACTTGCTTTATTGTTAGAAGAGGTCCAAGGTTGAAGCTTATAGTTTGTGAACTATAAAACACTAGAATAAGGAACGTAGAAATGTAAGACATGCACGAGAATAGAGCTCTTGTCAGCGGGTCTAAAATGGCCGCTTTATCAGAATCCACGCAGAATCTTAGTATGAATCACGTTAAATATTTCAAATTCTTAAAATGGACTTTATGTCTAAACTATAAAGTCGATATAAAGACTTTTAAATTAACATGATTAATATTACGATTCTGCTAAAGCGGCCATTTTAGACACCCCCTCAGGGTGTCTAAAATGCTTTAGCAGACCGCTTTAGCAGAATCAAGAAAAAATCATTAGTGTTACCGAACCTGGGTTACCTTAAAAATAAGATATTTTGAAAGATCATACGCTTATGTATTGCCATAATTTCCTTTATTTATTTTTGTACACATTAATAACTATATCCTACTAATATTTTAAACGCGAAAGTTTGTAAGTATGTATGTATGGATGGATGGATGTTTGTTACTCTTTCACGCAAAAATCGATTTTACCTTTCCGTGGGATTAGAATTTTCGAGTAGTAGTGGGCGAAGCCGCTGGCAACACCGATCCTAGTAAAATAATATTATATTTGAAAAAAATAAAAATTTTGGTCCAAACTGGTCAGGGCTCTATAGAAAGGAACTTCGAGTCTGCGTGACTTGTTTAGTTGTACTACTTTCTGAATCAAACCCTTGACCCATCCGGGCGTTCAAAGGTGTTGGTTCAGGCTTTTAACTATTAGTCCTATGAATCGTAACGATTATCGGTCCAACTGCTGAGTACACGATTTACATTTCGACAAACAAGTGTGTTAAATAGTTGGTGTTTTTTATTGTTCTCAGTTTTCACGAGATTGCTATTATAAAAAATTAAAAAAAAACACCAAAATTGAATTATTATTATTAAATTGCTATTATTAAAGGGTGTAAATTAACCCTTCACACATACGTCAACCAAGCATTCTGTACATCAAACCAAGTACCCCTACGCTAAAATTTTTGCTGGGAATCAACTTTTTTTTTGGGTCAGAAATCCCAATCTACGGTAAAACTCAATGCACGCAACTTAAAACATTGTGCTACAAAAAAACGTAAACATTGTGGATGCTTTGAATAGTAAACGGGTCATGGAGGTAATTTAAGTTGGGTGGTGGGTTGGGTTCGGTTTTTTAAGTTATAACCTGAAACAGTATTTACAAAAACAGCTGTGCAAAATTTGGAACTTTGACCTCCAATATCTCCGTAACTAGAGGGTTCCCAAGTATGGTCTAGAACCAAAAAATGATCCCAGTGGTAGGAAGAACAGGAGCCCTTTGTTTGCGTTAAGGGTACTTTTACACCCTTTATATTTGGTACCTAACTGCCGAATTGGTGATCATCGTATTTGTATTTCACCTTACAAATTCCTAACATTTTGATATCACAGTCGCACGACCTTTAATTTTTCCAGTTTAGCATAAGATCAATGAAGCAAATGCTTGGCAAAGCAAATATTATTTTACCTTTTTGTGGGAGATATTTTCCCAGCCAAGTTCAAAATATAGGTATGTTCATAGGTTTCCTGTATATTTGCCTTGAATCTAGGTATTATTTGTGAATTCGACGAACAAAACGGGGCTCAAGAAACTTGATAAAGCAAAAGAAGAAAATAAAAGTCATCTAAGCTTAAATGTCAGTGTACCTATCCCTTGCACCACCCCCTACCACAGACCAGCTTGTTATAGTTGACCAACTCAACGGGGATTATTGTTTATAGGTCCCTCTTGAACATTGCTCGAAGCCGTAAATTGGCAAACTACTGAGTGATGCGAGCGTTTTATCAAGGATCTTCAATTAGTATAGCTATGATGAGGATTTGATTCTATTGTTTTGATTTATGCATAGTTGTCTAGCGGATTAGCAAACAGTAGAGTGTTTTTGAAAAGAATGTTGGCTTATTGGGTTGGTTGAATAAGAAATAAAAGATTATATTTGTTGTGGTATTTGCTTCGGTTTGCCAAAGAAACCACCACTCAATTCTCTGAAGTAAATTACACTAACAGGTAACACTTAGCCACTAAAATGGATATTGAAATCATTCGTGGAATATACATTAGAAGAAGAGGATGTGGTTATATATCAACTTCTTCAACTCCAATAATCTTCACTAGCTACTCCACCACCTTTGACCAACTCTGCAGCCACTTAATCGACTGCAAATCGAATGTAATTGACTTTAAAACCAGCGCAAATAGTCGTCTGACGAAAGATATTTTTCATTATTTTATTTATTTTGGGAAAATAAGGTCCAATGTCCAGCAGTCTTCTTCAAAACCGTAAAACAGTAGTCACTTCTGTAAATAATATAGAATCAAAAGTTCATTATTAACTTGAAAATAAACGGTCAGCCTGACAACAGCTTGAACAGTATTCTGGGAAATTGTTGCTGAAACTGAAATAATTGCTTAATTCAGTTTCCAGTGACGGGTAATTAAGCAATTATAAATGTATTGGCAGCTCTGCTTTTGTTGTTCCATTTACTGGAATTTGCTTATTGACAGATTTCAGGAAGTAAACGTGATTGTTAACTGTTAATTTAACCGTATTCACCTAGTATTGCTCAAACAGATTAGGTCTCGGTTTTGTGTCAGTAGATAATCAGTGTTTCAATATTTACTCTCGAAATCGGAACAGATGGATTATTAACTACTTCGTCTACCTTAGATAAACACCATGGATTTAGAGGTATAGAAGAGAAATTCATAAACCAAAATGAGTTCAATTATGTCCTTTAATAATTTAGTAATTGCAGAATAGAGCCTTGCTTCATAAGGAGCCCGTTTCACAATTATGATCATGCAGCCGTGTGGCATAGAACTTCTCCGAGTATTGTTATTAAATACCGATCGGTCTTTAAAGCTTTTAAGAGTATGAAGATTAGGGTATAAAGTTCTTCTTCACCTTAGAAAAAGGAAGATCCTCTGACCGTTGTCTGGGGCCTGATATGTTTTGTCCGGGTTTTAACTTTATCTGTGCGATTTAGTAATTTGATATTAGTTTTAATACTTTTTGATTAATGTTGCTGTAGGACTTTTTTAATACAAGTAGAAGGCAATAACAATATTCAATCAGCTATAGAAATAAACAACGATTTTTGTGGCTTAATTAAATTCTTTTTGATCACATGTGTTTCTGTAACGTGTTTAAAACGCTTTGAAAGCAACAGCTGCTTGACGAAGCCGACTGTGCTCGTCGAATTGACTGATTCTAATACAAAAGTTGTCATAACTTCGGTGTTTATTCTTCTGTACTGTTCCGAATATCAAGAAATTGGCTACAAAAGACAGCTCAAACACAATAGAAGTGGAACCAATTTTTCGTGCCATTTATTGATATCGATGACACATTCGCCGTATCATAGAAAAAAGATAATAATATAGACTTCATTGTATGTTTTCCTATGAGTCGAGTCGATGTCAACATGGGAAATGGATTAATATTGTCGAAGATAGCTTAGTACTGTATGACTAGGTACATAGTGGTGTTTATATTTTATACCTGACTTTAGCCTGAAGCTTTTTATAACTAGGTATTTTTATCGGTATGATGAAATGTTGTTGCTATAAAAATAACGAAAGTAAAAGGATATCTTTTGCGATTATTACATTATTTTATTCGCAATATTATTTGTTTATTTAGGGCTGCAAAAACTAACGTGTTGGTTGAAACACATTGTTGATAGACGCAATCAAAATATTTTTCTTGACGGCTAAAGCTACGTTGAGTAGAGACGCTAGCACATCGAGCTACCCAAAACTGTCAAATTATCCCAACCAACCTTGAGTCTAATGCTTTAGAGATAGAGTTTAAAATCTTTTCGAGAAATTGTACAGGTTAATGTAGCGTTTGTACATTTCGTTTGAGAACGATATTTATGTCAGAAGCAAAAATTTCTCCGTTTACATACAAATGCTTATATTCGCTTAAACGAGGTCACTGCTTGAACTGTTACAAGTACAAATACGTGACACAATCGCCAAACATCAACAGGCAAAAAATAAGCAAAACAGACTTTTACGCAAAATACTCAACAAATTGTTATTTCGCGTTTATATTTATTTCTTTCACCTTCCCTGTTCAATTTCCTTTGCGAGGGGACTAAATAATCTTCCCTTGGGGTGTGATAAAAATGTCGAATAGGCGAAAATTACTGAAATATTGTCGTGAATGTTTCAACACGTCGGTAACCGTTGCCCGATTTGATAGGCTCGGTTTGGCAGTTCCTTGGGGATGCTCGTGCCCATAAAAAACATTGTTTGCTGACAAGTTCGTTATAAGTATGAGTGTTGTTAAGTTCTTATTGACATCGACAGAATTGATTTGGAAAAAGGCAACTTTTGAGTAGACTTCGAGCTATCTATGGTACGTAATCTATAGACAATTATGCTTTTTTATGACATCTGTTATCCCCAATGAGTTAGGTAAGTGTTCAAATAGCCTCATGTTACATGGGCCTTATAATCACTATAACTACATATTATAAAGCAAAGTTCTCCGTCGCTTCTGTCTGTCTGAAATACCTACATAAACTCAAAAATGACTGCACCGATTTTCATACTGTTTTCACGAGAGTGGTTCTCGAATAAGGTTGTAGTATATAAATTAACGCGGGCAAAGCTGCGGGCATCAGCTAGTCAATCTTTATAATAGACTGTGACTGACAAGTTCGTAGTGCAGAACTACAACAATTACTTTTTGCCCGATCAGGGTATCCGATTCCTGGTAGTAGAGCTTGTGCTACACTTAAAAAACAATCAATTTCTTTTGTGGTTTGAATAATATCTATTTTATCTCTACTTTTAAACAAAACCCCGGTTCATTCATCTAAAGTGTTGGTAATCAATTTCTTCAGCAAAGAATATTCGTACAGTAGTTACAATCAATATCCAATATCCATTCTCCAGGCCGTACTTGAGCTTAAATGGAAATCAATGTCCCCGATTGCCAATAACTGACAATTCAAATAATTAATCAAATAATAGCCTCCTTTGAGATACAGTAAACTAAAGTGTATGCCAGTAAATTGCATTGTTTGGGATCGAATGAATAAATTAAAAGGCAGCCTTTTATTATGACGCGGCCTGACGTGGTGTGACGTCATATGGACAAAGGGTAGGGTTAAAAATAGGGTTAAGGGTTCTTGCTGACGGCGCGGACGTCGGCGTGCGTGCTTGCGTCAAGTGATTTGCGATAAACGAATGTATTAGTTAGACGTTGGGGTATTTTTAATACAGTCTGCAGCTTTCGTTGTTTATGGTTTAGTGGACAACTAAGGTGAGGAAAGTAGGTAATCGGCCACATTGTCGCTGGAAGTGAAAAGGAAAATTATTAAAGAAAATATTTCGAGGGCACTACACAATGTTTTTATCACAGTTATCAATAATGGTGCGAGCCTTTTTTTGGGTGTGGGAAATCATCAAATAACCCTCTCTCTCTCTTGGGCAGAGCGAAAGGGAGTGTCAGACTTCTGACTAAAAACCACCATATTCTTTCTTAGCCCTTTATGTCGAGGCCGCGGTATCTCTTACAACATCCCGCAGCCAATAAGGCATGCCTTAAATTTGCTTGTGTATTCTTTGCTTCATAACATAACTCAACATCACGCCTGTTAATTTCTAAGGGTTATGCAGAGGGCTACCCAATAGTACACCCACATATCGCCGGTTATGTAACGGGGGGTGAGCCTATTGCCATCAATTGGGCACAAATTCTAGACTCCTGAGAAATATATAATTTGACGGCACGGTTGGCGCAGTTGCTCAAGCAATGGACTGCTGCGCTGCGTGTCGCGGGTTCGATTCCCGCATGGAACAAATATTTGTATGACCTACAGATAGTTGTTCCGGGTCTGGGTATTTGTGTATGTGAGTTTAAATGTTTGTGAACGCACCCACGATACAGGAGAAATTCCTAGTGTGGGGCAAAGTTTAAAAAAATATATGTATATATATATATAATCGAACATAACAACATAATTAAAACAGACTTTTAAAAATTCGTAGCTACCTACCAATTTTTTTTTTTGAAAATCATCGAATAACCCCTCCCGCTCTTGGGCAGAGCGAAAGGGAGTGTCAGACTTCTACTGACTAAAAACCACCTATGTTCCTTCTTAGCCCTCTATGTCGAGGCCACGATAACTAGTACACAACCCGCGGCCCTGACGGGGTAGCTACCTACCTTCGTTCCTAATAGGAATGTTTACTGACTAAACAAAATTTGCTTCTAATAAGTACGTCTCAGATTATCGAAAAATATTGGATATTTATCAAATCAATAAAACTTGACGAAGATAATTATAACGAGTCAAAGTTTTGTGTGGGGGTTTGTGACGTCACTGACCGGTAAAAAATGCCATACTAATGTCTTAGAATATGACGTCACACGATTTTTCAAAGCACTGTATCGTCTTCATAGTTTGTTTACGTGAAAAAAGACAAAATACGTGTCCAATATTTTTTGGAAATCTACGAGTATCTGACGAACTAATTAGATTTTTTTGTTAACCCTATTAATTGTAATTTGTAACTTAAGTCTTAACAATAATCAATTAATAATACGAGTATCTACTAACCAAATTAAGGATAGCATAGTAAACTCTCACATTACAACTATGTGCTGCTAATTGGTGAGTGAGGAAGCCTCCCATAATTACTTCAGTGTAGATACCATGACGACCAATTAGCTCCGCACCTGTAAGCACCCTAACAAATTTCAGGCAGTTCAATGACCTTATCTAATATTACAAAGAATAAGTAAAGTTTGTTTGTTTGTAGGGGGTAATCCTCGGAACTAATGATCAATTTCTTTTACTTTTATAGAGGTACGAGTAGGTATATTATTTGTGGTTTCTAACGCATAAAACAGCCTATTGTATGGCTTTAATTTATGTTTATACTTACCATGTAAAGGGAATTGAACTTTTTTGTATGGAAGCTAACAAGTCGACCCACCGCCATTTTTTTTTAGAAATAACGGCCCTCTATGATATAGGGTAGTTAACAAAAAAAAAACTTATTAGTCCGTCAGATAGATTTCCAAAAAATATTGGACACATATTTTTTGTTTTTTCACGTAAACAAACAATGAAGACGATACAGTGTTTTGAAAACTCGTGTGATGTCATATTCTTAGACATTAGTATGACAGTTTTTAGCGGTCAGTGACGTCACAAACCCTCACTCAAATATCTGACGCGACAGGTTCATATGCCACATCGGTTCCCTTTGCCGAATTTTCAGAATTTTTACGAACGTAGGCGAGGGTGAAGTGCTGGTATGTTATTAAAGACTGACTTAATTTTATCACAACGACAATTTAATTACCATAAATAATCAAACCAATGAAGAATCAGCCCTATCATTAGGAATTCCCTTTCTTTTCTTTTTTAGGGTTGGTTTATTAAAAAGTTGCTTCTTTGCTTATCTTATATACAAGGTGGAAGGTTCTAGATCAATAACTTTATTGGTTAAGTTCTTAAGAACACCTTCCCACCTTATTTTTAACCCTAACCTTTGTCCAATTTAAAATCAGCAGTTTTTGAAGGTCAAATTTTTCTTTACAAAAGACCATCACTCGGATCGCCCAACCTCGACACTAAAATTGTAAATCGAAAATATAAAAGAAAGTATTATTCTAGACCAATGAACAGAACTCGCATAAAATAACAACATTCAACAACTCCGCAACATTCCACAACTCAATCCCTTATATATTCCGCCAGCGCACTCCCATATCTCGACTAGAGTAAGTAATATGACATTGTCGATAATAAACAAGATTCGCTATGATCCCGTGCTCCGAGTTGCATCGCCATGCACCCCGCGTGTTATATTCGTGTCACGAACAGAACTATACGTGACCTGTATCTGAGATGGAACGCATGATTTCGCTTTCGACGATGAAATTGAACTCTGATATTAAAGTGCAGTAGACAGTGGAGAAAGGAGTTCAGTTATGTCAAGGAATTGAGTTGAAATATTAATTTTAAAAGACAAGGGACAATAAAGGGTGTAAAAGTACCCTTAACGCAAACGAAGGGCACTTGTTCTTCCCACCACTGCGATAATTTTGTTGTTCTAGATCATACCTGGGAACCCCCTAGTTACGGAGATATTGGGGGTCAAAGTTCCAAAGGTTTGATGTTCACACTTGTCACAATGATTGCAAGGGACTGCCTCGTTAGTGGTGACGAGTGCAAATGCTGAGCATCGTGAGACCCTGGGTTCGAGGATTTTTGCATCAGGAACCATCATCTATATCATCATTTTTCATCATCATCAGCCATAAGACGTCACTTTGGACAAAGGCCTCATTTTTCATAGTCATGCATTATTCAGTAACAGCCATGGAGGTTGAAATTTGTTTACATATTACATGGGATTTAAAGTAAACTAGCCAATTTGAGTTACTTTAAGTACACGTATGCTTACCCTTAAGGGGTTTAAATGCGTAATGATGTTGTGATATGTTAATTAAATAAAACCTGCACTTTCACTTGCGTGAAGAAACAAAAACGTTTTCGGTAAAAAAGGTAATTGAATACTTCTAATTTTCTTTTTCAGTGTCTGTCAACGTCAAGGTGTAAAATAAAGAAAAATACTTTTGACATAAATCAAAAATTACTGAAAACTGAAATGCAGTGAGACATTTGTTGCGTGGTAGTAGTCTTTTAACTTGACAGTGACGTCACAGAATTAATTAATTTGTTCGTACTGAATGGGTCTGGAAACAAAGGGTGCCATTTAAATAAAAGTTTAATGTTTACAGGATAATTCTGTAAGGTGCGACTTTTTTAAATATACAATACTAGCCTTTGCTTGCGGTTTCGCTCGCGTTTCTACGGGTACATTTTAAATATACCCTATGACACTCATAAATAATGTGGCTTTCTATTGGTTGGTTGGAAGTTTCAAAATCAGCTCAGTATATCCAGAGATTACCCCCTACAATCTCACAAACTTTACCACTTTATAAAATTAGTATAGATAGGCATATCATTCATTACTACTGAGTAATACGACCTTACTACTTACTTACCTTACTAACCTTTGGTAAGTCAGACTTATGAGCAACTGAGTACCTACCTGTAACTACTGTGAAAGATCTAAATAAGCCAGCAGGGACCAAGGCCTCGGCACAACAGCTAAGAAGGAACATGGGTGGTTTTTAATCAGTAGAAGTCTGACATTCCCTTCATATACCACACATTTGGCGTTAAGGGACCACGGCTTTAACGCCAAATGTGTGGTCACCCATCGACCAGCCTACCTAGATAAGCGGGGCTTAACCTGATTGACCCGAGCTACTGTTAATTTAGCCAGAAGCTCCTACCTATTATTTACCTACTCCAATCTCTTTCATATTCTCTCCTAGCAACATTTTCAATTAAATTACTCGATATTTTGCAGAATCGAGCTCGAATCGATTATTATTCGTTTTCATTACACTCGGATACAAAGCTTAATGAAAGCCCTTTTATAATGATTGCTTTTGTCACCTCATTATATTGAGTAATATAGTAAAAGCTTTTGAATCATTTTAATTAATGGAATATGAAAGCTTTTGTGCAAAAATGTGGCTGTGTGTGTTTGATGTTTGTGTGGCTCGGCGTGCCTTTCGTTTGATATGCTGTGCCTATTTTTTAAGGTTGGTTTTAATAGATTAACGAATTGTAGTGGTGGCTATGAATCGCTTTCTATAAGTTGGCTATGGGAAAATAAGGTGGTAGATGTAATCAGTTTTAATAATTAAATATCTCTATATGTTGCACAAAAAAAATAGATTTTTAATAGCGCAATTTTAACTGTCACAGTTTAAATATTTAAAAAATATATATTTGGAAGGTGCAGCTGAAACTTAATTTGAAACAAATCATGTCAAAATATGATTTGTTTTCTTTTCCCATCCAATAACATCTTTTCAAAAGTCTATCGTCAGCTGATTGCTTTTGGCGGGACACCGCGTCCTGGGGTAGAGCTTTACTTTAGACCATTATTTCATACTACTTATCTAACAGTAATATTAATATTGGTAAATAATTTAAAGCGCCTAAATAATTGACAGCGCTGCGATGTTGCTAGCTACTAAAACGCACCCTCTTGCTAAAGTTTAAAGCCAAACACTGTACTATAAGCTTTTATAGCACAGTTTTATACATGTTACTTTGCAAGGGGCCTCCCCTATTATAGACCTCGATGCTCCAGATTACTAAGGAGGGTTGGTAATCAACCATGCAACGTATTGGGTGAGGGGAAGTAATGTTATGCGCCGAGAGTCATTTTAAAAGTAAAATAGGTACCTATAAGTCGGTAGGGTAAAAAGTCTTAACTTAAAATTTAATTGAATAATACATGCTTGGCTGCCTTGTTGGTTGAGTGGGTGTAAGTGAGACTGCTCAGCAGCAAATCTTGAGTTCGATTCCTGATTCGGGAAAAGTGTTGTTTAGTTTTTTAATAAAGAATTTCCCAGTAACAGTCACGGAGTCTGGACATGGGACTTGTATGTAAAAACTGATAAAATGTGGGTGTAATATTAGGTACACCTCAGCTTTTCCCTTCTTAGATATACTTAACTAGCTGATGCAAACGTCTTCACCCGCGTGGTTGTTGGTTATTCCATGTGAGTGAGATACATAAAATATATATTTAAGACAAGCCCGCCACACTATTTCCAAACCAACAGTGGTAACCACAAGAAAAACACCGAGACAATGAAGCTCGACGAAGTCCCAGAGAAATGATTTAACTGTCTTGGATCCCGCAACGAAATTAATCAGAAAAGAATAGCGGAGGAATAGGAAAAACTTAATTTCCATTTTCTGAGTGGGATCAATTTACCAAAGAGCCATTGCGACAAAATATATATTAAAACCTTCCTCGAGAACCACTCTATCCATTGGTGAAAACAACTTGAAAATCGGTGCAGTAGTTTTTGATTTAATCGCGAACAGACAGCACGGTTGGCGCAGTCGCTCAGGCAATGGACTGTTGCGCTGCGTGTCGCGGGTTCGATCCCCGCACGGAATAAATATTTGTATAACCTACAGATAGTTGTTCCGGGTCTGTGTATTTGTGTATGTGAGTTTAAATGATTGTGAACGCACTCACAATACAGGAGAAATTCCTAGTGTGGGGCAACGTTTTAAAAAAAAAAAGAAGAAAGCAGACGCGGCGGAGGACTTTGTTTTATATGTTATGCTGCCTTACAAGACGCAAATGGTAGAGCTGTCCAGATCTCTGACTAGAAAAAAATTAACCTTCGATTTGAGAAGAAGAAGAGTGAAGCTGTGTGAAGATCTGAGTCAGACTATCACTTCATAACAAGTACATAATAGGGGGATCTGACTAATTCAAAAAATAGTACATTACTGCCGCGGTCTATAATGACTACTTTGCTGGTCGCGCTGATGATGGCCGACAGCGCAGCTCTAGGCCGACACAGCGCGGTCAGCGTGCAGCACTTGATGGACGAGCTGAGATAAAGGCCGAGACCGTAGGTCGAGGCCTTTACAGCGAGGACAGCAAGGGCTGCAATGATGGCCAAGCTGAAAGGCCTAGAGCGTAGCTAGGCTAGCTCGAGGCAATCATAGCGTGACCAGCGAAGCAGTCATTGTGGGCCAAGGTTTGTATAGTGCTTTACTCAAAAATGCAAGTACCTAATCTAAATAAAACCAGCAAGTAATTTAAATAAAAAATATATTAATTAACTAGAATTTTAATTAAAATGACAATTATGAAAAGTACAGTTACTAAAATTCAACACCGACTTTCCCGGTTTGATATTACTGATAGTTTGCGATAATTCTAATGCGGTGTTTGACTGCTGGATTATTTCTTCATTTATTACTTCATTTAAATCTTTTTTTTTTTTTTTTTACCTTTAGACGTACAAACAGCTGTGTTTTAAATAAAATCTTTTTGGAATTGATTTTTTAAAACGTTGAAACGTCAAAATAGCGGTCGGCAAAACATTGCCGGCCTGTTAGAGCGGCCAGCAAAACTTTGCCGGCCGCTCCTTGAAACAGAACGGCAAGGTTGGCGCAGTGGTTGAGCGATTGACTGCTGCGCAGCATGTCGCGGGTTCGATTCCCGCACGGAACAAATATTTGTACGACCTACAAGTATTTGTTCCGAGTCTGGGTGTTTTTCTATCTATAATATGTATGTATTTACAAAAAAAAATGTATATAAGTAGTTTATCAGCCATCTCGTTACCATAACACAAGCATTAGGTTGCTTAGCTTGGGACTAGATGGCGTTGTGTGAAATGTCCAAGGATATTTATTATTATTATTATTCCCTTTATTTATTTTGTCACAAACTTATTACATTTTTAAATATTCTTTACAAAAAAAAACAATAAAAAAACATTTAAAAATATAAAAAATTGTAGCCCACCGGTATCGGGAACAGGGTCCAAGCTACCGGCGGTCAGGGCTCCAGAGAAAGGAACCTCCTAACAATGCGTGCCGTGTCCAGGAGTACCGCTCTCTGCATCAAGCCCTTGATCCAGCTGCCTAACGAGAGCCTCCTCAGGTGTTGGTCGAGGCTCTTGGCTATTAAGCCATTGGCTGAAACGACTATCGGTACAATGATCGCTGAGTCCACATCCCACATGTCGACAACCTCGCGAGCCAAGTCAAGATACTTGATTTGCTTATCTTTCTCGGCTTTCACGAGGTTCTCGTCATGCGGGACGGTTATGTCAACGATCATTGCGCGCCGCTCTGATCGATCCACCACCACTATATCAGGTTTATTAGCTATAATAGTCCTGTCAGTGATGATGGATTGATCCCAGTACAGTGTGATATGGCCATTTTCGAGAACTGGGTCGGGCACATATCTGTAGTACGGCACTTCTGATTCCACAAGGTTGTACTGCAGAGCAAGTTGCTGATGGATAATCCTGGCTACAAGGTTGTGTCTATGTAAATATTCTCCGTTAGCCAGACGAGAACACCCGGAGATAATGTGACGGATTGATTCACCCGGACGGTGGCATGCCCGACATATGTCAACCGTACCGTCCTTCACAATAAATCTCCGGTAGTTATTGGTCATCATAACTTCGTCCATAATTGCACAGACAAAACCTTCGGTTTCTCCGAAGAGTTCCCCGGAACGTAGCCAGGCCACGGACGCTAGGAAGTCTACATCAGGCCCGTGTAGGGCCCGGAAAAAGCGTCCGTGAAGCTCCTTACTCTGCCATACCTCCATGCGGTCGTTAGTGTCAAGCACTACAGGTTTGCGCCAATTCTCTTTAGCCAAGGAGAGCGCGGTAAGGCCCCTGTCCACTGCTACAACATCTCGATGCATCCCCACGTCGGCTTCTAGGAAATATTCCCTGAGACTGCATATCTCACGATTATGAAGAGTCTTAGCATTTAAAAAGCCTCGACCTCCACACTTCCGTGGGATATACAGTCTCATAACCGAAGAACGTGGGTGATGCATTCGATATGTCGTCAACAATGTACGGACCCGCCTATCCAGGGCGTCTAGCTCTGTTTGAGTCCATTTGAGTATACCGAAAGAGTACATCAAAACCGGCATGACCCAACCGTTGAAGGCTCGCACTTTATTTCCGCCTGATAAAAGACTATTAAATACTTTTCTCAGGCGGCCAAAGAAGCGCTCCTTCAACGATTGTTTCATGTCGGCAACGTTGATGCCCAGTGCTTCCGACATACCCAAATACTTATAGGTTTCGGTTGCTGAGAGGGATCTAAGATTTATGGAATCTGTGAGCTGGGTTCCCACAGATTCCACAATCCCCCCTCGCTTTACATGCATGATCGCACATTTGTCCACACCGAATTCCATCCTGATGGCGTTACTGAAAGTTTCAGTGACCTTCAATAGCTCCATCAGTTGCAAATCGTTGGGGGCAAAGAGTTTCAGGTCATCCATGTAAAGGAGGTGAGATATAACCTGACCACCTCTTTTCAACCGATAGCCTAGACCTGAATCCTCCAGCAGCGTGCTAAGAGGATTCAAGGCTAAGCAGAACCAAAGTGGACTCAAACTGTCGCCCTGAAATATACCCCGCTCTATTCTTACCGGCTCACTATTCCTATGGATTTGCCGACATCCTGGATAGCGAAGGACTGTCCTCCATTGCCTCATACACGACATCAGGAAGGTGCGCAGAGTTGTATCAATTTTATACAACTCTAGCACCCTTATGAGCCATGTATGTGGCACCGAGTCATAGGCCTTCTTATAGTCTATCCAACATGTCGACAGATCCTTTCGGAAACGGCGAACCTGTTGACTAATGGCCATATCAATGAGGAGTAACTCCTTAGTACCACGGGACCCGTTCCTACATCCATTTTGAGAAGCAGACATAATAGAATTCTCGTTAATATGTTTATTTATTTTAGCTCTCAAAATGGAGGTAAGAACTTTATAGACCGTTGGAAGACACGTAATCGGTCTATAATTTTTGGGTTCCGCAGTACTACCCGATTTATGGAGCAGGTGAGTTATTCCAGTCGTCAGGAACTCTGGTAGCGACCCTGACTCTAAGGCTAACTGGAATAGGGTTGCCAAGCAAGCATGCGATCTTGTGAACCATTTAATCCAGAAGTTGTGCAGTCCGTCCGGTCCTGGTGATTTCCAATTTGGCAACGGACGAACTGCACAACCTACATCTTGGGGGCTGATCGTTATTGCCCCCATTTCTGTTATTGGATCGCATGCTCGCTCGACGTCCCGAGTCCACTCACCCTCGGTATGACTGACAGGTACCGACCAGATGTTACGCCAAAATGAACACATGGCGTTATCATCCGGTAGGCACGTGTCAGTTACACCTTGGTCCGGTCGCTCCCATGCTCTGTAAACCCACCTTTCATCGCTTTGGAAGGTGCGATTTAGAGTGTACCGTTCCACCCGACGCTTATACCTACGAATACGGTTTGCCCATGCATACACTTTCTGCTTCCAGAAGTCGATGCGCTCTGTGACACGGGACATGTAGTCTTGAGGACTGATATCAGTCCCCGTAAACGCCCGTCTCACAAAGCGCATCACTCGAGAGCGATTGTTGCCCTCCCGGAAGCAGATTAGTTTGCCGATGAACGCCCTGGCCCCAGCAATGCGTCGTTCAATCCTATACTGCCATGCCGGTACGGCTGGTTTCGGTCGTGTAGCTCTGTCATCCGGAAATTTGACATGAGCTACACGACATGCCGTTACAGCCGCGCAATAGAGGATTGAATGAGCATCACTGAGGTTATCGCAGTTATCAAAAAAGCTTGACAACTGCGAATCCAGAACAGCCACCAGCGCCCTATTTCTGTTATGCATGGGTAAACGAGGTAAGCGTGGTCTACGTTCGGGTGTCATGAACTTATATTCTCTGATCGCACCCTCCAAAGTACTCCTCATTTCCTCACTGCACTGGATACTTACGTTAGTAACCATGTCACTACTCACGTCGTTTTCACAAATAAGTGGCGTGGTAGACTGTGATTGTACCACAACCTGTGACGGCGTAGCAATGACATGGTTATTATTATTATTATTATTAAGGTCGACTTTGCTCAAACAAGGTTGTCAAAATAATGACAACATTACATGCATTTTTGAGTAAATATGATTAACTAATCCGTCAGTTAGATTATCGAAAAATATTGGATACATGTGTTTTGTTTTATCAAATAAATAAAAATTGACGAAGATGATACGCGTCAAAGATCATGAGTGGGGATCGTGAGGTCACTTGTAGGTAAAAAATGTACTAATATGTGACGTTTTCGAGGAGTTCACGAGTATTCAAAGTACTGTATCGTCTTAATTTTTTGTTTATGTGAAAAAGAAAAATACGTGTCCAATATTTTTTGGAAATTTATCTCACGGGCTAATTCGTTTTTTTGTCCGATGCCCTATTATTAGTACACAGCAGGCGCACTTTTATCTAAACTGTCTGATAGATAAAGTAATCTAGTATTTATTAAAAATGTTTTAACTCTTCTGAGCGGTTTTGAATTGGTTGGTTCGATCCCCGCACGGAACGAATATTTGTGTATGTGCGTCTAAATATTTGTAAACCCACCCACGATGCAGGAGAAATTCTTACAGAGGCGCAACGTTTAAAAAAAAACAACTAAAGACATCTCTACTGTCAAAAACAGGAACAAAATGTTGTATATTTTTTTCCCTGTAAATTCAAGTAATAATGTTAATTGAACATTTTAATTCCCCAACATCTAAAAAAGCTCAACAAGATAAGCCAATTACGTTTTAAAAATGTTTGTCGGTTTTTTTTTAAAACAAATAAGAAATTATTATACCCATGTAAGTACAAAAAAGAAAAGTTTTCACGAGAGTTTTCTTCAGAGGATCATGAAAAATCCTTTTCATGTCCCTTTTATTCGTGAAGGTTGTAAATAAATGTCAGAGAAAGCCAGTGAGGGATGATACCCCTCTCATATTTAGGCGGGTATGAATGTAAGTACAGTCGTAAAGACAAGTTTTACTGTGGGTGGTGTGAGAAATAATTTTAGATAAGTAGTGTTTTATTATAATGGGGTTTTTGCTTGGTGAAAGCTTTCGTTCTTTGACCATTGACCTCAGATTCTTAATGACGTTTATCCTTCTTTTTCACTGGGGCGATTTAGAATTTCCATTTAACTATTGTAAGATGTTAACTTCCACACATAGAAGACGTAGAAAAAAATGTAAATGTGTGAGTGACGTGATTAAAGCAAATTGCATTATTACAAAATCATGTATTAATAATAATTTCGTTTCTTGTTACGATATTTAACGGCAAAAAAATATTATTCACGTCACGAGAAAACTAAGACTATACGTATACTTGAGATATGACCTATTTTTAAACTATGGCTTCCCAAATCCTAGGTTCCTGAAAACGTTTATCAACACACATTAACAATTAATCACTTTTTAAAAGTTTCTTCGTGATTACCCGATAGTACTCTTGTCGCATTCGCCTGCATTGGCACTATACCTTACAACTGAATATAATTTCATAGAATGGCAGATATATATTTAATAATTAATAGTTTGTTTAAACTCTGCATTTGGATTAACTCTTTGTATCAACTGTGTGGGATTCTATAAAGCACGATTGGATCTGTAAAATTATATTTCCGCTTTTTTGTTTGAGCCCGCCCGGTTGCCAAGATTTTTTCGGTTGCCCACATGATGTAAACAGGTTTCCGTTTGACCAATGTTACTTTCTCAACAAATGAAATTATAGACGAATGCTCGGTCTACGAGGAATCTTTTCTTTTATACTTTTCACCTGTTTGAATCTGAATCATGACTCTCTGTCGAAGTTATTCAAGATCCATAAGATCATTATACCAATTTATCTTCATTTGGCTTCATTATAGAAAATCTCGCCGTATTTTCCCACCTTTTAAATAAAGAAGGTTAATGGTTTTGTTCTAATGGCGTCATCTTGTCACTTTTAAGAAACACCTGTCCCGAAGACAATTAGAAGATAGTGGTGTACTACAATTTTTACAACCTCTCATTAGTTTTATGGTCGTATAATCATAATAATAGTTTGAAAGTTTAAGTAATAATATTTTGTCAAACGATTTTGTGAGGCATTTTGTTCTACTAATTTAACCACGGTCAAACTTATGGTTGATTTTACTTTAGGTTCCACAGACTGCCCTAAGCAAGCGAGACTTAACCTAAAGATCGACCCTAAAGTCTATTATTATATAGACACAAGCTCCGCACAAGTTTGCAAGACATTCTAATAAAAACATTTTGTAACATTGAAAACCAAATTGCAAGCTGCTTGGGGGGTCGAAAATGCATCTGTGACCATTTTACGAATTTTAACACAATTTATATTATTTTCCTAATATGAACTATTTTTCTAAATGGTTACAGACGCAGTTACTATTACGAAATATCCATTTTACACTTTATAACGCAATCCATATTATGATCTGCTAAAGTGGCCATTTTTGACGTCCAGATTGGTTAACGCTATACGGTACCCACAAAAATCCCAAATGTTTCGCAGCTTTACATTCCTTTCACATTTATTTTCGAAAACCGCATTATTTCTACCCTTGTTACACTCCGTAAGCAACTCAAAGAAACACATTTTAATTAGAACCCTACAGCTTTTTCAACACAAGTGTGCTAAAGAGGAGAATTTATTGTTTCACATTATTTCGGGTATGTGTTGATGTTTTTCTGTAAAATACTTACAAATTAAATTAGTTTCCCTTTAAGGGGGAGGGGGGGAATCATCAAATAACCCCTCCCGCTCTTGGGCAGAGCGAAAGGGAGTGTCAGACTTCTACTGACTAAAAACCACCCATGTTCCTTCCTAGCCAGAGGGCTACAACAAAAACAACCCGCAGTCCAAATTGTTTTCCCTTATGGGTGAAAATCATACTTAATTTAGTTTGATTGTTATACGCGTAACTAATCAAGAGTTGACTTGACTAGTTGATAAAACTATGTAAGTTGAAGGCCTCATATAGTAAATCTACATTACTGTTTCAGTCATTTATGACTTACTTTTTAAGTGTTTTACTGCCTGTTTTCTCTAAAACTAAGTTACACATAAATCAATATCTAAATAAAAGCGCCTTTCAATAGCCTGAAGTTATTTTTAAAATTCAGAAATCAAACTACTTAAATAGAATTTTATATATTATTTTTGGAACGAAGTTCCTTATCGCGCGTTGTGAAAGGGGGCTAGACGGAAAAAATTCTTACGAAAAGTTGTCACGACACTTTTTGCTATAGTAAGCTATTGTAAGCTGTGCGGCGTCGCATGTTTCTCTGTCTGTCTCTCTCTCTCTTATAGAAAGCAAGCCAGATATTTTATATTTTAAATTTATATAAAAAATAATAATTAAAATAATATAAAAAAAAATATATATTTACCTATATAATTTTTTTATTTTTTTTATTATTATTAATTCTTTTGGTCATTCTTGTGCTGTTTGCGATAGACTTTAACTTCGTTCCATCCGGGTGTCCCTTGACACCTCTCAAGTTTTTTTATTTTATTTATTTGGGACAAGCCCGTCACACTATTCCCAAACCACTGTACCTAACTCCTGAAAACTAGAACCAACAGTAGCGACCTCCAGAAAAGCGCCGAAACAATCTATTTAGACGAAGTCTCAGAGAAACGATTTAACTGTCTTGGATCCCTAAACGAAATTAATCAGATAAGAATAGCGGAGGAGCAGGAAAAATATAATTTCTATTTCCACTCTTTGTACATTAGTGGCAATATAATACATTTCTTATTGCCATAGGTTACAGAAAGATGTGAGACCCTGGCTCCAGAGTTAGATAGAGTACCTGTATTTCAGGAGTCAAAAAGTGTGTGTAGGTAAGTGTAGGTGGTTTATGTATGGATAACCTTTTATGAATTGCAATCATAATATTATTTTGATTTAATATGTTCAATGCAAATACTTCCATTTCTTATAATAGGGGATCGGACTGGGTCAAACAAATATGATTCTAATTAGTCCGTCAGTTAGATTATCGAAAAATATTGGATACGTGTGTTTTGTTTTATCAAATTATTAAAATTGACGAAGATAAGACGCGTCAAAGATTATGAGTCATTTGTTGGTGAAAAATGTACTACCATGTGACGTTTTCGAGGAATTCACGAGTTTTCGAAGCATTGTATCGTCTTCATTTTTTGTTTATGTGAAAAAAGAAAAAATACGTGTCCAATATTTTTTGAAAATCTATCTGACGGCTAATTATTATTTTTTGTCCGATCCCCTATTTTGTATCCCTATTTAAATATTCTCAACAACACTGCAGCTACTTTCCAAACTCATTATCTTTGTCTCTCCCAAGAGACACATAAAAATGACTACAAAAATAAAAAAATACCAGTTAATATTCAAAATCCCGTAGGGTGAACTTATTTTCCGTTCCGAATAACCGTTAAGGATGGTCGCCCATGGTTTTTCCAATTACCAACCAACCATGATAGTATAAACATCGCTAAGTGTAAAAGGAAAATAAAATGCAGTTTACACAGGCTACCCAAGTCAATAACACGTGCCTTCATAATTAAAGGATAGACAGTGTTATTTTCCGATTTGTTTTATGTAGAGAAAATGGGTTAATACATTAAACCTTAGATTGTTTAAAAGCGATGTTCAGCAGTACTTTATCTGCTTTGCCTTTGGGTTGGTTTTTAGTCTGATTAAGCGAATATTATTGCAGTTCCAATGTGACAGAAATGGGGTGCGTGGCGCAGGTTATATAAATAAGACCACGCAACCAGTCAACATAAAAAATATATATTTATAAGATGGGTGTGGGTAAGTCCGACGATCACATACGCTCTTCAAGCTCCCTTGTGGGATGCGCATTCTGATGCTGAAGTCGTTGTATTCTGCTGAATACCATCACTTTCAATCGAGCGGCTGCTCATCAGAAGTTTTTTGTTGGTCGCCACCGTATATTCTGGTTTTCAAGAGTTGCAGTGGTTTGACAATAGTGTGGCGGTCTTGTCCCAATAAAAAAAACCCATTAGTATCAGATTTTTGTGCTACCTACTGACTACTTTTAACGACTGTCATAGATCTTCAAATGACATCCGGGACCATTGGCTAACCATTCTTTCCGAGGCACGGGGGAAACTACGGTATGTAATGGGTGGGCACCCATTCAAGGACTAGCCTACCCATGTGCCGCTTAAGATGGAGCTACGAGCTTCTCTGATATGCATTTTATAAAAAACATATTTTTTATTGACCTTATGAAAAGGTTATTATTACTATTTAAAACGATGAGTCCTAAGCTAGGTGAGACCTATGTAAGAAGACAAAAATACTCCAGTAATAAGTAAGTAAGTAAGTTAACTCAGTAAAAGATTACTGATAATTTTTTTCGTAGACAGATCAAAATATAAAACCAGTGCCCCATTAAAAAGGTTTGTCATCGTTATATTTATTTTATATACAGTTCGTTTTAAAAGGAATCCGTACCTCATCGCCTTAGGGCAGGTTTCCTTAGAATAGCGGTCAGTTTCAACGTGCCCCGGGCGAAATTACATAACCTGACAAATAAAATTGTTACGTCAATTATGTAAAAGATTTTTGCTTTTCTTTTGTGTTGTTGTGACCCTATTATGCTGTTTTTATTTCATTAAAAAGTTTGTGGCGAAATTTTGTGAACGAAGTCAAATAATAATCATGTTGAAATTCGTTTGTGTAATCGCGCCTGCTGCATTTTCCGCGTCTTTGAATACACTTTCGAAGGGAACACCCTCACACACCGTATATAATTCTATGTAGCTACACTACATACAGAAAGAATTTTTAAAGTTATTTACATAAGACGAGAAAAAATAGATTTCTGTGGTAAAAATTAGGTATTGGTAAGTATTATCGCTTGCTACGATGAAGGAAAACATCAAATCATCAAATACAAATACCTCCCGCTCTTGGGCAGAGCGAAAGGGAGTGTCAGATTTCTACTTACTGAACCACCCATGTTCCTTCTTAGCCCTTGATGTCGAGGTCGCGGTATCTCTTGCAAACAACCCGCAGCCCCGACGGGGAACCAGCTTGCCTGAGAGATATTTCTCGACGACATGTAAAAAATCCCAAGTCAGAAGGCCATGGCCGTAATAAAACTCTGACACCAGGTTTGGGCACGAACCACACGGTAAATAAGATCTGATGGCAAGCGAATGAATGAATGAATGATTTATTTGCGAGAATATAGGTGAAAATGTTGTTGATGATGAAACCCGCTTGCCAGAAAGTAGTAACCTAATTAAATAACCAGAACAGAATCAATTTCTACTTTTGGATCTGTTTTATATGGAGTAATACTCTATTCATCTAACATTAAAATCATCCTTATCAACAACAAAATAATTTTTGCTAAGGAGTATTTCGTCGGTAGATTTGTTACCAAGGAGATAAGTATTCTCTTTTCTAGAGCATTTCTAAGAACTCAGAAACTGTGGAACTACTTGATACTCATAAATGAGGCCTACTGCGTCCGATGAGCTATCTACACCAATATTATAAAGAGGAAAGATTTGTTTGTTTGTTTGTAACGAATAGGCTCCGAAACTACCGGACCGATTTGAAAAATTCTTTCACCGTTGGGAAGCCACACTATTCACGGGTGCCTTACTTTTTATCCCTGTATACCCACGGGAACGGAAACTACGCGGGTGAAACCCCGTGACCTCCGCTAGTGGCTTTATATTTGCAGTATAAATAACTACATATCTTTTCATTTCTGATCCCTCTCAAATAAAACCTATGTATTTTGTCGTTGCCGTTATAAGTAAACAAAGCATTTCAAACAAAGAGAGCTAAACATAAGAATATGAAGTTATAATTAAAAAACTTATCTCAACGGTAGGCAAGTACTTAGCCGTAAGCTGAGACTTATTGAGCCACTCTGAAACTGATACAAAGAGTTTATGGCATTATGTTTTATAGGAGAACTTTCCTTCCTTACTTTGTGACGAACATAATAAGGGTTTCTGAAGATAGAAGATATTTATTACTTTTTTTCGAAGTTGTTATCGGGCAAAGAATCTATCCGTTTTTCACGTATATACTTTTCAAGGTTATCTACGAAATAGATGTCTCCGATTCAACCCTTTTATCGCTCAACGAGAGTGTTCATTCAATACGAAATATTCGAACAGGTAGGTATATAGATATTATAACTAAGTATCTTCAGGTTCTTATTTAGAGTACTGCCAGACTGGTTTTGGAATCAAATGGGACCCATATTCAGCCCAGAACCAGAGCTCTTACATAACTCTGGCAGTTTTTGCTCTGAAACTATCGATATGTGTTACCCACGGCAAAATCGAAAAGAGAAACAAAAAGGGTAGTTTATTAATCACTAGCTTCTCGGAAAATGGGACAAGGTCAGGAAACTAACTAGCTTCTTTCGACGACTTCGTTCTTGTGAATTTAATTATATTATTATCTTCAGTAATAGAATCTTCGAAACCGAATGAGTTGTTTTAGAGACTAGTGAATTACCTCATGCTAAAAACTTTAAACTTTACCCGTATAATATTAGTGAATATAATGCAATATCTAACGATACTTCTTTCTTTGTTACAGATAAAACAATGCTATCAAAGTTCAGTGTGAGTGTTAGTGCCAAAGTGTAGTGCCAACATGGGTTGTACGCCAAGCATGTTGCTTGACCACAAGAGCCGTCGTCGCGACAGCACTGGGTCCCAGGAGGCGGCCCTGGCCAAGGTGGCCCCGACCCCGGTCTGTAACAAGGCCGTACAAGCTGCCAAAGCCCCCAGGGCCTCCCTAGAGTCTGATGGCTTTAGCATCCAGCTTTCCAGCAAGAAGGACAGCTATGTGTCGCAAATGGGGAACAATTTTGCGACACAGTTGCATATTAAGAGGATATCTGGTGAGTTTTGTTCTTACTATATAACAACATTTATTTATTTACTAGCTGTGCCCGCGACTTCGTTCGCATTGTTGTCGGGAACTGGAATGCGTCGCTTAGACGAAAGTACATTAAATCATTGCCCTGCGTTAACTTACTGACGCTGTAGCAAATAAGAAGAGGGTAATACAAAGCACTGTGTATGTCTAATACTAAAGTTTGATTGATGGATGTTTGTTAATCAACCACGTCAGAACGCCCGATCGGATCTTGATGAAATTTGAAACAAAGGTAGATTATAGTCCCGTCGGGGCTGCGGGTTGTTCGCAAGAGATACCGCGGCCTCAGAGGGCTAAGGGCTAAGAAGGAACATGGGTTGTCTTTCTTACTATATAACAACATTTATTTATTTATTCATTAACACATACACTTGTTTAAACAGGTAAGGCCCAAGCTAACAAAAGAGTCATAAATTGCTAATAGTCCAGTCCCAAGTAACGGGTCTGGGTAGGAATACAGTTATTATACAGTGGACAACATACTAAGTGTCACCCTCTGGAATTCCGCCAAAGAACAAGAAAATATGTCGAAACGCCGAGACACACTATTCAGTGTTCTCGTTGCTCGAATCACTGGTGCAAACTAAAATAAGTTAGTACATGATTATGTACAGTTACACTTTACCCAATGCGAGTGTAGACCTCTCTGTCAGTGTCCACGCGATTGTATATCATTCAATAAAATACGTACGTACTATTATTTTATGTTTTCGAAAGTAAATTGAAAAGCGTTTGATACACGTATTGCAGTTCTCGGTTACAGAACGGCTCGTCTCGGCTCGGATGTAAATTCCTCCTCGACTCCAATAGCAAAATCTACTATTATTTTGTAGTGTTACCGTGACTGAAGTTTTAACTAAATCCCTATTACATTTCATATAAATTCCTCATGCACGATAGTTTAAAAGTAAACGCAGGAAATCAGTTTAAACCAGAAAATGTTTGTGCAATTTTCAGGGAGTTATGCTTGTTAAAATTGTTCAGAGCTGCTAGCTCTATTCGTTTGAAGGTATGCGTAGTTTCTGTGGTACCTATTGGTTATAGTTCCTGTTACTGAAATAACTCAAATTTAATTTAGAAACCCTAATTTTCTATGTCGTTTGAAAAAAAACTTAATTGAAACAAATTCTTTATTCAAAACCAAGCTACAATGCTAATAATTATAATAATGTGACAGGTGTATTTTGTTTCTGTAATTAGCCGGAGAAACTTATTTTTAGCCAATATTTTTTATGCCGTGGAAATATCAATAAATAAGGAAGTTTTTCCACGTAGATTTTGCGATTCTCTTGAGAAAACTTGAAGCTTATGGTATTAGAGGCAATGTACTTAGTCTTTTTGAGTCTTACCTTATAGGCCGAAAACAAATAACTGAAATTTGTCAAATTAATCCAGTTAGCAAGCGCGAAGAGATACATCGATCCTCAGAGCGTGAAGTTATGTTTGGAGTACCGCAGGGGAGCGTATTGGGTCCTTTTGAATTCATACTCTACATAAACGATTTGCCTGAATACATTGACCAACCAATAACACTGTTTGCAGACGACAGTACTGTGACGATAGCATGTAAAAGTGTAGAAACGTATGAAAGTGACATTAACGATAGTTTAAAAAATGTTGTTAATTGGCTAGAAGCCAATAATTTGAAAATAAATTTGAAAAAAACCAAACTTATGCATTTTAGTCAGCGGATTCCTAGAATTAGCCCCAATATACGCTACAACAATGAAGTAATAGAAGAAGTAGAAAATATTAAATTTCTGGAACTCGTAATAGACAAAAACCTGAATTGGACAGCACATACTGATACCCTATGTAAGAAAATCAGTAAGTCCGCATACGCTCTATATTCACTATCACCAATAATTTACAGGGATGCACTTATTACTGCTTATTATGGTATAGTAGAATCCCACCTACGTTACGGAATAATATTTTGGGGAAATTCAGTCGAAAGAGAGACAGTCTTTAAAGCCCAGAAAAAATGTTTACGTGCCATGTTCAAACTTCAATCTACTGATAGTTGCATGCCATACTTTAAACAGCACAAAATATTGACACTCCCTAGCCTGTACATAATGGAGGTAGCTGTGTTTGTGAAGTCGAACCCAAATCGTTTTAAACGTCTGGCTGACGTAGTTCCACGTAATAGACGCGACAATAACCTAATATGTTCCTATCCCGCCAAAACGGCACTGATGCGCAAGAGTGTCTACTGCATGGCCTCGACCATTTATAACAAATTACCCAAACAATGGAGGGAGTTGCCGCTGTCATTGTTTAAAAACAGGCTCCGAAACTTTTTGACGCATAAAACTTATTATACTGTCAGCGAATTCCTCAATGAGAAAGATTTTATGAATGATAAATGAACTTAAATATTTGACATAAATATTCACTAAATCATAATTTTATTCTTTTTGACATTATTGAATTCTGACAAATTTTTTGTTCTGTGACTTTTGTTCAATGTATTATGAATTTGCCTCAATCTTTGACATTTCTACCAATAAACCATTATTAATCCTTTTGACATGAATTTTTCGGTTTTTATATTAATTGATCTCTTTTACAAATTATTCAATTTATTTATTTTATTTGTAATTCTAATGATTAATAATTTAATTTAAATGTAATTAATTATAGTCCAGCTTTGTACAATATTTTTGACAAATACACTCTATTCGGTTCTTTAAATTGTTTTGCAATTATATAAATAACTTGTGATTTAAAACTACTTCAGTGAAACTAAACTGAACACGTATTAATTGCTTTTATTGTGTTAGCGTAAAATTATAATTTTTGCATGCCTTTTGGTAAAATATGGCAGAACCTGCCTCTTATTTGTTTATATCACCATGTACTGTACCCATATTTGCAAAATAAACACTTACTTACTTACTTACTTACTTACTTTAATGTTGTCTTGCAATTTTTTTAGTTTCTCACTTTCCCTGTATATAACAAAATCTTAATGAAGTCTTAAATAAAATCTCATTATTTTAATTCTCGCTCTACTCATTGAGTGGTAGATCAGATATTTAAAACAACAGTACAACAATATTTTGAAAACTATGTACCTACCGAACTGTTAATGTTGATATACATACATGAAATATTATATAAACGATATGAAACGTTTATGCATATAGCTTATTGAAACTTATGCTTCTGAATGACTCAGAAAAATAAAGGAGTTATCCAGTAGCAACATAAAAATTTTAGAGATATGTTCTCTTTTCACCCACAAAACACTCGGTGCGGTCGAACCATTTCTAGGGTTCCGCAGCCTAATAGCAAAAAACGGAACCCTTATATATTCGTCATGTCTGTCTATCCATCTGTCTGTGCGTATGTCACAGCCACTTACTTTATTCGAAATCTTTTCTTTTTCTTGGCGACCTATTCAGATCTATAACATTATTTCTTTACTTTACTGGAACCATTCCTTGTCGCAGTAGAGAGTAATTGCGCATAATATTCTGCGCTTTGAGCAATTATTCTGATGCGTTCACAGTGGCTGCTCTTAGTAATTGCTTGCAGTCTAAATCAGGCGTTAATCGTTGACTGGACCCTAGACCCATTAATTGAGTTAACTAGTTTAGCATCTTCTGTTTAATCTGCCTCGAGGGGAAATTACTAAGGTGGAATGAAAAGTATCACTATTTTAGAATGATATTATTATGGTGTTATTCATACTTGGCAGGTATTTTTCTTTTCATCATCACCAAAACAGTGAAGGAAGACGTTGCCAGAAAACAGGTCCTACAACCAAACCATCTAAGACATGAAGAAAATGTACACGGGGCCCGGGTGATGGATTACGAATCATGACCCATTAACAGGGGCTTGTGTCCCATCTGTGGCAGTTTCTAATCAGATTGCTCTCCATTTTGTAAGTATGTAATTTTAAAACCAGCTGGACCTCATTTTATATTTTGAGTCTCATTTACCTACCTTACGTCATCTGCCTAGCCTTCTCAAAACTATGTTGGAGACAGCTTCTAGCCTCACCCACTAACGGTATTTTACGTGGAGCGACTGCCTATCTGAGTTATCACAACTCAGCTAACTGGGTAATAGCATATATGCTACCACCAGTATTACCAAGGGATATATCCCTTGGTAATACTGGTTGTAAGAATTTTGAGCCACTGACTATTTAACCACGAGCTTCACTATTTTACTTTATAACTTAATGATTTCACTAGTAAGTAATCTCAGAACACTTATAATAAAACTTACTAAACTTTTCAATACTTTCCGCCTACCGGATCACAGGATTAATCGCTCCTATTAACCATTTTATAGATCTCGTAATTTCATTATACTCAAGCGTTACGACGT
Source organism: Diarsia rubi (assembly GCA_932274075.1). Taxonomy (NCBI): domain Eukaryota; kingdom Metazoa; phylum Arthropoda; class Insecta; order Lepidoptera; family Noctuidae; genus Diarsia; species Diarsia rubi. Next base: position 13,092,306 of record OW026429.1, read on the forward strand.
AATATCGTGGAAAATATATAATATTAGAGTTTATCGCTAATAATTTTTGATAACCCAAGGCTGTTGGGGTAAATACTCCCGGGACATTACCATTTTATTGTTCGTACAATTTGTTTGATCTTAATGAAGGTAAAGTTGATATTTATATGTTGGCCTGAGGCTGTAAGAACATGGAAAGGGATTTATCATTTAGGGGTTGTTAAATTATTTCCCACCCAAAAAAAAAAACAAAAAAAGCTGTAAGAGCATGGAAAGGAATTTACCATTTATGTAAATGTTGCTGCTATGTTTTGGAAAACAAAATTTTGTTTGCAGATAAGGTGAGAATTCGATTTTTTAGCCTTAAGCGTCGTTTACATCAAATGATTGCCAGTCGACATTTGTACCTAAGCTCTCTGGTGTATTAGCTCATATTAACGTATAATAGATTACTTATGAATGAAAAATTGATACAAGGTGTAAAAAGGTCACTTTCAAGAATCCGTCAACCAAGAATTCTATACGTCCGGAAGCCATCACCTGGCCCCCGACGCCCGGAGCGTCTACTGCGGCGGCTGGGACGACAGGTTCTCTCACGTTACGCCACCTCCTTCGCTAGCACCACTGCTTCGCAGAAAGAGGCGACGGCGTCCCATTCCCTCTCGCTCGCTGGACCATGGCTTGAACTAGGGCGCCAAAAACCACTACGAGAACACGGCGGGTCTCCGCCCAAGCGGAGCAGACCTCGATGGTGTGCTCCACCGTGTCCTCCAGCCGATCCTCGCAGTGGACCCGTAGACGTGGCCTTACATTTCCTTTCTGTTCTTCATTTTTTTTTCAAATTTCCATGACAACAAAGGAACACTTATTTTTATATATCAATCGGATGCTCGATAATGCGTAGATAATCGGATAAGCTGATTGATGGATTGATAGTTTTATTTCAATAGGATAGCGTTTCCAAGTGAATGGAAAATAAATGTCACACCTATTTCAAATTGACGAGTTTTCGTCAATTTGAAATAGATGTGACACCAGAATGATAGGTCAATTAGGATAAAATGCGGGCTAGTTTTATTTCGGTATTTTATAATGGTGATCATTTCGGAAAACTAAGAAATATAAAAGAAAGTTTAAAAACAGACGACTCCTTTGCATCTTTTCTGTAAAAAAAAGGAAAGGTGTGAATAGGAGTTGTATGTCTTGATAATCCGACCCATGATCACCTGCAAAGCAGTGGTCTGGTGGCCCCGTATCAAATTAATCACATCCATAAGCAAGCGCAACGTATGCAAAGGCTCGCCTGCATGGCGATCACCAGCTGCATGAGGACAACTCCGACCGCAGCTCTCGAAGCCATACTGGGGCTTCCGCCGCTCCACCTGTTCATTCAGCAGTAAGTAACGATGACGGCAATGCGCCTCAATACGCTACAACTCTGGGGTAGGAAGTGCACGTAGCATACTGCGGCACTAGAGGGGCTCCAAAGTAAGTTCCCCTGGTAAAAGCTGTTAACGATCGAGTACTCAAACTACGTATTCGATAAGAAATACAAAATCCAACTCCATGAGGACCACCGCTGCGAGAGACTCAACCCTACAGAATTGCGGATCTTCACGGATGGATCTATGAAGCATGAATGGATTGTGTGAGAGAGATATGAAGGAAAAAGGAGTGAAAACATAGAAAATAACGTGTTGCGTCAACCCCAAATGACATGGAACAAGAGCAGGAAAATGATATCGGAAAACAGAGATTCTGTCGTTTTTTAAACTTAGACATAAACTAACTAGCCTGCACATAGCCAGCATAACGAAAACTCCATTAAATGGTTTAATAAGTACACATCACATCATCATCATCACTACATTTCCGCCTGATTTGATTCTTCAGAAAGATTCTAGTTTTAGAGCTCCGTACCTCAAAAGGACAAAACGAAACCCTTATAGGATCACTATTATGTCTGTCTGTCTGTCCGTCTCTCACGGCCAATTTGCTTCGAATCTAATGAACCGATTGAGTTGTAGAACACATATTATGTATTTCTATGACCTAAACACGGATGTATAACGTAAATAAAAGAATATTGGATAAGGGGGTCACTTTTGGGGGTCATTTAATAGTTTTTTCCATATGATCACATAAGAGGAAGTCTGAAAGTGTGGTCGGTGACTAACTGACTGACGAAAAGTTGTGTGGTAATCGGTTGTCATGTGATGCAAAGTAATGAGGAAAATGTCGTGAGATATTTTTAAGCATGAATGTGAATAAATCGTCTTTCTTTACTTTTTGTAAGAGTAGAAGAAGACCAAAGAAACGATTATATAAAGGATAATATGACAAAATTGAGTTATAGAGAAGTATGAAAGAAAAAGACATTCTGCGCTGACCCCAATTAAATGGATAAAGGAGAATAATAATAAGAAAGACTCCATTCATAGACCTTATAAAAAATCCTGAAGTGGAAAATTTACTACCGTACTAGGTATTGCCAGCGGCTTCAACCGCTACAACTCGAAAATTATCCCACGGGAAGATAAAATCGGGATAAAAACTATCCCATGTGTAAATCCAGGTTATAAACTATCTGTGTACTAAATTTTTGTCCAAATCCGTTCAGTGGTTTTTGCATGTAAGAGTAACAAATATCCATCCATACTTTCATACATACCTACTTGCAAACTTTCGCGTTTATAATATTAGTAGGACTTCGCTTCACGTTTCGTCACGTGTTCAGTGTCCATCACGTCAATTCTGACGTATTTAGGTAAGTATGAAAAACACAAAAATATGATTACGTCACATAACTGTCAACAGGGTTAGAAGAGTCTGTGCCAAAGTAAATATTATGAGAAAGTTATGAGGTCTTGCGTTTTATTATTACAATGCTCTGTTTAAAGATTTTTGTCATAAATTAACATTGATAACTTTCAGGCCAGTGTGTAAATATGAGACAGGGTTTCCATTGATAAATATTGTAAATATTGCTACTTTTAGATTTGACTAACTTTGTTATAATATGGGTTCTAAAATTCTAGTTTCGTTACGTAAAATAAAAATGGAATTAATACGGCAGACGAAAATGCATGCATTTAAACGTAATAATGCTCAATACTCTTTCGAAGCTTTAAAAACAATTTCAATAAAGTAGTAAGAGTTTATTGTATCAAATAATTGTAAAGTGTACAGAGTGATGCATTCAATTGTATGCCCCTAGTACAAGCGTGGAACGGAACGATACGGCCTTGCCTCGGGAAGTCGGGAGTTAATTTATGTGAGTGAAAAGCTGTTGAATGGGAGCGAGAATATTCTTTTAATTGAAACAGGAATCGTACAAAGAATCACGAAGTTATTGAACATTAAATTAATCTGTAAAAATGCATTGACACCATATTGAAATCCTTCTTTTGTTTGCAGTTTTTGATTATTTACAAGAGAACGAGGTAACCATATTGAATGTGTTAACAGTATTTTTTTTCTCTTTTTACTCCTTCGTTGGTTTAGTGGTCGTAAACGCGACTGCTTAATATGGGGTCTAGGGTCCGATTCATGGGTCAGGCAAAGCGTTATTGGGTTTTTCCATCACGAATTTCTCAGAAGCAGCAACGGAGTCTGGAATTGTTGGTCAATTGATGGCAATAGGCTGGCAACCTATTACATGGTACTCTAAAATAACTGGCGAAATTATTGCTTATTAGGTACACCTCTGGAGAAACACTTCGGAGATTCCAAACGTAATGTTATGTGTGTTAAGGTGAAACCTTCAGGGTAGCCCGGCAAAATTAAATTTTTCTTACGTTTTTTTGCAATTTGCAGTTCAGTGTCAAGTTTTATGTTGATTAAAATATGATCTGCGCACGCAATGCGTATGTATTCATAAAGATATAATCATTAAAATCGTGAAAAAAACCTCTTTTGTTGGGAAATCTTCAAATAACCCCTCCCGCTCTTGGGCAGAGCGAAAGGGAGTGTCAGACTTCAACTGACTAAAAACCACCCATGTTCCTTCTTAGCCCTATATTTCAAGGCCGCGGTATCTCTTACAACATCCCGCAGCTCCGACGAGCAAAACCTCTGGCAACGTCGTCATATTATTTGCTGATTAATTAATATTAATAACTTAAATATAAAACTCTGTTTTCTGCCATATTAACAGACGTGCTGTTATGTTATGCTCATTTAAAAAACACACATACAACAGAACATCACAATACCTATAATATACTACTAAATGAATAACTTAGCAACTACAAGCAACTTAGAGTTACCTACATGCAACCAAGTTGTACCGAACTTGAGTTCAACCACTTTAAATTGCTTGCAAGACACCTATTTGCATGTAGATGTTATCTAACAGCATTATGCTTGTACTTTAGTTTGATGGCTTAGCATAAACAAGCAAAGTATTAAAAAAGTTACTTAGTAAAATGCTTTATTAGATCAAAGATATAAGTTTTCTTAGAAAAGCTCTCTTGTGTGGCATTAGAGGTAATCTGCTTTATGTACCTATAAGTAAAATAGATGATTAAATTAAGGCTATACTTAGCGTATTCTTAGTATATAAATAAATAGCCTTAAGTAATCACAAAAAAAACAATTAATATATGTTTGTCCTGTATAAGTTTTCCGCCTTCCTAAAGCGTCGTTTCTTTCACGTTCCTTCTGTCTTTGGCAGCCTGCCTTTATGGGCCTACCACAAGCTCAAGCTTCACCACAGTTTTGCCTGCGCGATTACACGACGCACACAGTACATCGCGCGTGTGGTTGGTAATGGTAATACAGTTTCACCAACCACACGCGCGATGTACTGTGTAGCGCGCGATGAAGCCTGTGCGTGTAGTCGGTCATTTATTCTGCTTTTCCATGAAATGTAAATCTGAATTATGACTAACATTACTAGTAAAATAAAATAAAAATACTAACACTACATAATATAATATTAAAAAAAAACTTAGTAAGCTTAAATTATTGATAAAAGCCTAATTATAATCGAAATTTACCAAGTGCGTTATCAATTTTCCTCTCTCATCAATTAATAGTACATTATGAAATAAGTGCGGTAAGTTGAAAATTACAGCCGAGGCGATATTGCTTGCCCGAGCCGTAGGCGAGGGCTAAAAGAAAGCAGAGGCTGTAATTATCAAAGCGCACGTATGTCATACGACGTTTTATAACATATTTGCGAGGAAATAAATAAAACTCGGACTTTCTTAAACGAATAAATCTTTAATTAAAGCAGTTATGAAAATTTGAGCAATTAGTAAAATTGATTATTATTTCTTAACAAATAAGCGATGCGATTTTTTTTCAGGCATAGGCACAAAACAGCCAGTATTATTAATAAAGTAAATTAATATTTTTGTTTTTGCTACAGATATTAATGGTTGTAATTTATTGTCGAAATTAATAAAATTAAAAAATTAAATGTTTATTTATTATATTTTATCTCCCAAAGTTAATTTTATTCATAAAATGTTGACCACTTTTCTGAAATAAAAACTCTTTGCTAAGATTTAAAAAAGTAGGTACCGTTCGTTTTGACGGAGCATCTTCCTAAACCGTGCGATTTACATTACATTACCGCACAAGTACGTAATGAGATAGATACATTACGATATTGAAATTGGTGAAATAAGAGACCCTTTACGAGCAAATGTGTTATAAAAATGATTACCTGATTGTAGTAAGCATCAAAAATTTAAAATTAACCGCTTATTACAAGGAAAATTTAAAATTAACCGCTTATTACAAGGAAAATTTAAAATTAACCGCTTATTAATATAACTTTGACCCTAATTACGAATCCCGGAACAAATCCAGTCACAAAGCATCGTACGTTTATTTTGAACGGAACAAAAGTTTATACAGTTAATTTGTAGTGAGAATTGCAATCCTTAGAGTGGCGTGCCAGTTGTGTGCCATTATGGAACTACTTTAACTTTACAAAGTGCCACTCTAGCCTCTATGTGGCACTGCACGATACTTATGACGTCATAATCGGTGGACACTGACGTGGAATGCCTAAGAGCTAGCACACATGGGATACTTTTATAATATAACTGGTTGTCAGCGCTTAGTCTGCGGTTTTAGAAAGTTTGAAGCATTTTATCTATGAATAACTTTGAAATGCTACTCGTATGTTGATTTAGAAGATTTTTCACTTGAAAGTTATTTCAAATATTCAAATGTTTTGTTTTTGTTTTTTTTCGGTCAAGGTCGACGCACGCGGAGCTGCGAGGAGAAAATATGATGAGGTTCTTCAATAAAGTCCTTCGAAAAAAATGGTTTTTCCATGCACTTTCTCGGAACTGGCTCTTATTACACTACGATTAGGTTCGACATGCAATATATTTCATGAAACGACTGCAATAACAACCCCGCACTTGTATCAAAATGTACTATTTTTTTACCCGACTGCGGCGAAGCCCAAAGGGAGGGTTATGTGTTAGGCGTGTATGTATGTCTTTTTCTTTGTTCCCTCATAACTCCTAAACTGATGAAGGGATTTGAATAAAATATACTTACGTCGTTAGATTTGTCTTAAAGGTGCGAGTGTCACTGGTTACGTTAAAATTAAAAAATCAAGAAAATTGCGGATTTTGGGGGCCATAAAGTGGATTAAAAAAAAAAAGAACCATTGCCATCGGGTAGGGTATCAAAATTAAGGGTTTTGAAAGGAGATTACAAAAATATATGACATTTATATGTTTCAAAGAAATTCTAACTCACAAAACCTATAAACAAACAAAAGTTAAATCACCTGACCAAGAATTTTACGCGACCAACGAAAGAACAAACACAAAATCACTAAAAAGAAGGAAATAAAAAAAAGTAGTTAAAAAACTAAAAAACCCGACTGAAAAAACTGAAAAGCAAAAAACAAGCACATTTTAAATAAAAAAAAACTTGGAAGCAGGCGGGGTTCATTTGAGTATTAAATTATGAAATTAAAATAGAAAGGACCTCGCTTATTTAAACTTTGTATACAATAGTAACACTTAGGCGGACTTAATGCCCCAAGGCATTCTCTAACCAAAAACCAAACAATAACTATAAAACAATATGAACTTTAATGTATCTTAGATCTCGTTACGATCCGTGAAACGGTTACAAAGTGACCATTGATAATATTAACTGCATCTGCGGCCATTTTACGAATTTAATCACACTATGATTCTGCCAAAGCTTTTTTGGTAATTAGGATGCACTTTAGTGTGTTTATTTTCTTTTACCAGTGAAGATCGCGAAGCTAAACTTCAGCCAAACTTATTAGAACTTTGGTTTGTTTATGCAACCAAAACGCCATGCAAACACAACTTAGTGAAACTATTTTTCTATTTTTCAGTGTAGATAACAAGGAACTCGCGATCTTACTGGATTGGGCATAGTTTGATGTTCCATAAAAGAAATCTAGGTATTTTTATATTTCGCTAGCTAGCCATATCAGTGACTAATTCCAGTGTTGAAGCTTGGAATACTGATAAGAGCACTTTGAGAGATGAGCACGATTACTTACAACGTTGAGTGGGATTTTAAGAAAGATTGGAACTTTCACCTCGGATAATAATTTTGAAGGACTTATAAGCTTCTTTTGGATTGTAGAGTTATAAAAAAAAGTTCTTAGGTCGTATCTAATTGAGGTCTTATTTTCATAACTTATACTTTAAAGAATAAAATGTCTTTCTTTTATATTGAGAATTTTTGAAAGACAAAGCCGCTTAAACTTAGTTAAGTTACAGATCTTTCACTAATGCTAAGCAATATCGAAAGGAACGCCTAAATGTTTTTACTTACAGTGTTTGTTGCTGTGGACCCGCCTCTCAGTAAATTAATGAAATAGCACGCGACTAGCCTTCTGCACGCGCCGCGCGACGCCCCGCGTCTCCGTAAACGAGCCCTAATGGACTCATCCATCCCAAACACAGGTTTCGATTCCACACTGGTATAAAAGTGGTTGGGCAAATTCTGGATTCAGTATCCAGAGTTTATGCAGGATATGCCCCACTTCCTTTCCTGAGGTCATCGCGTGCACAACTAACTGCACCTTTCAGGATTTCAACGAAGCCACTGTTACAGCTGGGCATCTGGCTCCATACTGGTCTGTCAAAATTTATGTATAATCAACCCGTAAAGACAATGCTTGTACAGTCAAGGCAATGCTTACACATCAAGGCAATGCTTGCACAGTCCCTAATCTTCCCCATTATTAACTATACAGGGTGTAAATTAACCCTTCGTCAACCAAGCTTTCTGTACATCAAACTAAGTACCCTTACGCAAAATTTTTTGCTGGGAACCGACTTTTTTTTTGGGGTCAAAAATTTCATTTTACGGTAAAGCTCAAAGTAGCACTCTTAAAACATTGTGCTAGTGGATGCTTTGAATAGTAAAAGAGTCATTGAGGTAATTTAAGTAAAGTTTTAACCTGAAAAACTCGTATTTACAAAAACTGCTGTGCAAAATTTGTAACTTTGACCCCCAATATCTCCGTAACTAGGGGGTTCCCAGGTATGGTCTAGAACAAAAAAAATATCGCAGTGGTGGTGAGAATAAGTGCCCTTCGTTTGCGTTAAGGGTACTTTTACACCCTTTACACCTTCCTGAATGCTGATCTCCTCAATAAACTTGACCGACTTCTATATAATTGCATTCGATTCGTCTTCAATCCTCGCAAGTACGATCATGTGTCTGAACAGCGCTACTAAAGTGGTTACCTATCCGAGAGCGCAGAGCGTTGAGGGCTTTGACAACTCTGTTTTCTCTTCTTAACAAGCCCACTTCCCCTTCATACCTCACTTCCCTTTGTCAATATTTATGCACAGCTCACAGCAAGACTCTTCGCTCCGCTAATAATCGTCTTCTACGTTGTCTTTCTAAACCACCCAAAGGTAGACTGGTAGAAAATGCTCAAGGCTTTAAGTCCGCCTTTGTACGGTTTTATTGCTTGTACATAAAGTTTTAATAAATAAATAAAGAAGAAGAAGAACCTAGGTAATAAAGCAATTATTTACAGAGTATTTATAATTAGGTCGACTATGCGTTCGTGTCTATTCAGATTATGTTTTTAAACATAGGTAATCTAATATGAATGACCAATGACATCATTAAGCAGCTATGAATGAAATTGGCATCGGTAAGAGGTCGATTGTCTGCCAAAAGGTAAATAAACCAATGTCATATTGTAATAAGATATACCTACAGAGTAGGTAAACTGGACTCGAGAAGTTGAGACTATCGGCACATATGAGACGAGGCCCGCTAAGGTCAGTGCCTTTATTCGAACGAGTCACCGCAGCCCTGAAACGCGAAGGGCATTAGAAGGAACACCGATGGGTTTAAGTAAGTAAGAGTCTGACACATCCTTTTCCTCTGCCCAAAGCGGGATAAGTCGTTTGATGATATCCCTAAATATCTCTGATCTGATACCCTTAAAAAGAAAAAGAGACTAAACATATATAGTTCGTGTCAAATAACTGTGCCCCTCTGAAGTTGCCTACGAGTGGCTGCGCAGCAGTCAAAATTACGAACAAAACTGCAACTATGCGCATGCGCGAGACATGGGGGCGGGCATTATGGCGACGCGATTTTATATCTCACTCACTCGTTTACTTTTGATGCATGCTTGCGTCCCGCTTGCTCCGTACGATAGACATTCGATGTCACAAATGTTGCGTTATTGTACATGTTGTTATTTGTTTTTGTTATTACTTAGTCGTTTTTGATTTGTTATCTTTTTATTTCTTGTTAACATTGTTACTTAGTTTTGTGTACTTATTGGTTTTTTCCTCTTTCTTTCTTTCTTAAAAATTGCGTTATCTTTTAAAAATATATATTTATTGTGTTTAAACACTTTTCTACGTAACTGCACCTGCGCGATCTATGCTAATGGCTAACTTCAGAGGGGCAAAGTTATTTGACGGGAACTGTAGCTGTCGGTCAAGCAAGATATGGCCTAATTAACCTTTTTATTACTTTAAAATTAAGCAGAAAGAGGTCCGTGTAGTTTGCATGCTTTCTGAAGATCAGAAAAGTCATGGAAGCATATTTCAAATGGTCTCCTATGTGGGTGGTTAAAAGTTTTTATAGCAGTTTTTAATATAAGGACATCGTTGCCCCACACTAGGAATTTCTCCTGTATCTTGGGTGCGTTTACAAACATTTAAACTGCATGCAATTATTTTATGGTCATACAATTATTAGTTCTATACGGAGATCGATACTTTTAGAAGCCAGCTGTCAGTTTCCTTACATCAAAATATTCTAAATCGATGAAATACTGCTCAACTGAATGAGCCTACGGTAAATAGGTACATGTAAATAAGTAACCACTGCTGTCACCCGTGCGTCATAGCCGTGATAACGATAGTAGTTGATAAGGTGATTTGAAGGATCATGGAATCAACACACTTCGATAACCAACCTAATAACGTAAAAAATAGAGTTGACAATCTATTGGGGAGGAATATGTTTTTGACAATATTCAAGTTACCAAAAGTAACTTTTAGTTATGTTTGTAATCAAATGTTTTAATTAATTGTATTAGTTTTTTAGTTTTGTTATCTATGTAGGTCATCTAACAACGGTAGATATATTATTGTGTGTCATAAATAAAAGATTTTATTTACAAAAACAACTGAGCTGTAATTTCTACGAAGTTATAGGATGTTACCAAAATATCCTAAAGGTGCACAAGCGACAATTTCTTCCAAATTATTTGGTATTTATTCGGCAACATTCAACAGGATTCTAGTTGCTTCAGTCAATCCCACACTCGTTTTTTAATTATTGTTTTCGCCGATAGAAAGTCACATTCGCTAGCATTATCTCAATGTAAAATACTGATATTAAACAGCATCCATTTCAACTAGAAGACGACCTAACATATTTAGGACATGGCTATTCCGATGATGATGGCATATTATTATATGGTTAACAGAATCATCATCTACTTAGAACCAAGTCAGGGCAGGGTGAAACAAGCTTCTACAAACTAGCCATGTCATAAACACAGAATATTTATAATTACACCTGGTCACATCATTCTCTCTGCCATGTCTGTGTAATCTCAGACCAAGAAAAAAAGGCAGACGGCGCGCCGCGAACACCAACAGTGAAGCCACCAAAACCACGCTACTACAAGTAAACATACACATTTTTACTTGTAGTAGCGTGGTTTTTGTGGCTTCACTGTTGGTGTTCGCGGCGCGCCGTCTGCCTTTTTTTTTTTGGTCTGAGTGTGTAATATTTTCTATAATAGTCGGATCTGTATGGAGATTAGTGTTCACATTCGTTTTTCCGGGACACCAGCGGCAATTAGGTTTAATTTCAACGAGCATTGTTATTTGTGGCTGACACGCTGGCCTTATACGAGTAAGCCGGATTAAAGGGCTTTAGAAAACCAACTGCCTGAGCTTTGTGGGTGATATATTAATACAGGGTGTAAATTAACCCTTCACACATAGTACGTCAACCAAGCATTTTGGACACAAACTAAGTAATCCTACGCAAAAATTTTTGCTGGGAAACGACTTTTTTTTTGAGGTCAAAAATCACATTTTACGGTAAAACTCAATGTAGCACTCTTAAAACATTGTGCTAGTGGATGCTTTAAATAGTAAATGGGTCATGGAGGTAATTTATCGGAAAAACTAGTATTTACAAAAACAGCTGTGCTAAATTTGGTACTTTGACCCCCAATATCTCCGTGACTAGGGAGGGGGTTCCCAGGTATGGTCTAGAACAAAAAAATGATCGCAGTGGTGGGGAGAACAAGTGCCCTTCGTTTGCGTTAAGGGAACTTTTACACCCTTTATAGTGATGTAGGTTAATTTTTAATATTCGTCCATAAGATCGAGAAAGAGACAAACTAATTATAATCTGAGTGAAGTAAGGGTGTACTATTAGGTACAACTCTGCCTAACCCTTCGAAGATTACAAGCATGGTGGTGTTTGTTAAAAAAACATTACCCTTTCCATGCAGTTGGGTAAAAATATATAAGCTTAATTTACTCGAAAGAAACATCCCCCAGCAAGTCGTACAATGTAAGTCGATGACCTACACTTCTGGACACATCTATTGGCCCACCTTGTATTTTCAGTTTCGTTTGGTCCTAGCTAAAATTTTATATTAGGTCGAGCAAAAAGTTTTTATGCAGTTTTGAACCTGCCACATTCACAATTTCATTCAATAGTCTTTCTTTGAATTTCGAACACAGAATTTAAAGAAACAAAAGACAATTTGGAGCCTGTTTGTTGATATCAAACAATCGAATACTAAGAAAACTTGGTTTTATTGGTTTACTTGGATTTAATTCTTGAAAAAGTGATTGATATCTTTGGTTTTGCAACAAACATTACTTATTCTTAACATTAAGGTGAGGTTCTATCAATAATCTATGGATACTTCACCTGAAGTCGCCGCCCAAGCTGTGGCACTTATTCAGGCCGGACACAGCCAAAGAAACGTTAGTGCTCAACTTAATTTAAGTCGATCTGCGGTCCGAAATGTTTATCGGAGGTATCTAGAGACTGGCGGCTTTGTTCGTCGCCAAGGAAGGCCACGATCTCGGGTCACAACTGAAAGGCAGGATCGATTCATCGTGCCGACCAGCTTGAGAAATCGTCACCTTACCTCCATTGAGATACAAAACCAACTTCGCGACTTCCACGGAGTATCTGTGAGCGCTCGAACTGTTCGGAGAAGGTTAAAAGAACGCGATATGGTACCACACAAGCCAGCTAATGGGCCCAAACTAACGCGAGTCACCTTACCTCCATTGAGATACAAAACCAACCTCTCGACTTCCACGGAGTATCTGTGAGCGCTCGAACTGTTCGGAGAAGGTTAAAAGAACGCGATATGGTACCACACAAGCCAGCTAATGGGCCCAAACTAACGCGAGCCCACCGAACAGCGCGCCTTCATTTCGCACGCAGTCATTTAAATTGGACACAGCAAGATTGGAGCCGTGTACTCTTTTCTGATGAGTCAAAAATTGTGTTACATGGCAATGATGGAAGGAAGAAGGTCTACCGACGTAAGGGAGAGCATTTCGCACAATGCTGCTTTGAAGAGAGGGTTGCTTATGGCGGTGGCTCATGGACTGTCTGGGGCGGTATATCCGCGAGCGGCAAAACTCAACTTGAGGTTGTTACAGGACCACGGCTGCCAACATTAAATGCTGAAAGGTACATTCGTGAGTGCTTAGAACCTCACGTGATACCATACGCGGACTATGTGGGCCCAAATTTCCTTTTTATGCATGATAATGCAAGAGCCCATGCGGCCGGCATCGTCAGGGAATATCTTCGGGATGTGAACATCACAGTTATGGACTGGCCAGCCAGAAGCCCAGACATGAACCCCATTGAGCACATGTGGGACGAGCTAAAAAGACGTGTTAGGGCTCGTCCATCAAAACCTAAACTCTAAGGTGGGCCAATAGATGTGTCCAGAAGTGTATTTTCAATATAAATTTGTTACCATAGGTTACCAACCTCTCCGTACTAAAAACAGTTGCTATCTTAATCCCGGCTTACACTAATCGTTACTTTGTGTGGCGCCAACACATTTAGGGCATCTTCACACGCTGACCTTTTCGGCAACAAGTGGTGGGTCCGTGATATTGGTCGCAAGTGTATTTATATAAACAAATGCAGATTAGGTTTTCGAACCGCATCGTATATAGCAACATTATTAAGAGCAGAGCAGGGAATCCCGCTGGCCGATGGCTTACTAATACATATTAAATTGTTTAGGTACGCATTTTTCTATTTCCTTTTTTTTCATTTTCCAGTTTTCATGTTATTAATTTTTGGTTGTAGGTATTTTTTACCCGACTGCGGCGAAGCCCGAAAGGAGGGTTATTGGTTTAGGAGATGGTTGCGAAAGGTTGTCGTCGGGTGAAAATTAGCAAAATATTTCCTTTATAATCATGACACGCGGGATCTAGTAGCATTCAAGCAAAAGTGATGATTATTCATCTTGTGATTTTGTGAAAAGAAAAGTTAACTATTTATATTGACACTATATTTATTGACCACTATGTGCCCCTTGGTGTTTGTTGATACTTCACCAAGATTTAAAAACCGATAAGAAAATAATATAAAAACACCGGACATGACTATGGAAAGTATACAATAAGCTTATAGATCACAAATATAATGAAAATTCCCTCATTATTCGTGAGACGGGAAGCCCTAGTATAAAGTTTATGCGCATCGATTACCGACGCGTTTAATAAAACTCTTGATGGCTGTATGTAATATATAACATTATATACTCACTGTATCTAATCGGCTTTGTCGGTTTAACGCGTTAACATTCGAGGTGGCTTACACGATCTCTTTGATCGGCTAAATCGAAATGTTTTTTTTTATATGAATCGATTCATGTATAATTTCTACTGTGTTTTGTGTTTGTAACTAGCCATTTATGCTTGTTGTGTAGTATGTATTAGTCAAACATCTTGCAACTTCATTTTAAACCAGCCAATTGAACTGAAACCTTGTATCTATGTAGACATAGCATGTTTTAATTTGATTTTTGATATTTTTGAAGATCAGCGAACACAGTAATAATAATAATAATAATTATTATTATTATTATTGCTACTATTTTTTATATTTTTAAATGTTTTTTATATGCTTTTTTGTAATAAATATTTAAAAATGTATTAAATATGTTAGAAAGTGAATAAAGGAAATAATAATAATAATAATATTCCACAACTATCACACAACGCCATCTAGTCCCAAGCTAAGCAGAGCTTGTGTTATGGGTACTAGACAACTGGTAAACATACTTATATATTTCTAAATACATACATATTATAGATAAATTACACCCAGACACAGAACAAATGATCGTGCTCATCACACAAACATTTGTCCTGGGTGGGAATCGAACCCACGACCTCCGGCATAGCAGTTAGGGTCACTAACCACTAGACCAACAGGCCAGTCAATACTGAGCTACTACTACGTAGTACTATTGTGTATTCTGTGCTACTACAAGAACATATACTACAATCGTTTTAAAGAATATTTCGACAGGCAGTCTAAAGAAAACGGCTTATGGTATAAGACTATGCAAACTGAGCCTTCTCGAATCCCATGGTTCGCTGAAAGTCATACAAAGAGGTCGTATGTTGTTATGGCAGATTTGCGTTCTGGTCATTTTCCATCCAGGAAGTTTGGATACCTAACGAAAAAAGTCGATTCCTCTAATTGTCAAGTATATAATCAAGTCAAAGATGTCCAACATTTGCCGGTGGAATGTGAAAAGAACAGAAGAAGAGGGAGATAGTGATACGGGAGTTAAAAAATAATATGTATGATATTGGGGCTTTCATTAGAATACTATCTTTACCAAATTCGAGGGACGCGAAACTGATTTATGAAATGGTCGCTGCATCACAATCTCCCTCGCTCACGCAATAATATATTTTTTTGAACATTATATTTTACGGGTTTTTGAGTATATAATTAGTTAGGGTATGAT
Source organism: Diarsia rubi (assembly GCA_932274075.1). Classification (NCBI taxonomy): domain Eukaryota; kingdom Metazoa; phylum Arthropoda; class Insecta; order Lepidoptera; family Noctuidae; genus Diarsia; species Diarsia rubi. The sequence continues at coordinate 13,107,787 of OW026429.1, forward strand.
GAGGCTATCGTACCTTTGTAAGGTAAAAGCCTCTAAATAAAAAAAGATTGAAAAAAAAATTATTAGCAAAGGAACGATTGGGACAGCAGGCGAGACCAATCTAACCACTTCATACTACACTATGAATTCATCACTAACTGCCTAGTTTTTTTTTCTACTATCTTGGGGTCCGCTTCCAGTCTAAACGATTGAAGCTGAATAGGTAATTTTACATGGAGTGACTATCTGTCCTCGACAACCGTGTTAGAACTTGTTAATACAATACCCCTTGGTAAGACTGTTTGTCAGACTATAAGGCCTAACTGGCAAGATTTTCAATTGATACCCAGGACCAATGGCTCCCGAAGCACGGAGGAAACTCTGTATGTCACTCATCTAGGGACCAACCCAGAAAAGCGAAACCGCAATAATTAAATTGAGTCGAGTGTACAATAAGTACCATATCAACTAATACGAGGAGACCTTCCTAGTTGTCATACACTTGAGTGAATTATCAAATTGATAAACCACTTATCGATTACGTTACATGTTACGTCATAAGCTACACTCAGCGGTTTTAACAATGAATAATAATATAATCATTCATCATCTGCTTCACTTTTTTCTTATTGGGTTTCCAGTCTACGATGCAGCTATACCAGTATTTTACATGGAGCGACTGCCTACCTGAACTCCACAACCCAATAGGGTATTATAAATTATCAAAAAAATAATTATACAATGTGGAGCAGGACGATTGACATTCCTCTAAACCACGTAAAGAAAGGCATGCTCTTGACCCGTATACAAAAAATCAATCAAATCCAATGACTACTTTAGCCACAGGAAATTATTTTTCATTTTCTTATTTTTCAACATGATGTAGATCGGAGTCCGTAATAATAGGTAAACATTGTAAGGTCAGGAACCTGTGCAAAAACCTACGATTCTATTCTCAACGTCTCAATACGCTTGAAAGACAGAGAAAGGTGTCATACGATCCCACTCTGACGCGCCCCGCACACTCCCACAAAATACTACAATTATAAAGAAAAAGTAATATTACTTACGCAAATAATGCATTAGTGGTGCATAGAAAATTGCGAGTGTGTGTGTGAGCGGAATTTTTTTCGACAAAAAGTCCTTGACTCGGTAACTATGTCAGTCAGTGCATAGCGGCGCCCTTTGAGGAGAGCACACGCCTACTTTTTTTATCACAAGACGAGCCGCGCGCGCATTGTCGTGATTTTATGAAAAGTTTGTTGTTATTGTGATTAAAGACGATTTATGATATTTGGATTAGTGCATAGGTTACTGTGACTTATTGGTGTTAGTGTAATATTAGTTATTTAGGCATTTATTAGGTAGCTAGTTTTGTGATTTAGGTTAAGTTAGTAAGTTTTTTAGTTTAATTATGCCTCAAATAAGGTTTTAAGTGATTAATTATTCAATCAGTGATCTTTTATTAATTAACAACTCGCAACTTAGTGAGTTTATGCCGCTGATTTGTTGTTCTCCGATAAAAAGTACCTACGCCCAACATCGCCGCCGCTCGCTGCACCCCGCGCACTAGGTCAGTGACTTTTCGTAGTTAAAGCGTGTTTACTTTTTATGCAGTTGATTCTGCTATTTATTTTGTTTGAAAATTGCAATTTTTAAATTTTCCACTAACTACTAATCTTCGTGTTTTAAAATGTTTCGATGGACTAGTACAGTGCTAGTTTTAATTTAATGTCGTAGTTCCAGATCCACATTGTATATTATAATCTAATATTAAGTAGAATAGTACATTGTTAAGTTAGCGTCATCCGGGCGACACACGCGTCTGTCATATCTGCTCGGGTTGCTCCAAAGCTCGGTATACCCACCTCTCCGGAACATGCGATTCTGTGACTAGCAATTAACCCGCCGCTTATACCGCCGAACACGGTTGGCCCATGCATAAACCTTCTGCTTCAGGAAGTTGATGCGCTCTGTGACTCGGGATTTCAGTCCTCAAGATTACATGCCCGCTTCACAAAACGCATCACACGTAGTCGTGTATTGCCCTCCCTGAAGCAGTATAGTTTGCCAATGAGCACCCTGGCCTCGTCGATACGACGCTCGATACTGCGCTGCCAGGCTGGTACAGCTGGTTTTAGTCGACTAGCTAAGTCACAATTTGGGAATTTGACATTAGCTTGTCGACATGCCGCAACAGCCCCACAGTACTATCGCGTGTGTATCAACGAGGTCCTCGATACTCTCGAATATGTTCTTGAGTTGAGCACACACCAGCGGCCTATTTCGCTTATGCATGGGTAACCGTGGCAATCGGGGCATAAGTGCAGTAGGGGTGGATCGATACTCGCGAAGCGCATCCTCCAGTACGCTCCTCAATCGGTCGTTGCACTGGCTACTTACCGTGGCAACCCTATCATCTTCCTCGTCAACAGCAGGCAAAAGGACGCGGTGGTATTGTATTAAAAACTGACGTTTGCGTTACTGTTTGAGACGGAGTAAAGATGATATGGTTGCTTAATACCTCTGTGCGCAGCCTATCAAGTGCTGCGTCGTCCAACATGTGATTGCGCTGGATGACGCGCACCTGATCCGACAGTCGTTGGCTTGAAATGTCAGTTTTCACATATGGATAAAGTATTCTTGAGGAAGGTTTTAGTATAATAACTTGACCGACATCAGCTTGTTACTATAATTTATAACCGATTTTGTCGTAGCAAAACGCTTTTACAATATAATAATAATAACTAATTCAAAGGCGATACAGAAGCTTTTCTTGAACACGGCTCGTATTGTTAGCAGGCTCCTTTGTTTGGAGCCTTAACGGCCGCGCCAGCTACAATTTTTTGTAATGCTTTTTATTATTTTTGGGAATATTAAAAAATGTGAACAAAATGAATTAAGGAATACCTAATTTGTCATAGTTTTATAACACTTTGAGTTCGAGCAAACAGTAAAGTAGAATTTTAAATAACAATTATCGAAATTTATCAAAACGTTGAGGGTCCGTCCACATATCAATCTATTTTTATTTTTTTTTATTTTATCAAATAGGAACAACAAACAGCTACATTATGAAATATTACACTATGATAAAAAATAACTTGAATAATAATGTAGCCCACAGCGCTGTTCACAGATTACCATTAATGACTAAACTAGGAACTTAAAAGTTTCTTAATAACTTCTACATCACACTAATATTATAAAGGCGACAGTTTGTGAGTGTGTATGTTTGTCATTTTCTTCTTAACGTCTAAACGGCTAGAGCGATTTTAATAAAATTTGGTATGGAGTTAGCTGACTCCTTGAATTAACACATGCTATTATATTTTTATCCCGATTTTATCTTCCCGTGGGGTAATTTTTGAGTTGTAGCGGGTGAAACCGCTGGCAACAGCTAGTAATACTTAGTAGGGGGTGAGCCTTTTGCCATCAATCGGGGATAAATCCACCGTGGCTGCTACTAAGAAATTCCGTATGGAAAAAAACTCAAAACCAGGACCTCGAACTCCGCAGTCGTGTTTGCAAACTCAAACTCAAAACTCACTCAAACTCATACTCAAAGCATTTATTAGGATTAAACCTTTATAGGGCTTTTATTGCGATCAATAACGTCTATTACCAGCCATATCGTATAGCCATAATAATAATTATACAGGGTGTAAATTAACCCTTCACACATACGTCAACCAAGCATTCTGTACATCAAACTAAGTACCCCTACGCAAAAATTATCGCTGGGAAACGGTTTTTATTTTTGGGGTCAAACTCAATGTAGCACCATTAAAACATTGTGCTAGTGGATGCTTTGAATAGTAAACAGGTCATGGAGGTAATTAAAGTAGCTTTAAACTGAAAAACTAGTATTTACAAAAACAGCTGTACAAAATATCTCTGTAACTAGGGGGTTCCCAGGTATGGTCTAGAACCAAAAAATGACCGCAGTAGTTGGGAGAACAAGTACCCTTCGTTTGCGTTAAGGGTACCTACTTTTACACCCTTTATTTTATTGTATCTTACTCTATTTTTTTTTTATTTTAAATTGTTAAAACTTACATGCCAAGCTTAACTTAACATTTTTAAATTAGCATAACTTTGAAATACATTTATACACAATCTTACATACTTATTTATGTTATTACACATGTAACAAACAACGTTGTCCACGAATTCACAAAAAAAATAGTTAAAGAAAGAAAAATTTAAATTATATGGCAATAAGAGGAGAACTGCGAGTAAAAAAATATAAAACTTTTAGTTATTTTTTTATTAAGATTTTAATTACTTTAATAGAGTTACAGTGATGTATGTATTTTTATCGATGGGCAGACGATATAAAGTATTAAGTAATGAGTTTGGTTGACATATTAAGATAATATTGATTACGTGTATGTTATTAACATTTAGGTACTTTTGTCTCGTAACTTGAAGACGTGGAGAAAGAAATTTAAGTATCCCAAGTAAAGTAAAAGATATAAAGAATTAATATTCGGTTGTCGTAGATTCATGACGTGCCACAAAAAAACAATATACGAGTATGTCTATGCAACGCAAAAGAAATATTTATTAAAACTTACAACAGGACGGAATAAAAACCAAGTTAACAGCTTGCAAGTAAAAGAAAACAATGTTGATGTAGTAATATTTTTCTAGTTAGAGAGGTTTCTACGCAACGAACACCGGAGAAAGCTCATTGAACAGAGGTAGATGTAGTCACACAGTTAAACAATAATCAATCACCGTTTGTTAAACTAGTCGACAGTTGGAATTTGACATGTAAATAAACGTAAAACGAAATTGAAAAAACGCAATAGCAAGGACACCTGTTTTTAAATAGAAATAACATTTGCAGCTTCCGACACATGCTACGTTATTATTTTTTGTACGAATTAGCGAAATTCTCGCTATAATATTAACGTGAGACCATACCCTTAGGTGAAATACGCAAGATCGATTAAATCTACGAGTCCAATTGATTGAAGAGTAATTGATACGTCACCTTGATTACCAGCCAAGATTATTACGTTGTTTTTTATAATTAGCGGTCAATTAGTATCGTAACGTCATTGTAGTTTTTATACGTGTACAAATAATTAGTAGACAATTAATCAAAATGTGCAGCGCATTCACTTCACTTGTAAACTTATTTTCGTGTGAACTTATCGACCCATTTTCTTAAAAGCTCCGTGTATTAACGTCACTAACAAACATATTTCGTCAGCAATAAATGTCTTGACGTCACACATCGCAACGTAATTTACCTGAACTTCTTCAAACAATAGAACAAATGGTTAATCTTAGAGAGGCGATTACGATAATCGCTCGATAAGGCTAATTGGTAATCGATGTCAGAGGCGGTCTAGTCGACCTTCGCTCACGTGGATCGCGCAAATATGCCAATGTTTTTATCTCCTCGCTAACTCGACTCTAACACGATGCTATAACATTAAAAATGGTCTGTAGACACGCAGAATATCTTCTAGTTCATAAATGCGTGCCGCGGCCTGTGCCGGCGCTTATCAGTCGACCTCCAGTTACGTGCAACGACGCTCTATTAATTAGATAAAAAATAAATTAAATAGTGTATCGCTACTAAATATTTGTGGACACACTTCACACCTACTGTGTTAAATATCGTAACGCGAACCACGTGTGGAACGTGACGGAGTTTGTGACAAACGTGTGATTTTACTTAGATTGAAATTGAATTGTGGTTTAATTAGCAATTGTATAAGGCAAGGCGCAGGGACTGACCAGTGACCAGTCAGTGATACCTACTTTCAAAGTAAATGGCGAATTCTATTTCGAACGTCGAAGGATGTGGTTGAAAACGGTGGTTATGGATGTTGATCGTAATTATTAATTAATAAAAATGCTACGTTCCAAAACAAAAATAATGTGTAATAAAAATCTATGTTTTCTAGTGCGCAGGCGTTTAATGAGCACTGACTACCGCTTTGTTTACGGCTGTGTATCACGTTACTGCAGACGATAACGTGTTGCCTAGTCAGTGATATTCAACGCGTTCGACGTTCGATATACCTTCCTATGTAGGTACAACAGTGTGCCACTTCCTTGCTACGAAATATTTGTTTAAAAAATTATTTCGATAAACGGAGTGCACGTCACTAGTCCTGCGATTTGTATCTTGACTTGACATAAGCCTTTGGCGCGGTGAACGTCTTGAAATAAATCTGCTTGATTTATTAACATTTTATTTTACGGAAAATGTGGCAAAATGATGGACTTTTAGTGAAGAACATTGTGTGTGTGTGTTAGTTTTTGACTCAATGGATTGTGACACTATGGAGGTGGAAGATAATGAAGAAAATACAGGTGAAGTTTTTATTTGAACTACTTTTGACATTACACTAATGTAAGGAAAAATCTTTACAATCTTGTCACGCCTGGGACAAAGTCCGTGATTTGACCTCTCCGTAGTAAGTCATAACTATGAATTTTGACCTAGTCACACAGCCTACTGAATATTTTATTTATGAACTATTATCGATAGATATTTTATTTAAATTTTGCGGTTAAATAATAGTTACGTGAAATAACAATTATTATTTATTTACATTATTATTGATCTACATGTCTGTGACGTAGGTCCTATACGTAGTACCTAGATAGTTATTATTAGTAGGTATGTATTACATAATGGTTTATCTGTAGGTAGGCACATAAACACGTCCGTGCGGTCAAAGACTACATTAAAAGGCAATAAAAGTGACTTTCCGGTTATTTTTAGGTACTTACTTTTCAAATATAATGTGTTTATTGTTTTATTTGTTATTTTATTATAGTTATAATAATTATAATATAAACAGTTTTCCTGAGTAAAAATTTTCAGAAACTCAATACAAAATATGTGAATATTAAAAAAAAAACACGTTATTTTACCCTAAGGTACAGACTAAAAAAAAAAAATTCAGACAAACGTCTAGTTTGTATCCAGTTTGCTGTGGCATGCTCTTGACCTCGATAAAATTTACTATCAGTCAATACTTTTGTGCAACTCTATTCAAATACAAAAGCACTTACCTAATTCAAACAAAAAGACAAAAACCCCTATAGGTAAGGTCCAGCCGTATAGATAATGTCCATCGCTACTGCTAAATCACTAGCGATCAAGAGTTCTGGCCGAATAGTGACATTACCGCCTATATTTTAATTTAATTTTTCTGTTAATATAGACTGATTTTTTAAAAAAAACCTAAATTTTGTTTTATTGTCCCTTAAAACTTCTAGTAATATAATTCGACATTAAATTTACGTAATCAAGTGACGGTAACAAAATAATATTTTTTTTACACCATGTGTTTTAATAGATTTTGTTATTTATTTACATTTTAAATCTGAAAACAAACCTTATATTTACAATCTTCATGGCTTAAAATAAAGAAATGATCACAACCGCTCGCTTCGCCCGCTCACTCGACCCTTTTTTTTTGGCGGGTGGAAAATCATCGAATAACCCCTCCCGCTCTTAGGCAGAGCGAAAGGGAGTGTCAGACTTCTACTGACTAAAAACCACCCATGTTCCTTCTTAGCCCTATATGTCGAGGCCGCGGTGACTAGTGTACAACCCGCAGCCCCTCACTCGACTCTGCCATCCCCTTCTAACCTAACCAGTCCGAGTTGGGGTGCCCCAAATCTCGAGCTCGCTCTTGCCTCTAAGTTTTCTTAGTAGCGGGTTAGCAGGGTATGTCGGGGTCTCAGTACATACTCAGTGGAAAAAATATTGCTGTGCATTGCTGTAAATTTAAAAGTTTAATATTATTTTTAAGATTCTTATATAAATATTCGTTTGGTTTTTATCATTAAACGAGTATCAATATATGAAAAGGGAACTGTTATACTGACAAAACGTAATTCGTGTGATAGTTGTGTGGCCTAGTGTAATGTTTGATAAATGATAAATACCCCAAACGTTTTGTGTCATTGTAATAATCAGCTTAACAATAATTCTACCAAATGAAACGTTGTCATACAAAAATTTGCGAGTCGTTAGTTGGCAAAGTGAAACATCGGAAAGAAAGAAAGAAAAGAAAGAAAAAATGTTTATTTGTCGCAGAAACATACATGCACACAGGAAATAAAACAATACACAAACAACGCTTAACAGATATTAAAAAAAAGTAAAATACAACAAGCAGGGAAATTAAAAAAAAAATATGTTGCACGTCGTAACTGCGACAAGAAGGTTGCCACTCAGCATGGTGCTGTGCTATGGTCACCCACAGCACAGCGCTGGTTTTCAGTGGTCACCCGTAAAAAACATCGGCGAAACGTTGGTTGGCAAGTGATAATCTGCCAAATAATTTTCGGTGAAAAGGCAGGACACCGTGTTAAAGTGATTGCTACATTTCAAATTCTAGATCCGCTGGTAGTACAGACAGGCATACACTAGAGAACTACATAGTTTGCCATTCCAAAGACAAAGTTGAAACCTCATGTGCCTGAAACAAGATCTGACCATACCATTGTCTGTTAAACTGCCTTGAATTTGACCTTTATGAACGCCATATCAAGTTATTCAGTAACAAAAGTCGCGTCTTCATTAGGTACCCACCTGACACCGGGCTTGCTGTAATTACTAAAATAATAGCACATAATGTGAAATTACGAGCGAAATATGAAACTTAATTAAATTCTTGTTAGCGCGGTGAACGGTTGGAATGGAACTTATTTTACTCAAGTGTGACCACGTGGAAATTCCTTTGAGAAAGTTGTCCCTTGTGAAGGTTTTCATTAGTTTTATCTGTTTTAAATTTGGCAATTAACCACAAAAACTAAAATGAAGACAAAAACATCTTTTGATTGAAAACTTCTGAAGTATTCCATTTAAATATATGGTTTAAGAACTTTATTTCTCAAAAAGAATTACATTCACTTTTATGAGAAAAAAAACTTATTTCTAAATACATTAGCGACGCGACGGTTACACAACAAAAAAAAATAGTTTAGATTAGAACACTACCCGAAGATAGCTTAAAATTTTAAATCCGCTAAAATGTGTTTCTTTAGAGATTTTTTAAAAGTATACATGGGCTTTTGATCTTTAACATTCCGAGGCAATTTGTTATAAAGCTGTGCTCCTTCATACAGAATAGTACTCCTGCCGTAGTTTGTAAATATATGAGAGGTTGAAAACATATTGCCTTTATTTTCACGTTTAGCAGAGTACTTACGTAAGCTTCATTGGTCTAGTAGTTCGAGTGCTGTGCATGAGGTCCTGCATTCGACACCTAGGTCGATTTCCGTCAGGAATTTCTCAGAAGCAGCCACCGGGTCTGGATTTGTGCCCAATTTCTGGCATTAGGCTCGCCCTCTATTGTATGGGAGAACTGGCGGAATGTGTATTTACTAATTATTACACCTACCACCACCACCACCTATATTATTAGTTACTAGTGACCCGCCCCGGCTTCGCACAGGTGCAAAAAAAATACTAAAACCTTCCTCTTGAATCACTCTATCTATTCAAAAAAACCGCATCGAAATCCGTTGCGTGGTTTTAAAGATTTAAGCATACATAGGGATATAGGGATAGAGAAAGCGACTTTGTTTTATACTATGTAGTGATTTTCCTTCAAGCTTGTTGCCTTGCCTTTTTGTCAATGTTCTACATTTGACTGCGAATATGAACAATCTGCACATCACATTTTATGGGAGTGTAGTCTTTGGCAGAATTAACGTAATATTATATTGGACAGTTTACAGGTTACATCCGGAGTTATTTACTGTACGGACCTTGTAGAAACTAGAACAAATTTCCGTGCGTTCAAGCATTTTTGTCATATCTGTTATTGGAATCAAATATAACAGCTCACAGCTTAGGACACAGTAATATTAATAACAATAATATCCGTGGTGATAGGCAACAGGACTTATCCCAGTTGTATCCGATTATGTTCCGTCTCCTGCTGATATGGAGGGAAGTGGAAATTATGTTTTTCCTACTCCACCGCTATTCGTTTCTGATTAATTTCGTTGCGAGATCCAAGACAGTTAAATAGTTTCTCTGGGACTTCGTCGGGCTTCATTGTCTCGGCGCTTTTCTTGTGGTCGCCACTGTTGATTCTGGCTTACAGGAGTACAGTGGTTTGGGGATAGCGTGGCGGGCTGGTCCCATAAAAAAAAATTGTTACACCTCTGCCTAACCCTTCGGAGATTACAGGCGTGATAATGTTATATAAGTACTCACACTGCACAAACTTGTACATAAAATTCATGTAATAACAAACCTTTCAAAACCAAACACAATGAAAAATTGCACCTGAAATCAGATCGAATATAGCTCAACCGTTGAAATCAAGTTTTCCACGAAAAACCAACTAGGTGCTATTGAATTTCAAAAGTTTGGTAACCGTTCATTTCCCAATATTCACCCCGAGGCTATTATTTACCCAGTCGGCATAAAAAATGGCCGATCGTATGACGTGAAAAGTCTCTGTGATCGACGAAACATGGCCGAATAATAACCAGACTTCCGTAGACAAAATATTTATTAATTTTCTTCCGTCATGATTTCGTAAACATTTTTTTACGGATCCGCTGTTGCTTTTCGATCAGCTGTTTAACTTGTGCGTCAATATTTTTTTAACGTCGGTCGTTGAGGAAAACGGGCCTTGAGTAGTTCTGTATGACGTAAATGGAGAAAACGTAACATGCGTGCTTCAAAGTTTTAAATGACAAGACGTTCGGATTGTGTTCAATCAAACTTAAGTCCAAACTATATATGTAATGGAGTATTACCTGGCTGCGGGATGTTGTAAGAGATACCGCGGCCTTGACGTATAGGGCTAAGAAGGAACATGGGTGGTTTTTAGTCATTAGAAGTCTGACACTCCCTTTCGCTCTGCCTAAGAGCGGGAGGGGTTATTTAATGATATCCCACCCACAAAAAAAATGGAGTATTACCTACTTGTTTGGCACACCGATAGTAGATTGTTGTGGGTTTAATTTCTGCCTTACAAATGAGTTATGTAAATAGACCCTTAACGAAGCCAAAAGGCACTTAATGCGTCCAACAGCACGTTTTGAGTGCGTTTACATTGTATTTTACCGTAAATATTTTTTTGTTTTGATTATTCAACTAAATATGTCACTGTCCATCACTGGTGAACAACCCGGGTTTGGATAACGGGGATCATCGAAGAGAATCCTACGCAGTGTTTATAAAAGTGTGTTGACCTTAAGCCTCGTACTGATTGTAAACCAACAGATCTAAAACATTTTCTTTGTTACGGAAGCATTTCAACCCGGTTATGTTCCCCACGTGTGGTACTCTGGACACCTGTTAATCTGTATTACAGGCGCCATCTGTACCTTGAACCCGTTGGCTGTTATGTGTTACACATGTGGGATGAGGAAACAGCAAATGTGGTTTAAAAAACTTTGGAAAATTAAAAAAATATATTACTCTTTGTTAGTTCTAGTTTCTAGCTCAGATGTTTATTACAGATGTAATTTTTTGCCAGAATATCATAAAAATGCACAAATTTGCCCACAAAGTTCCCACTGCTGGGACACCGGCCTGTGTGAGAAGGATCAGGCTGCTACTGTCTTATTTCTTTTTTTCCTTGAATTTATTTTTGTTCAGGCTTTTCACGATGTGACGTTGTTCAAATGAGAGAAATCCCATGGGTGCAAAAAATCTATTCATGTTCTAAACTTCTTAAATATAGGAACAACACTTTATACACTCTCAAATAAAGTTGAGAATACCTCTCGTCATGGTACATTCTCGTCTAAATAAATTACGTAAATTATATTAGCCGCACGCATTTTCAGTAACAGTTCCCTTTATCAGTAGTACGGACGCATTATGGGCAAAAATCAATAATACGTGTTTACCCGAATACGTAGATAACGACATAGGCTATATGTGTAGGTACCTGTGTTATGTACCTAGAGCTATGTGTGTAGTGCGTAACAGCTCCCGCATGGCATCATCTTTACATAATGAAACTATGCCTGGCCTGTGTCCTAGCAGTGGGAACATTAATAGGCTGTTGATGATGATGATGATTTGAACTATATGGCGTATTGTGGACTGTATGAAAGAGAATATGAGAAAAGGATGAGCAGCGTTGTCACCGTATCTACGAAAAACAAAACTCAATTTCACAGCATCTAGTACAGTTAGACCATCATAATAGGCCTTTTTAAATATCTAAACACTAAGAAAGCGAAACTACAGTCACAAAAAACCAATCTCAAACTCAAAATATTTATTTGGATTAGACCATCACAGGCACATAAATTATCAAAAAAAAAATAACAAAAAAGCAAAAAATATACAAAAAAGCGCAGTTACATTCACATGTAACTGCGCTTTTTTGTATATTTTTTTTTTATTTATGTATAATAACTTGTGAAAGTACTACGATGAAGGAGAATCAGCAAAAACCTCCAAGGACACTATTAAAAGACTGTGGTCCTCCATTCATACCTCGATAAAGTTATAGTTGACAAACAAAAATCTAATTAGTCCTTCAGATAATTTCCAAAAAATATTATTTGGACATATATTTTTTTTTCACGTAAACAAAAATTGAAGACGATATAGTGCTTCGAAAACTCATGTGACGTCACATCGCACTTCATTTTTTACCACGTGTAGTGACGTCAAATCTTTGACGCGTTTTATCTTCGGCAATTTTCATTTATTTGATAAAACAAAAAACACGTATTCAATATTTTTCGACAATCTAACTGACGGACTGAAAAGAATCATATTTTTTTAGGCAGGAAACATCTCTATTATGGCGATCCCATGATCCAGAACCACTCTCTAATATCCCTATTGCTTGGTAACAGGCGTCCTCCCTGCGAGAGGGAAGCAAAAAACGTATCTACAAAAAGTTTTCCTCAAACATGACGATTGCCTTTGGCGATTTTCCCCAAATTCTTTATTGTTTCCGCCTGCCATCAGCAACGTATAAACATTAATATGGATATGTTGTGACGTCCTTTTCCTCTTCCCGAATTCTACAGTTTGGAAAAGATCCAATTTCCGCGAATTTCAATGTCTTGTTCAAATTAGAAAAGAAAATAAATATCGTAAATCTATAGTAATATAAACAGTCTTGGATTCAATCTTTCTGGTAGATTGGATTTCGTAGTGGTGCATCCAATTCTCCCAACGTCAATTTCATTAGAGGATTTCCGCCTTTCTTAGATTCCTATTGAGAGCAGAGCTTACCCTGGGTTCCTCGTTTCCCTCAGTCCATTGAATTTCGATCAGCTACTTTTACCTGTAGCTACATTATGCTGTTATGGGTACATCCCAATCAATTTAGACGGAAAACTTAACACCATCTCAAGAAAATAGTTTAGTAATTATTTCAAATATTAAAAAAAGATATTGCTACACACAAAAACAATCAGATGAATGAGTTTTCCTTTGATTATTTATTTTCTTTATCATTTAATAGGGTCACATAACTGGTAAAATGTGGTTTTGATATTAGATACAACTCTGCCTAACCCTTCAAGCACACATTTTACAACAACATTGTAGTATGCCAAACGGCATGGCAAGTTTCCGGCAATCCATGACAGTCTGGCAAATAAACTTTCTAATAATTACCGTCACATTTTGCCACTTAACCGCAACTGGCAGAAGTCGGCTCGAATCTGCCAACTAATTGCCAGTTGAGTGGCAACTACTGGCAAGACAGCGTTGATGATCACAGTCTGTTTTAGCATCATTTTGTACTATTGAGGCGTAAAAACTGTAAATAGGAGCAGATGGCTAAATAAATCTTTATACCTACATCAGATTTGCAATCTTTATTACAACAGTATCAACAAATTATAGCTTTTTTAAATAACTCGAAACAAAATAATTTAAAAAAAAAAACAATAATTTATAAAACTCTTCTGAATCAGTTCAGTAGTTTTCGAGATCAGGGCAAATATGCAGACAGGCAAACATAAATACTTATGTGGACATAGTGATAAGAATGATTGTTGGAAAATAAGGCGTTTGGGAGGTCGTTTGTTTAAACAAGATAATGTATACATTGTTCTTTAATAGTAAAATAATAAGAAAAATTAAAGATGATGGATTTCTTGTTATAGTCCTTTTTTTTGTTTTGGCTGGTGGAAAATTGGGCAGAGTGAAAGGGAGTGTCAGACTTCTACTGACTAAAACCACCCATGTTCCTTCTTAGCCCTATATGTAGAGGCCGCGGTAACTTCTGAGCAACCCGCAGCACCGACGGGCGTCGGCCCTTGCGGGCCTCTCCCATGTTGCTGACATCTCTTTGAGGCGCGCGTGGAACATGAACGTGCCGTCGACACGGCCTGTCGTCGTCATAAGACGCACAGACGGCGAGCTAGCCCATCACCGTCCACAGGCCCGCGTCTACGGTGGACGGAAGCCATCACGTGGGCCCCGACGCACGGAGCGTCTCCCGCGGCGGCTTGTTAAAGTCCAAGTCCCGGCTTTCAGTGATATGAGTGGATACTATTTGTTTGTTTGGAAGTTCGCTAAATGACGTAAAGAAGTGTAAATGTCGTACATTTTTACTTTTATGTCTACGTTTATAGAATGTGTGTGAAAGAATGTTTAAGTGTTTGTAAACGCCCTCACGATTCATATCACTTTATAAAAATAAGTCACTTTGTCTATTACCACGATATTAGGTGATCCAAAATGTGCACAAGATTTAATTCCAATAGAAAACACAGTTTTAGATTATAACTTAAATTATTTTTCTAACTTTATATTAGGCTACACATCAATACACATTTTAGTATCGCTGCCTTCGACGGCAGACTTTTAAAAAGCTTTAAGAAAGGTCAATACCCTGTCATGTCGTGAAAAGTTGGCATCCACATTCACTTCGACCCAAAAGTTTTAATAGCACTTTAGACCTTTGTCGAGGCCAGCCATTAATAAGTTTTAGTTTGGAGATGAACATATTATACTTCATTGAATATAAAAGGTAAAACAGTCCTAAAGCTATTGATAATTAATTCAGCAATACGGGAGATCCTATTGGAATACAGGCTTCTTTGAAGAAAAAAATTAAAGTGGTTACTGGAATTAATAATGCTTTCTTCACCACTGCAAACTTCTGTTATTTCTAGAACTAGGATCGTCATTATCTGCTTAAACTTTTACCAACAACTCGTGGGCTGTCCTTCTTTCTCCATGCAGGCTCGACACAGAGGACTATCCAGACCAGATGACTTCGCGTCGCGATGCTTTTTCTCCAGAAGTCAGATATAAACTTCTGTAGACGCGATGATTCTTCTTTAGAACCCAGATATCAACTGAAGGCAATGTTTCAGAAATCCCTTTTATATGACAATCACACCTATAACAAAGGATTTTTTTATTTTTTTATTTATTAATTTTAATGGGGGCTTTTATCCTTAAAGGCAAGTCAGCCTCATCATAACTTAAACTATTTTACATTTTAGTATAGTAAACAAACAATAAAAATTAAAAAAAACGTATCAGCAAGGAGAATTGCTATCTCCGGTGACGGCAGTGCTAAAACTGGAACATATGAACCGATATCATGTTTATTTAAATTTAATTTAGACATCAGTGCTATAACAAAGATACTTGTTAAAAGTACCGTGTCCAGTGATGGCAGCCTTCATTGCATGTTGGGGTCGTCTACCAGTCTAACCGGATTCGTTGTATACCTGTATGTTACATGGAACTATTGCCGATCTCCTTTACAACCCTGTCAGTACTGGGTAAAACTCCCCATTAGAACTGGTTGTCAGACTTTCGGGTCACTTAGCAGTCAGTATCAGAAGTAGATATTACTCGTTACTAACAAGTCATTGAAGAGTAAGGAATATTTTAAATAATAATCATCTGAACCATTAAAAATAATAGCTGGAATCACAGGATTCCAGCTATAATTTTTTTTTATATTTTTTTTGCTTTTTTTTTTAACTTAACATTTTGGAACTTTTATTATTTGATGTACAGACATCAAATAATAAAAGTTCCAAAATGTTAAGCTACTTCTGATGCTGACCGTACTTGTTACGACTGTCATAAATCTACATAATATGACAGCTGGGACCTAAGGCTTTACGTGCTTTCTGAGGCACGGTGGAAACTCAGTATGTAATGGCTGATCACCCATCCAAAAGCTAAACCTAGGCAAACTTGGCTTTACCTAATGATTGATATTATCTAGCCACGAGTTCCTCCTCCACCTCCGATCTCGCACTAGTTTCTTTATGCTATGCTCAAAAGTATAAGCCTTTTTTTTGGGGCTTGTGACATCATCAAATGACTCCTCCCAATCTGGGTAGAGCGGTATGGAGTGTCAGACTTCTACTGACTAAAAACCACCCATGTTCCTTCTTAGCCCCTTGTGCCGAGAGTGCGCTCTCTCTTTCAAACAACTCGCAGCCCCGACGGGTGACATTGCAGGGGTTCCATAATGCTGACCGGCCCGCAAGAGTTTAAGCCTGAACTGTCCACTTTTCCAGGAAAGAAATAATATTCAAGAATAAGATGGCTCTTTAGTTTTCAAACGTTTATCACTACACAGAAAAACCCTCCACCGTCCAATTTAGAATAAGTAGAAAATCAAACAGAACAGAGATATAAAAGCAACTGATAACGGCTACAATAAAATATCCGCGATACAGGAATGCCTGATAGAAATAGAGATGTTACATCGACGACGTGATGGACGCGAGCCAAATGTCACACGACAAACCGAATGCTAGGGTTGTGCGATGCGCGTCCCTATTGCGTGGATTTTTTCTTACGAGGCGGTTTTTTTAGTTTTATGGTTGCGGGAGTTTTATCATTGGCGTTTTGTAGGGTAGAACAGATACTATATTATACAGTGTGTCCGGACATGGACTAGCGATATTCTTAATACTTAAATATAAGCTATTTTAAAGTACAATTACACTATAGGCTTAGGTCCAATATACTTCCCCGCTATGTGGCAGCCATTTTGTTTTTTTTGTTGAAGTATGCTCTATGCGAGTACAAAAAAAATCATATATCTCAAAGTTTTAGTCATACTGAGATAAAAATAGGCTTATTCGAAAGGCAATAATATTGTCTACCGTCTGCACTACAAAGCAATATGTTCACAATTCCATAACTTTTGAAAAAAAATGTGAAAGTCGAAAAAAAAAACAAAAAATTATGCAATTCAACCAATAATGGTTAATTACTACAAAAACAACCCCGAGAGCTTTTTTATTTTTTATACTAGATCGACAGTTTTTGAGCTAAGCTACAATACAACATAAAATTCACAACTAAACTAAAAATTTTATTTAATGTTTTTTCCAATATTAAATGAAGATTAAAATTCAATATGAATGTTATGTTTTTTTAATGATTTCCTGTTTAGGGTTCCGACAAAGGCCTTTTGTGCTTGCGCATACGCTATGTTCAAACAACAATAACTCTTAAAGTATTAAACATACAGTTGTGAATTTTATGTTGCATTGTAGCTTAGCTCAAAAACTGTCGATCTAGTATAAAAAATAAAAAAGTTCTCGGGGTTGTTTTTGTAGTAATTAACCATTATTGGTTGAATTGCATAATTTTTTGTTTTTTTTTTCGACTTTCACATTTTTTTTCAAAAGTTATGGAATTGTGAACACATTGCTTTGTAATGCAGACGGTAGACAATATTATTGCCTTCCGAATAAGCCTATTTTTATCTCAGTATGACTAAAACTTTGAGATATATGATTTTTTTTGTACTCGCATAGAGCATATTTCAACAAAAAAAACAAAATGGCTGCCACATAGCGGGGAAGTGTATTGGACCCAAGCCTATAGTGTAATAGTACTTTAAAATAGCTTATATTTAAGTATTTAGAATATCGCTAGTCCATGTCCGGACACACTGTATATATAGAGTATTGCTCTATACGGCGTTTTTTTCTGACGGAGGTGGTAAGGATGAGAAAATTACAGAAAGAGACCGTTTTGGATAGTTACCCATCGTGGCGTAAACTTCACAGATCCTACATTAAACGATACCACTTTCAGAATCAGAAAAACAAAATACTTTTCTTTTTAGCGTGATTGGGCAACATGGGCCCCTTATGGAGGATACTGGATACTACTCGTAATGTGGAGACCACAGGACGAGTAGGACACCATTTCATCATCAGCCTATATTGTTCTCACTACAGGGATTCAGGCCTCCTCTTTAGGAGAGGGATGGGCTATAATCCGCCACGCGGGTCCAGTTCGCATTGGTAGATGTCACATATCTTCGAATTTTTGTTTCTAAGATATGCCGGTTTCCTCACGGTGTTTTCCTATACCGTTTTGAGAGCAGTGGTGATGAAATAAATTACACAAAGTAATGCGCCTGCCTGGGTTCGAACCCACGACCAACTGTTCGTAAGTCGGGGCCGCCACCGCTGGGCCACCACTGTTGTTCTATTGTTTGTCAACGTCAAAAATCATTTTCAACGAAACTGATTGTTTTAGTCACGATGTTAAATGTCACGGTTTAAATCTATAACAGTAGCAGTTTTTTTCCAAGTTCTGATGTTTTCCCAGAGAGGTTCGACCTTTTTTTTTTTTTTTTTGGTGGGTGTAAAATCATCGAATAACCCCTCCCGCTCTTGGGCAGAGCGAAAGGGAGTGTCAGACTTCTACTGACTAAAAACCACCCATGTTCCTTTTTCGCCCTCTATGTCGAGGCCGCGATAACCGTTGGACTACCCGCGGCCCCGACAGGCGTCGGCCCTTTCGGGCCCCTCCCATGTTGCTGACATCTCTTTGAGGCGCGCGTGGAACACGAACGCGCCGTCGACACGGGAGAGGTTCGACCTTGAACAAAGATCTACCATGTGAGAATAGAGATAAAAATGAGTGCGTAATCGTGAACTCCTAAATGATGTCGTAGCAACAGTTGTATAATTAAACAAAATAACGTTATCTTAATCTTTTTATCAGCAGAGACAATACTGCGAACAATATACAGACATTACATTTACTATTAATATATAGTGATTATTGATTACCTCACTGGTCTAGTGGCCGCAAACGCAACTGCGGTGTAGGAAGTCCTGGGTTCAATTCCAAAGTCATCATCATCTGCCAAGCCTTTTCCCAACTATGTTGGGGTCGGCTTCCAGTCTAACCGTATGCAGGTGAATACCAGTATTTTACTTGGAGCGACAGCCTATCTGACCTCCACAACCCAGTTAAAAGTGGGTAATACGATAGCCATTGGTAAGACTGGTTGTCAGACTTTCAGGTCACTGACTACCTGTAACAACTGCCAAAGATCTATATATGGCAGCCGGGACCAACAGCTTAACGTGCTTACCGAGGCACAGAGGCACTCGGTATGTAATGGGTGGTCACCCATCCACAGACCTAAAGGTCGACCCGATCAGTGGTAGTTATTATAAGGCGACGAGCAAGTCGGGCAAAGTGTTATTGGGATTTTCCATTAGTACCTAATTTCTCAGTAGTAGCGACGGAGTCTGGATTAGTGCCCGGCTGATGGTAAAAGGCTCGCACCCTATCACATGGGACTTAAACATAACTAATAAAATATAGATGTACTAATGAGTACACCTCTGCCTAACCTTGCAGGGATTACAATCGTGACCTTATGAAATAAAAAATTGAATGAATATAAAAAATGTATTGCTAGTATCTGTGAAAGAAATCAAAAAGAAAGCTCTAGGTATTTCTAATATCTTTTATCAGGTGATATTTTCAAATAAGTCTGCCTTTGTGGTATGCCTACTAATTCAGTATTAAAAGCGGGTCCCTATAATATCTAGATTTTAAGCAGCTCACGGCTTTATTCTTTAAATTCATTTACATATTCAATGAGTTTTTTTCGACTAATAAAGAATGAAAGTATTTCCACCTATATTTAGATACATTTATCTGAGTCTAGCTTAAAATTTACTTGAGTTTATTGGCTTTGCTTAATCGATTAGGGAAACCTTTGAAATGAGGTATTACAGAATAACCGTTCGTGAATCTACTCGTAATATGCTATCGGATGATGAATAAAATAGACGGCACGGTTGGCGCAGGGGCTAAGCTATTGGGCTGCAGCGCTGCGTGTCGCAGGTTCGATCCTCGCACGGAACAAATATTTGTTCGACCTACAGATAGTTGTTTCAGGTCTGGGTGTTTGTGTATGTGAGTTTAGATGTTTGTTAACGCAGCCACAATACAAGAAAAAAAACAAATTTCAAATTGGCAACATTACAAAAAAAAATGGTATAGTAGCCCGCTGTTAGGTTTACGTTAAAATTATTAAAAAAGGCCACAGACGCAATGATTATTAATAGTCACTTTGTCACCATTTTACAAATTGCAACGTACCTAATTCATAATTATCATCTTGTTAATGAAAGGGCCATTTTAAACTCCCTGAGTATTAGGTACTCCTATGACTTTCTCGAAGAACCTGACGAATAACAATAATATTATTATATTAAGTGGAATGAAAGAGTTGGCACCCCTACACAATCTGTAGTATTATTAATTGTTGACGACAGGTATGTCACGGTCGCATTGATGTTGTATCAGGGTGTTCAATATTTGCCTATAGCTTGACATGTCAAGACTCTGAAAGTCCTATCAACATTAGGGTAAGATAACTAAAAAAATTAAATTAGTCCGTCAGATAGATTTCCCAAAAATATTGGACACGTATTTTTTCTTTTTTCACGTAAGCAGACACTGAAGACGATACAGTGCTTTGAAAATTCGTGTGACGTCATATTCTAAGACTATTATATAGTAAGTATGTCATTTTTAGCGGTCAGTGTAACGTCCGGCCACCGTAGACGCGGGCCTGTGGACGGTGAGTAATGGGCTAGCTCGCAGTCCGTCCGTAATATGACGACGACAGGCCGTGTCAAACGGCGCGTTCGTGATCCACGCAATGGGCTCGTCAGGGGCCACGTCGGAGCTGCGGGATGTTGTAAAAGATACCACGTCCTCCACATATAGGGCTAAAAAGGATCATAGGTGGTTTTTAGTCAGTAGAAGTCTGACACTCCCTTTCGCTCTGCCCAAGAGCGGGAGGGGTTATTTGATGATTATCCAACCGCCAAACCAAATAAAAAAAAAAGAAGGCTACCTAGTGATGTACAAAACTTCAATAGAATACGAGACCAACTTACGCTGGTTTATTGGCCACTGATCTCTGGCCTAACATACAACAAGCACTGTTAATTTGAAAATCAGTTCACATAATATTTCACACGACTGTAACCTATCACATTTTATTTACTGCATAACCGGTCATAATTTTGATTCAACACTATATCTCTTTGAAATTGAATATTCACATAGAACCACGTCATTTACCCGTAAATATCTATTGAAATTTCTCCGATATTACCGGCATATTTGTGGCTAGCGGACGTCACGCGGTTTCACCCGCGTAGTTCCCGTTCCCGTGGGAATACAGGGACAAAAAGTAGCCTAGTCCAGTAGTTTCGGAGCCTATTCGTTACAAACAAACAAACAAATTTTCCCTCTTTGTAATGTTAGTGTAGATTGACGAAGTATCTACATCAGATTATTGTTTTCGAAATGTATCTGCAGTTTATCTATTTAATACGTGTAAAATTGACTGGGGAGCTCGTGGTTTAATAATAACTGTCGATACGATAGGGTCATTCTTTAGGTTAAGCCGTTAATATACTGAGTTTCCTCCGCACAAAAGAAAGCACGTTAAACCGTTCGTCTTGGCTAACATTCCTATACAGGGTGTAAATTAACCCTTCACACATACGTCAACCAAGCATTCTGTACATCAAACTAAGCCCCTACTACCCCTACGCAAAAAAATTTGCTGTAAAACTTTTTTTTTTGGAGTCAAAAATCACATTTTACGGTAAAACTTAATGTAGCACTCTTAAAACATTGATGTATTGGATGCTTTGAATAGTAAACGGGCCGCGGAGGTAATTTAAGTAAAGTTATAACCTGTAAAACTGGTATTTACAAAAACAGCTGTGCAAAATTTTGAACTTTGACCCCCAATATCTCCGTAACTAGGGGGTTCCCAGGTATGGTTTAGAACCAAAAAATGATCGCAGTGGCGGAGAGAACAAATGCCTTTCGTTTGCGTTAAAGGTACTTTTACACCCTTAATAGATCTTTGGCAGTCGTTACAGTTAGTCAAAGGTCTGAAAGTCTGTCAACCAGTCAAACCAAGGGGTATCGTATTATTCAGTACTAACTGAGTTGTGTAGGTCAGATGAGATAGGCTGTCCCTTCATGTAAAACACTGGTATACAGCTGTGTTCGGTTAGCAAGCCGACCCAAACATGGTTGGAAAAAAAAAATAGTTAAGAAAGTAAAAAACCAGACTGAATAAACTGAAAAGCAAAAAACAAGCACATTTTAAATTAAACAAAACTTGGAAGCAGGCGGGGTTAATTTGAATATTAAATTATGAAATGAAGATAGAATGGACCCCGCCGGCTTCGGTAGTCGGGTTTTTTAGTTTTTAACTCCAACTTTTTTATTTCCAACTTTTTAGTTATTTTGTGTTTGTTATTTCGTTGATCGCGTAAAATTCTTCGCAGATGATTTAACTTTTGTGTTTGTTTATAGGTTTTGAGTCATATATTTTTTGTGATCTTCTTTTAAAACCCTTCATTTTGATACCCTACTCGATGGTAGAAGCTAAAATCCGCCAATTTTAATGTAGCCAGTGACACTCACGCCGTCAAGACGAATCTAACGACGTATATTTTATTCAAATCCCTTCATCCGTTTAAGAGTTTTAAGGGAACAAAGAAAAGGACATACATACATACACGCCAAACACATAACCCTCCTTTTGGGCTTCGTCGCAGTCGGGTAAAAAGTGTAGGCAAATGATGACTAGATAATATTTTCAATATGTATCTCTATCATCCACGGACCCACCTAGGCAATCGTTTATCTAGATCGACCCTAGTCGCTGTAGTATTAAGCGAGCTCCTTTATATCGTAGACATATCTAATATCATAAGTTAACCCCCCTTTTCACCCGCCACTCCAAACTTGAAAGTACTCTAAACTCTTAAGAAGATACTCTAAAGATCTAACCTCTGGATGAACCAAACTTTGTCTAGAAAATTCAAAAATGCACCTAGCGCCTCGTTTAAAAGTAAACTACGTATGCAGTGTTGCCAAACTCCACAACATTCACTTACGAACGGCACCGAGTAAATTTGAAATGTTGCCCTCTTTAAAAATTGCATTTGCATGCGAAGTTCGCTAGAGGAATATTCTGCCCCTATATGAATGAAGTTGATCCGATATACAGAGTGTTGACTTTGTAGGGACTTCTGTTCGTTTTAGTATTTCCAACTGCACCAACAACAACTTTCTCATTTTGTACAACTTTAACCCACGTTCTCTTTATTTAAACAACCTGAAAGGCTGTTATGACAACTGGAAGCCTAAAATTGCGCTACGCAGAATCATTATAGGATAAAAATCACAGACGCAGTAACTACTATGAATTGTCACTTTTTGATCATTTTACGTATTTTAACGCAATTCATAAGATTATTATCCTATCCATTACTTTAGAGTATCAAGTAATGGATAGGATAATAATTTCATGAATTACAGGAACAGGGGTCCAAAGTATAGACCCCTGTTCTTATATTTTAATTCCCGCTGACGATTTTTCGGTCACGGCGGCTAATCTTACCCATGATTAGCAATCAGCGCGGGAGATATTCTAGGCGCTTTGCACATGGAGCAACTATTGCAGCTGCCAACTGGCAACTAGTTGCTTACATATATTTCAATTCCGGTTCCGGAGTTCCGGTGATCGTCAATTCGTCAACAGTTTTCAGTTGCTGTAATCGATGACTAAGTTAGTTCCTAATTGCCGCAACTAGTAACTGCTATATATTATAAGTACCGGTTTTTAAAGTTGCTAGTTTGTTTTTTTTTATTTCCATCGTCACACTGAACGCTGATTATTTTTAATGGATGGCGGGTTTTTGAATTAATTTTTAACAGGTCGAGCCTTAGTTTAGTCAATGTTCATTATCTTCTTTAATTTCTCCTTAATTCTATTTTAAAAGTCATAAAGTACTTAGCTATGTAAGTACTTTATGGACCTATTTGTCATTTATAGATCTTTGACAATCGTGATGGGTTACCTAACAGTTTAACAACCAGTCTTACCGAGGGATAAGATTAGTTGTCGAACTTTTAGATCTTTTCTTAATCTGTATCTGCGTTACGGAGATCAACAAGGCAGTCGCTCTTTATTTTTTTTTTGGCGGGTGGAAAATCATCAAATAATTCCCGCTCTTGGGCAGAGTGACAGGGAGTGTCAGACTTCTACTGACTAAAAACCACCCATGTTCCTTTTTAACCCTATATGTCGAGGCCGCGGTAATTTGTGAACAACCCGCAGACCCGACGAGGACGCAGTCGCTCAGTAAAAAATAGTTGTAGTCAGCGTCCGGTAGGACTGAAAGTCAACCCAACATAGTTTAGACGATGACTTAAAAATGTGTGAGTAGTTTATAAGTAAAAATCAATAACATTTCCTCTCAGCCTGTAAGGTACAGGCGTTACTCAATTCAACTATGTCACAGCAGAGATCGTAAACATTTTCAAGTGCCACCGCGAGGGTTCCGCACAAACGAGGTTTCTATTCAATTTGCCGAGACCACTTACACAAACTTTTTCCACAACTCCGCATTACACGGTGGAAGTGAACGAAAACTAAATATATACAGCTTTCATGTAGTTGGGAGTCAACAAATTGTAATGGCTGTTTTAGTAGGTAGTAAATGGAAATGAGTAGAATCCGGAGCGATGCGAATCGATAATGTTTGCGTCGATAAAGCCTTGGTGCTGAATTGGTTCCATGACGAACTTGAGTATAAAGCCTATAGTAAAATACTCAGAATGCGTCGTCTCACTTTGGCTCGTTTGGATGAATCTGCGCAGTGCAACGTAAAAATTAAACAATAAAACGTAATTGTAATTACAATATCGTACCGCGAAGCAATGGGCAGCATTTTGCTGAAACTACAGGGTTATTTCTTTCTTTTATCATGATTGCATTGCATCATTAGATTTCGAGACACGAGTTGACAAAATGTTAAAATGCCTCACCGCATCTCTCCGCTTTGGTGGATACCGGGCCTAAATGAGCCTGATTTTCTGCGTTCCACGTCGCGCGTCGAAGACTTCCACGAACCGACCACGCAACGGTACACGTGTTAAGACATCGTATCGTATGATTTTGTTAACTTATATATGATCTGTATTTAGAAATCGTAATGCGAATTACATGTCCTAAAAACTCGCAATTGCATCGGAATAGCCACAAGAAGTGTCTGGAATAAATTTAGAACACTGCCACTGACGAAACTAAAAATAAAAGCTTATAATAAACTACGTCCTTATTAACTGTAGCAAAAGCATGAAATAAACATTTTTGGTATCTCTTTCGACGTTAACGATACTTATTTATTTTAAAACACGACTGTTTACAAAATGAACATTTACACAATTTATTTTTCAAGAGGATTAAGAATGAACTGGAATTCTGTTTTTAAAATATATCATGTTTAATGTTAAAAAACAAGGTACCAATGTTTACAAAATAAACCGTATTTTATTTTTCAAGAGGATTTTTAAAATAACAAGGGTCTCTGCTTTTATTCTGTATCCTTCTTGTTTTATGTTAAAAATAAAGTAAAAATATTCACTCGCTGAAAATAAAGGATTTGGTCGTTACGTTGGAAAATTTTTAATAAACAATAAAATGCAAAAAGGTTGACGACATCTGAAAGTCACTGAAAATTTTAAAAACCCCTAGTGGGTACTTAACTGGTGGAGTGTAAAAAACAAATATTGGATTTGAAACGAAGCTTTCCCATCGGGCGGCGGGTCCTGTCGGGGCTGCGGGTTGTTCACAAGTTACCGCGGCCTCGACATATAGGGCTAAGAACGAACATGAGTGATTTTTAGTCAGTAGAAGTCTGACACTCCCTTTCGCTCTGCCCAAGAGCGGGAGGGGTTATTGAAAGATTTTCCAACCGCAAAAAAAAACCAATCTATTCTTAGTTATCACGTAACCATAATGTGATTATTCCGAAATTAATTTAAATATTATTAAACAGCCGACGACCCCAAATAAGTTGAGAAAAGGCTAGGCAGATGATGATATTACCTAATATTAATAAAAGGTTGGTTTCCTCTACCTTTTTTTTTTGTATGGGACAAGCCCGCCACACTATTCCCAAACCTTCCTCTACATTTGAATAATATGAAATGCAATGATACTGAATCCCTTATTATACGTGTATGCGACAAGTTTAATATTTTACACTAGTGAAAATGACTACCTATCAGAGTGCATTTGTGGCTATCAAACTAATAGCTTGGCGGTCTGCGGTGAACACTTCTGCGTAGTCAGTGATTTTATTTGGTTTGGTGATCTGTTATTTGGTAACGTTTACACAGTACTGTTATTAAAGTTCGACGACACGGTTGGCGCAGTGGTTGAGCGATTGACTGCTGCGCAGCATGTCGCGGGTTCGATTCCCGCACGGAACAAATATTTGTACCACCTACAAGTATTTGTTCCGAGTCTGGGTGTTTTTCTATCTATAATATGTATGTATTTACAAAAAAAAAATGTATATAAGTAGTTTATCAGCCATCTCGTTACCATAACACAAGCATTAGGTTGCTTAGCTTGGGACTAGATGGCGTTGTGTGAAATGTCCAAGGATATTTATTTATTTATTATTTATTATTTAAAGAGTTGCATGTCTTCTAGAAGCTTCCATAACTTCTCTATTAAAAAACTGAGATGACAAATTAGAAAAAAAAGTATGGAAGAATAAGACATACCGCGCCGACCTCAAATGAATTAGGATAAAGGCAAGAGAATAAGTTATTAAAGAAAACCTGATGTGATCAGGACGACTGTCCCAGCATCAAGATATAAGATGATTCTTAGAGTTCCACACATATACAGGGTTATTTCTAAAACACCGTTAACCTTGCAAGACTGTATTTCTATCATCATAAACAACAACTTTTGTTCTATGACTTTTTACAAAACATAATACATTTACCAAAAACAAAAGTTCAAGATTTCGTTGTCCTATCTAATACATTTCAACTCTGTATTTTGCTGTACCTCCTACCTACGCCTGTGTCTACGATTACCCCGCCGCCCTTACCCCGCTCCCCTCGCTATTGTACTATCATTTTCTTTTGCTTCGCAGACTTAGTAACATTTAGAGCGTACAATTTAAATATTTTTATTTTTGTAAGTAAATCTGATGAACTAAAATATGATGAATTTTTAAAAGTCATAGAACAAAAGTTGTTGATTAAGATGTGAGCAACTTAGTCCTGAGAGGTTAACGGTGTTTTACAAATAACCCTGTATACAAATAAAATCCGACACCAGGTTAGGCACTGACCACACGATAAATGATGATTTTCGAACCATATTGTCATTCATTAACACTGAAAACTGGGCAACTGGGGCAAATCCCAGTTGTATACGTCCCTTTTTTTTTGGCGGGCGAAAGGGAGTGTCAGACTTCTACTGACTAAAAACCAC
This sequence comes from Diarsia rubi, assembly GCA_932274075.1. Classification (NCBI taxonomy): domain Eukaryota; kingdom Metazoa; phylum Arthropoda; class Insecta; order Lepidoptera; family Noctuidae; genus Diarsia; species Diarsia rubi. The sequence continues at coordinate 13,135,353 of OW026429.1, forward strand.
CCCTGTTCCTTCTTAGCCCTATAAGTCGAGGCCGCGGTATCTCTTACAACATCCCGCAGCCCCGCAGACGCGAACCAGAGAGCAGCAAGAGGGTTACTTCCTCCAACAAGAAAATTAAATCGTTTCTCTGGGACTTCGTCGAGCTTCATTGTCTCAGCGCTTTTCTTGTGGTCGCCACTGTTGATTCTGGTTTACAGGAGGTACAGTGGATTGGGAATAGTGTGGCGGGCTTGCCCCATTAAAAAAAAATACTGACAACGGGATGTTTACCATGTCTTCTGGTTTTTGTGTTTGCTTTATTTTCAAACCAATTCGCTAAATTAAATCCTCACTAATAATTAACTGCACACACAATACCTCATTCCACGTTTTACCTAGCACAAAGGATTAATTTAGCACCATAAAGCCACATTTTGTTTGCTATTCTTGAACGTAGAAAATAAACATAGGAACGCTTCCTGCAAGTCATTTGTAATGTAAATGTAGCTCATTGAGGTACAATTTGAACTGCCGTGCCGTGATGGCCGGCCTGATTTGAATATTAAATCCTGCAGAAATTTTCTTTGCCATAAACGTGTCGTTATTCAAGCAGGGCTGGTTGAAGGAATTTAAATTGCTTGTAGTTGAATGAGCAGAATCGTATTCGTAATGAAGTTTGCTGCAGGTTTTTCTTAACAGCTGATTGGAATTAACGCAATGGTAGTGTTTCATTAGCTACTAGCTAAAATTGCTTGAGACCTTTGATCGTGTGAAATTATTATAATAAAATATTTATTAGTTTCCCTTTTTCAATCTGATTTTGTTACTAATCTCAAGGGTTTTCATTTTATTTCACGGAAGTTCATTTTTTTTGTTATAATAAAAGTAGGTAGGTGTAGCTTAAGTTAGACCTTATAACATCAGCTATCGACCAGTAAAAGTCCTGTCAAAATCGGTTCAGAATTGACAGAAAGACAAACAATAAATAAAAAAAGAATGCTTTATAAAACACTGCAAAATCAAGTATCACTGATCCATACCTAAATATCATTCAGAAGTCAGATGTTTAAATACCTAAACCCCCTACAAGAATCACGCGCTAGATCATTTGGTTGCCTCCAGGTCGGCAGCTTACGCTCGAGACAGCTTTATGTGACTTATCGTCCAGCACGACATGAACTAGCTACCCACCAAATTGCCATGTAAACATGTCCAGCCGATTCAACAACAACATCAACAAGAGAAACAAACCTATGTACCTGACATGTGTAATCCATTTACAAATCCGTGGATTATTAGCATGTCCCATATACCCGTGTTTATTTGCTTTCATGCACTAATACCACAGAGTAGATAAATACAGACAGAAGGACGGCCGTTTACGGAACGCGTAATTGCACGCACACAGACACACTACACATACAGCGAGTGCAAGCGCACATGCAAATGGCATTTGTTAAGAATCTATACGCACACATTGACACGCTTCAAGTCAATTTTTCGTAAGGATTGCATTTATGTCGTCAATAATATTGTAGTAGTCTTACTTTATAATTCAAGTACTGATTATTTTATTTTCTTGTATCATATATAATATTAATGCTATCTTGACTTTCGAGCGTTTTTCCCACGGGTGACCACTGAAAACCAGCTCAGTGCTGTGGATCCCCATAACACAGCACCATGCTGAGTGGTAACCTGTTTATCGCAGTCACGACGTATAAGCTGTTAACCATTTTTTTACTATCCATGATTATTTTGTTTGATAAGCGTTGTTTTGTTTTTTTTTCTCTTTGTGTCTCCTTGTATGTTTTTGTTTCTGTGACAAATATATATTTTTTTTCTTTCTTTCGTTTCTTCGCAAAAATGCAAGCACACTTGCGCCATAACGGTCATTTATTTAGTTTGAGATCGTCCTACAGGCAGCAGCACCAATATGTAAACACTTACCATCGTTTAGAAGCAATTTTCGCTGACTGTATTGATTTAATTTTCATGTTACGTAACGAGACTAATATTTTGGAACCCATATTATCATAAGGTAAATCATATCTCAAAGTAACAATCATTATTTCATGAGATATTCACGTTTGAACTTTGCCAAGTGTATATTTATTATTGCTCATGACATGAATAAATGATAGCGTGACGACTGACAGGGCAGAATAGAAGAAAAAAAAACGTGTTGCACCGACCCCAAATAACATGGGATAAGGCAGGAAGATGATAAATTAATGACTGTACGAACGCGTCTTTGTGTTATTGCAAATGTTCGCTCATTGAATAGATTGGAACTTCTGTCTTCATATTTCCTATTTTGTTATGCTAATACTCTGGCCGTTGGCGGACCGCCATGCTTCCATTCACCTCCCACAGAAATAATATTGCTCTAAATAATCGAACGCGTGTAACACTTCTGTGCGTGATTGTATTGAATGAATCATTGAATCAAAATATAAACATGTTAACACTGATTTCGATTGGTATTTAAAGTTAAATGAAAATAGTGTTTTGCGGGTTTTCTACAAAGGAATTAGTTTTTTTATAATGTGCCCGGTTGATGGCAATAGGCTTATTATAAAAAGGGGAGCACAAAGGTACTGCTTATTTTATAAGAAATTTCTTCCAGTAGACCTGCGAGAGGAAAGTTTGCTAGACAAGTAGACACAGTGTGTTGCAAAGACAAACAGGAAAATTTTAATTAGAATTAGTTACAAAAGCATAATTATACATAAAAAAATAAAGAAATGTTCAAATGAAGAAACGTTGTTAGTTTGATTGATGGTTTATTTTTTAAAGTTTTTTTTTACTGAAGGTTCATCAGGTGTTCCGTCATGTACAAAGTGGCTCTCTTTACGTGTTCAGTATAAAATAACAAATAAAGTAAGAAAATGTATTGTACAATATTATTCTCAATATTACAAACCGAACTGTTGCCACTAAAGAGTATATTAGTATTAGTATTTCGGTGCTATATTTCAACCTAACTACTGCAACTGAAAAGTTGCACTAGTTCGGTCAACCGGACTGGCTACCGGATTACTGCCACTAGACCCTAGGTATATTATAAACTTATTCCGGTCGATAAAACACACGCCCGGAAAATTTAATCATTTTATTAGACCATCAAATTATTTTTACTTGCCTACCTAATAAATTATAACACAACATCCAAATCGATTTACTTTCCTCGTTTTTCCTATAATTACATTTACTACGCGTCCGTATAATGTTGTAATGTAAAATGGATGGTGTCGCCCATGTGTGGGTCGTGCTAACTGCAAGGTCGCTATAAAATGTATGTAAGATGACTATTTCAGACTGCCATAGCTGTTTTATGCTTCCTAGTTGAGTCGTAGTGGGTTAGAGAAGTAGGATTATGATAAAATATATATTCGGTTTCGTTAAGAGTATTTTTACACTCATTATAGTAGTATAATGAGTGTAAAAATACTCTTAACGAAACCGAAACGCATTTTGATTGGCCTTCATAGCTTTTTTTGTTGTTGATCATACCTGAAAACCTTCTCGTTATGGATATATTTGAAGGTAGGATTTCTATCTTGTTCACTCATTTTTGAACACTAGTTTGTTTGTACCTATTTGAAGTAAATAATTATGACCCGAAATGCACCCATCAGTAGGTACATTTCGCACAACTATTATCTGTATTTCATTACGTTGCGCACTACAGTAAAACGTTTTTTTTCATAGCCTTTACTGTCCCACTGCTGGGCAAAGACCTCCCCCAATTCCTTCCAAGTGCTCTTATCCTGAGCCACCTCGAACCAGCCCTTGTGGTGCGTGTCCAGATCTTCTCGTCACCTCTCTCTCGGCCGGCCTCGGCGGCGCCATCCGTCTTTCGGTAAACATCGTGTTGACGCTTTTGCCCATGCGGCTGACGTGGCGTAGCAGCCTTCTTGCCAACGTCCACTATGCCCGTTTTGGAGCGCAGCGTGGTGTTTCGAATTCAATCTTGTCTTTTGTCACCCAAAATGTTACGTTCCATTGTCCTTTGTCATACCCCAAGACGGTACTTCTTAGTCTCGGTGAAAGACCATGTCTGAGCACGTGATTATTCACATAAAAAAAGTATACATTATTTTATCAAGATAATTCGTTTCCCAGCAATATTTTTTGGGTTACCTAGTTTGATGTACAGAATGCCTCATTGACAGATTCATGAAGGGTCCATACACACCTTGTATACATAGTCCCACTAGTATGTTAGCCTATATAAATTTGTTGAATTTGGATAAGAAACTGGAGAGTTTTTCATGCATGACCTTTTCAAATATCTTTGACAATATTGGCATGAGTGTTATGGGGCGGTAATTATTTACATCAATTCTATCACCTTTCTTGTGGATTGGTTTAACAATAGAGAATTTTAACCGTGCAGGAAATATACCTTGCATAAATGATAAGTTAATAACATGTCCAATATGTTTAGATAAAAACGCAGAGCATAGTTTGAGAATTTTTGTGTTAATGTCGTCGTAGCCTGTGGAGTTGGTTGATTTTAAAGAGCTAATTATTTTACGTACATCGGTGTCATTTGTTGGGGTCAAATACATTGTGTTTGGATTATATGTCATGGGTGGTGTAAAGTCAATAGATGGGTCAACTGTGTTATTCGATATGTCAATAAAGAAATGATTAAAAATGTCAGCTATCTTTTCAGGGTCAGTGTGAATTTGATTGTCTAATTGAATTTTATTTATGTCATAAGAAGTTTGTTTTTCGCTGGTATTGCTTTTTATTACTTTCCAGGCAGCCTTACATTTGTTGCTGGATTGAGACAAATATCGTGTGTTTTAGCCTTTTTGTGCTTGAAACATGCATCTTTTTAGAATGGCGGTATATTTCTTGTAGGTTTTTTTATGATGATACTTATTTGCTGTTGATAGACGATATTTAAGGTATAGACGCTGTTTGTTTATACAACATTTTTTAATGCCTTTTGTCATCCAATTATGTTTTAAGGTTATGTTATAAAATTATGTTTTAAGTTTTAAACTTACATACTTACACAAATACCCAGACCCGGAACAACTATCTGTAGGTCATACAAATATTTGTTCCGTGCGGGAATCGAACCCGCGACACGCAACGCAGTAGTCCATTGCTTGAGCCACTGCGCCAACCGTGCCGTCATTTAAAATTCGAAGATATGTGACATCTACCAATCCGCACTGGGCCCGCGTGGTGGATTATTATAGCCCATCCCTCTCCTAGAGAGGAAACCTGAGTCCCTACAGTGGGACCGATGTAAGGCTGATGATGATGATGATATGTACCTATAGTGATTCTCACTTTAATAATATATTCTAAGGTAATCTTAACTAATATTCTAGAGAGAAAAGATTCGATTTTTTGTTTGTTACGATTCAACTCAAAAATTACTCTGACGACTTTGAAAATTCTTTCCACATTAGAAAACTATTTGAAAAAATATTTTTATGTTGGATAGTCGATCTATCGAGGAGAGTTGTAAGCTATATATTATTGTGACAGTCAGCTAGTGTAATATATGTGATGGATAAAGAGGGAGAGGAACACCAAAGAAAAGATGGCTGGATTGTGTGAGGATCTATGTGAAGGACAAAGGAGTAAATGATAGCGTGACGATTGCCAGACAACAATGAAAGAAAAAAACTGGCCAAGTGCAAGTCGGACTTTTACAAGTAAGTTGGTGTACGCACCATCGTAGTAGGGAAACCCCTTTAATTTGTATTATTTCTTGTCAAAGCAGCAACAGAAAAACAAATTTTGTGGTATGTTTGTTTTTCATAGAGTTATATTTGCGGTTTTTTAAATGTGCTTTAACTCAAGAACTAATTACCTACTACGCAGGTGGTGCCGCTGCAGCTGCAGAGAACCTCAAGGGTCGTAAATATACCTTTGTGGTTACAATATTTTCGAGCCGTTTGGGGTTGAAACTGGGGCCGTGGGGTCCGAGTGCTCATAGCCCGTTTAAGGAAATTTCTAAACGCTTAGTTGACGCTTCTCGGGACCCAAGGGCTGGCTTTTATCTTGGCCAGAGGCTAAGCGTTGCCATACAACGTGGCAATGTCGCCAGTCTTTTGGGCACATTACCGGCTGACAGCGGACAGAGGTGCAGTATTTCGATGCCCTTTTATAGTTTCTTGTTAGTTTATTTTATAGTTTTAAATAATGTAAGTACATAGTTACTTTACTCCTATAATAATTCATCAAAAATTTTACATTTAGTTGTATGACTAATCGAAGTGAAGAAGGTTGTCTATCGTCTTTAATTTTAAAATGATCTCCAGTAATGGCACCTTCCTCACTGACTTATATTTGTACCAACAGTAGCATATCGCTTACGTTTTTTGTGACTGTATTTCCCCAATTGATGCTGATAACTTGCGCACAATGATAAGAGACGTCACACGCGCATTTTATTCATATCTCTCTATTTTTAGTGAAAATAAAAACATAAAACTGATTCTTATTGTTTTACACACAAGAATAGGGATGTTGGGTCTGTTAGATTATGAAATTAATAAAAATGGACGAAGACAAATCGCGCCAAAGATCATGTACTGCGCTGTGACGTCACAAGAGTTTTCGAGGCACCGTATCGTCTCCATATTTTGTTTACATGAATAAAAAAATCCTAATAATCCTATATTTTATGGAAATCTGTATGACGGACTAATTTGATTTTTTGTGTCAACAGCCCTATTCCAAGAAAGTCTTTTAAAGTGTGTTGAGTAAATCAAAAATCCTTTTCTCTTCTCGTCACTTCTTTCAACCATCACATTAACATTCCAGTAGACGCTAAAACGGTTCCTTTTTTTTATTGGCGGGTGTAAAATCATCGAATAACCCCTTCCGCTCTTGGGCAGAGCGAAAGGGAGTGTCAGACTTCTACTGACTAAAAACCACCCATGTTCCTTCTTCGCCCTCTATGTCAAGGCCGCGATAACCTGTGGACAACCCGCGGCCCCGACAAGCGTCGGCCCTTTCGGGCCCCTCCCATGTTGATGACATCTCTTTGAGGCGCGCGTGGAACACGGCCTATTTTCGTCGTAAGACGGACGGACGCGCGGACGGCGAGTTAGCCCATCACTCACCGTCCACAGGCCCGCGTCTACGGTGGCCGGAGGTCATCGCGAGACCCCCGACGCCCGGAGCGCCTCCCGCGGCGGCTGGGACGAGAGGTTCTCTCCCTCTTGCGTTCCGCCGCCTCCTTCGCTAGCATCACTGCTTCGCAGAAGGACGCTAAAACGGTTCCTTACGACGTATTCAGAACATCATTTCCAACTTATAAATAACTGCCCTCGGGTCAATCCTTGCTTAGGTTGATTTGTTGATGGGCGATCACTCATTATATACCGAGTAAGCACGTAAAGCTGTTGGTCCCGACTGCCTAGATCTTTGGTAGTTGTTTGAGGTAGTCAGTCACCTTTTTTTTTTTTTTTTTTTTTGGTGTGTGTAAAATCATCGAATAACCCCTGAGCTCTTGGGCAGAGCGAAAGGGAGTGTCAGACTTCTACTGACTAAAAACCACCCATGTTCCTTCTTCGTCTTAAGTCTAAAAACCTATAGAAAAAAAGTGAAGTAGAAAATGTACGTCAGTTATTATAAAAAAGTGCTTCTTCTATATCTGCAAAACCTTTACGGTCTAAATGTTTAGAAAACCTGTTTTTTTTTAATTGCCGGTGAATTTATAAAAAAATAGCGGACGTCATGCGGTTTCACCCTCGTAGATCTCGTTCCCGAGGGAATACGGGGATAAAAAGTAGCTTGTCTTCCGGGATAGTGTAACTTCCCAACGGTGAAAGAATTTTTTAAATCGTTGTAGTAGTTTTTAATTTTATGCGATACATACTCTTACTAAAATACAAATCTTTCAAATACCCTTGTAAAATGTACCAGACATTGATTGATACCGTACTAATTCAATGGTAGAATCCTTTGTCATTATTAAATGCAATAAAAAGAAACCAATCAAGCGAAAACCAATCATTCACCATTATTATTGTCGTAATTACAGTTATTACCAAGGCAATCCAAATAATAAGAATTAATTGATACAATCCTTATCTACAACGAAGCAAAGATTGTTTCCATATTTTATCTAACTTTAGTTTTCAACTCAGAACAGTAAGTAGATTAAATTTTCCTAAGATAAAATATTTGACCTTTGGCTTCTTTCTATTCATAGGAATAGAAGTAAATAATATTATTTATAAATGAAAAAGTCGTTAAATATTTATAAAATGGAAATCTTGGAGAGATCAAAATATCTGACTAAAAATGTCAAACAAAATGAAAATTATGTGCAATGTTTTACAGGTTTTATTATCGCAATCCATGAAAACGTTCATAATTATTATCGTTTCAAAAATTTCGAGCGTACGATTTAGTAGACGTTAATACTTCTTATGAGGGTCATATTGGATATTATATTTACAGAGCAAATAAGTGTATACTACTCTCCTAAAGTCATATAATGACATGTGATACCTGCAATAAAATCCGAAAATACACTGGTTGATTCACCTATTTTGACCAAAATCTAATCTTACAGTTACATAATTAATAGCAAACACCAATTTCACCAAGAGCATACAATTTTTTAAAAAATTGAAGAAAAATAACAACTTAGACATTTTTAAACACAACTAATGGCAAGGCTTCCATTAGTCATCACGGGAAATCGATCCCTCTCGCGCTCAGCACTCGCGCTTGCAACTGCTGACCAACGAGCCAATTTAAAACGAAATAAGTAAAATAAACTTGAAGAATTATTATAATAAAACTAGATGATACCCGCGGCTTCGCCAGCATGGCCCATGCCATGCACGGCCCGAAAATTATATACTAAAACCTTCCTCGAGAACCACTCTATCCAAAACAGCATGAAAATCGGTGCAGTAGTTTTTGAGTTTATCGCGAACAGACAGACAGATAGACGCGGCGGCGCGCGGCGGAGGACTTCGTTTTATAATATGTAGTGAATAGTGATGTGAAATCATGGAAACGAAATAAAAAACGTAAAGTAACTCATGACGTTGGCCGATAAACCTTTTTCTCGCCAACAATCATTGACAACAATTGCACCTACAGAGACATCGTATCCCCTTATCAATTGTTTACGTCAGATCGCATGATAACGCTGCTAAGAACACCACGAAGATACTTTTTGTTAGTTTTTGTGCTGAAGCGAAACAATCGTGGCGGCTTTTTGCTTTACCGTGAGAAATGATATCTTGAAGGTGGTTTGTGAGGCCATCATGTACAAACATATTAATAAGAAGGTTCGCAAGGGTGAGTGGCTCTTATATTTTTTACTAGTTTATGTCCCCAACTTTGACTCCGACGAGTTGGGTTATTATACAACAGGATTGTGGACGGTGATTAAAATAATCCTATGTGTTAATCCAGGTTAAAAAAACTATTTGTGTGCTGATTTTTATTAAGATCTGTACAGTAGTTTTTGCTAGGAAGGTAACTTATAAACATCTTCACTTGTCGCATTTATAAGTACATAGTAAGTTAAGAAGTAGTTGTTACTGTCTTGTTCCTGAGAGCACCCCCCGTTTTTTCCACTTGTTTTAAAATTATGGTCCTTCACGCCATAATTATAGAATTCATAATGATTACTTACCTATTTTGAATTAATGCTGTTTGGCTGTTTAGGGATTATCTTTTTGTTCTCGCGACATCGGTAAGTACAATTTACGTCGCGGTAGGTACACTATGAGGACGAAAAGAATGTTTTAGTCATTCACTTGTTTGTCACTTATGATTATTTTGTTTTTTACTTTCCTATCTGTCTGGAACTATTGTTTTTAACGCGATATTGAAAGGCAAGCGCGATAGTACAAAAAAAACAACAGTGACGTTTCTGATTTTCCGCGCGTCTTCACTCCAAAAACTAAGGAACAAACACATTTAGCGTTAGTTCGTTTTAACCATTTCTAGCGCAAGAAAGTTTCATGTTCTAAATATACCGTTCCGTGGCACATTTCTAACAAAGTTCACAGCAAACTTACTCATTTTAATTACCCTAATATATTCCACATTTATACGACATACATAGACACACTATTTCACAGATTTATACCCCCAAGTGGAGTGAACAGGCTCGTAAATCCCTTTAACAGTTGGCCTACAAACGAGGTAGTAAAAATATTCATTAAATGCGGTTTTACACAAGAGGTGATAAGAAGGCGGGTCGTGGTTTATGATGGCCCATAGTGTTGACCTGTGTTATGCAGCTTGTGGTTTTGGTTAGAAAGTAGTTGAAACAAGAGAAGGCTCCTGCTTTTTTGTTGTGTCGCTGGCCCGAGACAATACTATTTAATTGCCCTCAAAACTGCGTAAGTTCCACAGTTTCGTCGGTGGCAATGAAGAGGTTATCTAGCTGCATGTTTTGATGCGAAGGCAGGAGGTAGAACATAGCTTGCATTAACACACCTGAACCTGCTACTGATGAAAAGTGATCAGATAACATTTTTCTTCTGCGGGATAACTGGAGCTGATCTTTCGTATCGTTATCTCAATTAGGCCTTTGTTCCAGCAGTGGGAATATTAAAAGCTGACAATTCAAGGTGCATTATGAGCCTATTTCGAATTTATTGACTTTTGTGTCGGTAGCTTAATTTTGACCTTGGGCCTACCATTGTGAACTGCAGTCAATGTCATTTGGAAAAGCCTGCAGTGTAGCCTCTGGGAACAATATAATGCAATTAAACATGAATTGTCTTCTTGCTGCAGTTGTCACTAACTCACAGTGATAAATAATTAACTATCTGTGGTATTAGAGTTTAATTACCTGCCTGATAACGTAACGAGATAGATAGGACACGTAGGTCTCACTTTTATGACATCTTCATAAGACGAGACGGAATTGTCTAGAGTAACCATAGCATTAATTAAAATGCAGAGGTGCGAATACCCTTTATACTTTGAAGGAACCTTGTAGGAGATGATAGGACGAGCTGGATAGATTTAACACCCAGTGGTTCACATTGGCCCTGGATCGAAAGATTTGGAGATTATCGAGGTAGGTCTTTGCTAGTCATTGGGATGACACAAGCTAACAACACATGTAACAGTATGATTCTGCCAAATCACCCTCTGGTAGCGGGAAGCTCAAAACTATTTTATGGTTAGCAATTTTCTTATCAACCACGATTTATTCATGACAACATAACTTTATCTTAGCTATTTATTTATTTATATTTCCTCAAAATTCTGCTGGTATAAAACATGTCCCTTTCCACGCTAGGTATATTTAAAATGATTGAATCTTCCACATCATCATCTGGTTAGCCTTTGACCAACTACGTTGGGCTCAGCTTCTAGTCTTACCCCATCCTATCCATATACCAACCTAGACAAGCGCGGCTTAACGTGAAGATTGATCTGAGTGGCTGTTATTATTTAACTATGAGCTCCTCTTACATAAATTTAGTCTAATTAAAATTTCAATGCGTCATATCATTTGCTACGGAACATTTTAAAGTATCTACCGTTTCCTTTAGATTAAGCTTGAACTAAGAATAAACTCTTGTTCCAAGAACGCTCAAACTCGAAGAAACTTATGTATAAAATCGAATTACTTACGCCTCACTTTGAACCGAGTTTAAAGTATAAGCCGCTCCATACATTGTCTTTCCTGTGTTATTCTTTGCGGCTCCCGCGGTAAATCCCCGGGTATAGGGAATAGAACATTTAGATAGGGATGTCGAGTCTTAGAAAAGTTTAGTGTTGTAAATTAGAGCTGATATTTTGAAGGATCATCAGCGATGAACTATACTTAATTGCTGTGCTGCTTAAGTAATCACTACATAATGATTAATGAGACACTGTAAAACCTCTTCACTTCAAATATCTCGGACAAGACTGACACACAACTTTCTATATATTCTGGTTAAGAAAATTGGATAAAAAATATATAAATATATATTTTAAGGCAAAAGATTCTCCACATATATCACAATAATCCGACAATATGGTCAGCAAGAAACAAATTTCTCGTAAATTACTTTCAAGTCAAGAAGTACCACAATTCTTTCCTTATAGGAAAGGTCCTTCTCTGAACAACAATGAGACAAGTGACAACCCTGTAGGAACGTCTCAATCTGATATTGAAATATGGCTCCGACTTGAACATAAAATGCATTTAAATGCAATATAAACGGAAGCCTGTCGTCTCCATAGCATGGTGTAATCATATTGTATTTTATATTTATTGTATGGATATAAGAATTTACTGAAACATGACCATCTTTGCTATCTCCTTGGTCTTTCCGGGCGCTCCTCCGTTATTCTTTACTTACTAAGTTTGTTGCGGGATCCAAGACAGTTAAATTGTTTGTCTGGGACTTCTTTGAGCTTCATTGTCTCTGTGCTTTTCTGGTGGCCACCACTGTTGATTCTGGCTTTTAGGAGTTACAGTGGTTTGGGAATAGTGTAGCGGGCTGGTCCCAAAAGAAAAATGGTCGCACTAATCATGAAGACGTTTTGATTCTTATACCAAAGTGGTATTGAGATCAAGGTGCATAGTTAATAGACATAGGCTCGCCTCCTATCATATTGAAATCAATAATAACTGATGGAAAAATGAGATAGGTACACACGCAGCCCGCCACACTTTGAAAGAAAAGAAAGAAAGAAAGAAAAAATATTTATTTGTCGCAGAAACATACAGGAAAAAAAAACAATACACAAACAACGCTTAACACATTTATAAAAAATATACAACTCTTCTTCTTCTTACTCTTATTCTTTCGGAATGACGTATTGCACTCCTCTCTTTGTGTAGATTTTCCTTACAATCAAAGAGAGATTGAATTGGCGCAGTGGCTGAACGATTGGACTGCTGCGCTGGGTTCGATCGCTGCACGTAACAAATATTTGTATGGCCTACAGATAGGTTATTTCATCTTGGGTGTTTGGTTTGTTTTTATGAGTTTAAATGTTTGTAAACGCACCCACGACACAGGAGAAATTACTAGTGAGGAGTTTTTTCCGAAAAAAAAAGTTGATTTTTCGGGAGCACTTTTGAAATTAAAAAGATACATCCGTAAAATACCTTTTGCTTGGTTGCCCTCAAAGTTTCCGGCAGAGTCTTCGCCAACCGCCATCATTGCCTCGTTATACAAATTGGCTAACCTAGTTAGTATTTCCATTTCCAGACCTACAAATTACGAGCATTCTCTTGTTAGATTAATTAATTTGTAAAATTCATTCTCTGAAGTTCTGTGGAGTATTATCTGGGTCAATTTTTTATACTGCGCATCATCTTCTTCTTTCGATTCGACAACTCAAATTTTGTCCGACCAGTACCAGTTCTTTCGTTTGCCTCGTTTAAGTCCCCGAACGTGCAACAAGTTGGGCACGACGGACAAGAGAGAAGGTGAGGCATGTCCTGTGTTGGGGCTCCACAGTCCATTCAATTATAGCGTTCAATCACTGCGCATCATTAGATGCACAGTATAAAACGTAAATAAATAATTGTTTACGTTCAAAGTTGTTAAAATTAAATACTATCTCAGCATCTGACTAGATTGTATCAAAGTGTATTGCAACGGCTTTGAAATAAAATGTGTTGATGTTCATTTCTGTAAGACGTGAACATGTCAAACAACAATTTTAGGTAACACCACGTCTGTAATTCTCTAATGGTAAAGCAGAGTTTCAAATAATAGTACAACTACATTTCGCCACTTATGTACAAGTTCCTTGTAATATGGAGCAAGCCTATTGCCATCAATTGGACATAATCCAAACTCCGTCACTATTACTGAGAAATTATTGATGGAAACCCGAGGGTAAAATTTTCGTGTTTTCTAAATCATAATGGTATTAGTATTTACATTCGTAATATTAGTATTATGCGACTGTTCCTAAATTATTAGGAACAGTAAAAAAATATCTGTCTGTGATTTATTTGATCGAAAATTGTATGTATATACAGGCAGATAAAATTTTCGTTATTCCTAAATCATAGCAATATTAGTATTACAATCGGTTTCCCCAAAGCCCTTATAATACATAATAGATAGTAGAAAATAATCATCATCACACATCAGCCATAAGACGTCTACTGCTGGACAAAGGCCTCCCCCTTTGCATCCACTCGTTGCCCGCAACTCTCACGATGTCGTCGGTCCACCTCGTGGGAGGCCTACCAATGCTGCGTCTACCGGTTGGTGGTCGCCACTCGAGAACCTTCCTTTCCCATCGGTTGTCGGTTCTTCGAGCGATGTGGTCTGCCGATTGCCACTTCAACTTGCATATTCTGAGAGCTATGTCGGTGACCCTGGTTCTTCGGCGGATTTCCTCAATTCGGATCTTATCGCAGAAAGAAACTCCGAGCTTAACTCTCTCCATGGCTCGTTACGTGACTCTGAGCTTCTCTAAGAACATTAAGGATCATATCTCTGAGCCATAAGCCATCACTGGCAACACACACTGGTTCTAGGCCCTCGTCTTAAGACAATGCGGAATTTTAGACGAAAGATGTCGCGTAGTTACCCGAACGCTGCCGATCCGATTTGGATTCTTCGGGCGACCTCTTTGTCGAAGTTAGATCTACCTAGTTTAACAGTTTGTCCAGGGTAGACGTAACTATCGACAACTTCGAGAGTTTCGCTCCCAACATAGGGTATTTCACAAAAAAACCTAATTAGTCAGTTAGATTATCGAAAAGTATTGGATACCTGTTTTTAGTTTTATCAAATTAATAAAAATTGACGAAAATAAAACGTGTCAAAGATCATGAGCGGGGGTTTTTGACGTCACTTTGTGGGTAAAAACGTATAACCTTATGACTGTGAAGTCATAATGTTAGTACGTTTTTAAAGTCGTGTCAAGTCGTGTGAACGACTTGACACGACTTTTCGAAGCACTGTATCGTCTTCGTCTTTTATTAACGTGAAAAAATAAAACAATGTGTCCACTATTTTTTGAAAATCTATCTGACGGATTAATTAGATTTTTTTGATAAAATACCCTATTACCGGTATGAGCCGAACACGTACATTCGACATAAATTTCGTCTTGTCCATGTTCATATTAAGACCCACCTGTTGATAAACGTTACTGAGGTCCCTGAGCATTGAAAATAATAAGTTCTAGTAACAAATTAAGACAAACTGAAACTAGCTTCCTACACAATTCCAAAAAATATTTTACGTATAAAATGGCTAAAATATTGCTTCGTATAATCCCATTCTAGTTTCACAATCCGGGCGCCATATTGGGAAAATATTCACCGGCGCCGCGCGCCGTTCACAATGGGCTCGTGATTTCAAATTTAGGACATCCTGTCGCAAATCTCTTTTGTTCATTACTACCTGACTGTGAACGATAAACAGGTATTACAAGTGAGTTTAATATTTAGGTTATTTCAACACCAGAAACTGTGAAGAATTATGTTTAGAGAATTAAACTACTTACTACACAGGTCGATTTCTTGGCAATTGAGAAGGTTTTTAGGGTTCCGTAGTCTATATAGAACCCTTATAGTTTCGCCATGTCCGTCTGTCTGTCTCTCCGTCTGTCCGTCCATCCGTACTATATCTCAAAGACTCTTAGTACTAGAAAGCTGTAATTTGGCATGAATATACAAATGAGTAACGCCGACAAAGTGCTAAAGTACATTGTACGTGGTCCGACATGCTCTTGGCCGGTTTTTGTTTTGTATTAATGTGTAGATTTTCTTATGTTTTGGCAATTGTTACACCCAATAGTAAACGACGATAAACTACGAAATTACCTATCATCACCAAAGGCAGTCTACCGTGGGCCGCGGGTAGTCCACCGGTTATCGCGGCCTCGACATAGAGGGCGAAGAAGGAACATGGGTGGTTTTTAGTCAGTAGAAGTCTGACACTCCCTTTCGCTCTGCCCAAGAGCGGGAGGGGTTATTCGATGATTTTACACCCACCAAAAAAAAAAAAAAAAAAGGCAGTCCCCATCTTATTATTAGCCAGAATCACCTCCACAGCATTCTGAAAACCTGGTATTCTCAGAGGTTCTATAGTAAGAAATTGTTGGAAAAATATTTTCCTTGCCCTAAATATCCAGGGAAATGGAACCACACGTGTGCTCTTTACAGTTATAAACTTATAACTGTGTTACTCGTAATAAGGTTTGATGCACGTCAGAATTTTACAGGTCATAAACATAAATACATTTTTATTCGCATCATAAAAGTGATTCAGTAGCCATAAATGGAGTTTTTGCGGTTCAAAAAGTTTATATGGTTCTTCAACAAGAAACCGTATTCTTGCGTAAACTTTCATGTATTTTTGAAAGATTATTGGCAACCTGTTTTTTTGCGCAATGTCCACAGTAAAAATACGCTCGTCATTTTGCCCCCAACATTTCAGACCGAAATGAAAATATGCTACTGATGAAAATTATCAGGCCATTAAAAAAAATCAGATTAATGACAAAAATCATAACGCTGCGTTGATCTTTGTTTTCTGAATTTTCAACAAAATGTTGACCCTCGCTATTAAAATTACTCCTATATTGCGGGTGCGTTTACAAACATATTAATTATTTAAAAGTTATCAAGTATGCACAATTATTCTTGCCTATTATATGCAATAGTGCCAGCGTTTCAATGGTGCGTCTTAACTCGATAAAGAAAACAATTTAAAAAATGAAGAAAAGCTAAATACCTTGACTGTTCGTCCACCTAAACCTTACGCAACATTAATCCTGACTTCCTATCATTGACTGTACAGCATTACCTGACCCCTCCTCTCATACCACTTGCCCTTTTCTTTCTCATATGAGGGGTCAGGTAATGCTGGACTGTACAAAACTATCTAGCAGCGCAAGCGCAAACCACTCGTCGCCATCTTGATATGGACACGACCAGCTCATTAAACTGAACGACGGCTGCCCTAAATACTCGCACCTATCACTATGATTAATAATTAATATGAATATTTAGAACCAAAGATTTAAATCAATGGACTGCGCGACGGTTTTTTTTTCCTTCACATTTGTATAGTAGTGTCACGCTCAGGTATAGTGCTAAATAGTAATATTTACTGTCCGATCTTTATGATAATGATTAATTTGTTTTTAATGACGGAAAAGAAAATAGATATTTTGTAATACATCTTACTATGACCTCCCACGACGTAGGTGAAGGATGCAAATATTAAAACGAATTAACATTGTGTTTTGCTATTTTTAAGAATAATCGATATTGTTATTTTTTTTTTACCACTCTTAAGCTTTTTTTTTGGAGTGTACCCACTCTCCATGTTCCTTTTTAGCCCTTTGTTTCCGGGGCCGCGGTATCTCTTTGGAACAACCCGCAGCCCCGACAGGCAGCACTTAGAACTTTAGGCTGATCTGCCTGCCCTTGTTCTATGTTATTTGGCGCTTCGTCACTAGAGTTCGTTCTTCGTTCACTCGGCTTTAGAGTTATATACCCAAAGGGACCCAATGGGACCCTATTACTAAGAATCCGCTGTACATCCGTCACGTACAGGGCACGTCTGCCGCATGCCCAAAGAGCTGTGGGCCAAAATAGCCACTTTCTGGAGCCCTGACACAGTCAGAAGGCGTCGCGGTAGACCTCGTAGAAGATGGCGAGATGATCTGGACAAGACCAACGACCAGTGGTCCACATTGGCCTTAGATCGAAATAACTGGAAGCCATAGGGAGAGGCCTTTGCCCTGCAGTGGGATGATACAGGCTAACAGTATCAGTATCAGTGTAATACTCAGTGGTAGCAGTTGCGGCTTCTAGACCAACGACACAGCCAGATAGACACTTCGATATTAAACTCCGATCACGTTTGATCTGTAATTGAACTGCAGAAGTTAATCAAACTTGTATTTGAACTTGATCAACGTGTCTGGTAACTTTTATACTTTTGATATTAGCTGCAGTCAATTTTATTTGCAGGAAACTTTGTCTGCGATCTCTTGTGAAACGCTCCGACCACGACTTCTCTTCGCGGTATTTCTTGTCTCACTTGTTTCCTTGGAGTGAATACAGACGTGATGAAAATCGCATCAAAGTGTCAAATCTTGGAAGCGGTTAAAGGTATACCACACTTCTAACAGCTTACAAGATTTTAAACTGACATGGTCACTTACATATATTTTTTTTAATAATAGTTCTAACAGCTTACTTGATTTTTTTTTACGTTAGTCGCTATCACAATATGCGCTTGATCCTGCAGCAGGTGGATAAAATGTGCGTTTTTAATTCTTTAGCTGCAGTCAAGACCGGGGAAGACCGTTAAAAGCTTATTGTAGATGACGTGGCCATAGCTACTCGTAGTTCTCAGTCTAAGATTGTCCATGAAGTTTCTTGCCCGTTCTTCTTCATAGAGTTCTACGCTTTGGAATGGGCAACTATAGTACTTTCACAGTTATTATGCCTTGTGACTGGGACTATAGCTTCTTATTATTTTTGTATTTGTCGGAAAATTCAAGAGTGTCTGGCTTACAGCATTTATTTTATAATACTTTGATTTTGATCTTGGTTAGATCAAGTCAGATATTTTGAAATGTAAATAGACATTGCCATCTCTTTAACCAATGACAATGCTTGGCACCAGCTATGCTGGGACCATCAATTTCATAGTTGCCAGCACCGGATTTGCGAGAAACTTGGACATTGATCTGGAAATAATCGGGATGACTAAGCTGAAAGCTAGTTAAAGCAACAGTTTAATTGACATTTTATGGAAATTATTCTTTATCCCTTCAACTTGACACCTTTTTCACAAATCTGGGCAGTTGAATTTCAAAAAGAAACTTGGGAATTTCTGTACTTCGCAAGTTTCACAGTAATTTTGCCGAGTAGTTTCAATTTCTTGCCATTGTAGGATAGCTTTGAATTCCATAGCCCAAAGGCAGGTATTCACTGTTAAAATATTGGTAGCTACAGTCAAGACATCTATACCGTTCGTCAGTTTTCAAATTGTGTCCCTAGAAATCTTTTAAAACGTTTTTCGGCTTCTCAGTAATAATTTGATCTTGTAAAGATGTATATTTAAATGCCATTCTGTGAGACACGGCACAACATAAAATTTATTTATTTATTTATTTATTCTCCATATTACGACTATCTTTACAGGGTATACAGAGTTGTGTTGTTGAGTTGTATTGTGTATGTTGTTGTTGTTGTTGTTGATAATGATGTTGTGTTGTGTTTGTTGTCGAGTTGTCGTTGTAGTTCTTGCAATGAGCTGACAAAAAAAAAAACTTTAAAATGTTGTCAAATCAGTTATTTTTTTTAAATCATATTGGTGAGGGGTAAAATGAATTCGAGTAATATGTTCCTAGCCATCGTTGCAGCTGGCGTTTTGTGGTTTCTGGCAACCCCCATGAGCTTAAGCCGTTAGTTTATGTGTATTCTATACCCCTATTCAATCAAAGTTTGTGAGTTGATTGACCTCAACGCAGCTTGAATTCTCCCTCTATCACTGCAATTCCATTTTATTATCTAACAACTAGTACGCACAGATTAAAAAACGTTGTAATAACATGTATTCATACGTAACTAGTTTATCAAACCGTTCACACACATACTGATTGAATGTACTACCTAATGACCTAAGGAACCTAACCTTATCTATAGTAATTATATGTCTGTCAGTCCATTGCTAATCTCAACGGGACTTACACGCGTTTCTGTGTCAATAATATTATCAGTACTACAAGTTTGTTTTGTTAATTACGTTTTTTTTTTATTATTCGTCTATGATTGTGAAGTGAGTAAGTTTACTCGGTGTATGGGATCGGTGGATCGCAAGGAGGTGTGATGTGTTCAGTGATGGTGTGACAGTATTTTTTTTTTTTGCAAAATGAAATTGTGTTGTGGTTCTACTTTTAGGAAACATGTGAATGGGTTAGACTCTGAATTTGGTAAAGTTATTTATTATGTACTTTAGCTACTTGCTGGTCTAGTGGTCATAAGCGCGACTGATATGTATGAAATCCTGGGTTCGTATCCCAGTTCGGGCAAAATAGTAATGAGTTTTCCTTTCAGGAATTTCTCAATAGCAACAACGGAGTCTGTATTTGAGCCCAGTTGATGGTAATAGGCTCGCTCCATATTACTTGCGACTTAAATAAACATTACTTTCGAAATATGAGTGTATTGAGGTTTAGGTACTTTGCTTCGTTTAAAATGACTTAGGTTCGCTTATATATTAGTTACATAACTCAAGTAAATATACTTAATAGACGGAAGTAAAATGACTTGTTTTCAACGTAATTCATCGTGTAACGACACTGAGGTCCTAACATGCGTGCATTGTAGACTTCACGTACATAAAAATAACGATTTTAAAATCAAAAGTATTCATCAAAATTTTTTTTCTTTCTCCATATTATCCCACCACTGGGAAAAAGCCTCCCCCATAGCCTTCCACTCTTCCCGCTTGTGGGTTTATTCGGCCTCTGTACTCTGGCCCATCGGTCCTGATATGGCCCGGGCGGGAATAAACTCCCACTTCAACATTTTAATAATATATTCATATCAATGGTTGATGCTGGTTGTGCTTGTATGCAAAAAACGCTATGGGTGCAAGTGCTATGGGATTTGTATTTTAGATAAAAAACCAAGTTATTTGCTGTACGTTTAGACCGCGCGTACACTCGTGCTAGCTAGGGTCTTTCAAGTAACGTTTTTAAACTGATGTTGCTGGTCAAAATGGGTTCAATAGCGTCCTTCAAAACTCCAATAATATTTGATTTCCAAATGTCGATTACTTTTGAAAACACACGGAGAAAATGGAAATTTATGCATGTGTTTTAAGGTTGATTCTCCACAAAAACAACCAGACTTTACTATTTGTTGACATGTTCGGAAACTAAATCACGAACTCAGTATACATAATTCATACGTGCGAGTAGAGTAGATATGACAGGGTTGTGAGCTCAACAATACACAACCTGTTGAGCTTCAAGACCCAACCATGACAGTATCACTATTGTAATCCTCTTCCTTAGCGGTTCTAAGCACATTAATACTTGGGTATAAGACAGTTACATATTGTTTCCTTCATATTGACCTTATGTAACCGTTTGTAAATGTATATATTGTAGTAGTAATAGATAACGATAACGAAGAGAAGCGGTGGCCCAGTGGTGGCAGCCCCGACTTACGAACTTAGGTCGTGGGTTCGAACCCAGGCAGGCACATTACTTTATGTAATTTATTTCATCACCGCTGCTCTCAAAACGGTGAAGAAAAACATCGTGAGGAAACCGGCATGGCTTAGAACCAAACATTCGAAGAAGAGATTATAGCCCATTCCCTCTCAAAGAGAGAGGAGGCCTGTGTCCCAGCAGCGGGAATATTAATAGGCTGTTGATGATGATGTAATAGATAAGTGGGTAAGTAAACCGCTTCGCCACCTATTACGTGGGACTTAATCATAAATGGCAAATTGTTGGTGTACCTTCTACTCGATAGATAAACCTCTCGCGTGATACTATGTTCTGCACTACGGTATTTCTTCCTGCCGCATAACGCAGAGACGCATGTTGACAAAAAGGTCTCTAAATTATTAAGGGGAATGCGACAAGGTTTGCCTTTTTCATCAAATAGTCACTCAAGTCACGTCAGTATTGGTGATTTTAATCATTATTAGTCAGTAAAGTCACATTTAAAACGGCTGCAAATCCTATTTTTTAATTTAAAATTCCATTTTCGCGAGCTATCTTGTCGCATTCACCTTAAGTAAATAAAATAGAGAAGAGAAATAGAGAGTGCCATATTATATGAATTCTACTTTAAAACTCCTTCAAAGTTAACCCCTCCCGCTCTTGGGCAGAGCGAAAGGGAGTGTCAGTCTTCTACTGACTAAAAACCACCCATGTTCCTTCTTAGACCTTTATGTCGAGGCCGCGGTATCTCTTACAACGTTCCGCAGCCCCAACGGGGATCCCCCGGTGACCTTTATTCACCGCTTTTACCTGGTAATAAGGTACTTGAAGAATTTGAAACATAATTGTTTTAGAGGTATCATTCTGAGTAACACTCATCTAAATTTATAATAATATATGTTTGGGTGCTAGTATCAAAATGATGAAATTTTTACTGATTTATAGAGAAGTGGAGGTGACTGCTAAGATGACGGGTAATAGAGAACAATGGAATAAGACATGCTGCACCAACCCCAAATAAATTGGGACATGGGGGAAAATGAAGACGTTGAAATTTTGTTTTAACAGCGAATAAATTTAAAAATGAAAACTGACAGCAAACTCTACAAGATATTACTAAAACCAACAAGTTCTAAGAAAGGCGCTCTAATATTAAAATACTTAAAAAGTCTAAGCCAAGGATTTGCTACAACTAGCAAGTTTTAAGAATACCTTTTTATATTAAAAATTACCAGACTGCTTACATGAAAATCTAAGCTAATATTTGCACCTGAAGTTACTAACTTAACTTCGGAGTGCCAGCCGAGAAGATTCATGCTAGGAAACTTTACTGTCTCCTCTGAGCACTAGTACTGCTACCTACTGCTTTGTTGGATTTTAAACCCTCAACTTAGTTCTTAGAGTTGAAAATTCAATAGGACAATATTTTTAGGCATCCATTTACCTCAGTGTTAGTGAAAATAGGTGACAAAGTTAATAAATAAAAGTGAACGTAACTTTGTACAAACAAAGTCGTGTGGCAAGCTTTACTTACTTGAGTTAGTAGTGTGAATAATGGCTAGATTAGCTCGTTAGCTGGAACCACAGTTTTATTTATTTTTACAGTGTTTTACAAGGCTCATAAAGTATGGTGAGGTCGTGTTTGGCTCCGAAACGTTGATAAATGGAAGGAGTTAGTGGGGAAAAGTCAACTAAGTGATAAATTGTGCGTATAAGCATTGGTTGTGGTCATCATCTATGGTTATCAGTAACTATGGACTGTCTGTGGATACATCGTGTGTCCTATCAGTAACTATGGACTGTCTGTGAATACATCGTGTGTACTATCGTTTCTTAGCTAAAATGCTACCGAGAAATCGCTGTAGCATTTTAGTTAAGTTGTTTGCAACAAGCACATTCAATGTCATCCTTAGATATGAATACATTCTTAAAAACATGTAATTTTGAAAAACTAGTATTTTTAATATGTACGCACGACGACCAATTAAGCTTTACAAGAACAGTTTATGTGGATCTCTCAGTGTATGGTAGATATATATAGAGACCATGTTATACTGGAAAGTACCTATTGCTTGATATGTCTCCGTTTTATCAATACATACATCTCAGAAACATCATTCAAGCCTATATGCTAGTTCAATGTGTAGTTACACTCAAAGTACTCGAAGCACGTTTTTTTTTTTTAAAAAAAAAACGATGCCCCACACTCCTCACTCCAAAACGTTCCTTTTTTTACCCAACTGTGACGAAGCCCAAAAGGAGGGTTCTTTATATAATATGTCTATGGTCCTGACAAAGTAACGAAAACAAGAAACTTAATAGTAGGTATTTAGTGTGTGTTAGACATTTGTGATAATATAAATCCTAATTTAACATTGATATGCGATATGATAGCAGTTCTCAAATAACGAAAATAAATACAAATCAAAGTGATGTAATTAGGCAGTGGGATTCCCCATATTTATTGAATTTACCTTACTTAGGTACTTTGACTTTATAACATCACAAAATAATGGAATGTTTCTTAAAATAAAAGATTGTAAAGTATCAATCTAGGTGTCAAGATCACAAGATAGTTAATAATAATATTATGAACAACTAGCGGACGTCACGCGGTTTCAGCCGCGTAGTTCCCGTTCCTGTGGGAATACAGGGATAAAAAATATATAATAATTACCCGGGGATAGTGTAGCTTCCCAACACTGATAGAATTTTTCAAATCAGTCCAGTAGTTTTTCAGTTTATTCATTACAAACATACACACACACACACCTACAAAAATACAAATCTTTTCTTTGGTGTAGATCTATCTAGATGTAGATATGACGTAGATATCTGTACAAAAATGGATTAACGGATGGATAAAAATGTGATTTTTCTTATAATAACAGATTGTAAAGTACCAATCTAGGTGTCAAGATCAAAACAAGATAGTGTTACAACAGCCTGCTCACAGCGTGCCACCCTAGCCAGCCAATGACAGCTAACCATAGCCATGCCACTCTAGCAAACCATAGCCATGCCACTCTAGCCCGCCTATGACAGGCAACCATAGCCAAGCGACTCTAGCAACCACTAGCGAGCCAATCACAGTCAAGCGAAGACACCGCCATAACTACCGGATGCCTCCGGTGGGGATATAAGTCTAATAATGCCCTGTAAGCTCAGTTTGGAGGTCTTGTCGCGCTCGATTGTGAAACTTGTAAGGGGAGACTCTGCCCGAATAAAATAATTAATCAGTTCCTGTCTATTTTTTTACCACTGTCGTTACAATAGTTAATATTATGAACAATAAATATATATATACCCAGCAGCGTCTTTTTATCCATCCGTTGATCTGTGCACTTAGGACAGTTGTCACCAACCTCATCTACTCTAGATATCGCCTAAAAGATGGACATATATATCTCATTACATTACCTTAGTTTTCAAATCTAATTAAATAGTTGAAAACAATAAATTTTGATAATGTGTTCAGACTCTGACTTCCTACCAAGTTTGTCAAAGATCTTCAAACGGCACTCGGAACCTTTTTTCGAGGCACGGACGATTCTATGTATGTAAGGGATATTCACACATCCATGAATAGACCTCGGCATGTGGCGCTTAATCATGAAAACTGGTACAGCGGTTATTATTTAGCCACCTGTCTCTCTAAAACCACAGGCCACGTTGTCTAAAATTTTCCGTTAGTTCCTTCTATTTTTAGGCAGGTGCGCAATTTTGTCGTGCGGCACACCTATTAGGACCTTCGCTAGAAATTACCCGTAAATGTGATAACAGATAACTAAGATTTTTTAACTGAGAGTCTATAAAAATATATGGACTAACTTCTGCACTCAGAGAGCTTTAATGATTACTTAGGCCATCACTTAGTAATGGTTTTGACAGTTTTGTCATACAAAAATATTTCAAACCTTCACTAAGTGACGCCTTAAGTAATCATTAAATATCTCTGCTGTAAGTCTGTCACTGAAACTTATTTTCATTATTGGAAACAATATTATTGTTTTGTGGAACACCAGATGTTGCTGCGACAATAAGGCCTGTGTTTTCTTTACCTTAAGTACGAAACATTATTAGATAAGTGACCTGCAACTTTCTGTTTTCCACATCCATGTGTGCAAAACAAATGTTGTGCAACATTTGTATACCTTGGATAAGGAACATTTCCTTGTTGGGTACCAACAAAACGTTTGCCGCAAAACAATGTTGTACAACTTTGTTTACCAATGAACATGTGGCATTACTGCCTAGCGCATATATAGTCACACTGCAACCCAATGACTGGTAAGCTGTCTAAACCACATTATATAGCGATCACATTTACAAAACTTGTAGAGACTATCCAAACAACTTCCTGAATCCGATGGAAAATATAGCGATGGCAAGCAGTAGGTACGAGTACCTATCTCACTGAGGGTGGAGTTCAATGACCACCGCAAATTGAACTCCATCATCAATCACTGTAGGTATTAATTGCTCTGCTGATAACTTTCGCTACCTTCGTCGTAGTTAGGTTAATAGGGGATCGGACAAAAAAAACTAAATAGATACATTTCCAAAAAATATTGGACACGTATTTTTTTTTTCACATAAACAATAAATGAAAACGATACAGTGCTTCGAAGACTCGTGAACTCCTCAAAAACGTCACATGTTAGTACATTTACGTTCACCTACAAATGACGTCACAACCGGACTCTTTGAAGCGTCTTATCTTAGTATTTTTTTTATTAATTTGATAAAACGACGGACTAATTAGAAAATTTTTTTTTTTTTGACTCAGTCCGATCCCCTTTTGCAAATACAGCCTGATCGTTTAAGGCTGATAATACTTATGACCACTGTATTTTTGAAATCCTTGCGGGTACATCCCCGGGGTAATTTTTTGCGGATATGACTAAACAAATCTATAATACTAATAAATCGATATCCGTGATAAAAGAAATAATTTGTAAACAAATGACCAGCTTATTCAAAATTAAGCTACTTCCCGTCGGGGCTGCGGGTTGTACACTAGTTATCGCGGCCTCGACATAGAGGGCTAAGAAGGAACATGGGTGGTTTTTAGTCAGTAGAAGTCTGACACTCCCTTTCGCTCTGCCCTTCGAAAAAAAAAAGCTGTTTGACTCGTGTTCATCATCATCATCTGCCAAGCCTTTTCCCAACTATGTTGGGGTCGGCTTCCAGTCTTACTGGATGCAGCTGAATACCAGTACTTTACATGGAACTACTAACTAACTGCTAAATTCGTACTATTTTACGAAAAAGTTGATTGGTTTTCGCTGCAACATTATGAGCGCAAAACCTGCTCTTACTAGCTGCAATTTGGTATTAAATTATCTTGCAAGATTAATATTTTATGACCTGTACAGCAAAAAACTTAAGTAACATTTACGAAATTACTAAACATAGTTTTCAACTTTAATCAATTTTGACTGACTACATAACTAGTTGGCATTATACTTGCATCTAGAGGTCTTTGATCAGCCGAAGGTAAATATAGTCCTTACGTAGTTATTTTACCTCAGCCAGTACTCAGTAACAAACCAGCAACAACGAGGTAGAAATGAAAGTAAAGGCTATTAATATGATTTTCAGACTCATCAGAGGCGGAAACCTAACCGCAACCTTATTATAACAAGTTTAAGATCATTTTCATTTGACAGTGATGTTACTGTCAAAAGTAATTTAAATCTGAAAGGACTGTAGCAACCAATCATTATGTGTTTCTGCAATATTCTAGATCTGTCAAAACCACTAACTAGGTAACCAGATAGTTGATTAAAATATAAGCACTAATCCTATACAGTCTATTTGTGTGACTACCTTAGATTATGGATAAACTCAGCCTACGTAATTGTCAATGGTAGCGTCAGTGTGCGAAAAGTACCTAGATAAAGTACTTATTAATAATATTATAAGATCGGACGTGGAATTTCAATTAAAAAAAAATATTACAACACATAACCTAAACTATAAAGGACTTCAGATTTATTTTAACAAATATTAACAAATTAAGAAACAGAATCAAAACTTACAAGCTAATACACAACAATGTAAATAATGGCAACAAATAAACAATCAGTAACTTAGAAAAGTATTCTCACGATACAGATGACACCTCACGTCAAGTAGGTCCGCGCGCTGTGATGGTTGATGAACGAAAGAGAGCGCGTTCCTGGTGGCGCGCGCTTTTATAGGCTTGATACTGAGTAATACAGTTCATCTCCTACACGGCCTCTCCTGACTATGCGTCGTCCTCGGCGGCATCCGAAATGTCCGGCAAGGCCTGTGCTGGGGCGTTGACTTCTGCAGCAGCTAAACGGGATGGGCCAGCCTCGGCCTCTGCTATGGGTGTGTCAGTATGATCCGGAGTAATCTCGTGGTCGGGGATAGTGATATCCTCAGTCAATTCGGCTTCTGTAAACACATAACGTAACAGTGATTACACAGATTAATCATGCAGCACAGATGGAATAAGAGCTCATGCTCGTATTTATTCTCAAATGCTGACAGTTTCGTTTTTAATTATGAGGCCAAGTATCCCGCAGTCTACTTGCTAAAAGGAACGTCCCGCAGTCCGTCCTCTACATGAGTTTGGTACCCCGCAGTTTACCAAACATAAACCTTAGACATCCCGCAGTCTGTCTATTATAGAAAATCCCTCAATCATGTAGGCAAACATCCCGCAGTCTGTTTGCTTTTAGGAACGTCCCGCAGTCCGTCCTCTACATGAGTTTGGTACCCCGCAGTTTACCAAACATTAACCAGCCATAGACATCCCGCAGTCTGTCTATTTTAGAACACCCCGCAGTTTGTTCTATTGGCCCATCACATTTTCTTTACTAGATCATTACGGAAATGACCAAGTAAAAAAATAACACTACTCACGCTCAAAGAATGCAGCACAGGTTTCGGGACACCACTCTCCCTTCCACGGGACCATGTACTGGGCTGCGGCCTGTGTAGTCTTCCCGTACGAGCCGCTCAATAGCCGCAACTCGTATCGTCCGCTAGGCAGCGCACGTACGACTTTGTAGGGGCCACGCATTCCAGGATCCAGCTTGCCAGTAGACTGTGAAAACTTAATAACAAAGACCAGGTCATTAATATTGAACAACCGAGGTGGGTGTCTGTTCCGATTCACATACTCATCTTGACGGCTCTGATTGCTCCGAAGTAACTCGATAGCACGGTTTCTGCGTAGCTCTCTTCGTGCTTCACGGTTCGGTTGGGATCCTTCTAGTGCCACATCTCGAACAAGTGACCGAATCACTGGAGTAGTGGCATCAGTTCCAATCATGAGGTTCAAAGGGGAAGTCTGAGTCGTCTTTTGCTTCGTAATGTTGAGGGTTAGTTGCAGCCTCCACAGTGTTTCGGACCAGCGACCTTCTTGATGACTGGCTACTATGCGGACCATGTTGAGTACGGTGCGAGCGTATCGTTCTACCTGTCCATTTGCGTGGTGCATTTCCGGTGTTATGTAGTGGATGTCTGATCCCATCTCCTTAACGAACTCCACAAACCTTGAAGATTCGAACATGCGACCTTTATCCGTCACTACAAGGCTCGGGGCTCCGAAAAGAGACACCGCATTAGTTATGGTTCGTATTAGTTCTGTCACGTCTTGTCTATAGATGGAATACAAAAGTGTATATTTTGTAAAAGCATCTACTACTATGAGTACAAATTTGTAACCGTTAGAATCGGGTAAGGGGCCTAGTGCATCAATGTGTATTACTGAAAACGGGACCTCAGGTTTTGTCCATGAAGTGATATTCTGTTGAGGGGCTCTAGGTACACGTTTCTTTGAAATACATGTCACGCAGTGATCAATGTATTTCTTTATGAATTGTCTGAGGCCGGGAAACCAAAAGTGTTTTAATACGAGATCTAAGGTTTTATCGAAGCCTATATGATTGTGTTCGTCATGAAAGACGCGAAGGAGACTGAGTCGGTGGCCTTTGGGTATAAAACAGAGGAACTTGGGTTCCTCTCCTATCGGTGTATACTTGTAATACAAAAGGTCGTTTCGTTGGACATAACGCCCGGAGTCTAGGTCACCATCACGTAACCGCTGGAGAAGAGTCTGGGTTTCTTCGTCCGCTGCCTGCGCTATCTGAGCCCAGTTACGCGGTCTCGTGATGTTAAGAACATGTAAGGGAGGGTTCCTGCTCAAGTAGTCGGCGTGAGGCATCATGGCTCCTTTTCGATACTCAATGTCGAAGGTAAAATCCTGAAGGTAGGTCCACCAGCGCGCTACCCGCGGGAGCAGGTCCTTCTTTCTTTCTGTTGATTTGAAAGCGTTGCAGTCGGTCACTACTTTGAAGTGGATACCGATCAAGTAGTGTCTAAAGTTTTGCAGCGCTTTCACAACAGCCAGAGTTTCCAATTCATACGAATGGTACCTACTCTCCGCACCCTGTGTGACCTTACTGAAATACGCCACTACCTTCTTGTTGTTTTCGTCGTGGGTTTGTAACAAAACGGCTCCGTAGCCGATACTACTAGCGTCGGTATGGACTTCGGTCGGTAGTTTAGGGTTGAAGATAGCTAATATCGGTTCACTAGTCAACCGTGAAATGATTTGTTGGCGGACTTTTTCTTGTTCAGGTCCCCATTTAAACAAAGCGCCTTTCTTGGTGAGTTGAGAAACGCAAAACGTTTTTGTCGCATACCCCTCTATGTACTTCCGAAAGTATCCGGCTAATCCTAAGAATTGCCGAACCTGTTTGACGTTTGACGGAGGAGGTGCGTTCAACAATGCTTTTATTTTATGAGGACTCGGCCTAACCTGACCTTGTTTGACTATCCTGCCCAAGTATTCAATTTCAGTAGTCAGAAAGGCACATTTACGTAAATTTATCGAAAAGCCAGCCTGAGTTAGGTCGGTGAGTACTTCGCGTAATAAGTTAATACCTTCCTCAACCGTGGTGCTCATCAATAATACGTCATCAATGTAAACGAGCACCTTACCTGCGTCAATGAATTTACGTAGTGTCTTATTTATAATGCGTTGGTATACGATCGGTGAGTTGGTGAGACCATAAGGCATTTTCAAGTATTCATAATGCCCTTCAGGGGTGATGAAGGCGGTACGATGAACTGATGATGGGCTTATCATAATCTGATGAAAACCTGTAGCCATATCGAGAGATGAGTAGCAAGTAATACTCTTATCACCCAGCCGGTCTATATGGTCGTCAATAAGTGGAAGCGGATATCGTTCCCTGACTGTAATTCTATTGAGGGCCCGATAGTCGACGCACATGCGGTCAGAGCCGTCCTTTTTCTTTACGAGAATGATCGGACTCGCGTACTCGGACTCTGACTCTCGAATAATGCCTTTACTCAGAAGTTCGTTAACTATCTCGCGGACTTTTAACTTTTCAGCGAGAGAAAGTTTGTACGGCCGGTAAGCGACCGGTGCATTGGTGGTGACGTTAATGTGCATCTCACCCGTAGTTACCGTTGTGGTGGCGGTACCGGTTATGAAAAAGTCAGTGAAATCTTTAATCACGTTCATCAAAGTGTCTCGCTCTAGGCCCTGAAGGGGTGATATTATCTCAGTGCTATCTACCACACGAGCAAAGGCTACCTTAAGTGACTTTTCTTCTGTGCGCGTGAGGTATTGTTTATCTTTTGTTCTCACGTATGTAATCCCGTCGCGGTTTAGGATGTCCGTACCTATGATTAACGGTGTGACCATAGTTTCCGCAGGGACAATGACGAAATCAGCTTCGAAGGTAATGTCACTAAATTCGACGGTGAGTGTTACGCACGATTCGGCCACTATTTTGTTGTTACCGATACCTTTAAGGGTACAATTTATAGGTTTGGTAATGCACGACAGATATCTAAGCACGTCGGACGATACTAAAGAAATATTAAGCGCTCCGCTATCGATGAGTACATCAACGGGAATACCCTGTACTACCGCGGTCACAATGTCGTTATCGCGCCCATTTCCCGAATGGTCACTGCATAGGTTTACGTTACGTTTGTTTCGTTGTGCCGATCTTTCCTTGGCAAAACATTTATCTTCCGTATGACCCGTCTTTTTACAGAATGTGCAGGTAGTTGTGCTAGATTCGGGCGTTTTAGTACTTTTTGGACACGTGTAGCTTTTATGTCCACTTTGATTGCAAACAAAGCATTTATTTGAATGCCTTGGCTTTGTACTGGGTTTGCTCTTAGAGTGATGCGGTAACGGGGGTTTTTCCCGAGTAGGTTTAGTATAAATGGACAAGAACGAAACTAAATTCTCGGATGTGAGTTCAGCGTTAGCGGCTGCCGCCCTGACTTGTGCGTTAGTGATACCTCGAATGACAATTAAAGTCATTAATTCCTCGCTAAGTCCTTTGACTATACGTAGACGTAAAAGACTACGTCGGGCGTATTCAGCGTACGAGTTATATTTGTCCGACGTTTGGTTCATTGTTTCGAATAAAATGTTTGCGTAATCTAGCTTTCTTGGACAGAGTGGCTTGAACTCACGTTTGAAACTAGTCCATGACCTATCACTAGTTACCCATTCATTCAGCCAGGTTTTGGCGTCACCTCTCAGGCAACCCGCCACGCGAGACAGGCATTCCTTGTCGTTCCAACGGTTTGTTAACTGAGCGCGGTCGACCTCCTCGCACCACGCATCGATATCGTGTATCGATGGGTCGAAGTTGGAGATGTAATAGTTATGCGATCGTATTGGATTTATAGCTTGAAGCGCGTCAACAATTGTCTGAGCGGCGGAAGGAGTTGAAATTTCGGAACGTGGTATGGGAGTAGATGTGAAATTATTCTCTATTGCTTCTAATCGCGTTAGGATAGTGTCTAACGTTTTATTGACGGTTTTACGTGATTTAGGATCCTTTGATTCCGGTCGTTTGCGTGATACTACAGGCGGTGTTCGAGACCGGGATTGAGACCGGGATCGCGGCAAGGATTGGTACCGAGGTCGCGAATGAGATCGGAGCCGAGATCGCGATCGGCAGTGTTCACGAGATTTGTTTCGAGACGATTCTCGAGACTCGTGACGTTTACGATGACGTCGGTGTGACCTGCTACGTGATCTACTTCGCGAGCTATGTGTTCTCGGCATAGTTGATTCAAAGAACGGTCAACTTAAACAAAATTTAAAAACACAAAAGAGGGTAGTTTTGAATCTGTTCCTTAAGATTTTTTTTCGTCAAATTTAGAATACACTCGCAATAATCTAAGCGGCCTGTGGGCTTAGGATTGAGATCCCACTTCTGATATAAGATCGGACGTGGAATTTCAATTAAAAAAAAATATTACAACACATAACCTAAACTATAAAGGACTTCAGATTTATTTTAACAAATATTAACAAATTAAGAAACAGAATCAAAACTTACAAGCTAATACACAACAATGTAAATAATGGCAACAAATAAACAATCAGTAACTTAGAAAAGTATTCTCACGATACAGATGACACCTCACGTCAAGTAGGTCCGCGCGCTGTGATGGTTGATGAACGAAAGAGAGCGCGTTCCTGGTGGCGCGCGCTTTTATAGGCTTGATACTGAGTAATACAGTTCATCTCCTACAATATAATATTCCACAACTATCACACAACGCCATCTAGTCCCAAGCTAAGCAGAGCTTGTGTTATGGGTACTAGACAACTGATAAACATACTTATATATTTCTAAATACATACATATTATAGATAAATTACACCCAGACACAGAACAAATAATCGTGCTCATCACACAAACATTTGTCCTGGGTGGGAATCGAACCCACGACCTCCGGCATAGCAGTTAGGGTCACTAACCACTAGACCAACAGGCCAGTCAAGACCATAACTCAGTATTATATCAGATTAATAATCGAATACGAAATATTTCATGGAGTGTACATCTGTCCAGGGCCTGCAGTCTCGACAAAGATAGCGATCGCTTTACGACAAAATTCGGTCGCAAAGCTATAACGATGCGGATTTAAGTTGGTAGCTAATACCGGCGGGTCGCGTCCGGCTCACGTCCACCTTAAATCCGCATCGTTATAGCTTTGCGACCGAATTTTGTCGTAAAGCGATCGCTATCTTTGTCGAGACTGCAGGCCCAGGCAAGCAAAGCAAGCGTGCGATCTCCGAACACCGTTGTGGTTTTAGTCAGGAGATCGAGTTAAGGAAATCGGGAAAATCGGGAAAATAAAAAATCCTTTATAAAGTGCGTCATGGACCCAGATGTTTTTGTCGATCAAAATGATGACATTACTGACTGTTCAAAATATGTTTATATTTTTTCAGTGGAAATTGTATTGGACAAGCAAGATGGCGCCAAACATCCATGAAACATTATTATTTTCTTTATTAAGCAAAGGTTACCGAACCGATCTGCTTGGTTCACCAGCCAACAATTCGAATTCAAACAATATTAGGCACTAGGGTGGGCCACGAATGTATGGAGAAAAAAAAAGTGGTTAATTTGAATAAGTAATAGTGATAAAAGGGTGTTATAGTACGTGTTTAATTCATACACAAAATATTATTTAAGATTGGATATCATATTCTGCCTCCGAATTGATCTCGAAGTTTTGAAAAATTGAACAAAAAAAGCTATTTTAAAATCTTTTTAGAGCAAAAAAATACAAGACGTAATGTACTTTTTTCTAATAAAACTCAAAGTAATAGGATATATTCATTTATTAAAAAAAAAAAATACGCAGTAAAAGGATGTTAATTATTATTTTTAATTAACTACAAAATCCTTCTTGCTGTCAAATTTCGGCATATCTTTGCGAGATTCTATATGAGCCTTAATGAAGCCTTCTCTTGCAGATTTGCTGCATAAAGTGTTCGATGCTTCAGTCACAGTCTTGACGGCCCGTTCAACTGCTTGAGTATGACATGGCAGGCGTAGTAGAGGCAATTCACCCTCACCCCCTTGTGCAACAAATATTTGCAAATCTTCGACACTTATATTCTTGAGAATAGGAGGTTCGGTGACATTAAGCTGCCAATCTATAAGATCGTGGTAAGAAGAGGCGTCTAGGTTTAAGTCGGGAACTTGAAACAGTCTGAGTTTTGTGTGTGTCTGTGTAATGGCACGGGCTTTCAGAATACGACGCGCAGCTAACTCACGAACGTGTTTTTGTGGGTCAGTCAACATTGCCAATAATGCATTCTCAGGGTGAGCAAAATAGCTATTTCTTGTGATGACAGGATCTATTATAGTTTTGAGATTAGCTGGTAGATACCTAGAGGCAGAGATTAGTTTCCACAAATGTCGTGTTCCGTCTTTACACGTAGGATGAGTCTTAATGGCGAACCAAGTCGGAGTGTAAACTTTCACAACATAGGTTGCTAAAATGACTAGCTTTTCAGAAGGGGCTTCTGTCGCAACATAAAGACGGACTATTCGATTAGCACGGGTGAGCCATCTGGCATGAGACATCTTGCCTGGTGATTTATTGGCTAAGTCTTCAGGAAACACACCGCTTATGACAGCAGAGACGATTCTATATAAATATAATTGGTCGGTACTAAAATCTTGACTTGATAACTCTGGTAACTCCGAAGGAATCGGTTGAAACTCAACAACACGTTTGTTTTCACAGTTTTCTAGTTGTTTTCCAATCGTTCCTGTAAATGTTTGAGGTCCCGATGTAGCGCCATCAATATGTGTGAACAAATGTCGAAATGGTAACTCATTCATGTGAAGCAAGCAAATAATCCATTGTAATGGCTTATTTAATCTCTTCTCTAGTAAACGTATAATACCTCCATATTTTCCAACGTTGACATTCGTTCCATCGCATCCAATCGCCAGTATAGATTCCAATGAAATGTTTTCTTTTAAAAAATAATCAATAATGGCTTTTTCTATTCCCTTAGAAGTTCCAGAGGTTGGAGAAACATAGCCCAAATACTTTGACTCTGGTTCTTTTATCAACGAAATGTGCTCTTCTAGGATACTCTGTCTGTAGTTTCTGCCTTCTTTTTTCGACATAACTAAGGTTTTGTCTTTCCGGCCATCGAAATATAAAGCGGGTACTTGTAAAACTCTGTCTTTCGCCATTATGTTCCGTCTTGTTTTTGATCGTTCCCTGCGTAGCTTATTTTTGTCAATAACCGGTACAGATGATCTGGTAGCTTGCAAAACTACTGAAGCGATAGCTGCCCCTGCCCTGTCTGATACTCCGTACCTGTCACACGTTTTCGCGAGCGTAGAATAATCCATGCTAACGGCGGCCTTCTTTTGCGGAGCTGCAGTTGCAACTAACTTGAGTGAACTGTCACCACCAGACTCATTCGAATCAGAGGAAGAAGACATATCGGTTTGAAGGGGCTGGCTTGTCGTTAGCTTATTTGAGGTGCATTCTTCCTGATATTTACGCGAGGCTAATTGCTTTTGATGTTTCCGTTTTAAGTTTTTTTTAAGTTGATTCGTAGTAGCGATATCGATGTTTCCTATTATCATATTTCTTGTGGTACGTTGATCAATTAAGAAACAGTGCTCCTTGATAGGTACTTTCCGATCTCTAGAACAGATACACTCATTCAAGTTCTTACACTTGCAAGCAGAAATATCAAACAATACCTTGCTGCTACGCCGGAACTCTTCTAATGTTTTTTCTGATATTTTGGGGTAGGACTTCAGTAGATTTTTGTACTTCAAATGATAAGATTTTAACATTTGAATCACTCTTGTGTGGGAGACAATAGGAAGAGATGCTTTTGTTCATATTTCTTCGATTCTAGTCGAGATAATATTCGCAATTTCCAAAAATGTTGGTTCCTTTTTAGTACCTTTGTCAAATTTGAACTGCCACCGCGCCCACTCATAATACTTCATAATTTCTTCGTAAGTTGGTAGCATATTGTCTTTAATGTCACTTATTTCACCAAGTAAAGGACACTTTAACGAGTTTCGAGTGCGTTCCATAGTAACAACGAGCGTAACACAACTTCACGATTAAGTAGCCGCAGCGTCACTGGCGCGCAATAAATGTCGCGCAAAGTGCAATCGACGCTCCCGGCCCCCTCACTTCATTCCGTAAATAATCAAAACAATGACGGTTATTGATTGGTTTTAAAAAGCTGATTGTATTTGAATGTAAATAACATGAAAAACGTATTATAAGTCTCAATTTCAGTTATTCTTATTGGTTCTTGAAAGTACCCCTAAAAACCAAAATTTTAAAACTTCAAAGCTAATCCGGAGGCAGTTAATCAGAATAGAAACTTACAATACTTTGCATATTTAATTTATACTACATTTAGCACCCTTTTGTCACTATTACAATTTAAAAAAATAAAAAATAAAAAAATGACCCACCCTGTTAGGCACCACAGATTCTATTTTCAAACTTGCAACCACAGACTAAAATATTCGGCCAGCTCTTAGTAAGTGAATCCTCTTTGCTTTTGTACACGTGGTTGTTAGTCGGTACACGACACAGCATAAATCATTTCGTAAGTGGGAGCCGAGAAGCGAGCGTGTGTAGTGTGTACAGACAATAGCGCAGTGATTAATTGAGCCCACCTGGCCACCAGTCGCTATTAGGCCTTATTTGAGACTAGAAATACTTCGTTTATTAGCTATCTGATTCATTTAATTCACTAACTCATTTAACTGCAGGATTGTGTGCAGGTGATACTTGATTATGAAAACTGTACCTTCCTAGTTTAAACAGTAAAAATACTGCTAGATATAAGACTGGTTCAAGAATCAATGACCTATGAAAAAGTTTAAGTTCATATAATCGAAAAATGTTTTCTAGAACCCATTTCAGGGAGACCATCGTCCGATGTTCTACCTATTTATTCGGAAATACCTATTCGTATCTTAAAAAATTAAAATTAATAGTTAGTTTAGCTAATCAAACCGAAGACTTTTGAAGAATCTGTGGGTATCAAAAATCGACCATTGCTTCATCTCGACATCGTGTTGTTGACAAATTAAAATAACAAATAAATAATATTAATAAAAAAAGAGAAACAGTGGAACTATACACAAGAATTCATAAAAAAAAAACCCTTTGACAGACAAGAAATCAATCTAAAAGTAAAGGCCAACCTGTCTTATTATGTCCTTCACACACAGAGTGTTTCTACCACAACCTACAATGTATTGTCATAGTATACCACCTAGTGACAATCTAGTACACAACATACCTTCGTCCATAGGTATCTACGACGAATGTCCTCGTGCACTTGATACGGCTGGCCGATAAGGCACCACGGTGCAGTGACGTCACATTTATGTACATAGATATTACGAGACATTAAAATAAATAACACACTGATCTTTGCGCGTCATAATGGCGCTGCTTGCTAAGAAAAGACGTTTGACACCTGTCAAATCTAGTATGTTTTACTTTAGTTCCATTTTTCGCCACGCGCATTAATGAGTGTGTGGAGTTTTATCAGATTTTACGTAATTTACTGTACCTATTTGTTTTGCTGTTGAATTAAAAATTGCTTATTTGTTTCTTACGTGAGATTTTTCCATCTTACATTGTAACATCTTTAGTGTAAGCGTATGTACTTGAATTTGTACTTTACATTGTTTTGCTTCGAGAGGTAAATATTGATTCAGTCCCTTCCTGAATCGTGCTTCAGTGATATTCTGAATGATACAAATTGTTTCATGAATAAATATTTTAAATGGTATCAAAATTGCGTTCATAGACAGTTAAAAGGAATGGATTTATATTTAACGAGGTTGAATTAAAATTGAAGTGCCAATAACTGTAACTTA
Organism: Diarsia rubi; assembly: GCA_932274075.1. Lineage (NCBI taxonomy): Eukaryota > Metazoa > Arthropoda > Insecta > Lepidoptera > Noctuidae > Diarsia > Diarsia rubi. Next base: position 13,173,218 of record OW026429.1, read on the forward strand.
CATACTTTTTAAATTACTAGAATCTTTTTTTAAGGTGGAAGCGCCTGGGAGGTATCGAAATTAAAATTTAATTATAGTTGTGTGTTGATTACAATATTTGATTCTCGACATCCCATTGAATGAATATTTTATATATTAGTATTGTTACAAATAAGTATACGATCTTAATTGAGATCTGTGACAGTGCTACAAGGATCTCGCGTTTAAGTCTCAGTAGTTTTCCTAATTTTTTTGCGGTTATAATAAGATATTTAAAGTTTTAAATAATTGTATTGAAATAATAACTTAATAACAATACGCCCTATACGCCACTTTCACACCACACATGACTCAAACCCAACACAACAAATAATAAACCCGTTCTATATTTCTACGTCTACCTCCCGTCATTACGTCCGTATTGTTTTTCATATCGTAACAATCGTTCTCGTGATACAAGCATTAGGAGCTGACAGTATCTGTGCCTCGATAAGTGACAGCCTTGTGCTAATTTCGCTTATTATTACCTATTACGTTGGTACTGTGAGCGATTTGCATGTTCAATACGGTACCTTTGAGTAAGAGTTGGTGTCCTTTTATACGTCTTAAGCTGGCTTTTGACTACGGGATAATATTACATCTTGAGATATACTATTTTATCGCTCATCATACATTTTGTTCGCGACCGTTCACACTGTGCTATAATATATATCAAACGCGGGATGTACGCACATCCCATAGTCAAAAGCCGGCTTTAACCACCTAAGGTTCCAAGTAGGAGACTTGTATTTTAGTTAGAATACAGTGGCAGTGGTCTGATGGCCACGTGATGACCTCCGGCCACCGTAGACGCGAGCCTGTGGACGGTGAGTGATGGGCTAACTTGCCGTCCATCCGTCTTACGACGAAAACAGGCCGTGTCGACGGCGCGTTCGTGTTCGAACGTGGGAGAATGTTCGTTGAACATGGGAGGGGCCCGACGCCCGTCGGGGCCGCGGGTTGTACACTAGTTATCGCGGCCTCGACATAGAGGGCTAAGAAGGAACATGGGTGGTTTTTAGTCAGTAGAAGTCTGACACTGCATTTCGCTCTGCCCAAGAGCGGGAGAGATTATTTGATGATTAGGTACCCGCCCGCCAAAAAAAAAAAAAGAGGTCTGATGTGATTAGGAAAGATGCTTAAAGAAATTAAAATTTTTGTGCGAAGAAAATAAAAATGAGTAAAGTCGTGCCGAATAAAAGCGTTTCCAAATAGGATAAATAAGTTTATTTTCCTCAAACATGTTAATAGGTAGAAAATGCGTTAAAAAAACGTTAATCTCACATCATAAATCTTTTCTTTATCACCATTCTTCACATTACCAAGAGTTTATTTAAGACAAAGAATTTCCAGAAATCACTCAAAAATTAAAGTAGGACTCGTAAAAATATTTGGTAATTACAAAACTTGCAAATGCCGTCGTCGCGCGTCGGTTCAAAAGCTGAAGGTCTGACATTTAGACACTCTTAAAAAATAATGAGAAGAATTATTATTATCGTTTTTAACGAACAAGAAAACTGTCTGACAGTCTGTCTGTTTGTAACAGGGTCCATGATAAAGTTTGAACTATCAAGATTACGGTTGCCATTTTCATCCAAGACAGTAGAACGTCCGCAAGATTTTGTGAAAAAAACTTAGTTAGTGGGCTATAAAAGAAAGTTGGGTAAGACAACATTGAATTTTTTTTAACTTCCTTTTTTTAATTTTTTAGCACTCGACAGAAACTTGTGCAGAATCATCCATAATCTTCAATCTTTTCATCTGAAATACTTCATAAAACTCGCTTTTGTGATTGTCCTTTCAGTAAGAAAATACGAGATTACTACGTTTTTTTCCTATAACTTTTTTATCAATTACACAAAATACAGTAGATATAAACGCTAGACATTCATATAATATAAATATATCTACCGTTGCCATAGCTACCGACATTATTATGATTTACGGCCTATGTGGTTTTTACACCAGTGTTCGGTGTAACCGCGCGGATAGGATATCTCATTAAATTAAATTCTTACATAAACAAACATGGTTGAATCAGGATGTATTTGTATATTATTATATATTTTTAGTGGCACGTGTATATATGTTTTTTTCATGAACGATTCCCGGTTGAAGCAGTGTTTTCTATCAGAAAGGAGAATGAGCGATTTTCGTTACTTTTTTTAAATATTTAGATACATATTTAAGTAATAAAGTTTTTACAAATAATATTTTACCCATATTAAACCAGTTATGTCTGAGTCCAATGGAATTAGAGCAAGCTTGCCGTCAACCGAGCACAAATTATATTTAAAACAACCCTATATTTTCCCCCTTCACCTAACTGTCTCAACTTTCATTAATTATAATTTGTTGCGTGAAACTGTCAGATTGTATTAAAGCATTATAATGAAATATTTAAATCCTAATTGTTGTCCAAGAGTTTGAGGTCCGAGTTGGAAAATTCTATTTGGAATATTTTTTACGATTTCCTTTTTCCGCAGACAATAATCTAGTTAATTATTTATAGAATTTATTCATTTATTCACTGAGACAGCCAGTAACCCTCCAGTGCACGGTGCACTGGAAGGTTACGGCTGTCTAACTAAAAGCAAAAATAAAAGAATTCCTGCCGAAGGTCGAAATTTAGAAAAAGACCATTCCCTAAAGGAGTTTATCAGGGCATGAAAGTTTTTATAGAATCTAACCTAACAACACGCCCGTAATCCCCGAAGGGGGAGGAAGACAGAGGTGAACACCCACTTTTCACCAGTAATGTTAAAATCCCATATAATACGGGGAGAGCCGATTGCCATCTTCTTTTCTTCTTTTTCAACCTTTCACCACCCAAGACTGAGTGCAGGTCTCTTCTAATGCACGCCATTGATTGCCATATTCAGGAGGGCACAAATTCAGAGTCCGTGGTTGTTACTGAAATATTTGGGACGGAAAAACCAAATACCACTGTAGCCTTTTTTTTTTGAGGGTGGGAAGTTATCAAATAACCCCTCCCGCTCTTGGGCAGAGCGAAAGGGGGTGTCAGACTTCTACTGAATAAAAACCACCCATGTTCCTTCTTAGACCTTTATGTCGAGGCCGCGGTATCTCTTACAACATCCCGTAGCCCCTACGGGCGTGGGCCCTTGATGTCAGCAACATGGAAGGGTTGGCTTCCATCTCTTTGAGGCGCGCGTGGAACACGAACGCGCCGTCCGCGTCGCCACGGCCTGTCGTCGTCATAAGACGGATGAACGGCGAGCTAGCCAATCAATCACCGTCCACAGGCCTGCATACCACTGTAGCTGACCTGGAAATCGGACCCAGAGCTAATGAGGCTAACGAGGCAGAAAAATGAAAATATTAAAAAGAAAATCACAATTTTACTTAACATTTGTTACGATTTCCTGTCACCGAATAACAAGAGTCGAAATCAAAGTAATTTTTTTAAACGAGTTTAATAGGATATGGAAGTTCATATATATTTTTCCGATATTGAATCTCATCAGGCTCACTCACGGCTTGTAGATGCATAAATGAATACTAATTTGCCCTCACAAATATCAGACGTGCGCTGTAGAGGTTTGCGTCCTCTCACTAACGCCAATAGCCCTTGAATGAGCGTCAGCGTCCCCACATTCATGCGTCACAGAACATAGGCTACGCAGAAAATTAACTCCACTATGACGTGTGGGAAACGTCCTTCACAAACGGTACTGTTTTCAAGGACGTTAATCCTAAAAGGAGACGTGAAAATAAGAGTAAAAGAGTTTTTTCATGTGATACAACTTTATATAACAAAAAAAATCTAATTAATCCGTCAGATAGATTTCCAAAAAATATTGGACACGTATTTTTTCTTTATACACATAAACCAACAATGAAGACGATACAGTGCTTTGCAAAATCGTGTGACGTCATTTTCTAAGACATTAGTATGGCACGTTTTACTGGTCAGTGACGTCACGAACCCCCACTCAAATCTTGGACGCGTTTTATCTTCGTCATTTTTTATTGATTTCATAAAACAAAAAATACGTATCCAATATTTTTCTGTAATCTAAGAGACGGACTAATTAGAATCACATTTTAGTCAGTAAACATCCCTTTTGTCTCTTGTGGGTAAAACGTTTTCGGGCGTCATTTAATTCTGTTAAGTTTATTAAATAATCTTCAAATGACAGCCTGGACCAAATGCTTTTTATTTTTAAGGTTGGGAAGCATCAAATGACTCCTCCTGATCCGTGTCCCGAGGCCGCGGTATGTCTTTCGAACAACTAGACAGCGACACCAGGCTTAACGTGGTTTCCAAGGCACGGAGGAGAACTAGCTATATAATGGGTGGTAACACCCGTGCACGAACCAACCTATGCAAGCGCGGCTTAACCTGAAGATCGACTCGAGCGGCCATTTTATTTAACCACGAGCTAATAATAATGGGTACTTAATATGTGCGATGTAGTTCAAAATGCTACCATAAATATAGCGTGCTTTTCTTGATTAGAAATCCTTCAAACTAACACCCAATACATCTTGTCAAAACGACTTTTAAACTCTATTTAAATCTCAAAGTAATCAACTGAAGTAAAATTAAAGTTAGGGATATCTTACGAGAATTTCAAAGGTGCAACTTAATTTAACTTAGTCAGTACAAATTCATGAAACAGAACTTTGCTCAGGTCTGTCTGTACTTGTGAAATTAGCTTCATTCCGAGTGTTCTTCGAAATTAACTTACTGAAGATGTACCTGCTGTGTATGCAGGGTCTCTTAATTAAGTCCCAGTGGATGTTCCCTTTATTAGCCGTCTTCTAGCTCGTATGGAGTGCTATAGAATATATATCTCTATGGTTATTTTGGTACTGGCACATTGTAAAGAAAAGAAGAAAAATATGATTTAGTAATTAGAAAAGTTAAGGCAGAGCCCACGCTGTCTTCCCATATTTGAGTACTTACCGCCCCACGATATGTAATGATTACTTGAGCCGTCACTTAGTAAGGATTTGACATACAAAGTCTTCAATATGGTGTCAAAATCTTTACTAAGTGAGTGGGTTTAAGTAGTTAGTAATCGTCTCTGAGTACGGCAGTAAATACTAGATTTTAAAAATTGTCTGACGGTTTGACTGCTATAAACGACCTACCCAAATGTCTTAGTTGTCAGTAGTTTTTAAAGTCGAGTTACACGATAACTGTCAAATATTTGCATTGACTGGACAGGTTCATAAAAATCTGTGTGGTTCTTTCTCCAATAGACCATCTCAGACACTAATCTGCGAGGTCCTCATGTGAGTCAACCAAGATTATGTCTGGAGCTTAGAAAAACCTCTGAGTTTTGTTACGGCCGTTTCTTCACAGAGTGGAGGACGAAAAAGATATTTGTCAAATAGAACATTTTTTGTATTTTCAATTCAAAAATCTACGTACTCATTACCTTTGAGGGGGGGGGGGGTGATAATCAAATAACCCCTCCCGCTCTTGGGTAGAGCGAAAGGGAGTGTCAGACTTCTACTGACTAAAAACCACCCATGTTCCTTCTTAATCCTTTATGTCGAGTCCGCGGTATCTCTTACAACATCCCGCAGCCACGTACTTATTACCTTTTTTTTTATAACCCCTCCCGCTCTCGGGCAGAGCGAAAGAGAGTGTCAGACTTCTACTGACTAAAAACCACCCATGTTCCTTCTTAGCCCTCTATGTCGAGGCCGCGATAACTAGTGCACAACCCGCGGCCCCGACGGGGAGTACTTATTACCTTACGTTTTCATTTAGGTTCATTCAAGGGTCTTTGGTGTCATCTGCAAAACAAAGCAAGTCGGCTCTTATTAGAGAGCCGCGTCTGTTGACACATTTTCCCGGTTTCCTTGTTTGTTGTGAGAAAGGGAAGTGTTTTCAATGTTAAGATTTTCTTACGTACCTCTTATTAAAATTGCATGTTACGTCACCACTGCTGACTGCTTTATTTGAAATTTTGTGTTGGACTCCCAGACCGGGCAAAGTGTTATAGGGTTTTTCCATCTGATACTTCTGAGTAGTAGCCTCGACTTGTGCCTGGTTGATGACAATAGATTAACCCCAGTAACAAGGGACTTAAATATAACAGCCGACATATTAATAGGGGCTTGCTGTAAAGAGACCTCTACCAACTTTTTGAGCTTTGCCTGGGGGCCTTTTTTTGTGGTAAATCATCGAATAATCCCTTCCGCTCTTGGGCAGAGCGAAAGGGAGTGTCAGACTTCTACTGACTAAAAACCACCCATGTTCCTTCTTAGCCCTTTATGTCGAGGCCGCGGTATCTCTTATAACATCCCGCAGCCCCGACGGGCGTCGGCCCTTACGGCCCCCTCCCATGTTACTGACATCTCCTTGAGGCGCGTCGTCGACACGGCCTGGCGTCGTCATAAGACGGACGGACGGCAAGCTAGCCCATCACTCACCGTCCACAGGCCCGCGTCTACGGTGACCGGAAGCCATCACGTGGCCCCCGACGCCCGGATTGCCTGGGGGCCTTACATTTATTCGAGTCACAGGTTAGTTCGAGTTTAGCAGTACAGTAACAAAAAAAATATATTATATTCTTCAATAATATTGTGTGAATCATATCAAACAAGAATGGAACTCTATAGAGTTGATTGGAATTTCATTTAGTGTAAATTGAAGGTCGTATAGAGACATTTGTGTCAATCATGCCATTTAAGAGTCACGGTATCTAACTTACGAATCCTTGCATAAATTCACAGTAAAGACTAGTTATCTCCACCATCAACTAAGTACTTTAGGAAAAAAACTCAAAAATACACTTTTACAAGTCTTCACAAAACTAATCTTTATATTTCAATTATTTCACCTAAAACAATCTAGCTAGCTATCAAATAACACCGAGTGAAATAAGTCTAGAAGGCGAAGCGAGAAGGAGGCTGATATAAACAAGGTCAGGGTAGCGGATGATGTTGTGGCGGAAACGGTGCGAATCTAACAAACGTTAGCATCTCATAAAGCTAAATACTGTGAAGTCATAATATATGGGGTCGGATATAAATGGTACACTTAGCTCCGTTAAGTGGTTACCCCCCAAAAGAAATGTGCGTTTAAATCGGTAAAAAACAAAAACGAACTTGAACGATCCTTCGTTTCTGTTTTAGCAAAAACATTTTATTATAGATAAAGATAACACGCCTGTAATCCAATAACACTTTTCCCTACCCGGGAATCGAACCTAGGACCTCATATTCAGTAGCTGCGTTTCCGAACATTACACCTCTACTACTAAGAATTACACTAATTAAACTGAACTCGATTAGCTTGAATAAACTATAAGCTTTATATTATTATTATTATTACATAAACTATTGGCACTAAAAGGCACTCACACTAAAATCATCCAACCCATTACACAACCACAATAAATAATAAACGAAATGAAATAGTAAAGGTGTAATTTCATCATAAATGCAGTAGCCAGCCATCGATCATTTGCTTCTGTATCCGTCTAATCAACCGGTTCGAACAATAGGCGACTAGCCGACTGGTTGCGCTATATGGAATGATAAACGCAACTCCATATGAAGTTAATGCCGTAGACTCAGATACGCTGGATGAGGCAGAACTTTCTATAACTCTATAACTTCCGAGCAATCAACAACATATCACATTACACATAATAATATTATTATTGTAAAAACAAATCATTTCAGAAAAGGACATGCAGCATTTTGCCGGTTCTTTTCTAAGGGAAACGACCAACCGGAACTTTGCACCTTTTCTCGACGTTTTTTATATGCCCGTGTGAAATTATACTTAATTATTTTGAATTTGTAGTATTACGTTACGACGACGGTTTTATGTCCACGCATAACTTATTTATGTGTATTCTAAGCTAAAATATATACAAACACATATCTCGTGAATCATCACACCCAAATCATAAGTCCGTTTGACGTACTATCGTGTCCTCTAGTTTTTTGTTCAATACACACTTGGACGAAGTTCAAATACAACTAATAGGCATATTAAATGAAGCCCGTATTCTAAGCAGTAAATAAATCAACATTAGAATTGAGCAAAGACTTGATCATCATTAAACCAATCACTTCTAAGCCAATGATTTCAAAAACTCTTAAACAATTTCTTTGTACCTACTACCTTCTCCTCTTTTTTATTCCAGGTCCGGGCATACCTTCTACCTTCCTTGTATTAGCTTCGTAGAATTAACTTGCAAAATGGTACTACCTTCTGCATACAAGGTTGTATGCAGAAGGTAGGTATGCTTGCCCGCGTAATTTTCTCCTGACAGCAAACTTGGCGGGAAAACTAGGCAACTTAATATTGACGCGTTCGTATTATTACCAAAACGTTACTCTACTAAGGTGCGTTCTGATTAATGTTTGGAGTTCAGTTTCAAAGGAGTATTGGAATTAATGAGTTTCAATACATCTTTGAAGTGAGATGTAGGATTTTGACATGAATGAGTTTGTGTAGATCTTTATGTGTTGATTTAGATTCTGAGTCAGAGAGACGGCAATCTGGATGATTATTTAGGTAGATAAGGGGAAGCCAGAGTACTGCAGTAAGCTTGTGTTAGTGAGTCAATCTTACTCGTGGATGACGTATTTATAGTTTATCTGTTGCAGCTTTAATAATTCGCTTAGCTTTGATATTTATTTTCTGCCTGTATGTAACTACCTATAACTAAATTAAGTCAGTGGCTTAATGGAACCAGGCAAAACAATCTTATTATGAGATAGGCTGTTTTTTTTTTCTAGATTGATTAATATTATAAAACAGGTATGCAGATTAACTGTAAGATTTTTTTTCTTTGTCTGCTGATATAAAATGAGTGATCAGTCTTTCTAAAAATCCGACTCAGATTTTTCTAGTCTCAACATTTTGAACAGATGACAAATTGTTTTAAATATTTGGCAACTGGTAGGAATGTGACTCTCAATTCTTGAGGCCACATGATTAGTGTGAAAGTTGTTTGGACTCACTTAGGCAAAACGGAATAATCACCATCGGACCTCCCACTCATAAATTACTAAACACAGTCTCTTTTGCGCAATTAATGGCTGTAATTTATTATATATTTATTTGTAACGAGTATTTTTGTGATCAAAAACAATAAAAATCGCAATTCTTCTTATTTATACATGAAATATTTTAATTTACTTTACGTTAACAAATTAATGCGTTTAGATCTCAGTGTACTTGACACGCGTCATGTCCAATTTATTTTTAAACAACATTGTCTTAAAACTTCACCTTATCGATTAAATTAACATTCTAACAGCCACCTCTTACACTATTAAATAATCTGTGCCAATAGTTGAAGTTCTTAAACGTACTGAAAACCCTACAAGTAAAATTAATGAATAAAATATTTATAAAGTTCTCTCCCATGACATTTAAACTTCGAAACTGGACCAGATTCCGTGCGTAAATATGTAAGCAATTTGACCTGAACCTAAAGAGCGACCACCACAATTTGTCAACGAGAAACACTGACAGTATATCACGGAGCTATCAACAGGCTGTCAGTATCCCCTCCAGTGGGTTAATGTATGCTCAGACCACACTCGTCCTACATTCACCCCCCTTCTTCGATCAACTGTCTCGACTTGACGGCCATTACCTAACCGACCGCTTGCGCGCTCTACAAACTCCACACTACAACACCATCATACAAACGCGCTTAAAAAACCACTAAACTCTCTTATCACACCGTGTTATGGTTGAGAATTTAATTAAACAAGTGCAAAATTAATTTGGCTTCATATACTCTACTCGCTGTTTACATTCGGCCGTCGACGTTCGTCATTTAATTAATTCGATATTTGAACGCGGCAAAGTGCTGTCATTTCTTTCGGCCAGTGTTTTTTTACGTTGTGTTTTTGGTTTATGTAACTATCCTTAGAATATTCAAAAACATCTTTCTTGTGTTTAGTGAAAGTATAATAAAATATGTGTTTTTTTGTTCAAATGCGTGTGATGATGTTAGGAATGCTGTGATCTAATAATATGTGAATGATAATGTTGGCTGGTCAGGAAGCCAGCATCGAATTGGTGCAAAGGTGGCTTCAGAGACGAGGCAGTGATGACACCGACACAGGTTAATAAAACTACTTATTTAATTATGTATCCTACTAAAAACTAAAATGTTAGGAATTAAGAAGTATAATCATTAACCAAATCTTTATTTTTACTCTTTCCTACTAGGAACTCAGATGGATTAGAAGATTTCAAAACTTAGAGCGGTCTAATATTAACTTTAAAATGTTTAGTTTTCGTATTTTAACAAACAAATTTTAAAATACAAAACAGACCTAATACTTTTAATCTATCCATTTGCTACCTAAACTTAGCAATAATAAACATGCCAATGTCTAATTTTAAAAACTTGTAGACGATTTAGTAATAAGTTGACTCACCAATATAGGTTCAAATAAAGACTTGTGTTTTAAGGAAAAGGCTAAAAATAAACTTTGTTTTTATCGAAATTCGTAGTCAAAATTCAATAATCAACATAGTTGGGTGAAGGCTGGTTTGAATTTTAATTAGACAAATTATTTCTTCTCCTGCAGGGCTATTGCGTATCTTTTAAATGTCAGTGGCTATCATAGTGTACATCGATTAACTGTCAAATGGTTATGGTTTGGTATACTAAACTAACCATTTGACAGTTAATTGATGGACACTATGATAGCCACTGACATTTAAAAGAATACGCAACAGCCCTGCTGGTGCTTTTTGTGCGATGAAGTGCTAAACCGTGATGATTTGTCAAACAATGCGGATATACAACAAATACACCGAAAAAAATTGCGGTACAACATCGTATCGCATCGTAATCCACCAAAGCAGGAGGAGCAGAGACTAGAGGAGAGGTGCGGAAATCGGTCAATCAGATTAGTTAAAATTTACATCTGGTTTTTCGTCCTTAATATGATTCATCGAATCTGGCACATCTCCGCTCCGCACTGCTCGTCTCCGCTTTGGTGGATAGCGGCCCTAAAGGTTGGCCCAAAGGCTCTTAGCGTGGTGATTATGTCAGTTTAGGTAATTGCACCTGGTAACATATCGAACAAAAAAAAACCATGGAATGCGAGGCTATGTTATAACCTCGCATTCCCATAGATTTTCCGTGCAATGAGAGATCCGCTTAAACTGGATTTGTATAGCTTGATTTGTTGCGCACTTCCATAATCACTCTTGATGATGATGATGATTGCGGTTCCACCCAATGATTATAATCCTGACCGCTATCAGATGATGATAGTGGACGATTGCATGATGAATATTATTATATACCAATGATTTATGTATTTTTTCGCGAAGTACGAAAATCTCAGTTTATTTGAAGCTAACTGTCGCACTCGAAGAGCGCTAATGATTACTAATGCAATCACTTAGTAATGGTTTTGACAGTTTTGTCATGCAAAATATGTCAAACCTTTACTAAGTGACGGCTTAAGTAATCATTAAGTATCTCTGACTACGGCAGTTAGGTTTGTTTACAATGTCTTAATGATGGGGTCATTGCACTCATCATAAAGTACTTGGTTTACTTCGGAATCAGCCATTAAATTGTGAAAGGAAAATCAATGGTCTCATAAAGTAGTGAACAGCTGATTCATTATTTTATTCACGATTTGAATATTCGTCCGGTGCTAGAAATTTCGCATACTCGTGCGTGCAGGGACCCATTAGAACGTTAAGTGTTACCAGAATTAAGGCTTACCCCGCTATAATCTGCCGTCATCGGCTATGATATTGGAAAATCAGTTGCCAATAGCGGAAAACCGTTTTAATGTCACAGAATTTTTACCTGATCTTGATTAGGTAAACAAAGATATCACTACTTTATTCCCCGACGAAATAGTTGGTTATATTAATGTGTTATTTCTGTTGGTACAGGCAGCTCGAGTGGGTCGCCGGGGGCTCGCGCCGGCCGACGTTCCTCACTCGCGCTCACGCCGGAGGACGAGCCCCTAGTCGACGTCGCCGTAAGTTGCTCTTCACATAATATTATACCAGGCACACACAAACACACACGCATCCACCATCACAAGCTTGCTTACCTTCACAGAGTAGAAGACCACTCTGAGTCGTTGGTCAACTGGACCCACCTGAAATGTACCTGCGATTTCAGTCGGACAAATAACATTTGATTTGGTCGATTTGTTCACAGTTAGTTTTTTCGGGTACAGTAGCAAGTGGGTCCACTCAAGACCAAAGACTCTCTGTATAGGAGAGATTTAAGCCCTCCTACACCTAAGTACCAAGTATAAAAGCAAATTCGGTCTTGCCAGTTATATAATACTAGCTGTTGCCAGCGACTTCACCCGCAGCAACTCGAAAATTATCCCACGGGCAGATAAAATCGGGATAAAAGCTATCTTATGTGTTAATCTAGGTTATACACTATCTGTGTACCAAATTTTATCCAAATCCGTTTGGTAGTTTTAACGTGAAGAAGTTACAAACGTACACACTCACACACTCACAAACTCTCGCCTTTATAATATTAGTGTGATATAAGTATAACACACGCTAGGAAATAGCTTCAAAGGATTACCGTTACCTAAATCGGTAAGAAGGACTGTACTATACCTACACATCTTTACACCTACATTATACCGACGTCTCAACCTTAACTTGTAGACGTAACTGCTCCGGTCCACATGTGTGGTGAGATTGACTGCGGAAAAAACAAATGAAGGAAGCTGTTTAGAACATACAGCCACACAGTGACCGCGACATGTAACGATGCGACAGTACTCACACGAAGACAACAAGTTACACAGAAGAAGAATCATTATTAAGACACGTGAGAATCCTTAAAATGCTAAGAAACGTAATTAACATTATGAATTGTCACTTTACAAATATGTGACCATTTTACAAATTGAGACGTTTTCTGCTTTACTGTAATGGAAATAAACTATGTTAATATTATTGACCCTTCAAATGCATCCTTTGAGAGACAGCTTAGGTTTCCGTCCGATAACTCTTCAATGATAATTTCATTCATCTTTAATTGGTCGCCACAGCATTCCGTTATTCCTAATTTGGTAGAAATAACCAGTTTTTAAATAGCCGCTTACAAATACGGTAGTCACAGACATGTTAAATCAATACTGAATAAGTTTGACAGTGATGCCGTCAAATGAACGGACAGACACTTTCGTTTTCTTGCCGGTTCATTCACGCATCAGTATCTCTTCATTCGTAATGAAGATTTGATTAATTCATCCGTAATTTGGACTATCTTAGCGCCGATTTTTAAACCTCTAGCATTTTTTTATCTATAGACATATAAACGAGTATCATTTCATATAATTTCTGAAAAACATTTTTTTTTCTTTACAAAAGTTATTAGAAGATTTAAAAGTCGTTTATCTTCTAGATGCAGATATTCATACCCTTTTTTTTGGGGGCTGGGAAATCATCAAATAACCCCTCCCGCTCTTGGGCAGAGCGAAAGGGAGTGTCAGACTTCTACTGACTAAAAACCACTCATGCAACATCCCGCAGCCCCGACGGGCAGATTCATACCCTTGCTTTTGGGTTCCGCAAAAGTCGGCAAAAAATCCCCATAGTAGTTCATTTAATTCAGATTCTAATTTGGTACAAAAATTTAGAAAAAATCCCGTAAGTAGCCGTTTAGTTAGTTATAAACTGTGAAAGCTTAAAACATTGTTTATAAATGAGAATATTATATCACGACCCACGATTAACCATTCACTTGTTTGTGTAGCCTCTATTACCATAAATATTAAGTGCAAGCTTATAAACAATGAAAACATTGTTCAGTGAGTTATGTAAATGTTCCTAAGGTTCAACTAATTTGATGTCGTTAACACTTAACCTCAGGATCGTTAACTATTCAAGACATGTAGCAAATTAATTCTTGCTGGGCAACTTTGACCTTTCGTGGTGCAAAGTATTTATATTGCTATTATGACGTTTATGTTGCTTCATGAATATATTTTGCTGAAGTTTTTCTTTAGTTGTAGTACCTAAGTAATTTTCTCGTAGATGGTGATTTCAAAGACTTAAGGATGTGTTAAATATTTTTAGAAGGATTTGTTAAACGTAGAACAAAGTGCTTAACTCAAAATGTTTTTGTACATAAGTTTTAGCTGTGCATGTGGTCCTGGATCGGGAACTTCTCAGCATCAGTCACGGAGTCTGGAATAGTACCCGGTTGATGGCTATAGGCTGACCCCCCTAGTACATGAGACTAAAAGACAGCTGACGATTTTTGGGTATACTAATAGGTACACCTGTCTAACCCTGCTGGGATTACAGGAGTGATATTATTTATTTTATTTATTTATTTATATAATGCTCTTCTTGAGTTATTTGTAAAGTAACGCAAACGAAGAGCACTTATTCTTCCCACCACTGCGATGTATATTAAATTTCTTAATCATTAAATCATCATCATCGTTCTTTTGCTCTTGTTCCAATTCATTGAATGAAGGCCAAAATATAAATCTAAAACCACAATCCCAATAGGGGGAAACAGCGGAATAAAAGTCATTGTTTCCAATTCACAAGTCCTTAACAATACCATACAATAACACAACACCCATTTATAAAACCAATCAATTCCTTTTTATTATCTCATTAACGAACCTCTTAATTCGCAATAACGTAGTCAAAAGAATAAATTGCTGATTGAATTCTGGCGCCGAACCAATCAGAAGGGTCAAGGTTCATATCCGCGTGAGGCAAAACGCCTCACTTAAGAATCAAAGATGGCGACTGCAAGATTCAGTCCATTTGTAGAGATTGATGATGATATGATCTTTTTTATGAGCCGTTGATTGGTACAAAAAGGCTTTTTAATTCAAAAGAATGAAGGAGATATGTAGGTCAGCTTGTGTTTATGTAAATTGTTGAAGTGAGCTGGGTTTGGTTTTTACGGGACTTATTCCAAAGCGTTTCCTTTAGATTTTAAGACTTCAACCCAAGGATTGTCACTTCACAATTGATAAAGTGGCTTCAACTTGCTTGCTTCGCTTTCATTGTAAGGGCTTTTTGGTGAAGTTCTTATCAAAATGAAACAGTAAAAAAATATAGAACTCGTGGCTAAATTGTAACAGACACTAGAGTCGATATTCAGGTCCAGACCGCCCATTACCTACGTACCGAGTTTCCTCCGTGCATTAAGGCAGATGATGGAAGCTCCTCTTCTACGAAATATCAAAATGGAGGTAATAGAACGTCCCGTGGGGGCTGCGGGTTGTTCACAAGTTACCGCGGCCTCGATATATAGGGCGAAGAAGGAACATGGGTGGTTTTTAGTCAGTGGAAGTCTGACACTCCCTTTCGCTCTGCCCAAGAGCGGGGGGGATTATTTGATGATTTTCCACGCGCCAAAAAAAAAGGTATTATAACGTGTTGGTTAACAGGGATAAATGGAAGAAAAAACGTGTTCTTCAATTGCCAAGTAACATGGGATAAGAGCCGGAAGACGATGCTGATGAAATAAAAATACAAACCATAAAGAAACCAATATTACGCTTGAACTAGAAGTCAGGACAGTAGTCATTACAGTAGATATTACGAGACAACACATAACTACCATATCCACATAACCCCAAGATCTTAATGAGGATAAACACGACAGACGCATCTTGATCAAACTACATATTACGATCATTAGCTAATAATTACGCTTCATTCGCTTCCAATCAGCCATCTGTCTATGAAGCCCAGCCCTTATTGTTATAATACTAGTCGACTGATGTTATCGTCTCGTGTAAAGCAAGATTAAACTGATGGTGGCGAGGTTAATCTATAGACGAAAATTAAAAAAAAAAAAAAAAAGATGGGTGACCATTCTCGTCATATCCATGTCCTTCTTCTTCTATTTTCTTATAAATAGTGTTTTTCTTGTAAGGCCTCTACATATATACTTACAAACATAATCAGCCTATAATATTCCCACTGCTGGGACACAAGCCTCCTCTCTATGAGAGGAACCCAGTAGTCTGAGCATTTTAGAGCAGGATTAACCGTTTGATCCTGACACATCTTTTTGTCAAACTTCGCCCCACACTTTTAATTTGGTTGCGTTTACACACATTTATCAAATAATTATACAAACAGCAAAATCCGGAGCAACTCCAGGCCATACAGATGTCTGTACAGTGCAGTGACTGAACCTGTCTGCCAAGCAGCGCAGCAGCTAGTCTTTTAACCACTGCGCCAAACGTGCTGTCACAAACGTCTTTCAAGTCGCTTTTAAACTGTTATGTTGACATCTTTTACAGGATCTAGATAATCTTTCGGTAGATATTCCAAGTCTTTCTCGACTTTTCTGTCATCAATGTCACGATAATTGTCGTGGTCTAACCTCAAACTACTTTAGAAAATCTAGGTGAGTGATGATCATGCAGTATATTGTGCATGTTGGGGCGTAACTCCCAACAGTGAAAACGTTATGTTGATGTTGCAGAGGAATGGTATGTTGATTGTTGTATAGGAATGTTATGTTGATTGAGTAGACAACCGATTGGTATAAAGGTTTAATTGCTACTAAAAATAACATGTTACAAAGTAATAATGTACAATTAATGTTGGAGTAAACAAACTGCAACGTTTCACTCTAAGTAGGACAATTTAGTGGAATGTACAGCGTAGCTCGTACAGTGCATGTCACTTATTTGAAATAGGTTTGTCATCTGACACAAAATTTACTAACGTCATTTCACTATCTCCACATTACGAACGCGATCAATTAATAATTTCAAAATGATTGAATTTGCAGAAATATTATTTAAATTTGCACATTCAATTTGTAAACCGATAGTGTTTGATTAGCAATCATTGTAATAATTACGAGTTTAGCAAACAATGCTAAATACACGACTTGGAATAAAACTGAATTATTTGCTAACGTTACATTTATTCAATAAGCTGTTTATTTAGTGGGTTTTAATGTGCTCCCAATTATTTTGTATCATATTTTTTGTAATCCGAAGCTTAAAGTATTAGAAACATTAAATCAATGTTGTATCCTTGACCAGCTCAGTATTGAAGCTATATAATTATTTAATCTACATTTTCAAATAACTCATAAAACGTAATCAGTGCGAGTCTAATCGATAAGTGTTATCATATTGAATACAATGATTCTTAGTGTTTTAGTTTGATATAAAACGCCGTGTGAATAAGTCACGGGGGATGTACAAATCGAACGTAATCCACGTGCGAATTCAATAACTAGTGATGTAACTGTGAAAATATTTTGTGATTTAAGTGATACTTTTTTAACAGTGTTACATAAGTGAAAACGTGGTAATGGTCTTGAATAAGTGAACACGTCTGTTGAATTTACGAATATAATCAAGGTGTGAACGCAATCGTTGGCAGTTGGCACTGCTTGAAGAGCATTTTAATGTCGATGCGTCGATAAATGTATTGAGTAACAGTTTTTACTTTAAATCAAGCAACATGTAACGATTTCGAAACCAATCAACTATTAATATATCATCATTATCAAGCAACAGGAACTATTTGTTTGTTATCTACATAATCAGTAGTGTTTAGATAGGCATTGATTTTGATTAGAATAGATTAACTCGCGCGTTTGTAAATTCATTATGTGAACGATTATAGTGTAAGGATTCTGTTTATCTAGTACAGAAACGAGGAAACAGCAATAATGGATAAGACTACCGTAGTAGTAGAAAATCAACCGGTGGTGGATCCTAAAAAGAATTTGGGTTGCTGGGCTCGATTCAAGAGCTTGTTCGAAGACAGAGGTTTCGATTTAGAGTATGAATATGGACCACGAACCCCAAGGCCAATCAGCCTTCTTGGTGAAGACCAAGACGCAGAAGGCTATAGAAGAATATCTGAAAGGAAACAATCTGTCACTAGGGTTTGCAAAAAGGTTCAAGTCAATAATAATTCCTCCAACAACACTAACGTAGAATCAAGTGGTGCGGTTAATTTCTATGAACAATTTACGACTTTAAATGATGAGGAGACGAAGGAAGAACCTGATCTGTTTAGGAAGTCGGTCCGGCATCGAGTGTCCATCAGACCAAGTGCCATTCTCACTAACATTATGGAAGAACCTGATGATGAAATTGAAGTGGTAAGTGAAAATTACTGTTTCCAATCGTATCATCCCATTTATGGACAAAAGTCTTTCCACATGAATACCGATTTTGTCTAATTCATTCGCCATCTTCTACGGGGTCTGCCTTCTGGTTATGTCAACAAATGGCAACAATGTGGTGCCTACCACTTTGTTGCCATTTTGCCCCACAGCATAAAAGGGTAGACGAAGCATCCTAGTTTACTGTTGTTTGAGGAAATTCAATTTAGAAAATGCTTTGCAATGTTTGGAGTCTGTTGTAAACAATGAACACGTTTATGATTAATTTTTCATTGAAAACTATGCATCACGGCAATCCGATCTTGGAAACTTAATCTTATCAATGAATAACAAATAATATCAAATTAAGTAGGGCTATTAAAAAATGCGACTCAATTACTTTAATGTTTCTGCATGGAATTACCCTAATTCAACATTTTAATTAGAAGGAGCCTTTTCTTCTCACAATCAATACTAATTTCATTAGATTTAGAAGTTCAGGTCACTGACTAGAATAAGTGAAACTTGAAACTAGTTTTTTTTTGTTACATTTTAATCAGAGACCAAATGAAACGGGTTTTCGATTTATTATCTGTGCGTTGGTGACAGATTAACCTGTCAGTGCAAGCGTCGATAGGTTGGAATTAATCTGATAGGTTAGTAAACGCCTCTGGCAACACTGTCGGACGCCGAAACATGACTTTCTCTATAATTGGATTGCGATCTGATTTGACAGGATGTGGAGCAATTACGTGGGCCATTGTGAGCTGATTGTGATTTAGATATCTGGGAGATACTTGGAAAATTGTTGCTTCTGCGTCGTAATCTAGGTAGTCAGTGGCCCAGAAGTCTGACAACCATTCAAGTAAGTGGTATCGTTTTACCCAGTCCTCACTGGGTTGTGGAGGTCATATGCTCCATGTATAATACTGGTATTTTTAAATGCATCCGGTTCGACCCCAACATAGTTGGACTGATTGTAGGCCAATGATGACGATGTTTGTTATGCTTCCGAAATCCCGGAAACCTAGTTGAGGTTAACATCTCACTCCCATCGGGGCTGCGGGTTGTTCACAAGTTACCGCGGCCTCGACATATAGGGATAAGAAGGAACATGGGTGGTTTTTAGTCAGTAGAAGTCTGAAACTCTGACAAAAGCGGGAGGGGTTATTTGATGTTTTTCCACCCGTCATAAAACAAAAAGGTAACATCTCACTCACATGAAACGCATTAAAATCGTAAAAAAAAATCTGGTATACTTAATTGTAAGATTTATATGTACACAGACACACATGTCAGTAAAGACTCTTTTTTCTGGCATTTTCAGGGTTGGTCCTCTAGCATAAGTTGTCCATAATGATAAGTACAATGATCTTTTTTTTTTTTTTTTTTTTTTGGTGGGTGTAAAATCATCGAATAACCCCTCCCGCTCTTGGGCAGAGCGAAAGGGAGTGTCAGACTTCTACTGACTAAAAACCACCCATGTTCCTTCTTCGCCCTCTATGTCGAGGCCGCGATAACCGTTGGACTACCCGCGGCCAAGTACAATGATCTCTTATGAGGTTTTTGATAAACAAAACCTAAGTTGTATAGAGTTTATGTAATACTCAAATCAGTCGCCTGATTCCCATTGAAACCTCAATTAATTAACATAAATAAGCAAACACTCATGGTTGTGCCAACACTCAACTTGGAGAACAGCTATGTAAGGAGCTAGTGATTACGAATGTATCAATAGATAAGTAGAGTAGGTACCTATCTAATTTAGAATACGAGTTAATTATAGAGGGTTCTCATAGTAATACGTAATGTGATGGTTTCGCAACATGTGCCTTACTTTTTATTTGTGTTTTGTTACGTTTAGAAATCGCCATGGATTTCCTCCGATCGAGGGTGCCAGCTTTTGAATATAAAAAAAGAATAAATAGTTAAAATAAAAGTTTGTCACACTATTTACTTTCTGCTCTCCATCTCCTACATAGTGCTTCTGGAACATAAAGCCATCAATGCCATGATAGGTAAACTTAGAACGTAACACATATTGAATAGCCGAAGCAAAATAAACCATCACCCTATCAAAATACATTTCATCTTTAGTTCAACCCTTATGGAAATCCGGACCAGTCCTTTTAAGCAATGTGGATTCAGGGATTAGGCCTAAAATATACTATACATAGATCGTCCTTGTGTGTCCATTAAAAATACTTACTCTAAGATATATCGTTTACTTCCAGTGCTCCTTTATTATTTTCTATTTATATTCTGTTAATTTGATCAAGAGCACAAGGTTTTAGACTTTTATGCTATCTACTTCATGCAGTCTCACTCTAGGACAAACAGCGTACATCGTTCAGTACGATGTTCATCGTTCAGTGCGATGTACGCTCATTCATGAACAGGTTTCTCAAGCTATAATCAGCTTGGAGAACTAGATGTCACATGCCTTCGGATTTTCGATTCTAGGTTAGGCCGGTTTCTTTGTTAGCTCATCGTCCGTCCGTCGTATGACGGCGCGTTCGTGTTACACGCGCGCCTCAAAGAGATGTCAGCAACATTAAGGGGCCCGTAAGGGCCGACGCCTGTCTCTCTCGACTCGATCAACGATTTTCATATCAGAAAACTAAGCCTCTAATAAACCTAAAAGCCTTCCAGGCCTATGATAGACAGTAATTCACCTGTCCGTTGTCCGAAAGCGAATATTCGATTACATTCGTTACAATAGGCTCGAACAATACGGGGCTTTGGCAGGCGGACAATGGCGGGTAATGGTCGACACTGGGCTACATTGACAGTTGTGGGGGTGCCCATTCACCGAGTATCCTTGCTGTGACTTGTTTCCGACCAGCAGGGCTATTGCGTATCTTTTAAATGACAGTGGCTATCATATAGTGTCCATCAATTAACTGTCAAATTGGTTATGGTTTAGTACAAAATGCTACTGTCATTTAAAAGATACGCAGTAGCCCTGCAGGTAGCCAATTGTGTAGGACTAGTGCAGGTTTTAATTTATGAACGTTCTTTAGATTAAAATATGGAAGTTTGATAAGTTCAGATTCCGATAATTTGATTAAGGTACAATCATGTCGTGTCTCTCTGGAATGCCTCGTGCTGAGTATGATGTCCTGGGTTCAATTCCCTGGAACAAAACCAACCAAAAAACATAGTGTTTTTGGGTTTTTCATCAGGGATATTTCTCGGTAGCCGTCTCGCATGCCGTCACTTTCTTTTGAATATTATCGAAGTGAGACGGCATGGGAGATAAACCAAGTCTAAGTTAATCCCAGGTTTAACCACTTTTGTAACAAGGCCGCAAATGTCACTGTTGTCTATGGAAATTGATGACAGTGAAGTGTGTCCCCCACCGCCACCCTAGGAGCCTGGGACTAGTTTGACCTACTGATCCCATTTTATTCATGATGATCAGAATCTGACAAATATAATCGAAAATATACGGGCTGATGTATGATGATGATCATCATATCAATAAATAGACGGCCTTGCATCAATTGGCATAATTTGTTTTTCACATTCAAATTGATTTATGGTGGACACGTTTGAACAATAACAATTTTGGTTGAACATGTTGTGAGGACATCGTTCATTGGACACGAGACATTACGAAGGCATCGTGAAACGTGATCCAGACCAACCTGTAGGTCATACAAATATTTGTACCGGGCGGGGATCGAACACGGGACATGCAGCGCAGCAACCAATCGCTTAGCCACTATTCCAACCGTGCCGTCAAATTTGATGTTGGCGAGACACCACACAACAAACTAACAGTTCTCAAACACTCCTAGTTTTTAAACAACGTGATGTTTGACAGACATACTGATCAATTATTAAAAGAAAGTAAGAGGTTGCAATGTGTATGTTTTGCGAGAAGCCAATACCGTTACACTTACTATCGAAAATTAAAGTCAACAGCACCAATATGTATGCACTTTGCAACGTTTATGAGTAATTTTCACCTACTGTATTGATTTCATTTTATGTTACGTAACGAAAATAGTAATTGGAACACACATTTTCATAAAATACGTCATATCTCACAGTTGCAATCATTATTTCACGAGATATTCGCGGTTGAACTTTGTCAAGTGTATACATATTATTGCTTATGACTGTACATCTAAGAGTGAAACAGAGTAGAAACGTGATAGATACTAGCTAATTACATGATCTAATCTCAGATTAATTACCAACCTAAAAACATGTATCGACATTGAAACGTCACTTTAAAATGTTTTTAGGCTACCGGGCCTAATTTACGATATCATGATATAATTACATCAAGACGTATTAAATTAAATTCCCTTCGTTGCGTATCAGTCAGCTGTAGTATGAAGTACTGTAACAGCTGCATTGTCAGACGACACTTAACGTTTGTGGTTGTACAGACGCCAGCATGTCAAGCTGCTTTCTGTACAATCTGCAAAATTCTTTAATTGATTTTTAACTTTATCACTGAAGCTTTAGGTTCAAGGTTGATTGGAAAAATTGGACAGATCTAGGTAGAGTGGAGTGTCAGACTTCTACTGACTAAAAACCACCCATGTTCCTTCTTAGCCCTCTATGTCGAGGCCGCGATAACTAGTGTACAACCCGCGGCACCCAACTACACCTTACATTGACTGCGACAAGATGAGGGTTGTTTTTTGTTCGTGGGTGGGAAATCGTTATATGACCCTCCCGTTGTCGGCGGAGCGGAAGGCGTTGTCAGACATGTACTGACCCATGTTCCTTCTTAGCCCTTTGTGTTTCCGGGCCGCGGTATCTGTCCTGCAGCAAGTTGACATAAAATTTAGTGCTATTTGAGAATTCGGCCCTAAGTAATTCATAGATCACTTAGATATGATAAGCAACAAGTAGACATTAACTATGCTGATAAGATTATCGTATCTCTTGCACTTATATATTTTATATCTTAACTATTTTATTTATGGAATGGCTGTCGTTTCTTGATATGAAATAGTAAACAAGCGAGACTGGTATTTGTGAGTTTTTTCGTAAAATATATATAAAAATAATGTCCAACTTGCCAAACTGCATTCAGCAATATAACTTCTCAAAAGTACGGTTGACAAATTTTATATTTTTTTTTTATTTTTGGTTCCGTAACTCAGTCGGCAAAAATGGAACCCTCATCTCACTTCTCACTTTCTTGTCCATCTAAGCTTTCTGGTAGCACAATCATACATTTCTATCAATTTCTTCGCCATTACACTTATTACCTTTGATATAATTTTAATAAAAACCCTTTCATCAGTGTATATCGTTTTGGTATTTTGCGTAGATTAAATTATGATAGCAATTATAGATTATACCGGAATAGAGTTTTTAATAAGTATTTTATTATTGTAGAGAAAAGCAAATCATCAAAATATTTAACAAAAAATTAAAAAAACATGTCTGAACTGGGATTAATAAAATAAAAGCATGTCCTAATTTGTGATAATTACTTTATCGTTAATTCTAAATCTCTGTTGAAGGCGTTGTAAATTACTTAGCATATTTAAAAAGATTACCACTTATTATTGTTCTTATAATGCCTGACTTATGACAATGAAGATAATTACGGAAGAATGGATTTTAAATCAATTATCGCTCTCAAAGATTATGTTGTGAATTTGTTTTCTTCTGGTAAGTGAGTAATTTGAGTGCTTCTCGGAAACCAGAACTTTAATTTGTGTTAATTATTTCGTTACAGCTTTAAGGACTGCTGGTTGTTCACAAGAGATACCGCGGCCTCGGCACAATTGCTAAGAAGGCACATTGGTGGTTTTAGTCAGTAGAAGTCTGACACTGCCTTTCGCTCTGCTCAAGGGCGTGCAATCATCAAATAACCCCTTTATTTGATGATTTCCCAACCCCAAAAAAAAACATTTATAATGGTGTTTTGAACAATACTACCAAATTTCAGCCGAGTGGGAATGAATGTAACCTTACCCTTATTGTTTGGTATTATTTGACCGGAATAATATATGTATATATATTATATTAGCGGACCTGGCAGACGTCGTCCTGCCCGGGCAGCAGCGCCAGCTACCGGGTCCAATTGTAAATTAAAACTATTCTCGAATCCACTTCAACACATACAAAAATTTTCATCAAAATCGGTCCAGCCGCTTAGGAGGAGTTCAGTGACAAACACACGTACAGTAGAATGCCAAATTAAATTTTAGGATAAACTAGTTTCGCCTGGGCCATACCAGTTCTCCCTACATGCGATAGGACAAATCAGTATAGGCTAGGCTAAACTAGTTCATCCTTTTATCGATAGGATAAACCAGTTTGGTCTAGGGTCTTTTTATTCATATTTTTTCTTGTCTTTTTATTATTGTATATTCGCCCCGGTACCGCTCGCTTCGCTCGCTCGTTTCGTGCGTCAAAGTTTTAACCAAACCAAACATAGCCATTACTACACTAACTAAACCCAAAAAAAAATTCACCTTTGAGTAAATAACAAATTATGAAGTGGAAAATTTAAGGAAAACCTTGTATCTATACAAATTTTAAACAGATTGGATTTAAACTAATAAGCTGATTAAGTACAAACGAGCAAGCAAAACAGTAAACAAAATTATCGTCAAGGAGTTCCAATGTTGACTACAAAAGACAGCACGATGTCCAAACAAATAACGATCCCTACAGGAAACCCGGTAAATCCCGCGAGGCTATTACGCTGGATCAATTACCTTCAAGCGAGGGATCAGCGTCACCCTGTCGTAAGAACTAGACTATGGCACTCCATCGGCCAGCCTATTAGGACCCGTCACCGGCAATACTTCCACCACTGAAAATATTGGAACAGAAGGCTGGCTGCTCACAACAGGTGAAAAGAAAGAAGGAAAGAAATTTGTGTTTATTTGGCATTCATAAATAAACTTATCACCATACGTGTACGTCTGTGTGCGTGTGGCCCACAGACGCACACGTATAGTGAACTCAAACAAACAACACACAACACGTGAAGGGTATCTATGTGTGCGTAGAAGTCTCAAACACGACAGTCGTGAGGGCACTTGCACTCACTGTACGACAAGTATGTCTACGTGTGCGTGGAGGTCTCAAATAAATGGCAGAATCCAGTGCACTTGCACTCACTGGACATGAAATATGTCTATGTGTGCGTAAAGGTCTCAAACAACTGACAGTCGCTAGTGCGATTGCACTTACTGTACGTGAAGTGTGTCTATGTGTGCGTGGAGATCTCAAACAAATAACAGTCTTAAGTGCACTTCCAATCACTGTACGTCTAGCGTTACAACGAGCGTGTAACGAGTGAAATCGCAAGCACCCATATCTATGGGTGCATATATATACAGAGAGCAAAACTTCTGTAACTATCTACTTTGTGATTCCACCAATAGGATTATGTTCCATGTTCGTTATGCACGGGAAATAGCTCTCGAAATTCAGTAAGCTTTAGAATTATTTACCTTGTTTTGCATAAGTTTAGGTTGAAAATCATTTGGCAGGTTGAGGATTTGCTGATGAGTTTGTACACTGTACAGTTTCGCATGAATGAGCTTAATTGATAAATCGAAAATGATAATATTGATGGGCTTTCGGACACATACTACGACATATCCATAAACTTGTATTATATAGAAGGCATAATCACACAACGATACATGTATTTAATTATAAAATGAAATTATAGGGTTGTTAACTAAAAAATCTAATTAAGGTGGGTGGACCATGGAAGGAAACTCTAACGAATGAACAGTTTTTATTAGTTCATTTACTGGATAAATAAAAGAAACTAATAAATTATTAACACTTTGTTTTATTGTGTATCATACAAACTTCTTTTTTTTACTCTAGATGTAATCGCTGTTTCTTAAACTTAACTTTTATAAAGCTCTTCTAAACGGCTTTGTAGGGAACAAGGCTCCATACAAAGCCAATATTATAAATCAGTCGTTCAACTTAAAACTACAATTGTAATTATCAAAATATCCGCTTTTACTAAAACCACAGAAAAAGCTCTTTCATTTAAATGATAAATTAAATGCCTATCACATTATAATCTTCTTTAAAAAAACTCAACGAACATTCATTGAACACCATCATATAACTAAGGTTATATTAATGGAAATTATATAAAAATGATAGTAATGAGTATTATATCGAAAACAAATAAGTTTCTAATGCGTTTTACAATGAAATTATAAATATATTTTTTTTACCTATAATGGCCTTCTTATGGGTCTGTTCTTTGTAAGGCCATTCTTTTTCTTCACCTCCTGCACTTTTCTTATCTTTCAACTTTTGCTTTCTTTTTTCAGTCTTTTGCCTTCTTTTTTCACTCGTTTGCTGGTTTGTTGTTATGCTTTTCTTTGTTTTTGTGTTTAGGTATATGTTCAGTAGTAAATGTTTTTAGTAAAGCCCATGTACCCTAGCAAAGCCAACCGTCAGGCAGGCCGTCCGTTTTTGATTGGCCTTTTAAGGAGCCACCGGCTTTCATAGGAACACTACCGATATTTTAACTAAAATCGAAGCATATTTATTATATTTTTTCTTTAGTACCACAAAAAATCCTTATAAAACAATTTACAGTAAAAATAAACCGATAATAATAGGTTATTCACATAAAAACTTACCTTTAGCTGAGCGCGCGAATTACAATTTTAACGTCGCCGACCGAAGTCTACAAAGCGAGGGATCTCACTGACAAAATAGCAACGCGAGCGACTCGCCGCCGCGTCTGTGTCCTTGACTATGATGGAGTTTTGTTTGAGTAGAAGGAATTTGTCATCACGTGACTATAAATATGACTTTTTTATAGTCGGCCTTCAAAGGAGCATGGCCTTCCATGGTCCACCCACCTTAGTCCGTCAGATAGATTTCCAAAAAAATTGGACACGTATTTTTTATTATTTCACGTAAACAAACAATGAAGACGTTACAGTGCTTTAAAAACTCGTGTCACATCATATTCTAAGACATTAGTACTTATGGCATTTTAAAACGTTCAGTGTTTCATAAACGGAGACTCAAATCATTGACGCGTTTTAACTTCGTAATTTTTTATTGATTTGATAAAACACAAAATACGTACTTATGCAATATTTTTCGATAATCTAACAGATGCCCATCTGTTAGATTATCGAAAAATATTGCATACGTAATTAGAATCTCATTTTTTTAAGTCAGTAAACATCCCTATTACCTGTAGGACTGTTTTGCCTCAATGACTGGCAGAGTACCTACTTAGAGTACATGCATATTTCACCATATATGTTTAAGTCCTATGGTTGCTATCAAACAGGAACAAAACCCGATTTCAGTAGCACCCACGGAGTCTTGGTCTAGAAATTGTCCCGGGTTGATGGCAATAGGCTCCACCGGCCCTATCACATTGAACTTTAAAATAACTGGCGAAATGAGGTTGTACTATTACCTGCCTAATCCTGTTTTTTATTTGGGGTGGTTGGGAACAAATAGCCCCTCCCGCTCTTGGGCAGAGCGAAAGGGAGTGTCAAACTTCTACTAACTAAAAACCACCCATGTTCCTTCTTAGCCCTTGTGCCGAACCCGCGGTATCTAGATACAAACCCAAGACCTCATGATCCACTGTCGTGTTTACGACCATGAGACCAACGAGCCAAAATTGGTATTATTTTAAATAGCCACTGCACAGAAAATCACAGATAATGTCGCAGTGATGCGAGATAAATCGCATCTGCACAGCCAACCGATGTAAAATGCTCAACTAACCAGAATGTGCCATCGCAATGCACTAGCCTCAGGCATCAACATGTCACACAGATCATAGAAATATGTTGATACGCTATTATTCGATCACATACTTATTTATTAATTACAAAATAAGATCACTTCATCATAATTATAAAACGAAGTCCTCCACCGAATCTGTCTGTTTGCGATAAACTCAAAAACTATTGCACCTATTTTTATGCTATTTTCACCAATATATAGAGTGGTTCTCGAGGAAGGTTTTAGTATTCTTTTTTTTTATTCGACTCGTAAGGAAGTTAAATAGGGAATGAAAGATGTTGTTGGGATATTTTATGACATCCACGCGGGCAAAGCCGCGCGACTTAACTAGCTACTATCTGGACCTCAGTTTTCACACATACAAAAGTTCAACTTCCCTATGATGGTACGCACAAACTTCAAACCAGCTACGACCCTGACATATTTCTTTCGACGAGTCCACGTTCTTCATTTAATCATCTCAGTTTTCTTACAGCAAAATAATAAAAATGCAGAAAACATTTCAACTATAGAAGGTTTCAACAAAAAAGGTTCAGGAAAGAAAAGTCAGGTTGAGGAAAAAGATAATATTTTCACGAAGTCTGTTCTTTTAGCAAACAAGGCATCTTATTAGTTTAAGATCCCGGGTATAAACTGTATTAAACCTTCGCCAGCTTTTTTTGTTATTGCATGAAAGATAGTACAAAGGATTACCTTGCAGTCGAGGAGTTTAAAAATCTTTAAATACTTTTAAAAGAAGGATTGAGATAGCTACTTACACAAACTTGGGCAAAAAAAAACATCTGACTAAACTTTTTCCACTATCTGATCCATTAAAAGACAGCAAAAAGTTTGGAAATGAATAGTCAGTCCAAGGTAAAGTTAGCTTTGGAAGGATTACAATGACATCGCGAGCTTTCTAAGGATTTGTAAGATTATTGAATATGGGTCAAGAGAATTTTCAATCTATTTTAGACTTTAAGTTTCACAACACAGAATACACTATCGTTAGTTAATTAGTTGGAACCGATTCGTGTTCTACGAGGAAATTACCAAAATAATGGAACTGAAAAGAGTTTCAATTTGTTAGTTATTATTTTAATTAAATACCATTGCGTCTGAGTAATTTCGCAACCTCATTAGACAACGTTATTATTGATGACATTGATTAAATTACACATAGAAAATTTTGATGCGTAAAAAGCGATGTTTCATCCGATGTGGTGTGTGTGGTACTCATATGTCGATCTTTACCTTCAAAATATCTCGATAACGTGACACTTTGGGACTTGTTTCACGACATTTTTTGTTTGTCTAGGTGCCCTCTACCCATGCATATCTATTTCATTATGGGCTGTGATTTGTTAAAAAAATCAAAATGGCGGTGGGACGATATGCCAGCTTCCATATAAAAAAGTTCAAACCCCTTTGTCATTGCACACGAGGATTGAATCCTGAGCCAAAAACTACAAAAATGCATTCCACTTATCGAACGAATATTTTGAAAAGAATAATACACCTTATTTCTTGACTGTAAAATATACCACATGTAATAGGTACATGTTTACCTTCAAAAGATAAAAATCTGGAACTATAATCTTGGTCATAATTAGTATTTTATCTGGTAGAGAATCGGCTAATTCGTTTGACGCCATATTATTACTGACAAATAAAATTTATGTCTTATGAGGATATTTTCTGTTTATCTGAACTCAGTATCTTTAATCACAAATTATGTTCTTGTATTTCGACGCTGTAGGCATATATGACAAGATCTCGTCAGATACTGACAATGGGCATTGGATCGAATCGCCCAAAATCTTGATAAGTTTGGCTGTACCAAGTTAATTAATTAAAATATATCGATTCGAAAACATAGGAACCACTTTCTGCATTGCACATTTTCATGTATTTATCCGACTTAAAATGTTCTATTTTCGGTTTTTTTTTTATTTGACTGTGGCGAAGCCCAAAAGGAGGGTTATGTGTTTGACCTGTATGTGTGTTTGTATGTACGTTTCTTTGTCCCCTCATAACTCCTAAACGGATTTTAATAAAATATACGTCGTTAGATTTGTCTTGATGGCGCGAGTGTCACTAGCTACAAAAAGAAAAAAAAACTTAAAATTAAAAAACAAAGAAAAATTGCGGATTTTGGGAGCCATATCGCAGGGTTAAAAAAAAACTTTACCGTCAAGTAGGGTATGAAAATGCAGGGTTTTAAAAGGAGATAACAAATATATATTTAAAATAAATTGATAGTGACAAATCGTATAAAAAAGCCAAATCGTCTGCGAAGACAAAACTAAAAACATGGAAATAAAAAAGTACATAAAAAAACTAAAAAACCCTACTGAAAAAACTGAAAAGCAAAAACAAGCACATTTTAAATAAAACAAAACTTGGAAGCAGGCTTTTTTATGTTTGTTACCTCTAAACTCCGTCATTAATGAGACGAAATAAAATAAAATATGTGTAAGAATATACTGAATAAGTGGTCCCATAAAAAACATCAAAATCATCAGCAGCTTGGTGTTTTTTTCTTCACATACAAGTTAAAGCTGATTCATAACATGAATTTGTGTATCAAAACAAAAACTATATTTTTAATTAAATATATATGTTATAATTAAGGTTAAAGGTTATAGGTTATAATTAAATACTCTTTACAAAAGCAAAACCGATATTCAAAAAAAGCCTAAAACACTTTTACTTTCGGAAGTCGGTTGCAAAAAAACAACATAATATTACAAAATCTAAAATAGAAGTAAATAGTTACAGTCAAACACAAAAGTATTACTCAGCAAATAAAACAAAGCTGCCGTAAATCCAATATTAGTTGTTCGATATTCGAGTATTGAAAGATTTACACCGCTGACATTAATCTTACTCGGCGCCGCCACCGCTGGGCGTACGTGTACCAGAGACGTACTGGGAGGGACGCGGGATTTTCTTACACGTAACATCATGCTTGTTATCTACAAGAGATTTAACAAAGGTGTACCCACACCTTGGTGGGTGTATAATACACCCACTTTTCGCCGTAAATACGGAATGGTCAATTTGCTGTTAATTCTATATATAGCCTTTGTTGCTGTTAATAATAATAATAATAATAATAAAAACTCCTACAAAGAGTCTCTTCACTCCTAAAAAAAACTTCGAAACTATCGCATACCACACGCTGTTTTCGTAAACATATCGCTGGAGTGTTCGCAAATAGCTGCAAATCGATATTTATTCGTTACGCTTCGGTGTCACAGCGGCCAACACGTTTCGCGTCGACACTCTGATTTATATCGCCGTGAATTAGTTAACAGATTTTTTGTTGACTGTACTGTCACGACCAATAATATGTCTACATTTTGCAAATTCCAAACGCGAATTTCTTGTGTTTAACTATTGTTTCTTTGAGATTTGACCAACTTTATGATAATATCATCATGATCAGCCTTTAATGTTCCAACTGCAGATGCTCAGGCCTCCTCTCTTTAAGAGGGAATGGGCTATAACCTACCACGCGGGCCCAGTGCGGATTGGTAGATGTCACATGTCTTTGAATGTTTTAGTTCTAAGACATGCCGGTTTCCTCGCAATGTTTTCCTTCACCGTTTTGAGAGCAGCTTTCCCAACGGTGGCCCAGTGATGATAATATGAGTTTCAAAATATTAGTTCTGTTACGTAACAACAAAATAAAATTAAGATAAAATTCCTTCTAAACTAAGGTTGGTAAGGTAAGGTAACGTTACTAAGTGTATACATATTGATGCTGGTGACTGTACCTACCTATTCTATGGCCGTTTGTTCGTGACGTGATTAAGACCGTATTTGTATAGTGTTTTAATGAATGTAAAATTAACGATTTTGTTTGAAGTTTGACCTATATACGGCTGATTGACTGACTAACTGCCAAGACGAGTCTTTAATCATCGTAAACGTAAACTTTTTCGTAGAGCACTGTTAGAAGTAAAAATAACTCAATTTTAAAGTAAATCATACTAATATCAGATTATTATTTACCCATTGTATCACAAACGTCCCATTGAGTATGAATGTGGATGGATTTAAGAGTAGAGGAAGACCAAAGAAACGTGGGATGGACTGTATACAGGATGATATGGTAAGAAACGAGGTGTTTGAGATGACCAGTAATAGAAAAGTACGCAAGAATAAGACATGCTGCGCCAACCCCAAATAAATCGGGATAAGAGCAAGAGAATTATGATTTACAGCGAACGACTCTTGTGATTTAATAGGTGTGAATAAAAAAAGGTAGCAAATAAAAGGTGGTAAACAAGGAGCAGCGGTGGCCTAGTATTGGCGGCCCCGACTTACAACCAGTAGGTCGTGGGTTCGAACCCAGGCAAGCACATTACTTTTTGTAATTTATTTCATCACCGCTGCTCTCAAAACGGTGAAGGAAAACATCGTGAGAAAACCGTCATGCCTTAGAACCAATCAATTCGAAGACATGGGCCCGCGTGGTAGGTTATAGCCTATTCCCTCTCAAAGAGAGGAGGCCTGTATCCCAGCAGTAGGAATATTAATAAGCTGTTGATGATGATTATGAAAACAAGGTAGAAAACGCGAATTTCAAACGAAAGGTCTACAAGCGAAAATCGCTTTTTTATTTTCTACATCGCGATTGTATTCAGCTTTTTGGTAGATTATAATCTTCAAATAAATAAGTTACAAATGTATTAATTGAATTGACATCGATCACTAATTTATCACCGGTCGAATATCACTTTTCCTGCTCTCAAGTTCTCTCCCAGTATCTGCCGTCACCGTTCCCAGTTTGCTTCAAAACACAATACATCCTTAAGAGTCCATTATCTGAACCCGTAAAAGAAGGGAACATTTCCGATACGTCCAAAGCACTCCGCTGCAACAAGAGGTAAGAATATTGGAAAACACGGCCAATACAATACCTTGGAGCTCAATAATACAAAACGAAGGGGTATTGTAACAAAACCACTACTTTGAATAAAGCTACAATTACCTGCTATAAACTTAAATTGATATATCGTGGCAGGAAGTAAATAACCAGAATAAGCTGGCCTCTTTTACCGTCAAAACTTCGTACTACGCTAGGCCAGATGATGATCAGAGTGGTATCATTGAAGTACGGTGTACTGTAGATGAAAAATTGTAGTGGCTCAATTTAGCTTCGATGGCATATAAAATATTGAGGGTAATAATTTGTAATTAGGTACTTACAATACGGTTATTACCGTTATTGTAAGAAACACTTCACTTTGTAAAATCTTACAATGGTATATAAAGATTTATGAAGATTAATTGATGTCACGTCACACGGCGCCGGCGTTTAGTGTCTTACAAGTCTAGGTATTGTTGCCCACCAATGAAGTTGTTTAATGAGCTAAGATTTTTTAAAGAAATATAATAGGGTTGTTAACAAAAAAAAAATTGTCCGTCAGATAGATTTCCAAAAAAATATTGGACACGTATTTTTTTCTTTTTTTACGTAAACAAACAATGAAGACGATAGTGCTTTGAAAACTCGTGTGACGTCATATTCTCAAACATTACTATGAAATTTTCAACCAATACTACTACTACTTTTTACCCGACTACGGCGAAGCCAAAACGGAAGGGTAATGATTTTTGCATGCCACCTTGCTAATGGCAACTAGCAGCTGACTTCTGTATCAATGAGAACGCCATGAAGGAGCATCAGGTACTTATCAGTGGCATGCGACTACGGCTGTCCTCTATAATAATTTTACTTACTTATAATACGTTAAATTTAAATGTACAAGTTATCTAGTTACTAGACGATTTTTCTTGTTTTCTACTTTTAAGACCGCGGTTTTATTAGTCTGTGATTTTATTCGTATTTGGGTTTTAGTTTTAACCCGACTGCGGCGAAGCCCAAAAGGAGGGTTATTTAAACTTATTTTTTTATTTCCATAACAGCGCTTACGTATTATATCAAACGAAAATCCAAAGTCGAGTCGAGTCATTCAAAATCTACTCGTAAGTAAAACAATCGGCTATAATATAATCGCTATAGAAACAGTTATCGTTTCATTGATGATTGTGACGTCACAGATATCCGATTATGACGCCAAAGACTTATGACAGTTTTGTGACGCGAAAATGATCCTTATCTTTTCAAGAATGAGCTCGGAAATCGCGAAAACCATCACGAACTAAGTAATTACGTCAGGAATATAATCTGAAAATCAATGAAAAAATGTAATACCTACGATGCCGCGTCGGGTCTTATCGTGCGCGAAAATGACATAGCGAAGTCTTTTGGTATCAATTTGTATTGCTGTGCGCACTTAGGTACTTAGTTTCCACTTGCTCGCGCTCTTCTGGAACTCGAAAGTCACAGTAAAACACACTCACAGTATAACTAAAATTTTGTGGAGTCCGTCTTACAACGCCAGCTGACCTTTGAGCATACATATAACTGGATTTTAAGTACTTGACAATTTGAATCCCTCCTAACAACAGCAAACAACTCAACACAACCAAAAACAGTAGTAGTGTAGAAGTAACAATTCTGCGCTTAACACATTTTGAGCGCTACAAATGTAATTAGTACCTACTGCCGGCACTAGACGCGATCCGGGCTCTGTGGAGTGTAACCTAACCTAACTATCTAGTGAATATAATACTATGGTACTCGTACTGCTGAAAATGTATCTGAAAATAAAGTTTTTGTTTTAACTCTAAAGGCAAGGTACTGCATATTTAATGATTACAATGAAAATCGCTTGCAGAGAAAAGTTACTGAAATATTCACAAATCCTTTTAGTTTTTCCGTCGACGACGCGACGGCGAGAAAATATGAAAATGTAAACCATTTGTGTTGTCTTCGTTTTTGCTTTGTTTTGCCCTTTCTTCAACGTGACAATGATAATAAAAGTTATCTCTAAAAGTAAGAATGTGTTAACTTTTTACGCATTATTTGCTCATGTATCAAGCAAAGTTAATCAGATAGCTAATAAGAGTGACCTTTCTCCCCTATTTATGTGTACGGCGTGTGCGAAAAGCCAGTGATGTGTGTAATCATTGGTTGCCAGATCGGTTTAAAATTGATAAGCGATTACGCATAGGTACGAGTACGTCATGATGATGTAGCTCGATGCACGTGTTCACGTTAGCTCGTTTTCTGCATGATTTATTATACGTTTATTGTGTGGTATCAGCGACGATAGCTTATGAAGAAAAAATAAACTTAAAGTCAACGAACTGTTCAGCTTTAACAGAAGCTGAAACCAACACCATGTTTACTCAATGATTAACGATTTTTGATACATGATTTTGTAATGACCATCTTCATATCTACAAACACGCTTCATCACAAACTCTCAACACATAGTAAACCAGCGTACTGGGGGTCTAAAATGGCCACTTCAGCAGATCATAACATGAATTGCGAAAGTCCGTTTTACGAATTTCGATTATGATTCATATTATGATCTGCTAAAGTGGCCATTTTAGACTGTCTGCACTCTATGGTAAACTTATTACGATAAACAGTACCAAAATATAACAAAACACCCAGAGCCTTCAAAGTTGAACGGAACAAGGCTACAAGGAGCAATTAGTAAACATTACGGCAACGTTGCGCTATGGCGCCCTGGGTATACCCGGCTATATTGCCCTCTTGCCCTTTTGCCTACCCAAGGTGACATAGTAAAACTTTCAGGGGAATCTGCCTGTAAGTTTTTTTTTTCGTTTCGTTTAATAGAGCTTATTAATTTATGTATCCAGGAGTACTGCTTTCTGAATCAAGCTCTTGAGGACGCACAAAAACCAAAAAAATATGTTTTCATTAGTGATTCCACTTTTAAAGTAACATAAAATAAAGAACCGGACCATTACAATTTATAGTTAAGTTGTTTCTCAACGTCACAACGGCCACGGGCCGCACGGGCCGCCACTTACAAAAACCTTGCTATGCGAAAACCTACAAAATAAGACAGGTTTTTCCTCGAGTTTAGTCTGAAGTTAACAAACAACCTTATCTTGTATACGGCTCCGATTTTTTTAAAGAAAGCTCTGGGTAATATGAAATGTTTAGCAGTTGAACTTTTTATTCTATTTACTCTAGGCTCTGATTTAAGATGAAACTTGATAATCCAATTATAAATTTCTACGTAACGACATAGCAAGAAGATACATATTTTTTTTTTTTTAGTAACGGTCCCCGCATTAGGAATTTCTCCTGTATCGTGGGTGCGTTCACAAACATTTATTCTCGCATACACAAATACCCAGACCCGGAACAACTATTTGTAGGTCATACAAATATTTTTTCTATGCGGGGATCGAACCCGCGACACGCAGCGCATCAGTCCATTGCTTGAGCCACTACGCCAACCGTGCCGTCAAATAGATCACATTCGAATTGTTCGTTGTTTAAGTAGACTGCAATCAGCTAAGTCTCAGAAACATTTCAGTTTTTAATCAATAAAATTGGTGCTACAGTAATTGATTTACAGTAGGTACAGTCACCTCAAAAAAATGATATAATCATTTAGTTTGTGATCAAATTTTCAATTAGGTTCTATTTTACTTTTGGGATATCACCCTCAATTATTGTATGATTTATAAACTCAGTTAAGCACTTCATTGAGTCCATGTGAAATGGAGTGGCCATCTACATACTTTATGGAAATTCTTATTAATCTAGGTCCTAGATGAAGTGCAATGTTTTAATTCGGTTTTTTGCTTTTCCTAGAATCTAGGAGATGCAAGAAAAAAACCGGAACTTGTCTAATAAATGCAGTATCCGCGTTGACCGTCGGATAAGCTAGAACTGCAGTTTTATAATTTGAAAACTTAAAAACCGGAACTTAATTTGGCAACTTGGATAACCAATTTAACTTAATCTTGCTGACTGTAGTTTAATACAACTAAGATGGTAATAAAAAACATATAAATGCCAAAATGCCTTTATTAACACACTAGCTGATGCCCCCCCTCCCCCCGCCTTCGCTCGCGTGGATGTCGGTTATCGCGACCGATGTCGGTTTTGCGAACAAAAGTAATCTATTGATCCCCCTCTTTCAACTTTTTTTTCGCATTCAAAAGTAGGATAAATGTCCTTTCTCGGGCTCTAGACTTGTATAGTGTACTAAATTTCATTTAAATTGGTTCAGTAGTTTTGACGTGAATGCGCGATAGACAGACCGAGTTACTTTCGCATATAGAATATTAGTAAGGATGATTGTTCCCTAATATGGGTGAACCAGTACATTCCGAACGAATATTAGACTTCCAAGTAGTTTTATACAGTGTGTGTCAGACAGCGCAAATGTTTACGAGTCAGTGGATTCTTTTTTTCACGATTTTGATGGGCAAAGTCCCATGGAGAAAGTCGTGCATCTTTAAGATCTGTAACACACCCATAAATATAAGCACACCTTCGTCATACATGCTGTATAACTGTAAACTGCATTTATGAGGAAGGTGTGCTCATATTTAATAATAATAAATAATAGTAATAGTATATAGTCATGATAAATAACTGGAATAGAACCACTTTTTTCTTTTCAGGTTAAACTTTTTCTGTCGTCCCCTAGTACCTACAGCTAATGTTTAATAAGACATAAATATAAGTAAATATTCCTGAAATACGCCTTTTCATTGAAGTATTTTTCCTCCTATGTGCGTTTAAGCCATTTCGTTTGCATTGCAAATGTTAAATATAAAAGCTTATGTTGGTAGATCCACTTTGTAGCTTCTATTTAGCTTTCAAAGTCCTTCAGCATAATGCATTTTCTTATTAGTTACCGAGATAAAATTAACTTTTACTTGTACTGTCTATTATGTGGCGCTTTTACTGAGACATTATTTTGACTGCTTCGTTGATTTCGTAGTCGCAAGTGCGACCGCTAAGCATGAGCTCTTAGGTTCGATTTTCGGATTTGGCAAAGTGTTATTTAGTTTTTGGGAAGTTTTCAGTAACAGCCGCGGAGTTTGGACTTGTGCTGGTTAATTCACCTTTTACATTGGAGTTCATGGAACTCGAATATTAGAGGCAAAATATGGGTGTACTATTAAGTACACCTCTGCATATCCTCTGCCTTCGGAGATTACAGGTGTAATGATGTCATTATTTCAACTTTCGCCTCTAAACGGCCATAAATACCGTAAACCCAAAAATTATGTGCAGATACCTTTGGAAATAAACAGACGCCCCGTCCATTTATGATTTATTTGCTAAAGCCTCCAATTGCCTAAATCAACAATTTGGGACATCCCTAAAAGGTGCTCATTTACGGCCGTCTGGCGTTAAGGCCCATTACTATTTGATCGCATAATTATTTAAGGGTTGTTCCTCATCACGTTACTATCAAGAAAGGGTACTACCAAATTAATATTAAGTAGCGAACATTTACTGAATGTATTTGTTCGGACTAAACTACTGTAAACTGAATAGATCGAAAACATGGGTAGTGATGTTTGTTGTACCCACAGACAAGAAAGACCTAGATGACGCAAGAGCAACACTTAGCGTGCCTAGCTTACGTACAAAAATCGTAAGAGGCCACTTTCGCGCTCAGTCTTCATCGGTGTATGGCGCTAGTCGGACGTCCGCGCTGGTGCAAAAGGCGGGGGGGGTTGGGGCGAAGGAGACGCCATACGCGGCGGTGTCTTTGAACCGATTACTTTGACTAAATAGTTATTGTGACGTCATTATACGAGAAGGTACGCTTGGTTTTCATACAGATCGTGATACTCTAGGTCTATCTATATCTGTGGTTATATCGGTCATTGACATTGACTGCCCGGTTAGTGTTGTGGTCGCAAACATGGCTACTGTGCATGATGTCCTGGGTTCGGTTCTCAGGTCAGGCAAATTCTTATTGGGTTATTCAATAAGGAATTTTAAATATCTCTCAGGCGTCATCATAACATAAAACAAAACATTTATTTATTTTCAGGCTTCTTTGGCTCATCGGTAAATACCTTACAGACTAACATACAGCACAGTACAGTTTTTATTTTCCACTTTTTGTCAAAACCTCGTGGATGGAGATGTATAACTGCCGTGCTGTTCTGTAAACATCTCACATGTGTCACATCATTCATTCACTCATTTTAGATCCTAGATATCCTTATGGAAAAGTAATTTTTTAAGTACCTAATTAAGATTAATTATAAATGGGAGCTGCATCTGCCAACAAACTGTTTTACAGTTTGGCGGAAGTATTATTTGTGAAAATGACTTTTTGCCATGAATAAACGCTTTATTATTATTATTATTACATAAAGTACCCTTAACGCAAACGCAGGGCACTTGTTCTCCCCACTACTGCGATCATTTTTTGGTTCTAGACCATACCTAGTTACGGAGATACTGGGGGTCAAAATTCCAAATTTTGCACAGCTGTTTTTGTAAATATAAGTTTTTCAGGTTATAACGTTACTTCCATTACCTCCATGGCCCGTTTACTATTCAAAGCATCTACTAGCACATTGTTTTAATAGTGTTACATTGAGTTTTGCCGTAAAATAAGAATTTTAACCCGAAAAAAAAGTCAGCAAAAATTTTTGCGTAGGGGTACTTATTTTGATGTACAGAATGCTTGGTTGACGTATGTGTGAAGGGTTAATTTTCATCCTGTATAATATTTTTTTTTTTTAAACGTTGCCCCACGACAGGAATTTCTCCCGTATCGTGGGTGCGTTTACAAACATTTAAACTCACATACACAAACACACCTAGACCCAAAACAACTATCTGTAGGCCATACAAATATTACATATCATGTCCAATCGCTTAGCCACTACGCCAATCGTGCCGTCAAATTACATTTTGTGTCAGTAAATAGAAACTTACAACTATACAGGCTGTAAACTAACCCTTCACACAATTAATGTAAACCAAGCATTCTGTACATCAAACTAAGTACCCCTATGCAAAAATGTTTGCTGGGAAACGACTTTTAGGCTAAAAGTTCAGGAGTGGCGACCGCGAACCGGAAGACGTTGCGTTGGAAGGCCTCCCACTAGGTGGACCAATGACCTGGTGAAGGTTACGGGGATCCGTTGGATGCGAGACGCACGGGACCGATCAATGTGGCGACACTTGGGGGAGGCCTATGTCCAGCAGTGGACATCTTTTGGCTGCAATGATGATGACGATGATGGGTCTTAACCCCTGAGTACTTTAATTATATTAAAAACTTTAATGATTTTCAATTTAAAGTAAAAGCATGATAGAAAAAAAATACGCATTAATTAATTTATTTAACATACCCATAATCATTGTTGGCTGCAGTAATTGAATTAACTAATGGATTTTATTATAGAGTTTAAATTATACTTGCAAATATAAATTTACTTGTAAATAATTTATAGCGTCTGTTATATAGAAAGTAACTCAACGGAAGCTATTTAATGGCGACGACGTCGTCCATTATTTAAGCGTTTAGTTATTGAATAATATTTTATTTTGTTAATTATCTGGGCTTCTAAGAAAAAAGAAAGCACCCTGACCGGAAATCATAAAATGTGTAGCGTCAGTTACGTACACCTACTGGCAAATTCGATTCTGATTAAACAATACCCGTTTTTACCAATATTTTATTGCTCCTTATTAAATTTACACCATAAATGACTCTTTATTTGCATTGTGTTTCATAATGTTTTATATATTTTGCTTACTTCTTCTACTTTCAAACTTAGAACTTACTTTCATTTGTAATTAATACTTTTTATAATAGTTAAATACTAAACCTACATCTTGAGAAAAATAAAACTACTAAGTACCTACGTACTTATTTTAATCTTTACATTTACTAACTACATTTTATGAAGATTATTCTTCAGAATTAACTTGCCAAACTTCTAATCGCTTAAAAAACTATATAGAGATATTAAAAACTTAATTTATTTTTCAGTTTCGATCTGAAATCTTTTTAAGATTCACTAACACTACACAGTGATAGTCCAGTAGTTTATTTTTATTTACTTTATTTTTTATTTTATAATTCATGTCCATATTGTATAATTATCACATGCCAAAGCATGTAAGCATGTGCATGACAGAAAACATTGATAGAAAACTAACATTCTAGAGTGATATTTCTGGACGGTATGTAAAGCCAATTGAGAGGCCCAAAGGTGGCATAAAATCAGTCACACACTCCAGGTTATTCACTCACCACTCGATAAAGAATGAAGATTAACACTGAAATGAGTAAAACTTGAATACATAATAATATAAAGAATTCGATCTCGATATTGTAATCTGACCCCAATACTGCCATTCAAATGAAAATCCATTCACAGCCTTTCAAAACAAAGGATAATGAATGTCAATTAGAGCCGATTTGTGGCCATTGTGCTCCAAGTGACAGGTCATATCTTTGTCCAATTGGCTAGGGGCAATCGCCTGTGATATAATGACATACTACTCGTTAAGGAAAGAATGAGTTAGGACACTTCTAAGAGCATGCGTTACTTTTAAAGCTCGTGCTTTACGTTTTCAGGACTTTATTTTTTCATAATAACAATTTATTGGTAGGCCAATAGAATTTAACATAAAAATAAACTCTGTAAATTGAAGCTTATTTAAACTAGTTAGGTTTATTTCTAAATGACTATTTGCCTAATCGAAAATGGATTGAAAAATTTCGTTGGTACATTTGCTCTTATTTCTGTGTAATTGTAGAGTATTTTATTAAGTTAACAGCATAGTACTTCACTAAAGAATCAATTACTAATGCATTAATCTAGCATCGATGAGTCTATCAGCACCCTATTAAAATCTAATTTTAAAAACCCACTCTAATTTTCTAAATAGCTCACAGCTATGGAACGCAAGCTGTAATCGGATCAAAGAGGCACTTACGCGGTCCCGCAGGCGGTCCCCCGGGATATCCCGAACTCTCCTCGGGGAACACTAACCAGGGATCCAGTAATACGCCCTCATTCCCGCAACCGCGTGAGATTACCCCGGGGCTTTCTCAAGGCAGATGCGGAGGCAGGCTTTATGACTGTCCTAAATAATTTTATAGACTTTGATAAGGCGACAAACTGTCTGATAGCCTGGATAATTCTGTGTTGTTGATAAAAACTAAACAACATAGGTACACATCAAAGAATAAAAATAAACTTACAATCATATAGTTTTAGTTTATAATAAAAAAAATTGTCCATATTAGTGTAGTTTACAAAAAAAAAACTAATTAGTCCCTCTGTTAGATTATCGAACAATATTGGACACGTGTTTTTTCTTTTTTTCACGTAAACAATTAATGAAGACTATACAGTGCTTTGAAAACTCGTGTGACGTCATTTTCTGAGACATTAGTATGACATTCTTTAGCGGTCAGTGACGTCACAACCCCCCACTCAAATCTTTGACGCGTTTTATCTTTGTAAATTTTTATTGATTCGATAAAACAAAAAATACGTATCCAATATTTTTCGATAATCTAACAGACGGACTAATTAAAATCATATTTTTTTAAGTCAGTAAACATCCCTATTGACAGAAACACAAATATACATACATGAAAAGAAAAATACAAACAACAATCATATAATCTCATCTTATTTGAAAGTCTCCTAAAAATGTAATAAAAAATCTCAGCAATTCCTAAAGATGTATCTCAATACCAGACTATACTCCAGCCATCTGTATCATTGACCCATTTTGCCTGTAATTCAGCATGTTCAGGCAATTTGATTGATCGAATCGAAGCGAACCAAATGACACAGATAAAAAGCCCGTCTTAACCCCCGCCTACGCTGAATATTAACTGAGCATTATCAATACGTATACCTGTAGGTATCTTGTGAC
Source organism: Diarsia rubi (assembly GCA_932274075.1). Classification (NCBI taxonomy): domain Eukaryota; kingdom Metazoa; phylum Arthropoda; class Insecta; order Lepidoptera; family Noctuidae; genus Diarsia; species Diarsia rubi. The sequence goes on from OW026429.1 coordinate 13,215,857, forward strand.
CTTGACCTTGGAGATGAAAATATATAAAGAGTTGTATACAGGGTGTCAACGAATCCTTCACGAAGCCGTCAAACAAGCAACATCAAACTTAGTACCCCTACGCAAAGTTTGCTGGGAAACAAGTTATTTTTTGAGGTGAAAAAATCACATTTTAGGGTAAAACTCAAAGTAGCGGTCCTAAAAACATTGTGCTTTTGGATGCTTTGAATGGTTCGGGTCATGAAGGTAATTTATGTAAAGTTATAACCTGAAAACGAATGTTATAAAAAACGGCTGTGAAAATTTTAGAACTCTGACCCCATATATGTATTTCTGTAACTAGGGGGTTTTCAGGTATGGTGTAGAACAAAAAAAATATCACAGTGACGGGGAGAACAAGTTTCTTTCGGCTTCGATAAGGGTACTTTTACACCCTTTATAGTTCACGAATCCCTAATGTTAATCATATGTGGGTAGTATAGCCGCAACGTAGTTATGAGAGAGCTGTTATGTCGCGTGTGACCGTCGGATTGCAAGTCCTAGGTATCGGAGTTCGAACCCAACACCTGATTTTTTGTCGATTGATGTGAAAAGAAAAACATTGTGAGAAAACCAGCAGAGGAAAACATGTAAAGCTATTTCAATAACCTTTGGGTGGCACAAAAACTCTCTAACCATACAAAAAAGTGGAAGATACTTCGGTATGTTGATAATACAGATATTTAGGGTCGTAGAGTCAATTATCAGATATTTCTCAGTAGGTCCAAATTGTTCCAGTGTTAAAAACAGATAATTTGATTGATCGAATCTAAGTGTACCAAATTAAATGAAAAAGCCCGTCTAAACCTACGCCCTCGCCTACGCCAAATATTAACTGCGACTACATACCTGCAGGCATCTTAAAGGTTGACCTTGACCTTGTAGGTCTAGGGTATGAAAGGGTTAAGGTCACGAACCTGTGGTTGTCAAAAATGTATAGATATTAGACAAGTTAGAATATTAATGAACTGCAAGATATTATTTTGATATTATTCATGGTTGTAAACACAGAATTGGATTTTTTTATGCTTTTCATTCTACCTAAGGTGTTTATTTTTTTTTATATACGACATACGGCCGTAATGTTATATGTAACATATTCGCTACTTGCATAAAATACTGATAGCAAGCAAAGTTATATAAATCTTTGCTTCGTCCTGTTACATTTCACTTCAACATAAAACTCCTACAACACAGGCTGTTATGTTTTTAATCAAACATATCACAGTTATTATAATAAGATATTTTTAATACACATATAAACAGGGACAGTGCATGTTGTGTGTCGCACAGTCGTAGAACTTTCCAAGATCTCGGAAATACATGACAAGGAATGACACCTTCCTCCGTACGGAATATTATGCTTGTGACGCACTGAATTTAAAGTAATGACGTTGGTATGGTGCCGTAGGAATGAGTATGAAACATACATGATTTTAAAATTGCACTATTGGCGAGCTTAGCCCAGCAAACCTAATTTTGATTGCGAGATTCGCAGAAGAGGATAGAGACCCACGTGCATTTATTAAATTAAAATGTAATAAATATATAATAAAGTTATAAATATTCATAACATCAAAATTTATTATTTATTATGTCTCACATTTTAGCACACCGATGAACAATACTTAAATGATATTATTGTACGAAATTAAAATTATTACTGAAGTGATCAAGTTCTTACATAGGAATTCCATAAAGAAAAGCCTTTATGGAATTCCAATGTAAGAACTTGATCACTTCAGTAATAATTTTAATTACACATAAGAGTTATTCAAAGTGTTTTTATAGATTGAACGTCACGGGCATCAGTACCAATAACATTACCGTTACACACGTACACTTTACCTACACATATTTCTTATAGTTTTCTCATAACATTTTATCGAACATGTATTAAAAAATGTTGACCGTGCGTATTGCTATTAACTTCGGAAAGTTTCATAATCTGCGGTCTTCTAATGTGGGAAACTTATAAGACCGCAGAATAAGCAACTTTGTTTGTAATAGGGGATCGGACAAAAAAAAACTAATTAGTCCGTCAGATAGATTTCCAAAAAATATTGGAGACGTATTTTTTCTTTTTTCACATAAACAAAAAATAAAGTCAAAACAGTGCTTCAAAAACTCGTGAACTCTTCGAAAACGTCATATGACATCCACATCTTATCTTCGTCAATTTTAATTAATTTGATAAAACAAAAAACACGTATCCAATATTTTTCGATAATCTAATTGACGGACTAATTAGAATCATTGTTTTTTGACTCAGTCCGACACCCTATTATAAAAAGTTAAAAGCTGATAAAAGTGCGGCTTTACAACATGTAAAGTGGAAACATTCATGTAAATAAATATAATAAATAATGTAATAAATATCTTACCCTTAAGTTTAACACAATTTTAACTTTAATGCGAACTGTTTAGAGTCGAAAACGTTAACCAACCTTTGATGAAACTAGGTCGAACAATGTTTGCTATTTAACAATAAAACATCAATTGTAGGAATACTGCTACCCTATCCATTATTGAAATATTGATTTTGAAAGCTAGACTGCCTAGGCTGAAAAAAAAAGAAATAAATGAGAAGAATAAGAATATTTGTTGGTCGCAGTTACATGACGTGCATACAAAATAACAAAAAACATAATAAATATTTTATAATACAAAAAGACAAACAATAACTTTAAATCTAATTATGTGTTTGACTTTCTTAGTTTGCTCAACCAATCAAGTTAATGCTAAGTGAATGTAATGTTAATGTATATTACACAGTGGTATCTTTTTGCAGAACAGGTCGCCGCCCCCCGCGCACATCCCCAATGCTATGCTGTACTCGCCGCCGGAGCCGCTAGAGGTGAGTCTATAATTATTTACCTTATAATCGTAACAAGGTCCTGGTCGTACGTCCTGGGTTTGACTCCTGGTTCGGGTAAAGTGTTATTGAATTTTACCTTATCCGTCATTCTAAACCATTCTCTTCTCTTTCTCTTTAAAAAAAAACGTTGCCACACACTAGGAATTTCTACTATATCGTGGGTGCGTTTACAAACATTCAAACTCACATACACAAACCAAACACTTAGACTCCCAGACCCGAAACCACTATCTGTAGGCCATACAAATATTTGTTACGTGCGGGGATCGAAAACCCGCAACTAGTGTTGTAAGAAACTTGAGTCTTTTAGTCTTCATTTCGAGACTTGAGTCGATTTTCGAGACTAGGACTCGTTAGTCACATGAGTCCGAGTTCTTTGAGTCTTTGAGGTGGACAAACTGAGTCATGAACTTTAGTTGTATAGGTAATATTATTTACTGATTGGAAATAAATCGCACAAAAAAAGTTATTTAATAACAATTAAATTGCACCAAAAACAAATAACCTAATCAAAAGTATCCACCTAAAGACCGATTTGCTGTATCAAAATGCGAGTTAAAACGCCTAAATAAATTTTATTATTGAAAAATATTGGATACGTGTTTTTTGTTTTATCAAATTAATAAAATTAATTATTAATTACATACTTTATCTTCGTAAAGATAAAATACGTCAAGTATCGCAAGTATTATGACGGCATTTGAAGGTAAAAAATGTACTGACATGTGACGTCTTCGAGTTTTCGAAGCACTGTAGGACTACTGTCTTCATTTTTTGTTTATGTGAAAAAAAATGTATCTACTTATTCAACATTTTTTGGAAATCTATCTGACGGACGAAATAGTTTTTTTTGTCCGATCCTTTTTTGTGAACCTACAATCCAATCATAATCATACTATCTCAAATCTACAAAACTTTAATACAAGAACGTTTCTCATATAAATACCCCATGATATTCCAAAAGGCAATCCTTTTTTTTTGGAGGGTGGGAAACCAGTGTCAGACTTCTACTGACTAAAAAGCACCCATGTTCCTTCTTAGCCCTTTGTGTCCGCGGTATCTCTTTCGTAATCGATACCTCTGGCTCTGGGCTTAAAGGGCGTAATTATAGAACATTTTATGTAACATCTAAAGTGTGTTATATGCCCTTTGCGTAAAGCATACTTTATAACACATTTGCTCCTAAAGGGTCTCTTACTTCACCATCGTAATGTATCTCATAACGTACTTTTGCGGTAATGTAATGTACATCGCACGGTTTATCAAGATGCTCCGTCAAAACGAACGGTACCTACTTTTTTAAATCTTAGCAAAGAGATTTTTTATTTCAGAAAAGTGTTCAACATTTTATGAATAAAATCAACTTTGGGAGATAAAATATAATAAATAAACATTTAATTCTTTAATTTAATTAATTTTAACAATAAATTACAAATATTAATATCTGTAACAAAAACAAAAATATTAATTTACTTTATTAATCATACTGGCTGTTTTGTGCCTATGCCTGAAATAAAGCGCGAACGCGCGCGCATCGCTTATTTGTCAAGAAGTAATAATCAATTTTACGAATTGCTCAAATTTTCATAACTGCTTTAATTAATGATTTATTCGTTTAAGAAAGTCCGAGTTTTATTTATTTCCTCGCAAATATGTTATAAAACGTCGTATGACATACGTGCGCTTTGATAATTACAGCCTCTGTTCTCTTTTAGCCTTCGCCTACGGCTTGGGCAAGCAATATCGCCTCGGCTGTAATTTTCGACTTACCGCACTTATATCATAATGTATTATTACAAAACACCTAAAGTGTGCTTAACGCCCAGAGGTATTGCAATGTTCTTGCTGCTGATGCACAGGTCTCCTTCTTCATCCCTGAGGGAAGTCGTCAATTATCCAACATTTGGGCTCAGTCGGGGTTGATAGACGTCGCGTCTTCGAATATAAATAAAATTGACTCCTTAATTTCGCCAAAAACTAGATTCAGGCTTGTACGTAGTATGCGATAGACGATGATGACCCAGGGATGTTCCCGTCCCGACCCTTCGTCGTTACTCTTTTCATGCAAAAACTATTTTAATAAATAAAATCATATGAAATAAATAAACTGCGGTGAATATTTATATGCTCGCTGTAAAAACATGCACTTTATAACTAACTAGCTGTTGCCAGTGGCTTCGCCCGCTACAACTCGAAAATTATTCCACGGTAAGATAAAAATAGGGATAAAAACAGCATCCTATGTGTTAATCCAGGTTATAAACTATCTGTGTACCAAATTTTATCCAAATCCATTCAGTAGTTTTTGCGTGAAAGAGTAACAAACATCCATCCATACATACATACTTACAAACTCTCGCGTTAATAATATTAGTAGGATAAGTTATCATTATAATGTATGCTTAACTATTTTCGTTCAAGTTATTAAAAATAAGCAACAAATAATATAAAAAATAAAATAATGTTGCAACAGTGAACCTGGAGAACCAAACAAAAACAAAAACACTGGTGAATTTTTATAAGCTCGTTGTACCAACATTCCCTTTATAGTGTACACTGTAAAACGGAGCAGTGTTACCAACTGCCATTAGCAATTAACACTGGCAACACCGTTAATTAAAATATTTTAACACAATCTGCGGTAACGCGGGATGCGATGCCTTTTAATTGGACTAGAAGTACAAAATGGCCACCTTTGTGAGCTGCCTTTTGTTTTGTGTTGTATTTTGGAATTGCGTAAACCGCTCTCGGAAACGTTAACGTTCAAAATGTGTTTTTTCTTGATAAAACTAGCTTTTAAACACACTAGGCAGGCAACTGCAGCACATCAGGCTACTCTAATATGTCAATTTATGATAGATTTTCAACTTTATTGCTAAAGCATTAGGTTTCGAGAAACTTGTTGTCTGGTGTCTGTACCTTCTTCCTATATAATATTTCGTTTGCCATTTAAAGTTTGCAAAATATGACAAATATAAATATCGAACAGCGAATAGAGTCTTTGTAAGGACTTTTATAGGAGGTCATAACAATTCAGGATAATTCCTCCTTTAAAAAAATTTCTTTTGAAAATTAGAGCACTATTCAACGCCCGCTTACATATATTATATTTCCTATTCTTTCATTCCTTTACCGGTATTTTAATTTCAATTTTGAATAGAAAGAATAAACCGCTTTTACACCACCTTTTGTTCAGTAAAGACTTTGTACAACCATAGACTGAACTGTTGGTCCCTTTAAAACATCGCCTGATGTTTATCTAATCTAAATATAAATAATTCTTCTGTACGTGTGTATGTCACTGAACACCTCCTAAATGGCTGGACCGATTTTGATGTTTTTTTTTGTGTGTGTGTGTTCAAACTTTGTATGTTTTTTTTTATTTATTTATTTAAGACACTACAAAAACTACACTTACAAAAATAATACATAATGTTTGATTTCATAAAACTGTCAAAAACGTACAGTTGTGATTACATGTTCTTGTTTTTGAGTTTTAATATTTGCAAACGCATCCACGGTCCACGGTACTGGAAAAATAAAAATGTGAGGCAGAGTACTTTTTTAAAAAAATTTGCTAAGCATTTTGTAATAAAAACAAACCAAAACACTAGTAAACCATACATTATTATGTGTTTTTTGAGCAGTCAGTATACTGTAAATACTTTAAGTTAAATTACGCACACAATAAAATTTGACGTTGCCAATACAATGGAATAATATCCTTACCTGAAAACCAAACTGTTTGTTTACCTGTACGTATATCATGGCACATTGTCGGTACCTAACAACAGGCCTGAAGGCCTATTCTGACAACCCAAATACCCTGGAAATACGCCATGAATGAAGAAATCGTTCATAGAATGAACGGCTTGTGTTAGTGAGTGAACGAGAATAGATTCAAAACAATGGCTGCTGGTAAGGTTCGTTCGGGACTGAAGGTAAAACAAAAGGATCAAAGAAAGAGAATCCGCTTAGAGAGTTGTTTAATGATCAAAGGATGTTACCGTGAACCATAAAATGTCGCGAAGTTTTAATTCATAATTAAATTACTTAATAATTAAAATTGAAAAGATTACGCGACACAACTACCAGAGGGGCTATTGCGCATGAATTCACCGCTAGAGGTGTTTGTGTAGGGTAAGGTGTGCAGAAACGTCAAAAGAAATATTGTTTGTGCTTTGTTATTATTACGTATTTTTACTAATATTCATGACTAGCTGATGCCCGCAGCTTCGGTCGCGTGGATGTTGGATATCGTAACTAAAAGTAATATTTTATAGGTACTTCTACTTAAAGTATCCTGTGTCCTGTTTCAAGCTCTAGACTATCTGTATACCAAATTTCGTTTAAATCGGTTCCGGAGATTAAGTGAGACAGACAGGCAGAGTTACTTTCGCATTTATAATATTAGTAAGGAAGTAAGGATTGTGGTCAAGATTGAGTCATTTTTGATACTCGAAGATTTTAAGATACTCGTAGGGGTTAAGAGTTAGGTTCTAAAAGGGAACTTAATTATGGGAAAAACTAAACTTGGATTCACTTTTAAGTATATCTGTAATATTAATTTACTTGGGAACAATACAGAGTAATTGACATTTAATGATAATTCGATCAAACAACGAAAAAGCCATAGAGTAAGAAAAAGTTTTTAAAAACGCATGTGTCTCCAATGAGGTCCGAGCACAGAGATCGTAGGTCACAGGGCACGCGCTGCACTTGCCGGAATCCTTACTTCCTTACAGTTCAAATTTTTTGTAAAATAAATTGAATCCTACACTATGTTGTTATACGTCATAAAATCAACTGTCTAGGAAGTGTCATATTAAAGTATCAAATAGAGTAGGGTACCTAGTTGACAAAAAAATATAATTATTTCGTCAGATCAGAGATCAGAAAATATTGGACACATATTTTTTTCTTTTTTACCGTAAACAAAAAATGAAGACAACACAGTGCTTCGAAAAGTCGTGTGACGTACCAGTTTGGTATGTTTTTTACCAGAAAGTGACGTCAAAAGCCTCATGATCTTTGACAAGTTTTATCTTCGTCAATTTTTATTAATTTGATAAAACAAAAAACAAGTATCCGCTATTTTTGACAATCTAAAAGACGGACATAACAGAATCACATTATTTTTAGTCAGAAAACATCCCTCTTATTGAGAGCACCTTACTTGCCAGTGGCCTCATCTGGTGAGCTCGAAAACGATAGCCCTAATTTGCAAAATGTGGGTGTACCGTTATGTACACCTTTGCCTAACCATTCGGAGATTACTGGCGTGATGTTATGGCATGTATTATTTACTTATATAATTGGTGTTGTTTTCTGGCAGTTACTATGCGTGTTCCCGGATCGTCAGTCGCGCGTGTGCGCGGCGGCGTGTGGTGCAGTCGCGCGGGCAGGTGGAGAGGCGCGCTCGGTACGAAGTGCTCGCGACGCGCTAGAAACGCTGCGACGCGACTCCGACGCCAAGCAGCCGCACGTCATCGTCGTTGACGCGCGGACACCTCAGTCGCTGGACGCGTCACTTCTAGCCAGGTTGGTATCGAAACTTATTTAGCTCATGCCACAATATTATTTTATTTTTTCTTTATTTATTTAGGGACATTTATAATCGCAATGCGTGTTTAAGTCCTATCGTACCTACCCTAAATGTACATAATTATATTATACGTGGGCCATGAACCCAAACAGACTCTTCGCATTATCGCCATTTGGTTGAGCCAGGCCAGGATCATGGCACACTTATAAAACTCATCCTGATTGAATTTACGAACGGTCGACAAACGCTATTCACATAGAAACGTCAGTAATATCATGAGAGTGCATCGCTGTGGCCGACGGAACACAATTTGCGTCCCGTCCTCACGGTCATGTTAAATTGGACGCTGTGACGTGGTCCGCGCACTGACAAATTGAAGTGTATACCTATCCACCAGCTTGCAAATAAACAATCTTCTGAACTGTAATCACATTTTTATGACCTTACAGTTGATATTATTCGTTTAAAAATAGAAATACTTTTATTGGAAACAAGGTCTTGAATGGACTTTATGTTCTATAGTGGACTATGACGTTGTGGTCTATAAATCTGACCCAACGAAAAAAATTAAAAATAGAAACAATGAAAAAGAGGACATGGTTAACCTAAAAAGTTTGCACTTCTGAAGGAAACAGCTTTTTGGTGAAAAGTTTATAAATGTAGCATGATTTACATAGTAATTGGTTATCGTCTAACTTAGCCTAAGATTCGGCTATAAAAAATATTCATTATTCCTACACATAAAATACATTTTTAAAAATTTCTTAAAATTAGATATAAAGAAAAAAAATTAAAAATATATAAAAAATAGTGGTCCACCGGTATCGGGAGCAGGGTTAAAGCAACCGGTGCCGCGGTGGTTAGGGCTCCAGAGACAGGAACCTCCCCACAATGAGGGCCGTATCAAGGAGTACTGCCTTATGCAACAGGCCCTTGGTGGTTAGACCACCAAGCGAAAGTTTCGATTGTTGACTGTCCAGGCTGTAAACCATAGGGCCATTGGCCGTTACGACTACCGGCACAATTATACTCGAGTTCACATTCCACAAATGTCGACAACCTCGTATGCCAAGTCCAGATATTTTATTATTATTTATTTTATTCATTTTCTTACATATTAAATACATTTTTAAATATATTATGTCATTTTTAAATAGATTTTATTATTATTATTATATTATATTATATTCTTATTATATTCTTTATTAATACAGAAAGTTCATTAAATTGGTATGATGACAGTTATCAAAACAGGTCTAGACCTGCTCTCAGATAATATTATTATTATCTGTTACCAGGGTAGGTACATTCCTTATCAGGCAATCTTATAACAGCAAAAAAAAATATACCACGCTATCCACAAACAAGCCCTTTAAGGATTGGTTCCATAAAAAGCTCTGCACACATAAAATCTAGAACTACTCTGACGTCAAATCACTATTAAAAAATTATATAGAAATAGTATAAAGTACTCTTCACACAGTCGGAAATCCCGCGCAAAGTTTACTCTCCCAATATTTTCTCTGTCAATGTTGACGTTTACTCAAACATAAAATGTTGACAACCCCACTCGTTTATTTTAAGTTACAGATCCCTGATTTGTTCAAATACTTCCGTTTTGCATATTGTTTACTTTGGTCATCGATCAGTGTTGCTCGTGATATTTTTGGCAGTTGCAAAAAAGGAGTTTCAGTTTCACTGTGTTTTTGTAACTGTGTTCAATGTGTAAACAAAACCTTCACGAAGCCATCACCCAAGCATTATGTAAGTGGGTACATTGAACTAAGTACCCCTACGCAAAAGATATTGCTGGGAGACGATATTTTTTTGTTTGGCAAGTTTTTTTTAGCCACATTTTAGGCTAATACACAATGTCGCACTCTCAAAACATCGTGCTAGTGGAGGCTTTGAATAGTATCATCATCATCATCAACAGCCTATTGATGTTCAGACTGCTGGGACACAGGCCTCCTCTCTTTGAGCGAGAATGGGCTATAATCTACCACGCGGGCCCAGTGTGGATTGATAGATGTCACATGTCTTCGATGTTTTTGGTTATAAGACATGCCGGTTTCCTCACGATGTTTTCCTTCACCGTTTTCAGAGCAGCGGTGATGAAATAAATTACACAAAATAATGTGACTGCCTGGGTTCTAACCCACGACCGTAGTTCGTAAGTCGGGGCCGCCACCGCAATTATGATGGTTTATCATAATTCCGACCATGAACCGGAAGACGTTGCGTTAGAACTGTTAGAAGGTAGACTGACGTCGACGTTAAGTTTGCGGGGAACCGTTGGTTCCGAGATCGCTGGTGGCAGCTCTATGGGGAGGCATATGTCCAGCAGTTTTTAGGCTGGAATGAAGATGATGGTGACGATTCTCAAAAATAATAAAATTATTAATTAACAGTTTTCACCTACTGTATTCTTAAAAGTTGTCAGAACAAGCTGTTAAAGAAAAAGACCACAATAAAGTACTTCCAATGCCGCAAGACACAAATTGCTTTGAGATTTTGATAGAAGGTGAAACCAATTCTTGGCACAATTTCAAGACCCGTTGAAACACCCAACTTTCAATAACGAGACCAATTAAAAGTTTATCTTGTTACAACTACACTTACTACCAAAACTATTGCGTTACGTACTAAAGATGGACGATTCGACACTAAGACAATTTGGACTGTCATAAGCTTTTAACTACGTTGAAGACCAGTGCAGTTCCGATTCAGTTGTAAACTGAATAACTTGATCAATGAATAGCAATAGTTTATTGTGTGACGGTACCTATTAATAATAGCGTATGCGAAAAGGAATTACAGAAAATATGTAAGCAAACACCTACCCACATACCCAAATCCTATAACTCCAAGACAATATTTGTATACTTCAACCAACTATTCCGTGCAGGCGAGAAAATACAGTTCACTAAAATAAATGTACAAATCTTGACATATCAATTCAAATTTTCTTCACAAACTGCACACTAAAAGTGTTTATGTTATTTACTTCTGTCTTGTGTCTCCTTTTCCAATTCTGCACTTAAGTACTTCCAATGTTGGTCGACCTCTTCAAGTGTTAACGTAATTGGTCTAAATCGAATCAGATTCATCCAATATTGGCTTACATCCGAACAACATAATCCTGTTAAATCTCAGTAACCTTTTTATCATTAGCATTCTCTCTGACAGCTGTCATGGGGTCTCCATCATTCTTTTGATAAATATAAAGAATTTAAATAAGTAATATTCACCTTTACTGTGTTTGAAAAAAAAACTTTTATTGGAATTTTGACTTGACGGAGCGATTTAATATAGTATCCTATAATATATATATTTAAGTAACGTTTAGAGAGGGTCCTTATGCTTGTGGCACATAATAAACCTTCTACTACAATGCCAAAGCTTTTTGAGGATACATCTTGTCTTATGGAATCATTTAAGTTTTAAACTCAGTTTCTAGGAATCCATAAGCAAATGTTGCTTCTTGTAACTATCTATATTGTATAACTGTTTATGTTTTCTTCCTCCTTAAATTCATTACAGTTTTATATCGTTACCCTATCCACAAGATCCTTCATCATTATCAGCCGAAAGACCCGTCTGCTGCTAAACATTGGCCTTCACCAAGTGTCGCCACAAAATATTTACCCCCAAATCTTCAAAATTATTCAACTATTCTATAAAAATTAAATTAAGATGTTTGACGCCATATCGTCAAGTATTTATTGGCCAAATCTCCCACATAAATAGCCTATTGGTTATTGCTTCTTAGTTAGGTTCAATTCGGGACGATTACCTCTGATAGAATAATGAGCCGTTGTCTGTACACAAACGGGCACAACCTTGATAATATGCTTGGGTTCGCATGCCATTCTATCAAGTACATTGCTGTGATGGAGTTGCAATCCCTTTTGAAACGTATGCGTATCTGAACAAGTCACATTTTCTGAAATAAATCGTACTTTCAGGTAAATCATGATTGGTGATGGTTTGAAGAATCGAAACCCACTTTCCACTTGTATTGTCTTAGCAATATCTGTTACGTTTAGCCAAAACTATTATAGTTAACATTTCTATGAATAAGTATTTGATAACTAGGGTTAGTTTTCGGATATTTGAGTTGACCCCGAGTACTTAGACTATTCCTCTCAACACAGTGAAATAAAAGAGCTTTTACAAGTATGTGTATTCATCGTTTCTTCCCCAATATTTTGTATTCCTCGCACTTCGTCACACAAGATTTCCATTACCGTCGCGTGTGTATTATCCCTTTCAAGAACTTGTATCCGAGGGTCCGGAATTGAATTCGCGTTCGAAACAACTTTGTTAAGTCCAACATGGTGTGGTTTGTGGTCATTACTTAAAAGGAGTATGTTTGAAGAAAATGTTGCTCGTAAACTATTTATACGTTTGTTCTCAACTTAACCTATATCGTAGTGATTGCTTCAAGATGCTTAACTATTTACAACTTTTCTCATTGTCTGTCTAGATTTTCCCAACTATGTTAGTCTAACTGATGCGGTTACACTCCTCAATCTGACCTTCTAAAACTAGTTGTAACGTAGCATGTATAACTATTCCATTTTACTGTACCACAAAACTTTCTTCAATATTATTTTTAGCAACTTTTAGTTCTACGAAATCCTCTAATAATCCGTGGTACCAGAACATGAAATATTCAGCAGAAATCTCTCAGATATAAACTCAGATACTTACGCATCATATAAAGGCATTACATTCAACAAAATATTCCCTAACGTGCCGGCGGAAATGCGTCACCATTTGAAAGGAAAATAAGTTATGTCCCGGCAGTTATTTCAAACATTTCATTTCCCTACATTTTTGGTTGGGCGCACATTGCTAGGAAATGGACGATGACAGTAAGTGTTTTTCTCGCGGAGATTCGATCACGGTCGGAATCGGAAATGTTGACAGTCTATGATGTTTGTCTTGTTTATATCATGTCGGGGTCACCAGAGAATGAAGAACAGGGTGCAGAAATACTCAATACTAAACAATTACAAACAAACAAACAATTAATAAAAAACATTACCCTTTCTTTGCAGTCGGGTAAAAAGCGACGATCCTCCGATCAGACGGGTGTTGCCTGGTGGACAATCGCCCGACAACTACTATCTGGTTCTTTTATAAGGACTTAACTTGCAGATAACTTTAATATCTGCCATTTGGGATTTTCATATTTGTTCTTGATTTGCGTCATAGATAGCGTTGTAGTTTTTATAATTTGCCGCTACAGCTGCGTCATGGGCATGTAATTACTGCTGGGATACAGGCATCCTCTCGTAATTTAGAATAGGCTATAGTCCACGTAGGTCCAGCTGTACGGATTGGCGAATGTTGCATGTTTCAAATTTTTGGGTCTATGACATGCTAATTTCTTCACGATGTTTTCCTTCACCGTTATAAGAGTATCTGTGATGGAATAAATTTTATTTGCTGATTAGGTTTGTACCTACCCATGATCTACGACGACTATGTCGGAGCTTTTACCACTACGTCAACAATGCTCCATGTCGTAAATAGTTATTTATTTGAAGTCGTTGCTGCATTGGCAAATAGATGATCTAAAAATAACTACATGTTTCGACCTCAATATACAATCAAAACCAATTCAATCCGGAAGGTTATTCCCAAAGCACGCAATAATGTGGAATTGATCTGTTGTTTCAACAATCAAATGACGTGGAGATAGATTCTGATACTAAATTTTGTTGGCAAAATAAGTAGCGAATGAACGGAATGCGGAATGGAACCAGACATTGATTAACAAACGGTTATGCGATGCATTCAGTACATAATTCCAAACCCCCAACACAGAAATACAAAGCATAAGCTCAACTAAATCTGAAGCATTTTGTAGATTAAAAATACTTATCTTATCTGTGTATATGCGTTGGCTACATAATTAATTATAGAAAGTTTGGTTAGGTACTGGATACTTTAATATTAAACTTAAATAACTGGAAAAACAAAAGCGATAAAAAAATCTAATTTTTGGGTTTTCTATTTTTTTAACTTCGAGAGAAATGGTCATACAAAAAATAAAAGAATAGGAAATCGTACCTTTAAAATTTTGTAGCGTCGGCGGTTTTTGAGTAATCTTAGAAAAACCTATTACTAATCTTAAAAAATATTCAACCTTAATAAACATAAATATTGTTCAACCTTTTCTCTCGAAGTAACGGACTGTTGAAATTACCCATTTTGATACCTTAATTTTTTCAAGAAGTGTTCTTAATGCGTATTAGAACAATATGGGAGGGTAGTCAAAACGGTTGCCAGGCTTCTGATTTAGATCTCGGACAAAAGTGGTATTTATTTCCAGAAATAATTTGTCGCAGCACTTACCCAAAGACAGGAGGAAAAAGAAAACCTTTTACCACAAGCTGTGGACATGAAAAATTTATGCCAGCGGTTAATGACACTTTTCGGAATAATTTTTAAATATTAACGCGAATTGTTAATGGCTAAAACGCCGTCATAAGTGGATTTTGAGTTTTTTTCATCCGCCTTTATGTGACGGAAAATGTTAACACTTGGAACATAAAAGTTGAATTGCATTTTTTTTGCAATCGTCGTCTACTGAACATTTTTAGGGTTCCGGTCAATATGGAACCCTTATAATTTCGCCATGTCCGTCAGTCTGTCTGTCCGTTCGCACTATAAAGGGTGTAAAAGTACCCTTAACGCAAACGAAGGGCACTTGTTTTCCCCATCACTGCGATCATTTTTTTGTTCTAGACCATACCTGGGAACCCCCTAGTTACGGAGATATTGGGGGTCATAGTTCCAAATTTTGCACAGCTGTTTTTGTAAATACTAATTGTTCAGGTTGTAACTTGATATTACCTCCATGACCCTTTTACTATTCAAAGCATCCACTAGCATAATGTTTTAAGAGTGCTACATTGAGTTTTACCGTAAAATGAAATTTTTGACCCCAAAAAAAAAGTCGTTTCCCAGCCAAAATTTTTGCGTACTTAGTTTTATGTACAGAATGCTTGGTTGACGTATGTGTGAAGGGTTGATTTACACCCTGTATATCCAAGACTCTTAGTACTACAAAGCTGTAATTTGGCATGAATATACAAATGAGTTACGCCGACAAAATGCTAAAGTAAAATATTGAAAATATATTTTTTTAGGGTATCTCCAGTACATATTATAGTAGGGATACATTTTTTTTCTCACCTAGTCCATTGTGTGGGTTGTCGCTGGATAGGTCTTCGAAAAATACTGCGGGTTTACACAAACCGTTTTTCGATTAAGGGAGTCTTTTTTTATGAATTATTAAGCTTTAAAGTGCACATTTTTGTTAGACTCAAGTGTGCCCACCTAAACCACCGGTCTATACGGGTTTTGTTTGGGCGTGTGAAAAATTCATGGTAGTAGCATATACAACGAAAATAAAAGGAAAACTATTCCAGCTAAGTAGGCTTTACAAGTTTACGAGTAATAGTCGACCGACTTATTAAATGTACTTGAATAAATTATTGTCCTTTACGAAATGTATGGGAGCGCGGGTCTCAAAACTGCAAATGTAAGTTTGTTTTATCACACTTCACACTAATATTATGTAGGCGAAAGTTTGTGAGTGTGAGTGTGTGAGAGTGTTTGTTTGTTACTTCTTCACGTCTAAACGGCTGGAGCGATTTTAATAAAATTTGGTATGGAGTTAGCTGACACCTTGGATTAACACATAGGATAGGTTCTATCCCGATTTTATCTTCCCGTGGGATAATTTTAGAGATGTAGCGGGCAAAGCCGCTGGCAACAGCTAGTTTTTACAATAAAAATCATCGTTCGGAGGTAGGTAGGCACTTAGGCAGGGTGGTTAATCAGTTTAGTAAGTTTACATTTTTTGATGGGTAACTACAGAACCCTACATTGTGCGTAATCCGACATGCACTTGGCCTGTTTTCTAACTATGTTGGAGTCGAATTTCCGTCTAACTGGGAGCAGCTACCAGTATTTTACTATTTCCTTTGCACACTTAACATCACGACTATAATCCTCAAAGTGTTAGGCCAAAGTGAATCTACCTAATAGTACACCCACATTTCGCAAGAGCAACGTTGCCAGATTTTTTTTTGCCAAGTCGGGATTTCAGAACTTTTTGAGTGAAAAAAGCGGGATTCTTTTGTCGAAAGCGGGATAAAGTAAAAATAACGTATATAGTTAGAAGATTTTAAATATCTATTTATCTTTTAATAGATAGCAAAAAAAAGAATTATTTTTAATCAGATTTACCCGATTGTTTAATAGTTAAGTCTTATTCGTCTTTTGAAAAAACAATAAAAAATTTAATTTAAAAACTTTTATTTTTAGAAAAATATGCTTCACAAACCATAGAAGCTTTTAATTGACTTACAGTTCAAGATTGGAAAAAATGCTACGAGCATGTAAAAGAAATTGAGAAAGAATACTATGATAAGAATGACTTTAAATACATGATATTTCTGTGAAGATTTAACTTCCTATAAAGTTTATTTTAAAGTCTGTACCACACACCCTCGCTTCCTCAGCACGCTACACACATTTAATTTCGATTTAAAAATCGGGACGTCCCGTCGAAAGCGGGACGTCTGGCAACGCTGGTTTGAAGTCTCGTGTAATAAAGAGCAAGCTTATTGCCATCAACTGGACACAAATCAGACTCCATGACTGCTACAGCGAAATTCGTGATAGAAAATCCAAATAGCACTTTGCCAGCCTGAAAATCGAACCCGGAGCACATGCTCAATAGTCGCGCTTACGACCAATATACCACTCTTTACAATATCCCTCGTATTTCATATTTTTATGAGTGCTACAAATCTATATCTATATATTATATAAAAATCAATGCCATTTTTCGTTGTAATTTTATAACTCAAGAACGGGCTCACCTATCTAAACCAAATGTTTAGGCTTTGTTCGGACCATTTAGTAGATGGTTTAAGTGAAGTTTGCACAAAATCGGTTGAGCGGTTCTTCATTTATCACATTTTTTGTAACAAATGAATTCAATAAATGGCGGATCATTTTGTTACGGGAGTTTTGCTATCAAATTAAAACTTTTTTCAGATGGGGATTGTGCTGTCGAATTGAAACTTTTTTCAGTGTTGACAGTACATTATGTCATTCATTGTTATTTCATTTTGTTCAAGTGGTTTCGAGAATAGTTTAGAATTACAATTAGACCCAGTAGGTGGCGCTGCTGTCCGGACAGGACGACGTCTGCCAGGTCCGCTAGTATCCTAAAAAACGTGGTGGTTCTGAAAACCCACAAGTTTTATTCATTTCATTTTATATCAAAAGCCGCACGCAATCAACTTGGCTGCAGCTATATTTGAATGCATGCGACCGCATCGCGACATGCAATCTCATGTAGGGTTACCGATTCCGAATTTGTAATATCCTGACAAAGAGATAGTCAGTAGTTTTAGAAATAACTCAAATAGAAAAAAAAATTGCAACCAGAAAACCTCGGACTTTTATGGGCAGGGAGGCAAACAATTTGGGGCGGCGGGACGGTCCGAAAGAAGAAAAATGGGTGGGTTAAAGTCAGTACTAGTCTGACACTCACTTTTGCTCCACCCAGAGCAGTTATTTAATGATTTGCAACCAGAAAAAAAAAATCGGAGTGAAAAAGTACGTTACATGTCCAGTTAAATCCAGATGTATGGCAACCCTAACCACATGGCACCCACAGGTCTGAGCATAATGCCTGTGATTAGTGCTGGAGTATAACAAGTGTTAACTGCTATTGTTTGTAGTTAGGCAAACGGTATAGACAAGCTTTGATGTATATTTTCATCGTCGTCAGTCAGCCGTCATCTCATGGTAATAAACTTGAACCATTACCACTGTTACAAAGTCCATCTATAATTTATTTTATAATTCATTAGCTGTTTCGTCTGCGTGTATATCGGTTATCGCGACCAAAAGTAATCTTTTCGCCCCCCCCCCCCCCTCCCTTCAAACCGTTTTTTTTTTATTTGGCGGGTGGAAAATCATCGAATAACCCCCTCCCGCTCTTGGGCAGAGCGAAAGGGAGTGTCAGACTTCTACTGACTAAAATTCACCCATGTTCCTTCTTAGCCCTCTATGTCGAGGCCGTGATAACTAGTGTACAACCCGCGGCCCTCCCTTCAAACCCTTACAACCATTTTTCGCATTAAAAAGTAGCCTATGGCCTTCTTCAAGCTCTAGACTTAAGACTATATGTGTACCATATTTCATTAAAATCGGTGCTGTAATTTTAGCTCGACAGACACAATCGCATTTCGCATTTATAATCTACACCAATATTAAAAAGAGAAAACATTTGTATTTTTGTGTGTGTGTATGTTTGTAATGAATAAACTTAAAAACTACGGCGCCGATTACAAAAATTCTTTCACCATTAGCTACATTCACCCAGAGTAACATAGGCTACGTTTTATCCCTGTATTCCCACGGGAACGGGAACTACGCGGGCGAAACCTAGCTATCGCACGCTAGTACTCAATATAGCTCAATATAGCGTATGACCGATGGAAGACTGACTGAAATATAAGAATCTTTTCAAATTCACCAAAATTAAATTCCAAATAAAACCCACATCAAATTGCAATTTATTATCAGAATGCTATTAATTTTAATAAACAAGTATCCAATCCTTTACAATGCCAATAAATATGGTTGGCATTTCATAACCAGCTTAAATTAAATTCGGATGATATGCGGGGTCTCCATTTTTAAATCGAGCGAATGAAACTGTCATACGTATTTCACACTGCGGTTTTAATTACCGGGAAAATGTTTTTTACATATTTATGAATCGTTCACAGACGATTTGACAGCTTTATAAACTAAAAAGAATTGGCTGTAGTTTTTATTTACGAGGCCATTCAATCATTTAAAAGATGTACCTTTATGATTGAACTTGTTACGGAGTAATGACATAAGATGAATTATGCAGAACTCGTTACAATTTAGCTGTGAAATTTTCGTGTATCTAATTTGACTTAAGTAATATAAAACATAAACGACACGCCTATACTTATTTGAAGGGGTATAGTTACCTGCAAAATTGCATGGATACTTTAGTGTCTATTTTCCTGTGAACGTCTATAGTCGATACCTCGTTTACGTTAGGTCGCGTCGTTTCTCGCTTCACACGATTTTATTTCTGAATTGTCCATGCATTTTTACAGGTGACTGTATAGAAGGAGATGTGTAGACTTTAGTACACCCACATTAGGCCAATTATTTATATTTAAGTCTCATGTCCAATTATTTTCTTAAACTTTCTCGTTTCACACGTTAATTTGCCACATCGCGACGTCGCGTGATGGTGCCTTACAATTTCATTTATACGAGAGACAAAATAGCGACCGCAGCGAATTGGGTTTTTGGTTCGTCTTGGCAATCAACCAGTAAAGCATAGTTTTCGGTTACATTTTGTAGTATTATTCATTAAATACCGACAGATAACAAGTTTTCCACCAACTCTTACGAAAGATATTTGAAAATTGATATTTATTTTCAATTTAAGGTCAATCGCTTTCAAATAGTAATTGATGACCCCGTCATATCCCCATAACGGTCTTATAACTGCAATTTGATTGCTCCAAAGCAATTTGCGTCTTACCAACTGGAATTTAGATTGTATTTCTAACGACAGACGATCGATCATAACATTTTATAGGGATTCATTTTCATTTTGCAAGGTAATACTTTAGTTGGACGTCGTAAGCAATTTGATTTTGAAACTTGAATGCGCCATTCTGTAATAGGATCGAAGATAGATATTGTGGTAGAGTCATATTTATAGATCTTGATACTTTAATTAATGTTTCAAAGGAGACTACTAAAAGTTTACAAAAACATTTTTATTCGCAAAGATAAATGATGGTCGTCCATCATTTAAGTCCTCTTACGTTCTCCATAACTTAACCAAATAATATTAATAAAGTAGGTATTGTTTGTATATGTTCAATAAAATGTATAATAAATCGTTTGTTGAGGACCAAACATTTCGTACATTTTATGCACCCATTAAATTGCGTAGCAGTTTGTCGGTGGGTTTAGCACTCGTTTGATGCAATTGTAACTTTTTTGTTTGTATGAGGATTACCATGTATTTGTATTTCAATAAACAATTTCGGTGTAAATCATTTAATGAGGTTTTTTTGATGATGGGAAATCATCAAATGACTCCTTCTGCTCTGGACGGAGCAAAAGGGAGTGTCAGACTCTTACTGACTAAAACATATCCATGTTCCTTCTTATGCCCTTTGCGTTCCAGGGCCGCGGTACTCTTTAGAACAAAATCTGCAACCCTGGCAGGCACTGGCCCCATCCACTTTGCTGACAACTCTTTGAGGCGCGCGTGGAACACAACGCGCCGTCAAATGATGTATAGATTGTACGAAACTACACAACACGAAACATTGTACCATCTGATACATTTACCACCGACTTGACATTCCAATTAATTCCAGGCAGCAGTTTAAATAACACATTAGTTCAATACAAACACTACACGACACGGTTGTTTTGGTCGCAGCAATTCGACCCCAATGGGTGCTGACAATTGAAGACGCGCGCATTCCTGACCTAAGCACTTTCGGTATATACTCTTAAAAGTAAATTAGATGTCGCGCGTCGCATGCTCTGCTCGCATTCTTTATTGAGCATCTTTACGGTTGAACTTTAGAAAGCAGTAGAAATGTTTGTATTATTAATTCGCTAGCGAATTGTTGTCTTGAATTTTCGGTCGTGGCAAGTTTCAGTTTACTAAATGTTCTTACTAAGCAAACTACAAGATACAACGCTTCTGCCAGTATGTAGGTACATCAAACTAACAAACTCTACATCACGACACGACACGGCCTGTCGTCGTTATAAGACGGACGGACGCGTCTACGGTGGCCGGAAGCCGTCACGTGGCCCCCGACGCCCGGAGCGTCTCCCGCGGCGGCTGAGACGTGAGGTACTCTCCCTCTCATGTTCCGCCGCCTCCTTCGCTAACATCATTGCCTCGCAGAAGGAGGCGACGGCGTCCCATTCCTCCTCGCCCCGGACCATGGCTTGCACCAGGGCCGGACGCGAGAGGTCGCCGCCGCCGATCGCCGCTACGAGAACACGGCGGAGCTCAGCCCAAGCGGGGCAGACCTCCACGGTGTGGGGGTTCGACCCCTGAGTATAGCACTGCTTGGTATGGTGAACTTCTAACTTTAAATACCTAAATCGTTATTTAACAATTTTATTTCCCAGTAGAAACTTAAGTTCCCAACAACCTAATTAAATCAATCCTAATTGCATAACAGTCTTCAAAGTTAGTATCCCGGAGCGATAGGACACTTTGACTTTGTACTCGCTCAAGAACAAAGTTATTTCAATTATTGCCTCCTAATTGATTCCACTGGATCTACAAACTTCAAGAGAAAAAGGACCAATTCTTTGTGAATATAAACGCTGATTTTGTTAACAGACTCGATAAAGTGGCCGTCGGAACAATAAAAGTATTTTTAAGAAAAAGAAAGTGTTAAATGCTTTAAAAGCTCTACTAATATGATTCATCAGCATTTCAGCCGAAAGGCTGCGGCTTCATAGGCTGCGGGATGTTGTAAGAGATACCGCGGCCTTGACATAAAGAGCCAAGAAGGAACAAGGCTGGTTTTTAGTCAGTAGAAGTCTGACACTCCCTTTCGCTCTACCCAAGAGCGGGAGGGGTTATTTGATGATTTCCCACCCCAAAAAAAGGCCATACACATAGGCCTCCCCAAAGTGTCACCACATTGACCGGTCCTGTGCGTCTCGCTTCCAGCGTATTTCTGCACCTTCGCCAGGTCATCGGTCTATCTAATAGGAGGCTTACCAACGCAACGTCTTCCAGTTCTTCGTCGCCACTCTAAAAGTTTTTGGCCCCATCGGCCATTCGTTCTGCGACCAATGAGCCTTACCCACTGGCACATAGTTTTGATTATTTATAAATGTATGCTTAGGACCACCTTGCTGTCTTGGGTTTGGTTTCCTGGTCGTGCAGTCAATATAATTATATAAAAATCAATGCTACTTTTCGTTGTATTTTTATAACTCAAGAACGGGCTCACATATCCAAACCAAATGTGTACTAGTGGCTTTGTTCGGACTATTTAGTAGCTGGTTTATGTGAAGTTTGCACAAAATCGGTCGAGCGGTTCTTTATTTATCACATTTTTTGTAACAAATGCATTCAAATAATGGCGAATCATTTTGTTAGTGGGGATATTGCTGTCTTGGACCCGGTAGGTGGCGCTGCTGTCCGGGCAGTACGATGTCTGCCAGGTCCTCTAATTGTTCATAAGTTTTTCCATTAGGATTTTCTCAGTAGCAGCCACGTTATCCGGATTCGTGTCTAATTGATGGTAATAGGTTCGTCCCCTATCTTTATATACATAATTATATTGTACGTGTGTTTGTCACTGAACTCCTCCTGAACGGCTGCACCGCTTGCGACGAAATTTTTTGTGTGTGATCCGGTGGATTCGAGAATGGTTTAGATTCACAATTGGACCCGGTAGGTTGCGCTGCTGTCCGGGCAGGACCACGTCTGCTAGGTCCGCTAGTTTCATATAATAGTAAAATGTCTTTAAATTACCTCGAAAGTACTCTGATATTATCGCCCAGTAGCACTTACTGCTATTAGGAACAAACCTAATGTAATCACATATCCCCACATCGAATTCCGAAGTTTTCCCACAAGCATCTGAAACCTTTGTTATCTACATATATTTACTAAGTTCTAAAACTTACTTTCATTAGTAATCTAAACCTACGCTCATATCTCTAGACTTGTAGCTAGGTATCCACACATTAATAATTATATAAACTTTTAATTAGTGCTAATAATTATAAAACGCAACGAACATAAACTCTCCTTTTTATTTAAACTTTGCCATTTTTAATTAAAACCTTTTCTAGTAGTTTTCTACTGTGGGTGATACGGAATAAAATATATGGAGCTGTAAAAACTTAATAATATTTAATTGTTGGAAATTGTTACTTTTATCCACTGGGAGATTTCATTTAAGGCGAGCCAATCACAATTTCTTATCAAGTCTCCGTTTTAGTGAATCCGATTTCAATTGCAATTTGTAAAATGCACATAGATAAAAATATTAAAAAAATATAAATATTAAAAAAAAAAATATGCTGTTTGCGCATAATTACTTGTCTTTTGTTTTAACTAACAGATTTTTTTTATGTTTTTAATAGAAGTACTTGTACGACGATCATATTTAAACTGTTTTAAGTCAATGAAATCTTGGGGAACTTCGGCTTCTAAGATACAGGCTTCTTGCCTAGTTTAGGAGTCAGATGTTTCGACTTTAACTATGACACTGTTGTACAACTTAATCATAAGTCCCTTCTATATTCAACTATTTGGTTTTTGTGTACAAATAAACGATTTATTTATTTATTTATTATAGATCATAAATAAAAATATTAAACAGACAACAAACAACAAAGTGTTTATTACATGACTGCCTTGCTCTGTAGACCATTACAAGTTTGTAAAAGAACTTATATTAAAATTAAATTCTGTTGAACGTAAGCTTTGATTCGTTGAAGTTTAGCCAAACTTGCCGTTTCACTGGCTTCTTATACATTTTCTTCGAAACTTTGCGAGATGCTGAATTTATTATGTACCTCGTGATTTTACAAATATAAACCCAAGAAGATGTGCTCATTATTTCTATGCAAACTTATACTGAGGATATTACGTTTGTTAACTTTTTTGTAGTGTACGAATTTTCATAATATTTTATATTCTTATGCAAATCAGATCTTTTACAAAATAAAAGCGTTATTTATGATAGGTAGTTTTCAGTCAAGTCGTAGTCCCGTGCAAAAAGCCATTTTGTTATTTACATTAAGTTTGTGTTAGTTGCAGAATTTCATGACGGTCATTGAGTTTCGCATAAATGTGTGAAAATAATATACCTACATATGTGGTCCAAAAAAACCGTAAGACTTTCTACCGTATAAAAAGCGGAAGTTGAAAGTGGCTTTTCACGAACATGACCAGATTCGAAAGATTTTATAACAAAGGGAGCCGTAACAAACACATTACACCCACAAAATCCTATTCTAAATACCTTTAATTAACAAACCCCTGTCTAACAAATCAAGTCAGCATCAGGACACAATGCAGTCAATGACCCGTGCCAAAGAACCCCAACTACTCATTAAGGTGGAACACAAAATATAGCTACAGAAGTTCTGCTTTATACAGCGAAGAAGGAAGCCAGGCAAAATATTAACAGCTTGTCGGATCTTCAAGGTTAAGCAACGCTTTCCAATAGATGGGTGACCATCCTTTATATATTTCGTAGTTTGGAAAGTGCTTTAATTTGTCCAGGTTGTGCTTCATAGCGGCGGCGGCGGCGCCACACCAAGATATACATTTCCAGTATAACATGGCCTCTCTTTAAATAGATTCCCCGCACAATGAGAGATGAATAAATTTGTGTATGCGCCCCATTTTCACATGTTCAACGTCGACCTTCTACACTTATCTATTTTGTAGCTAAAGGTACCTCATTGACGTCAGGTAACCCCTTGACAGGTAACTAATGAAATAGGGCTACCCCATGTTTACGCAACAGTCAACGAATTGCCCTGCATTTATTTCCGGTTTAAGTTGGTCATTACTATTTAAAATTACAATCAACGAAGTCATTTTCATGGATAGCGGTATTTCCCACACTAGTTAAGGAAATTAAAAAGAAACAATTCAAGAATGTGAAATACATTGAACCTAATCGTAGTACGAAAAGAGTCAATTTTTGAGGAAATGTTTTGAAAAAACTGTATATTCATAATTAAGTTACGTATTCATTTAAATTCGATTCAAAGTCCTTTTAAGTGGGCTCACTAGCCAACTTTTCTGCAAACCATACCTACAATACTTCGGCGTCAACAGTTTCCAACTGTTCCGCAGAACATGAGTGTTCAAACACAACGACCAGCTGACAGCCAACTATTTTACACAAAATGGCTGACTTTGTAAACTACCAGTAAATAAGGTGCGAGCATTTTGAGTGATTAAATTACGTCCGGCGGCTAATATAAGCTTTGTTGTGCGGGAATATGAAAATAAAAAGTCATTTATTCAAATTAGGCAGTTAATCAGCAATTTTCGAACGTCAAATTCTACAATAGACGTTCCCCAAAAACGCCCAAACCTTCGACATTTCCTAGTGGTTTAGCAGGGTAGAAGAAGTGGCGGAACAAACTCAATAGGGTAATTAACAAAATTTAATTAGTCCGTCATATACGTAAATTAGAAAAAAAATATTGGACACTTTTTTTTCTTTTTTCACGTAAACAAACAATGAAGCCGATACAGTGCTTTGAAAACTCATGTGATATAGCGGTCAGTGACGTCACCAACCCCCAATCAAATCTTTGACGCGTTTTATCTTCGTATTTTTTTATTGATTTGATAAAACAAAAAATACGTATGTGATTACAGCTGTATGAAAACCACTTTGACGGACTAATTAGAATCATTTTTTTTTAAGTCACGTAAACATCTCTATTATCTGGCACACGAGCGTAGAGCTTGGGGCAAGCAAAGAGACGCCTATACCCAACAGTGGGTGATGTGATGGATGATGATGATGATGATGTGAAATTGTGTCAAAAATAATAATAATAATAATATTCCACAACTATCACACAACGCCATCTAGTCCCAAGCTAAGCAGAGCTTGTGTTATGGGTACTAGACAACTGATAAACATACTTATATATTTCTAAATACATACATGTTATAGATAAATTACACCCAGACACAGAACAAATGATCGTGCTCATCACACAAACATTTATCCTGGGTGGGAATTGAACCCACGACCTCCGGCATAGCAGTTAGGGTGAATGAGAGGAGAATAAGTGAGAACCTGTAATTAGATTTGATTTTGATTTATTTTTGATTTGATATGCTTCGGTATTCAATCGGTAGCCTTCTGTTTTACCTGTTGGTCTTCCTCAACTTGAATAAATAATAACACAAAGTTGTAATTAGTTTCCTGACTTGACTTCTAATCTGGGTTTGTTTAATAACAATAGGCTTCTTCCTACGTTTAGGGAATCATTCGTAGAATTCTACGGAGCATGGCGTTTAATGCTTATTAAAATTAATTAATATAAGCATCTAACGCCATGCTTTTTCAATGTGGACACTCGAAACCGTCATTTGAAGATCATGTCTTCTTTCGGTATATACACACATCAAAAGTGTCTAGGGATCAAGCATTTTTATGCGGATTTCTTGAGATTGAGATGTGGCTTTGTAATAAATTTATGATTTTTTAAATTTATATGGATCCTTTTTGGTGCATTTCATAATTTGAATCAGGAACTGTGAATCAAATTCGAGTAAAAGATGAAAATCAGCTGTCAATATTTTCCCTATAAAAACATACAACGCATTGAAGACATTATTAGTGCTACTGTTTCCCTACTACTGATTAAAACCAACGTTATTATGGAGCGGCGACGTCATTTAAGCAGGGAAGAAATGCTCAGAGCCGTGGGAATGATAGAAGCTGGTTCCCGGCAACGTACTGTGGCTTTAGCTCTGAATACAAGTCAGAGTGTTATCAGTCGACTTTGGACACGTTACCGAAGCACTGGTACCGTGGCTGAGCGCCATGGAGGACGGTATCGCTGCACCACACGGAGACAAGACCGATACATTCAAATCTTAACTCTAAGAACTCCAACAATAACCGCCATGATGTTAGCCGTGAGGCTTCATCACTCTTCAGGGAACTTAATTAGCGACCAAACAGTCAGAAACCGCTTGCATGAAGTGAACCTTCATTCCCGAAGACCGCTACGGGTACCACCTATAGCAATGCACAATCGTAGGATTCGATATCAATGGGCTCTTGAACACAAAAATTGGGCAGAAGAACAATGGCGTTTCGTGTGCTTTTCTGATGAGTCTCGTTTTGGTATGAGACCGGATACAAGACGTATACGACACTGGAGAACCCCTGGACGCCAACAGCGATTAAAATCCTGCCAGGAAGTCCATCCTTATAGTGGTGGAACCATCATGGTATGGGCGGGTATTTGGATCGGCGGAAGAACTGAGTTGATTTGGATCAGAGGCAACCTCAACGCTCAAATTTATGCTGAGACGATTGTATCAGACGTCATCGTTCCTCTACAAGTGCAAATCGGTCCCTTATTTCAGTTAATGCATGATAATGCACGACCGCACACCGCAAGAGTTGTAAGACAGACTCTCGCCGCAGCTAACATCAATGTCCTGCCCTGGCCTGCTCAGTCGCCAGACTTGAACCCGATTGAGCATGCATGGGATATGCTACAGAGAAGAGCTCTGCCGAATATGGAGGGTATCCAGTCGCAAGAAGACCTTTTTTTGTTGTTGCAACGAACATGGGCGGCCATTCCACAGCGTGATTTGGATGAACTCATTTTGAGTATGCCAAACCGATGTTCTTGTGTTGTTAGTGTTCGCGGTAGAAACACGGATTATTAATTGTTTAAGTTACCCAATAAAATTTTAAAGAAAACTGTTATTTCAGTCTTTTTTTCGAACTTTAATGTTAGTGGTTCAAATGTCAAAAATCCCTTTATTAGGAAAATGGCAAATTTCTTTATTAATGCAAAGGTGACTTGGTTTATCGTTACTGTGACAAACGAAAACACTTTATTTGATGAATCCTTAAAGAAAATTTTAATTAATATCAATCAGGAGAAAAGTTATTGCAAAAATATATGTTGATCCCTAGACACTTTTGATGTGTGTACTTTTACCATTAATTATGTAGATCTAACAGTATCTTACTTACGTGAAGTATTATTAAGATATTTAAATAAAAACTTTAAATTTATTATTAATTGTCTTATAATTTGAAATCCACTTAATCCAATTTACGTGAACTTCAACTTGGAGAAGAAGCTAAAAAGCTTCTGCTCCGAGTTGAAGTTTACACGCTTGCGCCTCCACACTCGTTTAGTTTACAAACTAAATTTACAGCAAAATATTTCATCTTTTAGATAACTGAAAACTTAATTAATATCGTAGAACCTTAGTTCCTCGTGCGGTATTGAGACCTCAGGGAAGATAATTACGAAATTCCGTGCGGAAACAATATAACGTGAGTTTACGCACACAAGTGTGCGAAATAGTTATTTGTGTTTATTGTTACGTCACTAACTACTAATTGTTTATTCATGAATTATGAATAGTCACCTGCATGTTTGTGGGAGCTAGGGATTTATTGTGTAGGAAGTAGCTTAATTCATTTTCGGGGTCGATCAATGTGTTTTAAGAAATTTTCATCAGAAATTTCTCCATTGGTGCAAGGAATCTACATTTGTGTCCGATTTATGGCAGTAGAC
Source organism: Diarsia rubi (assembly GCA_932274075.1). NCBI lineage: Eukaryota > Metazoa > Arthropoda > Insecta > Lepidoptera > Noctuidae > Diarsia > Diarsia rubi. Next base: position 13,244,719 of record OW026429.1, read on the forward strand.
CTGCCTTCATCATAGGACTGAAATATATAACATAACATCATGCCTATTATCCACCAAGAGTTTGGAAGTGACGTACCTAATAGTACGCCCACACGTCGCCAGTTATGTTAAAGTCCCATTTAATAGGGTCTATTACCATCAACCGGTCACAAATCTAGATTCCGTGGACTGAAATATATGTAGTGAAATCTCGTTGTATGTAGGTACTACTACAGGCACGACTGTTTTCTTCTGCCTGCGATGTGCCAGTCAATTTGTTGCTTTCCAAATAAAACTCACAAAAATAAAGTGACGGCACGGTTGGTGCAATGGCTGAGCGATTGGACTGCTGCGCTGCGTGTCGCGGGTTCGATCCCCGCACGGAACAAATATTTGTATGGCGTACAGATAGTTGTTTTGGGTCTGGGTGTATTAGTGTACCTATGTTAGTTTAAATGTTTGTAAATGCACCCTCGATACAGTAGAAATTCCTAGAGAGGAAGTGTCAGACTTCTACTGACACTTCCTTTTCGCTTTGCAAGAGCAGGAGGGGTTATTTTATTATATTCTACAGCACAAAAAAGGCCCGGCAGTAACCTGATTACCGGCATTATAGTAAGCACCTGAAATTAATTTACGCGCACTTTATTTTGTAATTAGATTTCGATTATTGGACACGGAAAATAATTCTACGTGGTTTATCTGATTGTCTCCATTTTGCAATTTATCTGCTATAGGAAAATAGGGTATTTTATTCCGTACTTTGAAGGACATCATTGTTTCGATGTTCTTTTATGCTTGGTGGTAAGTGTTGAGTTTCTAAGAAATTACTTAGCAGCAAATATTAATCTGTTTATATTTCTGAGACAAAGAACCTATTCATGCGTACGCGCCTGGCCTCCGTTCAGTATTTATTCGTCCCGTTCGTGTGCTAGGAACTAGTCACATTACTTCTCAATACAATATAAAGGTTAAATTAAAAGTTCATATTGAAAGTTAACCTAAAGAGTGAAGTTTGATTATCCCCACACCTAATAAATTAATAGGTTATGTGCCCAGGTGTGCGCGAGTGAAATATTCACTGTGTTGAACAATAGTTTTGAAAATCTGCCGTTGAACAATAAATAAAAAAAAAAATAAAAAAATGGACTATTTCAAGGTTAAAAGAAATATCAAGCCATTCGACGGTGAGAAGTACAGTGTATGGAAGTTTCGTATTCGTGCGTTGCTAAGTGAAATAAATGTGATAAACATTATCGACGAAGACCCAGTACCTGGCAACGAAAATTGGGAGAAAAACAATAAAATTGCCAAAAGTGTGATCATAGAATATCTTTCCGATTCTTATCTTGGTTTCGCTAAAGAAGATGTTTCGGCAAAATATATTTTGAAAAATTTAGATACGTTGTACGAACGTAAGAGTATCGCGACGCAGTTGGCACTAAGAAAAAAAGTTGTTGTCGTTGAAATTAAAAAGTGAAGTGTCGCTCATACAACATTTTACAACGTTCAATGATCTCATCACTGAACTACTTGCTGCTGGTGCGAAGTTAGAAGAAACCGATAAAGTGGCTCATTTACTACTAAGTTTACCCTCATCTTATGACGGAGTCATTACAGCGATCGAGACGTTATCGGAAGATAATATAACGTTAGCTTTCGTTAAAACACGGCTATTGGACCATGAAGTGAAGTTGAAAAATGAGTCAGGCGAAATGAGCGAAAAAGTGTTGCAAATAGAAATGCAAAACAATGACAAGTCGAAGAAAAGAAAATTTGAAAACAAACAGTCAAATAAATATATAAAACGCAGGAAAGAGAACGCTAAGTTCGTAAAATGTCATCACTGTGGGCGTAAAGGACATAAACGGAATGATTGTTACCATTTAAAACAAAGGAATCAGCAAAAGGGCAATAATAACAATGACCGACTAAGAACACTACAGTCAGTCAAGATAAGCCAAAATAAACAGTCAGCATCGAATGAGTTCTCAGGATTTGCTTTCATGACCGGCGAACATGAAACGCAAGACGATGATAACAAAGTTACTTTTATTCTGGATTCCGGCGCCTCGAATCACATCATCAATAGAGAAGACTTGTTTACTAACTTTGTTGTTTTAGATACACCACTTAAAATGTCAGTTGCTAAAAATGGCGAATTTATTTCAGCTACAAAAAGAGGTACCCTGCAGGTTACTAGCAACATGGATGTCCAGGGATGTTTGGATGGTGTTCTGTACTGCCCTGAGGTACCGTACAATTTGCTGTCGGTATCTAAAATGCAGCGAGCTGGCTACACTGTCATATTCAGTACTGACGGTGCAAGGATATGCAAAAATGGTAAAACAGTAATGAAAGGTATGTCTTTTAATAATCTAATTGCTGTAGATTTTGTAGTGTCGGTAAACGTGTGTCGTCTTGTTTCCCAAGCATGCATTAGTGACAAAAATAATTATAAATTATGGCATCAGCGCCTCGGTCACTTGAGTAAAAACAAATTTATAGAAATAAAACGGCACGAGTTGTTTAAAGACGTAAGTGAATTAAGCACTGTAGTACCGGATGACGAATTGTGTGAAGCTTGTATTTATGGAAAGCAAAGCCGACTTCCGTTTAATCACACCAAGGACAAAAGTCACATAAATCGACCTCTATTTGCTGTCAGTTCTGATGTCTGTGGTCCTATCACTCCAACGACCGTTGAAAATAAAAACTATTTCGTAATGTTTGTTGACCAGTATACTCATTATTGCGTTACGTATCTGATAACATACAAATCAGACGTATTTGCAGCGTTTAAAGACTTTGTTGCAAAAAGTGAAGCTAAATTTAATTTAAAGGTAGCTAACTTGTTTTGCGATAACGGTGGTGAGTATTTATCCGCCGAAATGAAGAACTACTGTGCTGAAAAGGGTATTTCATACCATTTAACAGTTCCTAGAACTCCACAGCAAAATGGTGTCTCTGAAAGGATGGTGAGAACCATTACTGAGAAAGCTCGTTCAATCTTAAGTGGTGCACGATTAGAAAAAGTTTTTTGGGGTCAAGCAGTTTTGACTGCTGTTTACTTAATAAATTTAACACCGACTAAAGCTCTCAAACTTTTAAAAACACCATATGAGATGTGGCACGATAAGAAACCTGAAGTAAAATTTTTAAAGATTTTTGGATCAACTGTTTATGTGCATAACAAAACGACCAAAGCTAAATTTGATGATAAATCATGGAAAGGTATTCTGGTGGGCTATGTACCAAATGGTTATAAAGTTTGGAAGCCAGATTGCGAAAAGTTTGTAGTGGTCAGAGATGTTATCGTGGACGAAACTGCCTTTTTGAGGTCCAGGCCTTCTTGGAAGCCTGAAGAGAATATTGGAAGTTCTCATGACAAAACTGATAAGGACATTGTGTCTTCTAAATCAGTGTCAACAAAAAAGTCTCGTGACCATGGAATAAAACTAGATAGTTCAAAATCTAGTAGGTCAGACCATGTTGAAATGAAACTAGATAGTTTAAAATCTAGTGGGTCAGACCATGTTGAAAAGAAACTAGATAGTTTAAAATCTAGTGGGTTAGACCAGAAAATTTGAAAACAAACAGTCAAATAAATATATAAAACGCAGGAAAGAGAACGCTAAGTTCGTAAAATGTCATCACTGTGGGCGTAAAGGACATAAACGGAATGATTGTTACCATTTAAAACAAAGGAATCAGCAAAAGGGCAATAATAACAATGACCGACTAAGAACACTACAGTCAGTCAAGATAAGCCAAAATAAACAGTCAGCATCGAATGAGTTCTCAGGATTTGCTTTCATGACCGGCGAACATGAAACGCAAGACGATGATAACAAAGTTACTTTTATTCTGGATTCCGGCGCCTCGAATCACATCATCAATAGAGAAGACTTGTTTACTAACTTTGTTGTTTTAGATACACCACTTAAAATGTCAGTTGCTAAAAATGGCGAATTTATTTCAGCTACAAAAAGAGGTACCCTGCAGGTTACTAGCAACATGGATGTCCAGGGATGTTTGGATGGTGTTCTGTACTGCCCTGAGGTACCGTACAATTTGCTGTCGGTATCTAAAATGCAGCGAGCTGGCTACACTGTCATATTCAGTACTGACGGTGCAAGGATATGCAAAAATGGTAAAACAGTAATGAAAGGTATGTCTTTTAATAATCTAATTGCTGTAGATTTTGTAGTGTCGGTAAACGTGTGTCGTCTTGTTTCCCAAGCATGCATTAGTGACAAAAATAATTATAAATTATGGCATCAGCGCCTCGGTCACTTGAGTAAAAACAAATTTATAGAAATAAAACGGCACGAGTTGTTTAAAGACGTAAGTGAATTAAGCACTGTAGTACCGGATGACGAATTGTGTGAAGCTTGTATTTATGGAAAGCAAAGCCGACTTCCGTTTAATCACACCAAGGACAAAAGTCACATAAATCGACCTCTATTTGCTGTCAGTTCTGATGTCTGTGGTCCTATCACTCCAACGACCGTTGAAAATAAAAACTATTTCGTAATGTTTGTTGACCAGTATACTCATTATTGCGTTACGTATCTGATAACATACAAATCAGACGTATTTGCAGCGTTTAAAGACTTTGTTGCAAAAAGTGAAGCTAAATTTAATTTAAAGGTAGCTAACTTGTTTTGCGATAACGGTGGTGAGTATTTATCCGCCGAAATGAAGAACTACTGTGCTGAAAAGGGTATTTCATACCATTTAACAGTTCCTAGAACTCCACAGCAAAATGGTGTCTCTGAAAGGATGGTGAGAACCATTACTGAGAAAGCTCGTTCAATCTTAAGTGGTGCACGATTAGAAAAAGTTTTTTGGGGTCAAGCAGTTTTGACTGCTGTTTACTTAATAAATTTAACACCGACTAAAGCTCTCAAACTTTTAAAAACACCATATGAGATGTGGCACGATAAGAAACCTGAAGTAAAATTTTTAAAGATTTTTGGATCAACTGTTTATGTGCATAACAAAACGACCAAAGCTAAATTTGATGATAAATCATGGAAAGGTATTCTGGTGGGCTATGTACCAAATGGTTATAAAGTTTGGAAGCCAGATTGCGAAAAGTTTGTAGTGGTCAGAGATGTTATCGTGGACGAAACTGCCTTTTTGAGGTCCAGGCCTTCTTGGAAGCCTGAAGAGAATATTGGAAGTTCTCATGACAAAACTGATAAGGACATTGTGTCTTCTAAATCAGTGTCAACAAAAAAGTCTCGTGACCATGGAATAAAACTAGATAGTTCAAAATCTAGTAGGTCAGACCATGTTGAAATGAAACTAGATAGTTTAAAATCTAGTGGGTCAGACCATGTTGAAAAGAAACTAGATAGTTTAAAATCTAGTGGGTTAGACCATGTTGAAATGAAACTAGATAGTTTAAAATCTAGTGGGTCAGACCATGTTGAAAAGAAACTAGATAGTTTAAAATCTAGTGGGCAAGATGAAAATCCTGCTAAAATTCGCAAATCGAACCATGATACGCTAAGCAAGGTACGTTTTGATAATTCAATGAGTAGTTCTATTGAAAGTACAAACAAAAATACTGGATTAAGGAGGAGTGACAGGATTAAAGACAAAACCCCTGTGTCTTATAATGAAATTGATCACAAAGACTATTTGATGTGCGCTCAGTCTGTTTTATACAGTTTACCAAAATCATTTGCAGAAATTAAATATAGAAATGATAGATATAAATGGGAAAGCGCAATTAGGGAGGAAATTAATTCATTACATAAAAACGAAACGTGGACTTTAGTACCACGACCGCCAAACAAAAACATCGTAGATTGTAAATGGATTTTTACTGTCAAAAATGATGAATTTGGATATCCTCAACGATATAAGGCCCGTTTAGTTGCGCGAGGTTTTAGTCAAGAGTATCTGACAGACTACAACGAAACATTTGCACCTGTTGCGAGAATAGCCAGTTTTAGATTCATTATTAGCTTTGCAAATCAGTTTAATTTATTAATTCATCATTTGGACGTTAAAACTGCCTTCCTTAATGGCAAATTAAAAGAGGAAATCTATTTAAGGGTTCCTGAAGGTATATCATGTAAAGAAGGTTATGTTTGTAAATTAAAAAAGGCGTTATATGGGCTTAAACAAGCGGCTAGATGTTGGTTCGAAGTATTCGAACACGCTTTAAAAGAAAAAGGATTTCAGAATTCATCAGTTGACAGATGTATATACATACTAGATAGAGGGAATATATGTAAAAATATATACGTAGTGCTTTACGTTGATGATTTAGTAGTAGTATGTAATGACTTTAATACGATGACTAATTTCAAAACATATTTAATGAGCAAATTCGAAATGACCGATTTAAATGAAATAAAACTGTTTCTAGGCATAAAAATCACTAGAGAAAGTGATCAAATGCTGTTGGATCAAAGTGCATACATCAAAACAGTCTTAACTAAGTTTAATATGCACGAGTGTAAACCTGTGTCGACCCCCTTAGAAAATAAGTTAAATTATGACGCATTGAACTCTGAGGAGAAATATGACGCACCCTGTCGAAACGTCATAGGATGCCTTATGTATATTATGCTTTGTACTAGGCCCGATTTAAGCGTCAGTGTAAACATCCTGAGTAGGTACACACACAAAAATAATAAAGAGTTATGGCAATGTCTTAAACGGGTACTAAGGTACTTAAAAGGCACAACTAATCTAAAATTGGTTTACAAGAGGTGTAAATACAATGATATTTTGTGTGGGTACGTAGACTCAGATGGGGGTGGCAATGATACACATGATAGAAAGAGTACAACTGGGTACTTGTTTAAACTTTTTAATCAGTGCACAATTTCCTGGAATACACGAAAACAATCGTCAGTCGCGGCTTCTTCAACTGAAGCCGAGTATATGGCATTGTTTGAGGCAGTTAGAGAAGCATTGTGGCTTAAGTCTCTAGCGGCCAGTATAAATATACTAATCACTGTACCAATTGTCATTTATGAAGACAATAATGGCTGTATAAGTATAGCCAATAACCCAACATGTCATAAACGGTCAAAACATATTGACATAAAATATCACTTTTCTCGGGAACAAGTTGAGAAAAATGTAATAACATTAAATTATATTCCCACAGGTGAACAGTTGGCCGATGCATTGACAAAAGCTCTACCTGCAATCACTTTCCAAAAGCTAAGATCTCAAATGGGAGTACAGCGATAGTGTAAATAAGTGTATAGTGTACATACATTATAATTATATAATATGATATAGTGTGTACATAACTTAATGAGTACAACTGAAGTACATATTTTTGTTGACTTTAGAACTTAAGTCAGTTATATTTAACTTAAGTATTGATTTTGATTTGAATTGGTCTGGTTGAAGGTTTTACTGGGTTTTCCTCAACCCTCGAACGAATGTTGGACCAAATTGTAATTCCCCAGTAAGTATTTGGAAGTTAATGTGATTTAGTTAGGTAGTCGATTTATATCGATTTTTGTTTGTATAACTACCGATTAATTTTTGAGGGGGCGTGTTGAGTTTCTAAGAAATTACTTAGCAGCAAATATTAATCTGTTTATATTTCTGAGACAAAGAACCTATTCATGCGTACGCGCCTGGCCTCCGTTCAGTATTTATTCGTCCCGTTCGTGTGCTAGGAACTAGTCACATTACTTCTCAATACAATATAAAGGTTAAATTAAAAGTTCATATTGAAAGTTAACCTAAAGAGTGAAGTTTGATTATCCCCACACCTAATAAATTAATAGTAAGAATACAAAAACTTGTATACTTTTCAAAACAAATGCCTTACTTGACATGCAAATAAAGCCTGAATTTTAATCAATCAGAATTTGGCCAGTTTTCCCCTTGATAACATGTGGGGACATGTGAACTTTTCGACGCCATCTAATTTTTCCCTGCTTTTGATACATGTACATATTTGATTATTATTTGATCTGTATAGTTCTCACACATCCCTCTGCATCATCTCATCATCTATTTTTGGAGGGTGTTCTTAAATCCTCAAACGACTCCTCCCACTCTGTGCGGAGCGGAAAGGGAGTCAGACTCCTACTGACTAAAAACCATCCATGTTCCTTCTTAGCCAATACACCAACCTGCCTTGTACCAGAATTTATAATTTAATTTAGACTGTAATTGGTTCAATCCTTAACTAGACTACCTACAACCTAGACCTCTGTAGTAGACATTGACCATCATAAACAATTCTATTTATATTTTAGCCATTTGCCAAAAATAAGCCCCGTAAACCCTACTCAATAGTAATGTTTTGTGTAACAAGAATAGTGTTGTCACGTTATCCTATTTATATGTTACAATAACAATGTCGATTTAAGCCCCTTTGCAATATAATATCGTAGCAAAGCTAGCTTTCTGCGAAGTTACCTTCAATGAACAAGGACTTTTCAATTTGTAAATATTGTATTCTGCTGGTTAAAACTTTATTCTTGTTTGTTAACTGGCAGTTACTGGCAATCGGAAAGACTTACGATTACTATTTTTAAATAGTACCTAGACTAACGAGAATTCAAAATGAATACGACTGTGTTTTGCATTACATAAAAACACCATCAATAATCAAATTATAAGTAATAATATTTTCCGGCGCCCTTACACTTGAGTGGTGTAACATAAAGAATTAAAAAAACATTTTTAACTTTTTCCAAACTAACTTAGGTTTGGCTTTCAGTCTTAAGGTTTCCAGTCTTACTACCGCACTCAGAGAGCTTTAATGATTATTTAGGCCATCACTTAGGAAAGGTTCGACATGTTTTTGTTTGACAAAACTGTCAAAACCTAAGTGATGGTCTAAGTAATCATTAAAGCTTTCGGAGTGCGCCAGTTAGAGCCTACCTATCTGACGTCCACAACGCGTTATACGACAGCTCTGGTTAAGACTGGTTGTTAGACTTGTGGGCTAGTAACTACCTATTATTTTGACTGTTAAAGACATATAAATCAAAACCGGGAAGAGCCGCTTAACGCACTTTCCGATTGATTCATTTATTTGCCTTTAATATGGTATTTTACAGATTTTATATTATAAATTTATAACACATAGATAAACATTTTAGTTCTTCATATTCCACCTTCTAAATTAGGCATGCAAATTTCCGATGTTCGGGGAAAAATTGTTAAAACTAACTATAAGTCTTATTATAATTTTATTTTTAAGAACTTTGTGTTATTTTAATTTTTTTGAATTTTAAATCGCCCTGTATTTGAGTGGCTGTATAAAAAGTTGGAGAGCAGCGGTGGCCCAGTGGTGTTGGCCCCGACTTACGAACAGTAAGTCGTGGGTTCGAATCCTGGCAGGCGCATTACTTTGTGTAATTTATTTCATCACCGCTGCTCTCAAAACGGTGAAGGAAAACATAGTGAGGAAACCGGCATGTCTTAGAATCAAAAAATTCAAAGACATGTGACATCTACCAACCCGCACTGGGCCCGCGTGGTGGATTATAGCCCATCCCTCTCCTAGAGAGGAGGCCTGAGTCCCTGCAGTGGGAACATTATAGGCTGATGATGATAAAAAGTTGGAACATGGTTTAGTAAAAATGTAAAATAGACCAATTTTTTTTTTTAACAATTTGACAGCTGTCAGTTGAAAGCGATTCTCCTTAAGGCTGAAAAGTAGTACTTTCAACCCGCTCCGCAGGCATGTTATGACCTATAAATGAGTAATGAAAAAGGTATTTACAAGGTGGATGTGAGTTGCAACTCCGGGAGACGCCCTAGAAAGACAAAAATACGTGTTGATCTTATTGGTGCCGTTCTTCAGAAATGACAGGTGCGTAGTACTCGTAACCGGGGTGCGTGTATGACCAGATGTATGAATGTGAACGAGGCAAAGGAGTATGTAAGGGTCGCAGCAGGTGGCGTTCTGTGGTTTCTGCATACCCCCATGGGAAAAGTTTGTGAGTTTATGCATGTGTGTGCGTGTGTGTGTGTGTATGTTAATATTTAGCTACGAGTTCCCTCACCAGTACCGAATAAATAGTAATAAAATACCTCTCTTAAAGTCGGATTCTCACTCCGTAAACCTCCATCTACGTTTAATATTTACATGTTGTTGTGTAGTGTAAGTACAAAGCGCATTAAGTACGCAACATCGGGTCCGAAGTAGTCCCTCGTTCGAGACTGATTTTCCCTACCCGGCTATATTCTACATACCCGGGTACCCGATTTCATGTTGCCTACTTACCCGGTTTAACTTCCGTGTGATCGGTATTGGCTTTGGAATAAGCGTCAGCGGAGTTTCTAAGCCGAACAAGAATGTTTGGAATCAAATTTTACCTACACTGTGCCGTACACAAAATGTTCTCTTACCAGTAACTACACAGTGTATATACATATATATGTATTTTGTTACGAGTATAGGCAAAGTTCAAACGCGAATTTCTCGGAATCAAAGTAACGATTGCAATTTTAAGATAAGACCCACTTTATGATAATATGAGCTTCAAAAAGATTCGTAACGTAATATGAAAACGAAATCAATACAGTAGATGACGATGATGATGATGATGATGATGATGATGGTGTGGAATATTGATTCCATGCATATTGATACTGCTGACTGTCTCTACAATAACACTAACTGCAACCGTTAACCACGTAATCTGTAAGTTATTAATTTATCTTCATTAACCGACTTCCAAAAACAAAAGAGGTTCTCTATTAGTGTGTACGTATTATTTTTTTGAAAAAGATATATATCACATCGGTGCATTTACACTATCAAATTTATTTTGACCCAGTAATTTATTCCTCTTTTCTACTTGTTATTCATTTAGTAAATATCATACTTATGTATGTGCCATTCATCATCTCGCCGATATCAAGATGGAATACCAATAGAAAAACGATTACATATTAATAAATAATTCGTGGTATTACATTATTCCCCTTAAATGAACACAACACAACACAATCATTCATAATATTCGTGGCAAGGAAAGTTTAAGAATAGGGTATTTCACCAAAAAATCTAATAAGTCCGTCAGATAGATTTTCAAAAAATAATGGACACGTATTTTTTCTTTTTTCACGTTAACAAAAGATGAAGACGATACAGTGCTTCGAAAAGTCGTGACACGACTTTTCGAAGCACTGTATCGTCTGTGTGTGTTAGTGTAAGTTGTGTGGCGTGGCGACTCATCATCTTTGACACGTTTTATTTTCGGCAATTTTTATTAATTTCATAAAACAAAAAACACGTATCCAATATTATTCAATAATCTAACAAACGGACTAACTAGATTTTTTTGCTGAAATACCCTATTGTTTGAATTGTGTCCGTGCTACTCTCGAAAACACAGAAGCGCTTCTGCGCTTCGCAGTGCCACGAGGCTATACTTGACGCTACGAGGTGCTTAAAGTCGCTAAGCAGTTGGCTGTCTTGTGCCACGTGCCTTGCTGCCTTTTATCGATTTAACGAATTAAAGTCGATTCGAACTAAATATGTAGTTTACGAGCATAACCTAGTTTATTTTAAACTAGCTTATGCTCGCTGGAGTTTGATAAATGTCGCCATACTATTGCAATAAAAAGTATCCTATGCGTTAATCCCAGTTATAAATTATATATGTGCTCAGTTGCATCCAAATCCGTTCAATAGTTTTGACGTGAAAGAGCAAACAAATATTCATATATCCTCACAGACTTTTTCGTATCTTTGAGAACGAGAATTCAGAGAGTACGTTAAATTTTAAAGCCAGACTGAACATCACTCGAAAATATAAACTCGTCGCCACATAAAATTATATCTTATATCTATTATATAACTCATAAAATTCCACTTATTCAATTTTTTTTCGTTTGTTTCAGAGCGATACGCGGAACTAAGAACACGCAGCACATCATTCTCGTCGCTGTCGTCAAAAAAAGGTATTTTTCTAACTAAGATTTTTTTGTCTATTTTACAAAGATATTACACGTACTTTGTATTCCTTTCTTTTATTCATTTTGAAAGGTTTTATTCATTGTGGAATGAGAAAATATATTTCAGGTTTACGCCGAAACCATTTTATAAATGATAATTCATTTACAAATGGTTTCGGTTGTGCAGGCTACCTTTTCAATTAAAACCATTACTCCGTTCTTTTTTTCAGTACTTCCTGAAAATTCAAAATAGGAAATGACTTACTATGCTTTTACTTATATAACTCAAATTTAACAATTACTTATAATCCCGTAGATCACCTCAAATAAACTACTTCTACATTCATTTTGAACTTACAATAAATAAAAACTCAAAACTTCAGCTAGCAAAATGACTGCCATGCCAAGGTTGACCATGAAATATATAAACACAGCTATGGAGCCACATTGAGCTCAACGTAAAATATATGAAGAGACATTTATTGAGATAGCTTGCGACCTTCACAGGTATTCGAGTGTGCAAGGACAGGGTAAATATGATCCATTTTCTCCGCATCGAAGATATTCAATACATTCTAATGGTCATAGGAAATGTCTTTGATATCTAAAATACGTGCCTAAGAGACTGCAAAGCTAGTTTATCGGAGTGCACTATCGTATAACAAAGATGGGTCAGTTGTACTTCTCAGAGTTAGTGTTTTAAATACCCGTACGCGCGTAAACACGGAAACTTTATTCTATAGAATTTTCTTAAGTTACAGTCGCCTATACATAATATATAATAATATATACGTCCGACAAGCTGTCTTGGTGATTACAGAATTTCTCTTGAAGAAGGCCTTCTAATGTATAGAGCCAGTAAGGTCTTCCATTGCTAATAATAATAGTTATCTTGAAGGACAACATTGAACATTGTCATATCGTCACGGATGGAAGGAAACCTTTTGAATCAATGTCGTACGTTGCCTCTGTCGACTCTTTGTAGATTACAGGTGTGATGTTAAAATTATGTACGAAATACGTGGTCCCTGTGAGCCTATTGGCCTTGTTCTGTTCTGTACCCTGCTGATATGGAGGGAAGTGAAAATTATGTTTTTCCTACTCCTCCGCTATTCTTCTCTGATTAATTTCGTTGCGGGATCCAAGACAGTTAAATCGTTTCTCTGGGACTTCGTCGGGCTTCATTGTCTCGGCGTTTTTTTTGTGGTCGCCACTGTTGATTCTGGTTTACAGGAGTTACAGTGGTTTGGGAATAGTGTGACGGGCTTGTCCCAAAAAATAATAATAATAAAATACGTGGTAACGACTTGAGCGTCGGCATCCCTTGCACCATGTAAAATAATTTATGTTCACAGAATCCAAAATATATGTCCGTCACACAACATTCACGTGTTTCACAATTATACAAAACTTTCGTATTTCATTCCTCCTGTGGTTTGCTTTTTATGGGATTTATTGTGTTCGCTGAATAACCCGGTTGGAGATATGTTTAGTTTTGCATTGTAGAGATTTTTCAGAAAGATTTCCTTGTCTCGTAATGTACTATTTAATGTAATTATTACAATTACATAACGCTGATGGTTACAGCGTTTAAATTCAAATAGAATGTTTCAACAATTCAATACAAAATCGTATGAAATCGATGAATTATAATTATAGTTGCATTAATAACATATTATTACGAGCACGTATTAAAAATGTAGAAACTTACTATTGTTTCACAAGTCAAAGCTTTCAATATAGCCTCACTTCACAAAACAGTTTCAACATACTGAAATATTTCACACTGACATCGTAATATAATAACACGAAACCCTCAACTATATAATATGTAGGTATCTCAAAATTAATAAACTGAGTACTCATCAGAAAATAAGAAAGAAAAATATATGCCTACATAATTACTTAAAAAGTTCTTAAGGGTACTTTTTATAAGAAGCTCCGTCCCTCACCCCTGTTCATCGTTAGAGGTAAAAGCTGGGTCAGACGCTATATTGTTGGGTAGAAACTGTTTTAGGTTGGCCTCAAACGTAATACTTAAAGTATGATCGAGAGTCTGTAACCGATTCTATAAAACTCGTTAGTCCGGCGGACTGATCTCGGGAATTCCCAAGTATAGATTTTTAGTAGAAAATTATTCTGACTTATTATAATTTTCGACTATTTATGATTTTATTTGTAATTAATTCCCATTTTACATTTTCTCTCGTCCCGCATAGACTTAATGAGAAATCTAGTTTGATCATGTCGTGATAGGATCCAATTTAAGCTTTACTTTTTTTCTCCCACAAAATAAAATTACGTAATAGGACCCTCTATTAGGTACTGTAATTGTATTTTGTGTTACTTATAACAAAAATTGGAGGTAAAAGTCAGGCATCACAACTAGAATGCCTTGTGCTTTAGACTCCTGTCCCCTTCGCCGAGATTAAAATTGGGTATTTCACCAAAAAATCTAATTAGTCCTTTAGAAAGATTTTCAAAAAATAATGGACACAATTTTTTTTCTTTGTTCACGTAAACAAAAGATGGAGACCATACAGTGCTTCGAAAAGTCGTGTCAAATCGTGTGACGTCACAAGATTAGTACGCTTTTACCCACAAAGTGACTTCAACCCCCCCCCCCCCCCACTCATGATCTTTGACACGTTTTATATTCGTAATTTTTTATTAAGTTGATAAAACAAAAAATACGTATCCAATATTTTTCGATAATCTAACAGACGGACTAATTAGATTTTTTTGGTGAAATAGCCTATTATCACATACGCGGAACGTAGGACATGTAGGACTTGTAGGACTATAATAAGAAAATATGGTCTGATTAAGGGTTTTACCGACGAAAAAATTACTCACGGATTCAAAATCCATCTTCTACATTCAACCTTATTCACGGTACACCAAAACACATTCTCCATACCATATTCTATACCTCCATACCATTTATACCAAGTTTGAAGGTAAGGTTACTTAAAAGCTTCTCGTACAACAGATACCTTGCAAATTCGCTGAGTTTAAAAGTTTCGTTTGACAGCGCGAATCGATACGAGCTCTGTAAACTGTCGTCTCAAATGTTTTAATTAAATTACTTTTAAAACTGAGTTTATTGGATATTTGTTAAAGAGGGTGATGGCCTTACTATGAGTTATTATGAATTTGAGATTGTTTGTAGGTACACTTTGTCGAGAACTAAATAAAAATTGTGTTTTGTATCGTTGTTGCGACGATTAATTATGAATGTATTCTTAGCGCGTCGATGTAAATTCAAATTGATTCAGCCCAAAACTTCGCGTGGCATGTTCAGTAGCATCCATCAGCTCTTGTGACATCAGATCAGGCAGGATACGGCATCAAGTGTCCCATCGTTTGTGTTCAAATCGTGTGACCTATTCTTCTTCATAACCTACCTATCACCAATGATATAATAAAACTATAGATACGTTGTCCGCCCTCAAAAATGACAACATGAAATGAAGCTAATTGGCCACATCGCGCTTAGTTACGCACCAACCTCTCGCGCGATACTACGTTTGTTCTTAATTTAAATCGTGTGTGTAAACCTGCGCGATACATAAAGACAACAGGCATCAAGAGGCATCCCGCTGTACGGTGTCATGTTTTCTTTCCCTTTCTTTACGCGTAAAAGTAGTTATATAATATTTTCGCCGTTTTGAAGCGCCGCCATGTTAGTTCATGACGTGTCTATAAATAATACGTCATTGCCTATCACCACTTTTTTTTCTGGGTTGGTGGCCGAGGCTTCGGAATCTCTTTCGAACAATTCGCAACCCCGACGGGACCTATCAGCCCTTTTATATTTTGGGGGTGTGGGAAATCATCAAATAACCCCTCCCGCTCTTGATCAGAGCAGAAGGGAGTGTCAGACTTCTACTGACTAAAAACCACCCATGTTCCTTCTTAGCCCTTGTGCCGAGGCCGCGGTATTGGTTCCCTGACTAAAAAAAAACAAACAAAAACACCCCTAAAGACACACATGATCCCTATTAAGTTAGATTATCGAAAAATATTGGATATGTGTTTTATCAAATTAATAATTTACGAAGATAAAACGCGTCAAAGATCCATGAGTACACAAATCAAATGTTCTGCAATATCACGTCACTCGAGTTTTCAAAGCACTGTCGTCGTATCGTCTTAATTTTTTGTTTACGTGAAAAAAGATTGTACATTTTTTTTTTGTTTTGAATTCTAACTGACGGGCAAATAAATTAGGTTTATTTATCAACTACCCACTATACTACTAACTATTAACTATTTTGGTTAATGTACAATTTCGTTGTTTGCGAGCAATCCACATCGGAAAGCAGTTAAGCCGTTTGTGCGCGCTATCATTTGTGGATCTTTGACATTCGTGAAGTTAGTCAGTGACTTGAAAATCTGACAACCAGTTTTACCAAGGGGTATTGTATTACCCGGTACCTTCTAACTGGATTGTGAAGGGCAGATAGACAGTCGCTCCATGTAAAACACTGGTATTCAGCTGCATCTACATAGAGTGAAAGCCGACTCCTACATGTTTAAGAAAAGGTTAAGCAAATAATGGATATCAACCCACGTCTGCATTGCATTGTTTTACGACTATAGATAAAACATTGAGTAATCTTATAATCTTTATCTATAATATGTATGTGTTTAGAAATATATAAGTATGTTTATCAGTTGCCTAGTACCCATAACACAAGCTCTGCTTAGCTTGGGACTAGATGGCGTTGTGTGATAGTTGTGGAATATTATTATTATTATTATTATCTTTATATTACGCTATTTAATACTAATCTGGGAACAAGAAAAAGGCGCTACCTACCTTTTACTACCTTTTGTTTCTTAGAATTTTCAAGCCCTCGTAGCTTTTGTCTGGATTACAGTAGAGAACCCAAATTTTCAGGTTAAGATGTAGGTAGTCCGTACATTCACGAAACACACCAACAAGATCTAGCTTTTAGGCTTAATTTTTTGATTAAGGGTTAGGATTTGTAGACTGATGTCGGCTTGGTTCTTCATAAGGTTTGATATCTTTTTGACAGTGTTGTGAGTTAGCGAGTCATCGCAACCTATTTTACATATGTTTTCGGCGGAAACTATAAATTCATAAACCTTTCGGAGTTAACTCTCTAAATGTTTATGGGAACTACATGTAAATCTGTTAATCGTTTAGAGAAACAGCGTGGTCACACAGACGGATAAAATAAGAATTAGACATAAATAATTACGAATTATTTGTTTTATTTATTTTAACAGTCACCGAGTCGGGATTTGTGTCCAGTTGGTGGCAATTCCGAACCTATTGCACCTATTGAACTTTAAAATAATAGGGTAGTTCACAAAAAAAATCTAATTATTTCGTCGTTTTTAAAAATCAGTAAACATCCCTATTGCCGAAACGTGGTTGTACTATTAAGTACACCTCCACCTAACCCTTCGAGAATTACAAGCGTTTTATATATTATCTAAGTCTATCTAATTTAATTGTTGTGATTGTCTGGCAGTTTGAGTACTTTAAGTGACCCACCCAAATGTCCTTTCTTTGGTATTGTTCGTCGTGACGTTGAGCTCTTTGAGTTATAAGTCGAGCTCCACGATAACTGACAAATGCTTGCACTGACTGGACGGGTCCACTCAAATCTGTGTGGTGCTTTCTTCAAAAGACCATCTCAGACATTAATCTGCATGGTCTTCATATGTGTATTATACCTTATTGTTAACCCAAACGATTTTAAAAGATTAAAAGAGTAACCTTTGGAGTTTCTTGCCGGTTCTTCTCCTTAGGAATCGACCAATGCACCGAACCGAGCCCCTTTTTACCGACGTTTTATAAGTGCCCATGTAGGCCTATGTGAAATAAAAATATTTTGATTTTGATTTTGATTTTGATTTTGATTTTGATTTTGATTTTGATTTTGATTTTGATTTTTAAGTATTGTGACCTACTTTAACGCTTTCATTTAAGTAAGATAAGTTACTTTTATACGGTGGTTAAAGTCGAATCTTAGCACACTTCCTTTTTGTAGGAGTTACCCAAGTTTGTTTCAAGTATACTCGGCTGTTTTGTATGCTAATGTTCTGAATATTTGAGCATGTATATTTATGCGTACTTATGGGTGTAACAAGGTATGTTTGCATAAAGGTAAATGAGATTTTGCAGAATTAATTAAGGCGTCTAACTGATTTTTGGATTCGTTTTGTTCCATTTTCTAAGTTAACAGTCTTGGATAACATCATGACACCTTCATCAACCTAGGCTTTGCCAAACGATGCTAAGGTCTACCGGTATTTCACACGGAATTCTGTTTCAATTAAATCAAATTCACACTAGATGATTCATACCTTATAGTAACTGCGCAATACTAAAGACGACCACGACATCTACTGCTGTTACTGACCAACCATTTCCACAGAAATCAATTTTCTAGCTAAATAAACTGCCCCACTCAGAGACCCTTAATATTTACTTACGCCCCATCACATACTGTTGTACTCAGAGATATTTAATGATTCCTTAAGCCGTCTCTTAGTAAAGGTTTCACATATTTTTGTATGACAAAACTGTCAAAACTATTGCTAAGTTTTTTTATTAAAGCTCTCTGAGTGCGGCAGTTAGTAAAGTTTTTGACAGTGTTGTCATACAAAAATATGTGAAACCTTTACTAAGAGACGGCTTAAGTAATCATTAAATATCTCTGAGTTCCGCAGTAAGTATTAGAACTTAAATACGTCCCGACTTCACTATAACTTCGACGTCGATAGACGTTGACAAACTTCTCCTACACAGTACTAACGTAGTTTACCTGTAAGGGGTGTAACACAGCCCGTCGGGGCCGCGGGTTGTACACTAGTTATCGCGGCCTCGACATAGAGGGCTAAGAAGGAACATGGGTGGTTTTTAGTCAGTAGAAGTCTGACACTCCCTTTCGCTCTGCCGAAGAGCGGGAGGGGTTATTCGATGATTTTACACCCACCAAAAAAAAAAAAAAAAAGGGGTGTAACACAGCCCGTCGGGGCCGCGGGTTGTACACTAGTTATCGCGGCCTCGACATAGAGGGCTAAGAAGGAACATGGGTGGTTTTTAGTCAGTAGAAGTCTGACACTCCCTTTCGCTCTGTCCAAGAGCGGGAGGGGTTTATTCGATGATTTTCCACCCGCCAAAAAAAAAAAAGGGTTGTAACACAGGGCTGCGGGTTCTTCAGAAGTTACCACGGCCTCGACATAATCGGCCAAGAAGGAACATGGGTGGTTTTTAGTCAGTAGAAGTCTGACACTCCCTTTCGCTCCCAAGAGCAGGAGGGGTTATTTGATGATTTTCAATACGCCGGAAAAAAAAATAGGGGTGCAACACAACCGTGGCCCCGGACAGAAAGGGCTAAGTGGAACATGGGTGGTTTTTAGTCAGTGGAAGTCTGACACTAACTTCAATATGATTTCCCACAATCCAAAAAAAGGGATGCAACACTCATATTAGGCTAAGCGGCAAAATAAAATAAAAAAACCCTGGCTTAACACGATTTGTGCCGAGCACACCCGAACATGATTCAACGATGGTAAATATCAGACATTTTTTTCATGAACGTCACGAGTAAAATGAAAAATGCTTATGAACAGCATAGCGTAGCTTCACACATACAAAGTGTGATTGTCGTTTGTTTTCACCATTGATGACCATTGAAGCCCAGCACTATGTTGTGCCACGTCACGACGTGCGACCAGTTAACATTTTTTTTCTTTCCGCCTTGTTATATTTATAAATATTTGTTTTAATCGTTCCGTATTACCGCAACGACTTTCAACTGCAAAAACCTGACTTAACTATCGACTGATAGAAATCCTGCCATCTGCGGGTCCCATATTATGTAAAATAATGTGTAACGTGCTAGCACCCCCTAGCGTCAGTACACGTCCACGATACCTCGCCCCACGCCCCACGTCGTGAGTACATTTACGTCCAAACTTGTGCTTTACGATGAACACACTACGCGAAACTAAAGTTTAGTTGCAACAACGACTCAACTTCGTGGCTGTTTTGAATGTACTGAAATTACCATGAGGCTACTAGGTTATGTGTCCATTGTAACGAAACTGTGCGACGCTAGAAGAATACTAATGAGTAAAAAGTCTCCAAAATCAAACTTCCGTCAAAAAAATCTAATTAGACCGTCAGATAAATTTCCAAAAAATAATGGACTCATTTTTTTATATTTTCACGTTTACAAAAGAGGAAGACGATACAGTGCTTTTAAAAGTCGTGTCAAGTCGTGTGACGTCACAAGTTTAGTACTTTTTTACCCACAAAGCCCCCACTCATGGTCTTTGACACATTATTTTCGTCAATTTTGATTAATTTCATAAAACAAAAAACACGTATCTAATATTTTACGATAATCTAACAGACGGACTTATTATTATTTTTTGGTGAAATACCCTATTAGAGACATGTGAGAGTGAACATACAGGATGATAATGTAAACAAATATTCTTCCGAGTTATGCGTAATAGTACATTATAATATAAGTGCGGTAAGTTGAAAATTACAGCCGAGGCAATATTGCTAGCCCGAGCCGTAGGCGAGGGCTAAAAGAAAGCAGAGGCTGTAATTATCAAAGCGCACGTATGTCATACGACGTTTTATAATATATTTGCGAGGAAATAAATAAAACTCGGACTTTCTTAAACGAATAAATCTTTAATTAAAGCAGTTATGAAAATTTGAGCAATTAGTAAAATTGATTATTATTTCTTAACAAATAAGCGATGCGATTTTTTTCCAGGCATAGGCACAAAACAGCCAGTATTATTAATAAAAGTAAATTAATATTTTTGTTTTTGCTACAGATATTAATGGTTGTAATTTATTGTCGAAATTAATAAAATTAAAGAATTAAATGTTTATTTATTATATTTTATCTCCCAAAGTTAATTTTATTCATAAAATGTTGACCACTTTTCTGAAATAAAAACTCTTTGCTAAGATTTAAAAAAGTAGGTACCGTTCGTTTTGACGGAGCATCTTTCTAAACCGTGCGATTTACATTACATTACCGCACAAGTACGTAATGAGATACATTACGATATTGAAATTGGTGAAATAAGAGACCCTTTACGAGCAAATGTGTTATAAAAGTGATTAATTTTCACGAGTGCTCTGAAGATATTGCCCAATTCACCAATTCACCCAGCCATCATCTGCCAATCCTTTTCCCATGTTGGGATTGGCTTCTTGTCTAACCGGATGCAGCTGAATACCAGTATTGTAAAATACTGGTACTTATACAGAAATACTGGATTTCACCAAATCGCCCAGTATAGCGGTAAATGGTTTGACACATATCCCCCACCGCGAATTGTAGGGGACCTGTTGTTTCACAATACCTGTTCTACTTGTGGTCATCTCTGCACTGCTCTGCCTTACTGCCTTTACTGTCTCCACTTACTCTTTATCACGACATCAATTAAAAGACGACCTATGCTAGAGAAATAAGTACCTTCCCAAAACGTCCCCAAAGCTTCACGTGTCAAGCGAATGCTCTCACGTGCTCCACTCCAATGGATAAACAGTCTTAAGTAGAAGTTCCATCAGCGCGTAGGTTTTATTGTCCTTCGCAAAACGTGTACATCGCACACAAAACATTTTAATGCGAGTTTCAAAGGAATCGTTGAGTCGAATGCTTTCAGTTTGTAATAAATGAGAATTCTTTCGTATTCAACAAAGTATGACGAAGTAAGAGCACGTTTGTTCTGAGTTGTTTATTGTGTAATTGCTTATTCCTTTCGCTTTTTATTTTATTTGTTTAGTCTGATTTAATAAAGCATTGTAAGGATTTGCTTTAATTAACTGCCTGAAAATAAAATAAATTCAGTTTTGCTATCCATTATAGCCCTATTCTAATGGGCCTACCATGCGCTCAAGCTTCACCACACTGTTGCCTACGCCATTACTCGGTGCACACAGTACATCGCGCGTGTAGTTGGTAATGGTAATACAGTTTTACCAACCACGCGCGCGATGTACCTTGTGCACCGTGTAATCTCGCAGTCAAGACTGTGGTGAAGTCATAAGTTGTTGACCAGTTATGTTTAAGTCCCATATAAAGGGTGTAAAAGTACCCTTAACGCAAACGAAGGGCTCTTGTTCTTCCCACCACTGCGATCATTTTTTTGTTCTAGACCATACCTGGGAACCCCCTAGTTACGGAGATATTGGGGGTCAAAGTTCCAAATTTTGCACAGCTGGTTTTGTAAATACTAGTTTTTCAGGTTATAACTTTACTTAAATTACTTCCATAACCCTTTTACCATTCAAAGCATCCACTAGCACAATGTTTTAAGAGTGCTAGAGTTTTACCGTAAAATTAAATTTTTACCCCAAAAAAAAAAGTTGTTTTCCAAAAAATGTTGCGTAGGGGTACAGAATGCTTGGTTGACGTATGTGTGAAGGGTTAATTCACACCCTGTATAATAGGGAGCGAACTTATTGCCCTCAACCGGACACAAATCCAGACACCGTGACTTTTGAGAAGTTCCTTATCGAAAAACCCAATGAGAATTTTGTCCGACCTGAAATCGTAACAAAGACCTCGTGCTAACCAGTCGCGCTTGCGGCCACTACATCAACGAGGCAGTCTAAAAGGATTCAATATTCTATTATTACATACCTACTTATTAAAAGTCAGACACAGGACTACCAACAAACAGTTCCCAGAAAATGACCACTTCCAAAGTAAAATAACCAAATACAACGACAAAACAAATGTGTCCAATCCTAAATGAGAAATTCAAATACGCACCCGTATTTGTACACATCAGCTATTTTGGGAATCTGAAACCGTGAATCTGTGACGGACAAATAAACAGAGCCACAGGGTTGATTCTAAAAGCGTTGCCATTCGTTCACCGGTGCACGCTACGCCACCAAAAAGCCTATTATACGAGTTGATACCATCGGGCCAATATCCACTGACCACCTAAACATTTACGCTGGTTTTTTTTGGAACTGCGGTGAAAATTGCGTAACACGTTAATTCTAAAACATGGATTCAGATGCAGTCGCTCCATGTAAAATACTGGAAACCATTTGCATCCAGTTAGAATGAAAGCCGACCCCAATATAGCTAATAATAAAAATATAAGTTTAAAAACTATAACCCGACCACAAACCGTGGTCTTAAATGTAGAAAACAAGAAAATAATTCTTGTCTGATATTCATATACTGAATTTGTATATTTCTATTTAAATGTAAGTAAAATTATCTAAATCAAAATCAAAAATCAAAATATTTTTATTTCACATAGGCCTACATGGGCACTTATAAAACGTCGGTAAAAAGGGGCACGGTTCGGTGCATTGGTCGATTCCTAAGGAGAAGAACCGGCAAGAAACTCCAAAGGTTACTCTTTTAATCTTTTAAAATCGTTTGGGTTAACAATAAGGTATAATACACACATGAAGACCATGCAGATTAATGTCTGAGATGGCCTTTTGAAGAAAGCACCACACAGATTTGAGTGGACCCGTCCAGTCAGTGCAAGCATTTGTCAGTTATCGTGGAGCTCGACTTATAACTCAAGGCGCTCAACGTCACGACGAACAATACCAAAGAAAGGACATTTGGGTGGGTCACTTATAGTACTCAAACTGCTAGACAATCGTTACAATTTAAGAAAGACCCACATGGTCCTCACATTCACAATATCAATTTTTAAAATACTTATTAAATTAAATAATAATTTTACATTATTATAGAGGACCGCCGTAGTCGCATGCTACTGATACCTGATGCTCCTTCATGGCGTTTTCATTGATACAGATGTCAGCTGCTGTTGCCGTTAGCAAGGTGGCATGTGACTACGACTGACCTCTATAATAATTTTACTTACATTTAAATAGAAATATACAAATTCAGTATATGATTATCAGACAAGAATAATTTTCTTGTTTTCTACTTTTAAGCCGCGGTTTGTAGTCGGGTTATAGTTTTTAAACTTATATTTTTATTTGTATTTTATTTTAGTGTTATTTAATAAACCCGTTATAATATATTACTTTCATGATGTAAAATTCTACTGAATGTTGGTTTGCTATTTAAATAGTACGAGTAAGTAGCAGACTCGACCGCGAGCACTTTTTGACTGCATTCTAAACGTGTGTGTTGACTAAAACTATAATAATATGATGTACATATTTGTAATGGCATATTTGTATGGTCGTTGATACCAAACATGTTATGATTATCTCAATTTAATTTTTTTCGAGCTTAGAATTTGACATTTAAATTCCGTTATAAAAAGAATTGTTTAAATGTATATAGCCTATGTCTCCCGCGCTATTTTTACGAATCTATTGACACCTCATTTATTAAAATACGTTCAGTAGTCTAGGCGCTACGGTGGAACATACAAACATACATACATAAATACATACATAGACTGCCAAAATCATTACCCTTCCTTTTGGCTTCGTCGTAGTCGGGTAAAAAGCGAGGCAGATGATGACATTGCGTTTTTTTACGTTGGCAAGCAGACGAATTTTTTCAAACATACGCAGCAATGTATTTCGTCGGCTTTCTTCAAAATCTTTCGGAATGCAATGCAACATAGCTGTGTAAGTACTACACAAACAGCAAGAAATACATGGATTATGTTAATTTATACATTTCTATGAATATCGGGCCAATCCATCACGTAACGTCGATTGCATTATACTGAAACGAAAAACACAAACGATATTTAATTAATTAAACCGGGTAGGGTTGACAGAGGACTTCCCGGATGTGACGTTAATACGAACCCGGATGTGTGGCCGTATAGGTACTCGTGTGTGATCGGTATGGGGTAAATTGGCCTCTATGAAACGTGAGGGTAAAAGGTCATCGATATACCCCGGAAGCCGGGTGTAACTAAATATGTTACCGAAACCATCCCAAAGGTAACATCAATTGTATAGAGTATGTGAAACAAAAACATTGAAGTAAGACTGAATTTAAAAAAAATACTAACTTTCCTTGAACAAACTAAGTTGGAGGAAACTAAGGGATTTTTAAGATTTTAATGAGTTTTCGGGTTTGAGATATCTTTATTTCATTTTCCATAATATTTTAATCACATCGGGTTCGGAGTTTCGCTATTTATTTATTATTCTTCACCGATGGTTAGTATAATAAGCCTTTATAATAAATAACAACATTTCAACTTCGTACAGACACAACTTACCTACAGGTTATTTTCCACAAAGTATTAAAAAGTTTCGTAGATTTCAAAGTAACGTTTAAACACAGTTATCTCGAAGCAATTCCAAAGCGGTAAAGACCAAAGTTTGCTTAAACCGAGTTCAGTTTGTATTCACTTTCGGCTATTACAGTTTCACACAAGTCTGTATGGAAGTTCCTGTCTTATAGCGTGACATGTACGGTCTAGATCAGTTTGTTAAAGTTATTACTAAGTCTGGAAGTTAATGTTGTTTTATAAAGCATTTTGAGGTTGGTTAATTCTTCGAACCTTTTTTTTTTGGGAGTCGGAAATCTTCAAATGGCTCCTTCCGCTCTGGGCAGAGCGGTAGGGAGTGTCAGACTTCTACTGACTATAAACCACCCATGTTCCTTCTTAGCCCTTGTGCCGAGGCCGCGGTATATCTTTCGAACAACCCGAAGCCCCGACAAGACCCGCAGCCCCGACGGTTAGTATGCTTGCCTCATTAACCGGTTCAACCTAAGTATATTCAAATAAATGCAAGTCTCTTTTCGTTACAAAACAATAAAATCCGTTGATCACCAACAAATTATACCCACAAATAAAATATCATTAGGATTTATTCGGAAGATACTTTGGTAACGATATAACTCGATAAAGTTCCAAAGTAGGTACTGGTCCAAACAGAGAAACGTTGGGGCAAAGGGAAATACCTTTAGGGGATATAAAGAAGTCATCATTACGATCGGAAGTTCGTGGCTGAAACCCCCGCAGGGCTGGCCAAAAAAATAATAACGACGAAGAGCAGAGAGTTTTTCAAACATTAAGTATGTTAGAATTATTGTTACTTGTCTATGCTTCTAGTTTTTTTTAGGGTACCGTACCTCAAAAGGAAAAAACGGAACCCTTACAGGATCACTCTGTTGTCCGTCTGTCTGTCTATTACGACCCTTTTTCTCAGGAACAAGTGGAGGTATCAAGCTGAAATTCATATCAAATGCTTATGACTACTGTCCCTTAGAGCTGTGATGAATCAAATCTCTGAGCTAACACATTCAAAATATACTTGTGCTGAAAATGTTTGACACTCGCGAAGGTATGTATGTACTTACAATGTGCTTCCCGTGAACTCAGAATCTTGAAATTTGGTACGAAGCAACGTCTTAAAGGAAATATAAAGGGAAAATTGTGAAAAGCATATATTTTTAAGTTACATCTTTTAATGAAAATATCTTTCTTATGAAAAACAGGTTTCTACAGAACCCTCTCGGTGCGCGAGTCCGGCTTGCACTTGACCGGGTTTTTTATGTCATCTCACAGATCAACCTATGAGGTTGCCTTCTGTCAAGATAGTGGCGGTAAGTCCCCTCTTTGAGGAGTGGCTTGAGAGGCGCCACGGCGCCCTCACCTTCCGTCTGACGCAGGTCCTCACCGGACACGGTTGTTTCGGGAGGTACCTGCACCGAATCAGGCGGGAGGAAACGCCCGGATGCCACCATTGTGAGGATCGGCCGGAGGACACGGTGGAGCACACAGTGGAGGTGTGCCCCGCTTGGGCGGAGCCCCGCCGTGTTCTCGTAGCGGCGATCGGCGGCGGCGACCTCTCGCGCCCGGCCCTGGTGCAAGCCATGGTCCGGGGCGAGGAGGAATGGGACGCCGTCGCCTCCTTCTGCGAAGCAGTGATGCTGGCGAAGGAGGTGGCGGAACGCGAGAGGGAGAGAACCTCTCGTCCCAGCCGCCGCGGGAGGCGCTCCGGGCGTCGGGGGTCCCGCGATGACCTCCGGCCACCGTAGACGCGGGCCTGTGGACGGTGAGTGATGGGCTAACTCGCCGTCCGTCCGTCTCACGACGAAAACAGGCCGTGTCGACGGCGCGTTCGTGTTCCACGCGCGCCTCAAAGAGATGTCAGCAACATGGGAGGGGCCCGAAAGGGCCGACGCCTGTCGGGGCCGCGGGTAGTCCAACGGTTATCGCGGCCTCGACATAGAGGGCGAAGAAGGAACATGGGTGGTTTTTAGTCAGTAGAAATCTGACACTCCCTTTCGCTCTGCCCAAGAGCGGGAGGGGTTATTCGATGATTTTACACCCACCGAAAAAAAAAAAAAGGTTGCCTTCTGTTCAACCGGGCTATTTCCTTCTAGTAGTTCTAGAAACTTCTATCGTGTGGTTGTCGAAAAAGCAATACTTATAGTCGAACTATTTAGAGAGCTAAATTTATATATTTACTGGCAGAAACTATAACCCTTGATTCTTGGAAAATACTCGAAGACTAATAAACTATTAAACTTTTTAGAAAATCCTCGAAGACTTTTTTTTACAAGGCACAATTTATAGTTCCCTAAAATTGTCGTCAGAGTTGAATAAAGAGATATACGAATACATTATTTTCCTCTAATATTGCCAACCCTATCAACTGAGGTAGAAGTGAAAAATAAAAGACGTTCAATTTGGGTAACTAATAAGTTTTGTTGTTGTACCTTCGTTGCGGCCATCTTAATATTGTCTACGTGCTATATATCATTAACTAAGTAGTCTAAAAGCTACACTCAGTTTCTACAGCGGTTTAGCTGCAATTCAGTTGTAATACAATACCTACATAGATAACGACTCTAAGGCCGCTTTCACATTAGGACGTTAGCAGCGCGACTGTTGCGCGACTTTATACAAATAGTAACGGGTTGTTTGGTTACGGCTGTTCTTATAAAATGTGAAAGAATGTACTTCTGACGCACGACTGTCGCGCTGCTAATGTGATAGCAGCCTAAGAGCTTCAGACTAACGTAATTATGCTCGTATCAGATTACGTACGTACACGCGAGACCCATTTTGCACTTCAAATAAGTAAATCCTCCAGCGAATTCGCTCGAACTAGTAGGTCCTGTCAGCTATGTCAGTATCTCTCGCAGCTCAAGAGTTGCGCGTGTGACAAAAGGCGCTCTTACACACGCTGCAAAAAACGTGCTCACACGCGCAGAAAAATAGGATAATCTGTAGTCACCCTGTCTAATTTAAGGTCACTGTCATGGCCTCTGTCTATACGACTTGGAACTATTCAACTGTTTCCATCCGTCGTTTTGCTGCGATTGGTGTCTCGTGGCATAAAACTTTTTTTTTCTTTTGCCAGCTTTATAGCCCGAAAATCGTAACTATGTATAGACTCACGGTGTGTCCCCGTAAATAGACTCCAAGGTGTATTTATGGTCCTGTCAGGGCTGCGGGTTTTCGGAAAGAGATGCCTGGACACAAAGGGTTAAGAAGGAACATGGGTGGTTTTTAGTCAGTAGAAGTCTAACACTCCCTACTACTAAAAATAAAAAGTTGTTTTTATGGCCTGTATGTTACTTTAAGCCTTACTTACGTGTGTAAGACAAATTAAGGCGGATTTTTATAATCTACTTTTGTGATAAAGAAGGGCCAAGAAGTTTAGTTCAACCGCATTTCCACATGCGACGAAACTTGTGTAGGAAATGTCAGTGCCTCACATACCAAGCCGATACCAAAGTGGCGGGTAGCGTGAACTGGGTTGTAAAGATACGAAGATAGGCAAGACGACCAATCCAGCTATATAAAACCGCTGTATGCGGATCACTCATTGTATTACAAATCTATACAACGCGAGGCCATGTTATAGTGGAAATAACTACACTATTTAGCTTGACGTAAATTTGTGTCTGTGTATCGTCATTTCTTCTTACAAAAAAATCTTTGTTTTTTACTTCTTCTGGAATTGATGATTGACGTTTTGGGATGATGAAGATGGGCGTTTTGAGGGACTGTCTCTTGTAAATAACTAGAGTAAAGTAAATTTGGACGTTTGAAAAGTGCTGATTATCAGCCTAATTTGAATAAAATGACTTTTGATTGATTGATTGAATATACACCCACATAACCTGCACCTCTACCTTGATTCTAAATATTTTATTACATAGCATAACATCACGCCTGTAATCCCCGAGGGCTTAGGCAGAGTTGTACCCATTAGCACGCTCGCATTTCGCCTATTATATGGGACTTAATCCTATTGCCATCAACTGGGCACAAATCCAGACTCTGTGGCTGCCACTGACAAATTCGTGATGGAAAAACCCAATAACAATTTACCTGACCTGGGAATTCAACCCAAGACCTCATTCACAACACATCACTGTACCAACGAGACAAAAAACTGTTTATTATTGCCCAATAACTTAATTTAAATAAATAAGTTTAACTTTCATGCCCGATTTAAGTTTTATCAACCTTCATCAATTTTTAAGTTCTTTTATTTACAAGACTTTCTCATTAGACTTCATTCTCATATTGTGACGTAACAAAGTAGTGAGTGAGTGAGTGAGTGAGGTGTATGTATGGAGCGCCTTAGTGACGCTTTTACCCTAGTTTCGTAAGTGTTAGAGATGTGCTTCAGACACATTGTGGCGCTTTTCACCTACATTCTAAAGCTGCTTTTGTGATTTTTTCAACCGCTGATTTAAGAATTCTGGTGTTTAATTGGTTGTGTGTTGACGACGCTGGAGAAGTAGGTACTAGCTAAATTATGTAAAGACAATAGAAATGAGTTTTCAAATCATAAACGGGTATAACGAACTGGCAATCGTAAAATGATGCCAAATAGGCTTTAGTAGAAAATCTGGTTTTTAGATTTTTTTTTTTTGAGTTCTTTGTTTAATGGGTGATTCAATCAATAAAATAATTTAATACCTATCAGGAACACGTTATTTAATCTTGACCTGAAAAATATGGTGTTAAATATATTCTCCTTTGCCTTAAAAAGGAATACACATTTTGTCCGTGCATTCAAATCACTGTTGTTACTTTAGTACTTTTAGATTGAACTTCCCTGACTGTTCGAGGGCATTATAATATCAAAAATCAAAATATTTTATTTGACATTTGTAAAACGTCGACAAAAAGGTGCATATAGCATTATATGAAACTGAGTTTCACGAAAAAGCTAAAACTTTAAACGATTAGTATCGTCTTCATCCTATTTAGCATTACAATAATAAATATGGCTCTAACACTTCACAACCACTCCCGTATGAAACCTTCCATTTTATACAAAACAGCAACATCTTCAAGATATATTTCCCAAGTATGTTCGCAATTTAATCCCATCCTCAAAAACCTTGGTTTAGACTCCTTTAACCGAGTCGGCTTGTATATCATTCTCAAAGGAGCCTGCAACGTGAGATAAGTAAGAGTTTGCAACCTTAGTCGAATATACTGAGCCTCGGACTAATTAGACATTGCTAAAAATACACGTTGGTTTGCTCCAAATGTCTGGTGAAAATTGCTCGGTGGCTTTAAGTATTTTTGAGTAAAAAACGTCTTTCTTAATTTAGTCTCGAAGTTACTCAGTTTATATTACTTGAGGAGGCACAACAAACTTTGTTTTGTGAGGGTTATTACTTTATCTAGCTGAATTGGTTTTAACGTGGTGAGGATTCAATGACCTGGTGAAGGTTGCGGGGACCCGCTTGATGCGAGACGCACGGGACCGGTCAATGTGGCGACACTTAGGAGAGGCCTATGTCCAGCAGTGGACGTCTTTCGGCTGAAATTATGATAATGATGATGATGAGAATTTAACGAATGACGATAAATTATGTTAGTAATATAGGTGAGAAAATGTGCAGAATGGGCGCCCATCTAAGCTACTCAAAACTGTAAAATATTCTCGATCAACCTTGAACCTACCGCGTTAGCAATAAAGTTGAAAATCAATTAGAGACATTAACCAGATCAGGTTAGATTAATTAGTCAAAATTTCCTTTTTGTGGCAACATTCTCTGTTCCGTACTTTACAGATCAGTGATCCTAATCTTTCCCTTTTTATAGAAGAATTCAGTTTAAATAAATCTTATAAGGGCTTTCTAGATTCAATTGCTTTGTTTATCTAAGCACCTGATGCGGAAGAATTTTAATTATTCCCGCTGAAGCTCCGCTCATCCTACCGCTTTGTTATTTGACCTGTGCAAGATGACCTAAATGAGGTTTCCGAGGATTTTCTACTAACTTTTGTCGGATATGTTTCGACCTGTAAACAAGACATCGTTACTACTTGTAACGTTTGCTTAATTGAAACTATTAATAACTTAAACATGGAGACAGGCATAATTTTACGTTATAGATTGAATTATGGAAGTAGGTACTCTCTCATCTTTAAAAATAGAATAGAATACTTAAATTGTTCTTTACTTGCACAGAAAGTAGGTACACGTTACAGATGCTAAGTTTAAAACGTAAAACATATTATATAACTGCCGCACTCACAGAGACACAATCATTAAACACCTCTGAATGTGGCAGTAAGGTTTTAAAATAATAGAGTAACTACATGCTATTATTTTAAAGCCTTAGTAGCCCTAGCCATAGATAAGCTTAAGCGTAATTCTTTTTTACGCGTCTATTTCTGACTATCGAAAACGGGGGCTCCCTACGTGGTTAGCCATACACGCATCGATAAAAATTGTAACCAATCCTACAAAGTGCGGATAAAAGCCTTTTTCAATGGCAGAAATGAATATCAACATTGTCATTTTGCTCTTGGCACGTTTCAATTTCAATGTCCGAAAAAGGTTCAATATTAAAAATAGTTTCGTTCCATTTTAAAATATTCGTCGATTTGGCAGAAATAAAAAAGGAACCAATAGACAATGAAAATTGCCTGCCTCTCTGTTTATCAAAAAGTTAATCGACTTTCGGCAATATTATTAAGCTTATTTTATTTTATATACGTACCTAATATTGAAGCTCTTGGCTTTCGTACGTTTTTTACGGGTGACCACTGAAAACCAGCGCTGTGCTGTGGGCGACCATAGCACAGCACCATGCTGAGTGGCAACCTACTTGTCGCAGTTACGACGTGCATTATTTATATTTTTTTCTTTTTTAATTTCCCTGCTTGTTGTATTTTACTTTTTTTTTGTGTATTGTTTTATTTCCTGTATGCATGTATGTTTCTGTGACAAATAAACATTTTTTCTTTCTTTCTTTCTTTTACTTTCTACTAAAAAGCTATTAACCTAAAAGGCTCATTTCACATCGACCACGATGTTAAATGCTAAACCACTTAGTAAATTGGATTATAAACTATGCACTGAACTCTGGGCAAATACGTTAAACATTTAATATTTGACTCTAACCGCTTTGAAACAGTTTGAACTGGGCTGGGAGTTCCAGTTACCGTATAAACCCAATTTTCACTGAAGTTAATTACGTTGAAAAATCCGTTTTCGTGTGGCCTTCGATTAATTCATTTACCGAGCTACTGCTCTGTTTATAGTGTTAATTTCTTCTACTTTAAACTGTGTTATTAGCTGATATATTCCCTAAAATTTTACAGCTGTGCCTTTAACTTTTGTAGACAACAAAATAGGAATTACTAAAAAAAACTATTTTACTAAACATTTCGTTTGCTTTGAGCTGCCTCGTTGGTCTAGTGGTCGCAAGCACGGCTGCTGAGCATGAGGTCCTAGGTTCGAATCCCGGGTTGTGCAAAGTGTGATTAGAATTTCAGCAGCCACGGAGTCTGGATCTGTGCCCACTTCATGGCAATAGGCTCGCCCTTTATCACACGTGACTTTAACAAAATAAAGATATTAAGTAACTTAAAAAAATATGATTCTAATTAGTCCGTCTGTTAGATTTTCGAAAAAGATTGGATACGTATTTTTTGTTTTATCAAACCAATAATAACCCTCCTTTTGGGCTTCGCCGCAGTCGGGTAAAAATTTACAAAGATAAAACGCGTCTAAGATTTGAGTGGGGAGTTGCGACGTCACTGACCACTAAAGAATATCATACTAATGTCTCAGAAAATGACGTCACACGAGTTTTCAAAGCACTGTATCGTCTTCACTGTTTGTTTCCGTGAAAAAAAATACGTGTGCAATATTTTTTGGAAATCTATCTGACGGACTAATTATATTTTCTTAGTTAACTACCCTATTAGAATTTTTGTAGCCACGGAGTCTGGATCTGTGCCCACTTGATGGCTCTCCCTTTATTACACGGGACTTAACATAATTGGCGAAATATGCGTACTTTTAGGAACACTTTTGCCTAACCTATATAATAACCCATATTAATAACGGTATTACAGGCGTAATGTTATATTATTATCTCGTTTGCAACCAACAGACTTCTTGAAAATAAAACTACATTTCCAGCAACAGTTTTCCCATTCGTCAAGCGTCTATCACAAAGTAATTGGGCAACATTGCTACTATTCATCGTAAAAACTTCCACTTGCCATCGTTTTATTAACTACGCAGTCCAATATATTATCGAAATCCTAGCAATATATCCCGAATTGGTTCACGATCATGATTTTTAATGCGACATAAAGCCGTTACATCAAAATGTTATTATTTATCGCTTAAAAGCGTTGACGCAAAACAAGTAATGCGTTTCGGCTTTTCACGACGCATAAAAACGCTTTTGTGATAAATGATTCAGAAGCTTGTTTGTGTTTCATTGCATTCGGACATTGTTGCTGATTACAATTGAAAATGGAAAATGTGCGTGGATTAACAAGTAATATCGTGAATTACCATTAAAAGCTAACATGAATCCTTTGTTGTGTCTGTTTTAAAAAATCCATAAAATAATTTAAGTAATGTATTAACGACTATAGCTATTATAGAATAATTAAGATTATTATTTTTTTTTTTTTTTGGATTTTAAGATAAAATTTCAAGAGCTGTGGATTTTGTTAATAATAAATAAATTATGTTTTACCTTGAGGGTACATTGTACCTTACACATCATGTAGAAGCATAGAACTTGATCATAAGCAGCTCACCAATTTTTTACCTATGGTCTATATTTTTTACTGTTAGCAACCATTTCTAACTCTGATATTCAATTTTCAGAGTCAGTTTTATCCATATATCTTAATGTTATTAGTCAACTAAATTATATCGGAGAGCAGTGGTGGCCCAGTGGTGGCAGCCCCGACTTACGAACAGTTGGTCGTGGGTTCGAACCCAGACAGGCGCATTACTTTGTGTTATTTATTTCATCACCACTGAGATTGCCGGTAACACCAAAGGGTTGCTGGCCTTTCTCGGGGAGCTGGGATGGATCATAATATAAGTTTTCCACCCGTACGCAAAATACGCGCTTTAGGCGTGGAGTTGCGGACACTAGCCCGTTGCATCTATTCTATTCTATTCATCACCACTGCTCTCAAAACGGTGAAGGAAAACAGCGTGAGGAAACTGGCATATCTTGGAACCAAAAATTCGAAGAGATGTGACATCTACCAATCCTCACTGGGCCTTATATGTGTGTGGATTATAGCCGATCCCTCTGCTAGAGAGGAGGCCTGAGTCCCTGCAGTGGGAACATTATAGGCTGATGATGATGATGAAATTAAATCTTTCATTGACAGCCTAGATATACATTTACATAGACACCCCAACATTCACATTTCAACACTAAATTAATAAAAGAAAACCTTTGAATCAAAATTAGATAAAACCCACACTTACCCGATTCTCTGTAACATAATATACCTAATTCAAATTTTACTTTTAGTACTAGCGCCAAAATAACGACATTAATTCTATATCTTGTTTTACAACTCGTCCCTTACTTATATAACGGTTACCATTGCTCTCAGTTTTAGTGGTTTAGCCTTTCAACATAATAAAATAACCCGACGGCTATATCTTTGATCTGAGTCACAGTATTTGGAATTATAATTACGGGAAAGTTTATTAGGAAATCCTTTTTGAAGTTATTCAGGAGGTATAGAAATTGCAGGTTACGCTATTTGTCGGGGCTGCCGGTTGTTCCAAAGAGATACCGCGGCCACGGACACAAAGGGCGAAGAAAAAACAGTGGTGGGGTATAGTCAGTAGAAGTCTCGTACTGGGATACAGCTCGCCCAGAGCGGAAGGTGTCATTTGATGATATCCCACCGATCACCAAAAAGAAAAACGGTATTTGTCGGATATGTATAATTTTGTTGGAACTACAAGTATTAGTTCGCTACCAGCTACATTAATTAGCAGTAGATAATGATGTAACCCATCATTTATTTACCTTAATAACTAACGCACTCGGACTTTAATGATTACTTAGGCCATCACTTAGTAATGGTTTTGACAGTTTTGTCATACAAAAATATGCCAAACCTACTAAGTGACGGCTTAAGTAATCATTAAATATCTCTGAGTACGGCAGTAAGACTATCATTGTTAAGGTAGATAGATGTTGATTCATGCAAGTATTGCCTTCTCACATAAAGGGCTTAAGGTTATCATTCTAAGGTAGTCGTATATTATCATTTTACAAATTGAATGATTTGAGAGTCAATCTTCTCTATTAAGGACGTATTTGCAAAAATGATAGGCATAAAATTGAACTACTACATAGACACGAGTCACACACAAAGCGTTGGCTTGTTAGCTGCGGGAATAAATAGTCAAGTAAAGTAACTTTGATACGTTGAAAATTTTTGTTTTTTTTTTATGTAGGTAATACGTACTTGTTAGCTAAGATGAAACCTCACCTGCGAACTTGATGGAGTGACCTGAAGGTCTACTTTGGTGACTGCTACTGGAACTCCTCGACGGATCGACCATGATGTGCCGAGTTTAGGCTCTTTTTGTTAATAATTAATAATAAAAATAATAAATAATGTTTTTCCATATTTTAATAACAATCATTTTTCATTTTTATTTTCTGAGATTTAGAATAGACTATATTTGCCTACTTACAGTATTTTAAGAACTCTTAAAATATGTTATTATTAGAACAAAAAATGTACCTAAACACAACACGGTATCGAAAACATGGCAACGATAGATTGTTTTTAGTATCAAAAACTATTATTTTCAAGAAAAACTTTTGTTGCATTTGAAGATAAAGAACCAATCTATTTTTTGTATGTTATAAGTTTTATTTGATTTGGTTCAGTTTAGTCAGAAAATGTACTGAAAAACAGCATAATTTCATCCGAATTGTAAACGCACCCTTAAACAAAAAACTATTATTTATTACTTATTACTTTCTACCCTTGAAGGTCGTAACTCCATGCCAGTTGTTAACATCCCGCCACTTTGACCGCGTCGTACTGAAATCGAATAAAAATCTCCGCGCAGATGATGGAGCGGAACTAATAGGGCTGCCTTCTAACTGGCCGTATTATTAGGCTTCAATGAGAAATAAAATCTAAACTAATAATAGGTCTTTACCTATGAAATTGCCGTTTTGTTTTAGTGTTTTAATTTTTTTCATGTATTTTTTATTTGTATTAATCGAAGTAATCACCCATGCAATCAACGCTTATTTGCCATCGCAGTGGCAGTTTATTGATGCCCTTCTTAAAGAAATCAGCTGGTCGGGAGGCAACAAATTCTTTAAAGGCATTTTGTACTGGCTCTCGGGTATTGAATTTTTTTCCCGCCAAGAAGTTATCCAAATTCTGGAAAAAGTAGTAGTCTGTAGGTGCAAGGTCTGGTGAGTAGGGCGGATGACGGAGAGCTTCCAACCCCAGTTCTTGCAACTTGGAGACCGTCTGCTGTGCAGTATGAGGTCGCGCGTTGTCGTGCAGGAGCAGCGGAGACGAGCGATTGACCAATGCTGGTTGGAGATGTGCCAGCTTCTCCATCATTGTGTTCAGTTCTTCACAGTACACATCTGCAGTAATGCTCACCAAAATTCCTTCATTTGTGTGTCTGTTGAGCAGTGCAAGGCACGTCTCGACGCGTACTTCGCGCTGGCGATCATTGAGTTCGTGGGGCACCCATTTGTCAAGCTTTTTTACCTTGCCAATTTGACGCAAATGGACCAATATTGTTTTGACGCTAACGTCGAAAGCTGATGCTAATTCAGCCGTAGATTGTGTATCATCAGCTTCCACAATCGCCTTTAATTCGTAATTGTCGACCAAAGTCTTCGGACGACCGCGAGGTTCATTTTTCAGGTCGAAATTTCCAGAACGGAAGCGAGCAAACCAATAACAGGTGGTGCGTTGGTTTGTAGTGTTAGCTCCGTAAACGTCGTTGATGTTGCGTGCCGCTTGTGCCGAAAAAGATTGAAATGAGATGAAAATGTAACACTAATCAATAAACAAATGACTACTTGTGGAAAAAAATAACCATGTTTTTAAAATAAAATTAATTTGACATTAGAATTCTTAGCCAAACAAAAATTATTTTGATTTGAAATGGCCACTACTGCAGAACGGCAATTTCATAGGTAAAGACCTAATATTATACAGCTGAAGACTTCTGTTCTTACTGTTTGTTTATTTGTTTGGTTAGATGCGCTAATCTCCGGAACGACTTTTTGGAATTGAAATTTTTTAGCCCCTTCATCAAGGAAAGCTTTAGGTTATATTCCACTCAGATGAAGTCGCGGGCAAAACGACTGGTCCGACATCTTTAATAAAGCGGTGATGACTCTCAGTGTGATCTTGAACTGGTTAAACGCAAACCTCCTCACTCTTAACATTACTAAAACCAAATTCATTCTCTTTACCCCAGGCATTCTAAGTCAGCCCCCAGGCTCCCACAATATCAGAGCTAACGCTTTCACACTAACTGATACTATACTACCTGCGACTGTTTATCCATTGAACGAACTGATAGCATTAAATATCTAGGAGTTATCATTGACAACCTACTTTTTTTTTTTTTTTTTTTTTTTTTTTTTTTTTTTTTTTTTTTTTTTTGGTGGGTGTAAAATCATCGAATAACCCCTCCCGCTCTTGGGCAGAGCGAAAGGGAGTGTCAGACTTCTACTGACTAAAAACCACCCATGTTCCTTCTTCGCCCTCTATGTCGAGGCCGCGATAACCAGAGGACTACCCGCGGCCCATTGACAACCTACTGAAATGGAAAAGCAGATCGACTCGTAAGTAAAGCGTGTGCGAAGATTATTATACGTATTTAAAAAACTTAGAGGTGCTGCTGACTTCAAATGTCTGATAGCAGTCTACCTTGCTCTCGGTCAGTAAGTCCTTGGATACTGCGTGTCCGCGTGAGGTGGCGCGCACAAAACTTCTATGCTGCGTTTAGTAAGGGCTGTCCTAAAGGTCCTTTAAAAAAAACAATCCGCTTTCCTACATCTGACCTCTATGCACTTTGCAAGGTCCTCACAGTTACGCAGCTCTTCATATTACAGACGGTACTCAGACAACACAAACAGATAACCTACTACCCAACGTACAGTACTGCAAAACGCCTCGCTGATAGAGCGTGTAAAAATCTTCCCTGTAGAATAACAGTAGCTAGACGATATTTCAAGTATATCAGCTCCAGGCTCTATAACACCATACATAAGACCTTGAACATCTACCATGTACCCCGTAATCTATTAAGAAAAAAGCTTACAGTGTGGTTGAAATCTTTATCGTATGATGCAACTGAAAGTATTGTGGAAACTTAGCTAGCACAAACACTGACACACACCCAAACACTCACCCACAAATAAATACACCCCCTCAATTGATTTGTTTGCAAGCAGCTTAGCGACAATTACTACTGCCCTGGCTAAAAGCTCTGTTGTTTGTAATGAATTTCAATAGTATACGTTAAATTTATATTGTTTGTCTACTTATGTTCTTGTTATATTAATTTTATTTCTTGATATTATGCTTAGATATTAGTTTGTGCAACAATAGTTTATTGCTAACTGTGGAGGCTTGTAAATGGCTTGTCGTTGATTACCTTTTTTTTTTTTTTTTTTTGGTGGGTGTGAAATCATCGAATAACCCCTCCCGCTCTTGGGCAGAGCGAAAGGGAGTGTCAGACTTCTACTGACTAAAAACCACCCATGTTCCTTCTTCGCCCTCTATGTCGAGGCCGCGGTAACCGTTGGACTACCCGCGGCCCCGACAGGCGTCGGCCCTTTCGGGCCCCGCCCATGTTGCTGACATCTCTTTGAGGCGCGCGTGGAACACGAACGCGCCGTCGACACGGCCTGTTTTCGTCGTGAGACGGACGGACGGCGAGTTAGCCCATCACTCACCGTCCACAGGCCCGCGTCTACGGTGGCCGGAGGTCATCGCGGGACCCCCGACGCCCGGAGCGCCTCCCGCGGCGGCTGGGACGAGAGGTTCTCTCCCTCTCGCGTTCCGCCACCTCCTTCGCCAGCATCACTGCTTCGCAGAAGGAGTCGACGGCGTCCCATTCCTCCTCGCCCCGGACCATGGCTTGCACCAGGGCCGGGCGCGAGAGGTCGCCGCCGCCGATCGCCGCTACGAGAACACGGCGGGGCTCCGCCCAAGCGGGGCACACCTCCACTGTGTGCTCCACCGTGTCCTCCGGCCGATCCTCGCAATGGTGGCATCCGGGCGTTTCCTCCCGCCTGATTCGGTGCAGGTACCTCCCGAAACAACCGTGTCCGGTGAGGACCTGCGTCAGACGGAAGGTGAGGGCGCCGTGGCGCCTCTCAAGCCACTCCTCAAAGAGGGGACTTACCGCCACTATCGTGGCGTGCCCTGCACGGGGTTGCGACAGTCGCTGTCTCCATGTCGCCATGAGATCGCACCGGAGGTCTGTCCGCCGCGCAGCAATTTGCCGCGGCAGCGGAGTGACCCCCCGGCGCAGCGCCTCCGCGCGCCATTGATGCAGGCGCGCGAGGACTATCGCCTCCAGATCCCACGGCGGCAATCCGGCAAGGAGGTTCGCCGCTTCGCGGGAGATCGTGCGGTACCCCCGTACCGTCCTTACGGCCATGACCTTTTGGGGCACGTTCAGGTAGTGGGCGGCCCGCTTCCTCAAAGCAGGCGCCCGCACCGGCGCCCCGTAAAGGGCCTTGGACCGCACGTGTCGTTGATTACCTCACTATAAATGTTTGTATTGTTAGCTGTAAGCCACCCAAACACAATAAAATAAAATAAAATATACATACACCCCCACACTCCACACAAACTCTCACTTATACACACACCCTCCTTCCCATATACAAAATGTTGTAATTTTTTATATACTTTTTTATAACTTTATAGCTTAAGTCTGGAACAATAATTGTCTTCTTGTTTTAAATGGGTGCTGATAGCTGCGACACAGTTATAAACTTTTGTAGCTATCATCGTTTTCTCTGAAATTGTGCCAATATGTCTGAGTTCCAAATAAGAACTTTTTACTTTTTTTAAAAGATACTTTTTAAACAACTTCTGGCAATTTTACGGATAAAACTTACACCAGCTTGGTATCCTCACCTTGTTTTTGCTAGTAATATTCATCCGCCATTTTGCAGATCACTTTATTATTATATTTATTGTTCTTGTGTCATGGAAGTACATTGAATGCCATTAAAGGTACATACATTGCTGGTACACTTTTTTCATATATTATATTATATTCATTTCCGTAACAATACATCCGCCATTCTGACACACATTGATTAAGGCAGAGAACGTGATCTAAACAAAATATCAAAATATCCATAAAACGTAGAACTTGTGCTAACCCTAACGGGAACTAAATAGGGTCAGCATGAATTGTAGTTAGTGGAGACAACCCAACGTGAGGGGATGAGACGCAATTTAATTTTGAGCTCAGATAAATTGGAAGTGGCCACGCCACCCGCACTAAATAGATTGTTAAGTGCAAACTGTAGTGGGAAAAACTTGCGAGTGTACTTATAGGAACAACCAGACGGGTTTTCCTTTTAATTAAGTGGTTACTTAACGAGTTATGCTAGAGTTTTAGTTGGAAATTAATGTGGAAGTCCATTGCTCTAACTAACGCTTTTGTGGCACTTTACGAATAATTTCATATGATATTTGTTTTTGCAATGAACATTTGCATGGCAACACCTAAAAGTGTAGGTAGTGTTTTTCTCGAATGAAAGTTGTCGTTGAATTTTGGTACAAAGATTAACCAGTTGGTAAATTTTAAAACAGCATTTAGTGCGACTTACCTATTATGTTATTGTTTGTATTCTCAGTCGTGAAACCCAATCATTTCCAAAGCGCAACACAAATAGCCGATGTAAGTGACTACTTTCATTTTACCGTCCCTAGTTTGGAAAGCATGCATTTTTTAAGGAAGTAAACATAAACATCAAAGCAGAACCACAAGCGATTCTCGCCTCTATCAAACTATTTGGATAAACAATGTGAGGTTAATGACTTTGAGGAAACAACTATATAAGATTAATTAATATCCATTTGACGGGTTAAACTGTGTCATAACCTCCTTTGAGAAGAGGAACGTCTACAAGGAGGATTAACATTATCACCTCTGTTTTGTCATTAGCCTTTTTTTTTTTTTTTTTGGTGGGTGTAAAATAATAATAATAATAATAATAATATTCCACAACTATCACACAACGCCATCTAGTCCCAAGCTAAGCAGAGCTTGTGTTATGGGTACTAGACAACTGATAAACATACTTATATATTTCTAAATACATACATATTATAGATAAATTACACCCAGACACAGAACAAATGATCGTGCTCATCACACAAACATTTGTCCTGGGTGGGAATCGAACCCACGACCTCCGGCATAGCAGTTAGGGTCACTAACCACTAGACCAACAGGCCAGTCAAAATCATCGAATAACCCCTCCCGCTCTTGGGCAGAGCGAAAGGGAGTGTCAGACTTCTACTGACTAAAAACCACCCGTGTTCCTTCTTCGCCCTCTATGTCGAGGCCGCGATAACCGGTGGACTACCCGCAGCCCCGACAGGCGTCGGCCCTTTCGGGCCCCTCCCATGTTGCTGACATCTCTTTGAGGCGCGCGTGGAACACGAACGCGCCGTCGACACGGCCTGTTTTCGTCGTGAGACGGACGGACGGCGAGTTAGCCCATCACTCACCGTCCACAGGCCCGCGTCTACGGTGGCCGGAGGTCATCGCGGGACCCCCGACGCCCGGATCGCCTCCCGCGGCGGCTGGGACGAGAGGTTCTCTCCCTCTCGCGTTCCGCCACCTCCTTCGCCAGCATCACTGCTTCGCAGAAGGAGGCGACGGCGTCCCATTCCTCCTCGCCCCGGACCATGGCTTGCACCAGGGCCGGGCGCGAGAGGTCGCCGCCGCCGATCGCCGCTACGAGAACACGGCGGGGCTCCGCCCAAGCGGGGCACACCTCCACTGTGTGCATTAGCCTGTACTTATATTATGTTAACAAATTTCTAGCTGCACAGACATGCAAAAAGCAACTTTTAAAAGAGGTTTTCTTCTATGGTATTGGTTGTAATTTCTCTTGTTGTAACTGACATAGTATCTTAGAACGCTTAATATTATGAAATAGGTGTTGTCTCAAAGTTGCATTCGTTATTCCACGAGAGAACCGCATTTGAATTTATATGTTAGTAGTTAGTTAATGTGGTTACATGTGCATTATATTTTTCAACCTACTTATAGAGGCAAAACGTGTGTATCTATACCTCTTTACTAAAACCCAAGAAAACATAAAACTTTCATAGAAATGTCTACAGAAAAGAAAGTCATTAGATGTTTGCTCAAAAGCTTCTTACCGTTTTATACAACACTCGGTCTCAACTTTATTATTGTCTATAGTAGCTAGTGTGTGGTAGCTCTTCGAAACTAGATTGTTTCAATTTGCTATTAAAAACATATGAAGTACTAACCATCGGACCAGATTATAGTGAAGGTTTTATTTTGTCCGATAAAGTAATTGATGAAAGGCAAACATAACCGTAATTATCAAGTAAGTAAATTTCTTTGTTTTTGTACTAGCCAAAAAACTTTATTAGAATAATATTTGGACAAGGCATCATTTATTCTGTTTCATATTTTAGATTAACTAATATTAGTTCAATATAATAAATCTAATATCGACGCAACATGTGTTGATACTCTTGCGCCATCACATCTTCCAAGTTCATCGTGCTGCGCAGGTGGGGCCGCTTCGGCTGCAGAGAACCTCAAGCGGTGTTAATATAGTAACCTTTGTGGTAACTATATTTTCGAGCCGTTTGGGGTTAAAACTCTGGGGCTCTGGGGTCCGAGTGGTCATAGCCTGTTTAAGGAAATTTCTAAACGCTTAGTTGACGCTTCTTGTGACCCAAGGGCTGGCTTTTATCTTGGCTTGCCATACAACGTGGCAATGCCGCCAGTCTTTTGGGCACATGTGCGACTGACAGCGTTGAGGAAAAGTATTTCGATGCCCTTTTATAGTTTCTTGTTAGTTTATTTTATAGTTTTTGATTAATTTACATAGTTATAAACATATCATAACCTTTTTTTTACAATATTAGTCCAAAGCTCAAAATTATACAAACAAAACGCAGATCGAGATTATTTCAGCTTTTAATTACTATTAACAAAATAAAACAGTGATTTACAATCACATCTGGTCGATCACAGGGCCCTGAAACCGAAATATACTGCGAGTAGGTACAAAACAATTTTCACGTCTATATCCACTGTACAGTTTTCCATTTCATATTATTGTATACACAGTTGAATAAGCAATTAAGTACACAGGCAAATTTAATATTTCCAATTCACCAACGGTAGGTTTTAAATAATTGTATTTTATGAAAAAAAAAAATTACAATCAAGTAAAACAAGTGACTATTCAGCACACACATAACATTGAATAAAGGAAGATGCAATTTACCTGCCTGTTTACTTACTAAGTAACTTGTTTGCATCAACAATATGTACAATTATATATAGTTGATATAATATTACAAAGCGCTTGGTTATTTTTTCTCACACTGGCCAAGTCATTCAATCATTCAGCCTTGTCTTAATTATTCATCGCCGAGAAAAGATATATTAATTTAACTTTTTTTGCAGCGGCAGTCCCAGACATAATGGAATTAAATTAGTCAGAAAAGTAATACTTTAACAGCATGATAATTAATCTGGAAAAGGGTTTTATTTTCTCTTTATTTTTGCAAAATACAGCGCCAGTCATGAATTCATTATCCTTGCCTGCTTTTTTTCCAAGAATTTGCCAAAGGTCCGTGCAAACTAATCGAAATCGTTCATATTTACGAGTATTTTCAGTAAATTAATCATAAATGGCAAAAAAGAAATGAAAATCACGCTCCTATAATGGATGAAAGTCGTTAAAAATGCAATAAAAATCGAATATTAAGCATGTAATAATCGTTAAGAATTAATCTTCAATAAATCAAGTTCAACAAAACAATACTTAACTTGAATTAATTTATCTTAAATGCTTTTTACAACTGGCTTATTAGCATAAAATTGAACTTACGGTGAAACTTTTATCAATATAGAAGTACTACAGCTATATGAAAGCCAATAAAAGCATCTCTATTAAGTTTCTAACCAAACTACATTAAGAAATCCACGATGTTCGTAAAATAACCAACAAAAGTTTTTACTCAGCTACCTAGATAAAAGCTTATTAAGAAAATGACCACTTTTTGCTGAATATTTTTCTCAACAAAACGTCATAAAAGTTACAGCGACAATGTAATTTCACGTTTTTATTAAACTCCACAAAGTTTTCACGGTCTTCAGACACGTTAACACAAAATTGACGAGGAAGTATTTTCCTTTAAGTTTGGATCTAATGCGTACTTTTTTGTTGTTTTCTCTCTCTTATCTTATACGTTCTTAAATTTCTTCCTCTCTTCCATTAGAAGATAAATCTTG
The DNA here is from genome assembly GCA_932274075.1 of Diarsia rubi. NCBI lineage: Eukaryota > Metazoa > Arthropoda > Insecta > Lepidoptera > Noctuidae > Diarsia > Diarsia rubi. The sequence continues at coordinate 13,289,379 of OW026429.1, forward strand.
TCAGTCATCCAGGTTTGCTTTGGAACCCACCCCACCCCAACTGATTCGTGATCGTGATCCACCTGGTTTGCATTTACCGCATACGAAACTTTTGCTCTTATTTCTGGCTCTTTAATTTTGCTTATATCGACCATAATCTTTGGGACCTTCTTTCGTAGTTGTTTTAAAGTACAGGTCCACTTGGCGTCAACAGGATTATGATCAGAGCCTATATCTGCCCCCGAATATGTTTTGACACTCTCGATACAATTGCGGAACTTGGTTACGTATTTTGTGTTCAGAAATATGATGTAAGCTGTTTAAAGTGGCATATTTCTGAACACAAAATACGTACAATAATAAGTATGGTGATGTCCAAGTGTACGCATTTTCAACTACCTGCTAGAAGACGGTTCTTCTAGCAGGTAGTTGAAAATGCGTGTTTATAACTGCGACACCTTTTTTCTGGCAGAATTGGGCAAGAGTATCTCCCCTGTAATTTCTTTCACCTAGACCATACTTTCCCACAACACCTTGAACCTCTTCTTCACCAATCTTAGCGTTCATGTCACCCATCACTATACACATCTCATGCTTTAGTGCGATTTTGAGCAAAGGCTCCACTTCCCTATAGAAATCCTCAATTTCCTGTTCCGGCTTGTCTGCCATTATAAAATATATGTTGTTTTATTACTTTATTTTATTATGAAAGGTCATAATGTTTTTTCTTTCTTGAATTTTCTATGGTTCCCATTGCGTCATTTGAAGAATAAAAACAAAGCGTGTTGCGTCAAAGGGTAACCACCGATTGACGCAACTGCTGGTGGGAACTTGTGATCAACTTTTGGGTGGCAACTTTATTTTTCAGACAATTAAAAAAAAAAATCACGAGAGTAGGTAATACCAAGTTACAAGCCCTTTGTATTTATGCGACAATTTTTGAAAGTTTTTATAAGTTTTTCAGAAGTTTATGTTTATCCAATATTTTTATTTATCCAATATAATTATATTATTTATTTAGGCTTTTATTTTACTTGTCAAATCTTGGTCAAATTTTGCAACTGAATTTGAAACTATTTCCCTTTTTCTTTGTTTTTTTGGTGGTGGGAAATCATCAAATAACCCCTCCCGCTCTTGGGCAGACCGAAAGGGAGAGTCAGACTTCTACTGACTAAAAACCACCCATGTTCCTTCTTAGCTCTATATGTCAAGGCCGCGGTATCTCTTACAACATCCCGCAGCCCCGACGGGCGTCGGCCCTTGCGGGCTCCTTACATGTTGCTGACATCTCTTTGAGGCGCGCGTGGAACACGAACGCGCCGTCGACACGGCCTGTCCTCGTCATAAAACGGACGGACGGCGCGGCGGCGAGCTAGCTCATCAGTTATTCAGGTTTACCGTCCACGGGCCCGCGTCTACGGTGGCCGGAAGCCGTCACGTGGCCCCCGACTCCCGGAGCGTCCCCCGTGGCGGCTGAGACGTGAGGTTCTCTCCATCTCTCGTTCCGCCACCTCCTTCGCTAGCATCACTGCTTCGCAGAAGGAGGCGACGGCGTCCCATTCCTCCTCACCCCGAACCATGGCTTGCACCAGGGCCGGACGTGAGAGGTCGCCGCCGCCAATCGCTCCACCGTGTCCTCCGGCCGATCCTCACAGTGGTGTGACTCCCCGGTGCAGCGCCTCCGCGCGCCATGCAGGCGCGCGAGGACTATCGCCTCCAGATCCCATGGCGGTAATCCGGCAAGGAGGTTCGCCGCCTCGCGGGAGATCGTGCGGTACCAACGGACTAGCCTTACGGCCATGACCTTTTGGGGCGCGTTCAGGTAGTGGGCGGCCCGCTTTCTCAAAACCCGCGCCCACACCGGGGCCCCGTAAACGGCCATGGACCGCACAATCCCCGCATAGAGCCTCCGGCAGGAGACGTTTGCCCCCCCCCCCCCCCCCAGGGCAAAAGTCACCTAAAGGCAGCCTGCACCAGTCTGGGAGCCAAAACTATTTCCTCTTAACTAATTAAGCTGAAACTTTGCACACACCTTTGGTTCTGGTGACTGTACTTTTATAACAAACATGCCTTGATAAATCCTGCAGCCAGGATCGCCTCCTCGAGAGAGACCTATTCAACGCTTATTAGAATGTACACGACGATTTATATACGCGTTTAATATGAATAACTAAACCGAATTTTCTTCGTTGCATTTGAATAATAGCTTTTTTTTTAAATTATTGACCATTCTATTGTGCTGTGCGTCGCGATTATTGTCTTCTAGCGGGAGCTGTTCTGACATAATCCATTAAACCTCCTTTGTCGACACCTAAGAGATGACACATTCATTAAACAGCCTGTTCTATGACTTCCTTTTGTCTTCTAGTGTTTGTAGGGTGAGATTGAAACAATAGATGTTACTCTCTAAACCTTCTTGTCGCTTATTTTTAGAATGTAGGTACCTTAGCGGTGGCACGTTTGACGCGGTAGCTGAGCGATTGGACTGCTGCGTTGCGTGTCGCGGGTTCGATCCCTGATCCAGATCTGTATGGCCTACAGATATTTGTTTCGGGTCTGGGTGTGTTTGCATATGTGCATTTCAATGTTTGTAAACGGACCCATGATACAGGAGAAATTCCTAGTGTGGAGAAATATTAAAAAAAAAAAATATCAATACTTCTTTTCTCTATGCGATGGAGGTATTCGCGTTTCGTGATTCAAAATACTACGTTCAGAAACACAAAAATAACCGTCAAATAGTTAACCAGTCGTATCACCCGTCAGGTGCAACCTGATTCCTCATTTTCAATGCAGGATGGAGAATTGTTCAACTAGTTCCTCACACAAAAAAAAACTATTTCACATCATGTATTAAGAAGTTTCCTACGTTGAATACATCCATATCAGCAGTAGTATTTTTGCAGCAGATAATGCGGCTTGCATTATAGAAGAGCGGATAATGATTAACCTTCCAAAGAACGTCATAAATATCCCTTGAATTTAATGTGAAAACATACAGAGTAATTAAAAACTCTCGTAATTTATCTGCGAGCATAACGAACGTCTGGAACAATGATATTAGCCAAATGTTTGGTACCATAACTTGTAAACGATCGTGTTCCGTTACGAAACGGTACTTATAATAATATTGATTACTCGTATCAGAAAATTGCTTCCAAGACACACATAGAAAGCCCAGGGAAACGATACACACACGCACGCACACATATATATATACTAGCGGACCTGTCAGACGTTGTCCTGCCCGTACAGCAGCGCCACCTACCGGGTCCAATTTTAAGTCTAAACCAATCTCGAATCCACTTGAACACATACGAAAATTTTAATCAAAATCGGTCCAGCCGTTTAGGAGGAGTTCAGTGACAAACACACGTACAGAAGAAATGTATACATATAAAGATGCTCCTTTTTCTTTAGTTTAAATGCCTAAAATACGACTTACCCTTTGGGCATTACAGACGTGATATGTTCAAATTATAAAACATGGATAAATATCATGCACATCCCTATGTTGATAATTTCGTACACATGTTTCGACAATTTGTACTTTTTAATGTCGTTCGTAGCACTATTGTCAACCTGTGCTACGCTTGATACGCCGTAGCATGGCTATTTGCTTTATTTTTATTTGGAGCATAAAGTGGATAGTTTATTGTTTTGAATTCTGTTGTTGAATTCTAACTTTAATTTGGAGTTTTTTTTGTTATATTTGTTACAGTCCGTGCGAGCACTTTTTAATTTTATTTTAGCAGTTTCATTTTAAATATGGTTTGGTTCTTTTTTCAAGTCTTGAAATGAAATAAATGATTTTCCTTTGACAATAGAGAAGTACAGACTTATTTTCTTTTGCAGTATTTTTCTCATCTTTTCGACAGGGTAGAAAGGCTGAGGGTGATGTTTTTTAGTTGGGCTAGAAAACCTGCTTTTCCGTCACCCAATAACCTCAACCGCAAAAGCCAGACCCAACAAATTAAACGTTCGAACACATAAAAAAAGAATAAATGCGATGCAATATTCTGTACCGATCCATCCCTTTAATGAAGCAATTCCTTTTACTGGCCATAAAGAGCGCGTCGACCCGTCCGAGGAACCTAAAATGTTGTGCACCCCTGTCAAAGTTGCTACTTTTAAATATTTTGCACTTTTGACGTCTTTTTTATAGCCCAATAGTAGCACAGTACCAGAAGGAACAGGCAGGGTATTAAATTCATCAATAGACGTACTACTTTGTTGCTACCGACTTGTCTTGTCTTGTGGTTCTTGTGTTGTGTTGTCTTGCCTTGTCTTTGTTACCGACTTCCAAAAAGGAGAAGGTTCTCAATTCGTCTGTATGTTTTTTTGTATGAATGTTTTCGGATATCTCCGTCATTAATCAACCGATTTTCAAAACTTCTTTATGTATTCGAAAGAATGTACTTCCGAGGTGGTTCCATTGTTACCAAGTCAGGATCTGATGATGGAAACCCTGAGAAATCGAGGGCAACCCTCGAATTTTATAGGCACACATTACGTTTTTCATATATGTATTTTCTGAAGCTGTTCAAGTATTTGCGTCTGATAATTTTATTATAATCTTAGGTGGCTGCGCTGATGATGGAAGGTACAACTCCTCAATGGTTTTTATATTTTAATAATTATTATAGAGGACAGTCGTAGTCGCATGCCACTTTGCTAATAGCAACTAGCAGCTGAATTCTGTATCAATGAGAACGCCATGAAGGCGCATCAGGTATAACAGTGGCATGCAACTACGGCTGTCCTCTATCATAATTATTAAATTATCAACTTACTAGACGATTTTTCTTGTTTAATACTTTTAAGACCGCGGTTTTATTAGTCTGCGATTTTATTCGTAGTCGGGTTTTAGTTTTTAAACTTATTTTTTTATAATTTAGTATGGTACCTATCGTTGTTTTTGAAAACAATAACTAATTGATTTTAACATCAGATCAGAATTGGTCAGAATAGGTCAGAATTTCGAAAAAAAATTCAGGAGCCCAAACTCCTAAAATGATACAAGAAAATTCTTCCTTTACCATAACATCCGATGAAACTGCTACACCGATTAAAACTTCAAAACGACTTGTTAAAGTAAGCTTTGACACTCACCCTAAAGACTTTACCCGAACACGAACTATCGCGTTTACGCTGCGTCAACGCGTCGTCAACGTCAAACTTGTTGACAGGCCAGAAAGCGGCTTTTGGCAGCGTGGAGGGATCAAAAGAATGATCAAAACATACCTAGAGGTGAACTCGTATAGTTTCCTTTTGTGTACGTGTCGTTTATAATTAAAGTGTGCGCGTTTGACGTTGAAACTTTGCAGGACTGCGGCACGTGGCCTGCCGCGTGTGTGGAGGTGCTTTTTAACTTTGTTTTTAGTTCTGCAGTTTTGCGCTAGGGTTTGGTAAATTTCGCATTAATAATAAAAAACACATAGCATTTATTTGGGGCTACGACCATTGTGTTAGTAACAAATGGTCTTAATTACTAGATTTCGATATTTCCGATTATTAGATTTGAAATAAAAGAATTCAAACATGTTTTGGTATAAACAGACCCTTCACGAACCCGTCATTTAAGCGTTATAAGTCAGCTCCTTGTTGCCATTAGCAAGGTGGCATGCGATTACGGCTGTCCTCTACAATTTATCAAATTATCTACTTACTAGACGATTTTTTTTTGTTTAATACTTTTAAGTCCGCGGTTTTATTAGTCTGCGCTATTATTCGTAGTCGGGTTTTAGTTTTTAAATTTATTCTTTTATTAGCCTTTTTGCTTTTATAATGAAGTATAACGTCATAGACTAAACTCCCCCCTTTTTACTTTCTAAACAAAGAGTTAATTTAGAAAAGCTTTCAGACAAAGCTTTATTAATTTTGTAAGATAAGCCACATCTTTTGTGAGGATTTTGTTATAATATCAGCTTATATCCAAGCTTTCATAGGATAATGCTATTTTTTATTTAAACTAAGTAAACAAATTGCAAAAATGTGGAGATATTTTTACCACTGAGTAAAGATACCTTTATTTACCTTTCAAAGTTGCAAGCGTACGTTTTATTAGGCACTATACCTGCTTTTCTAAATAAAATTGCATTTTTAGACAGATATGGTTTTTTTATAGATCCCAGCAATGAATATAACGTAACTTATAATGCGTAACAGTTTCTTTACGATGCTGAAAGCACTTGCTTTTTTTCTTTTTTTTTTGTTCTGGACCGTAACTGGGAGCCTTCTAGTTACGAAGATATTTTTTGTCACAAGGTAATACTTTTATTATTTGCGTAGGGTTACTTAATTTCATGTAAAGAATGCTAGGTTGACGCCTTCGTAAAGGCCTTTTACACCTTATAAATAACAAAAATACTTCCCTAACTATCACATATAATTTTCTCTTGAGTTTAAACACAACATGACACACATTGGTGCCTAAATATGAGAAATTCCACGTATTCCAATCACATAATCCCGGCAAATATTTCGTTAAAGGAAATTACTTCGGCAATTTCGTCTCGTTTCATTGAAAACCGTATAACATTATGTGACGTCAAACTTTTTCATATAAATAGTTATTTACCGATGACTGATGGCCTTGACTTTTGCCGTGCAATTACAGATGCTCATTTTCTGAGATTTTATTGAACGTTATTTGGAAAACTAAGTTAGGTAGGTAAGTAGATTATGTTTTTGTATTTATTATACATACATTGCATGCATGTTTAAGTAAACAAGACATAAAGTAGATGTGGTAATTAATATTTTTACTTTAAAAAAATTAAAAGCAGTAGTTTTTTCATTAAATAATTTAATGTAGTATTTTAACACTTCAAACACAAAATACAGCAGCGGACTTAATGCCGTAGGCGTTTTCTACAAGTCGACCTTTAAATGATGCAGAGTTAAACAGTGGTCGACACACAAAGGTCGACAACATACATGTTTTAATTTTTTTTGCCTTTTAAAAGTTGTTTAAACAACTTAGAACAAATTGGTTTCCTAAACTCATAAAATATCTAAAACTAATTCAAAATCATTGAAGAAAATAAATAAAAGACAACTACGACAGAAAATGCAACTTTAACCAAGAAAAGCTCTCACAGCACAAACAAAACTTTTACCAACTGTTGCCATCCATACGCAACAAACTTATCCTCTCTCAAAGATTATCACAATACACAACAGAAGCCATCACACACAACAAACTAAAGGGTTAAGTTCCATCGAAGCGGTAAACCACTGTGAAAAATCTTTGACTGGATTTTTGCTGAGCCCCCTCCATTTTCGACCCAGTGGGCTGGAAAACTTCCCACGTCCACTTTGTACATCCCGCTACACAATTTTTTGTTGAGAAAAATTATGGCGGGAGTGGATTAACTATCATGGAAATGTTGCTACGGAAAAACTACGAAATGAAAAGCTATTTCAATGATGAGTCTTTGAAGTGCTTGTTGGTAAAGTTATTATTTGTTAATTAGTAGTTTTGGTATTTTCCTCTTGACCTCGCTAAAAAGAACTTTAGAAGAGAGGTGTATGTTTTTATACGTCAAGAGAGACTGTAATTAATAATTAGGAAGTGTTAACAACACACGCGTATTGTTTAAAGCTCTCTTGTCAAATCGAAGCAATACCCGATACGGTTTTAGAAACGAACTTCTTTGGCGAGTTCAAACTTAAATATTCGCATGAGTATTTCCTTAATCATCCTACCCTTTTTTTTCTTTTGGGGTGGGAAATGGGAAATCATCAAATAACCCCTCCCGCTCTTGGGCAGAGCGAAAGGGAGTGTCAGACTTCTTCCGACTAAAAACCATCCATGTTCCTTCTTAGGCCTTTGTGTCGAGGCCGCGGTATCTCTTACAACATCCCGCAGCCCCGACGGGCGTCGGCCCTTGCGGGCCCCTCCCATACCTGCTACGATCCTTACACTCCCTGTGTCAAACTTCTACTGAATAAAAATTACCCATATTCCTTCTTAGACCTTTATGTCGAAGCCGCGGTACCTCTTACAACAACTCGCAGCCCCGATGGGAATCATCCTATCTTACTAATATTTCAAATGCGAAAGTTTGTGAGGATGTTTGAATGTTTATTACTCTTTCACACAAAAAATATTTTTTTTAACAAAAAAAGAGCAACATAGAAAAACACGAGTTTTGGATTTAAGACACGGCCTTTTTTCTCACTTAAACGCTTGTCAAATCCACGCAACGATATTATTCGTTCATAAAAAGACGACGATTTCAATACATTTCATAGACCAATCGAAACACTATCTTAGAATTCGTCATTTCCAGTCAATCGTATCGAAATAGATTTTCACTCTATATTTCGTGATCTTTTTTCTGACAAAAAGTTATTATGGAATTGTGAAATGCATGATACCTATTATTTTGTGCCTTCTATACTCTGTGCTACGAAAATCAAATAGAAGTAAGCTACGAATTCTACAAATGTGTACTTCAGACGGCCAATAGCCGAAAATCGTTGCTAAGGAGTATTTATGATACCGCGGCGTCGACACAAAGGGCTAAGCAGGAACATGGGTGGTGTTTAGTGAGTCGAAGTCTGACACTCCCTACCGCTCTGCCCAGAGCGGGGACTGCCAACATAATTGCATTTTTATTTTTTTAAGGTCATATATTATAATGGTTTACAATACAATTTACAAACGATCTTATATTCTATTTGTAAATTAAAGCCGGTCGTTACACAGGCTGCTATCGCCTTTACTTACAAACATTAAGACATACTGCCGCACTCAGAAAGCTTTAATGATTACTTAGGCCATCACTTGTAAAGGTTTTGATAGTTTTGTCATACAAAAGTATGTCAAACCTTTACTAAGTGACGGCTTAAGTAATCATTAGAGCTCTCTAAGTGCGGCAGATAGTGTTGTTATTAAAATATTATTGTACACTAAATTAATTATTTATTACTAAATGTTCAAAAACCCCTATGAGCAAGTCTTAGTAAAGACTCACACAAGTTCACTGTTTGTACAAAATTTTGTATTGTTCAAAATGTAGACGTTTATTTTAATATGTAAATTAATATAATAACTGACAACATAGCTTTTTGAAAACTCTCATACCTAATGTCATAATCATCATCTACCTAACCTTTTCAAAATATGAAACATAACAATAGGGTACATAATTAACAAAAAAAAACTAATTATTCCGTCAGATAGATTTCCAAAAAATATTAGACACATATTTTTTCTCTTTTTCACGTAAACAGACAATAAAGACGATACAGTGTTTTGAAAACTCGTTAGACTTCATATTCTAAGACATTAGTACTTATGACATTTCTTAAGCCCACTTGCGCCAGGCTGGGTTATCACGGTTAACTCAGGGGTAAATACTACTTTGGAGTTAAATTCTAATTATGTCTTGCACCATCAAGAGTTAAGGCTTAACCATGAGTTAAATTTTTAATTATTTAACCCACTGATGTGGGAGGGTTAAGTCAACTAACTCTGGGTTAGTAATGTCAAAATTGAGATATTTTAGGCTAAGTACGCTTTTACATTAGTTCACTTTTATTACAGAAGAATTGCAGAACGGACTGATCATTTTGACTCACAAAGAGATAAAGGTTTTCATAGAAGATTTCGTCTACAAAAGAAACTGTTCTCTATAAATATTAGATAAAATTGAAAATAGATTGCAATATACAAATGCGAATAAAAAGTAATGTAGGCAGGTCACATGTAGGCCTCTTCAGTGAACTCCTTTTGCAATAGACTGAATAGAATTAAATTCTTTTACTACTTCCAACCAAGTTTTTTGTTTTTGTAGAATGTTGGCTCCATCAGTTTTTTTTGTTTTCTACAATGTGTTTATATTTTTCTACTATATCGCACAGTAACAAATTGTCGCTATTTGTGAAATTTAGGCCACGTAACCGAGGTTTCTTTTCCATTTTGAAGAAGAATCTTCCGCGTCCGTCTGCCTAAATTATTTCGCAAAATAATAACTGTAAACGACAGTGCAAGTGCAACACGCTCAAGTCACAACAGTCAATATAATGCGACAAAGGACAACGTGTAATTTTTTTTACTCTGACATATAAAATAGACTTATTCAAAGTACTGTGGAGCGAGAGAGAGAGAAATATTTTGCCAGATGTTAAAAGAATGAATGAACATGACAAGGCAAGGGTTAGTTGACTCTGGGTTAATTTTTACTGGTGCAACTTAATATGCGAGTTAAAAATTTAGAACATTAACACTGAGTTAGTAAACCTCGAGTTATTTATTTAACTCAAAGTTTTGGTACAAGTGGGCCTTAGCGGTTAGTGACGTCACAACCCCCCACTCAAATCTTTGACGCGTTTTATCTTCGTCATCTTTTATTAATTTGATAAAACAAAAATACGTATCCAATATTTTTTGATAATCTAATAGGCAGACTAATTATCCAGCTTATCGTGCTTTCGGCACGGAGAAAACTCGGTATGCATAGGGAGGTCACCCATTAACGGACCAACCTAAGCTAGTCCAAATATACCTAAAGAGAGTGATCATTTTACCACCAGCTCTAGCACACCCAGATATTGAGTAATCTAAACTAATATTATAGAGAGGAAAGATTAGATTTTTTGCTTGTTACGATTTAACTCAAAAATTACTCTGACGACTTCGTTTTCGACTTGTAAATTCTTTCAACATTAGAAAGCTAATTGAAAAAATATTACTATGTTTGATAGTCGACCTATCGAGGAAGGTTGTAAGCTATATAATAATTCTAGCTGTTGCCAGCGGCTTCACCCGCTACAATTCGAAAATTATCCCACGGGAAGATAATATCAGGATAAAATTTATCCTATGTGTTAATCCAGGTTATAAACTATCTGTGTACAAAATTTTATCCAAATCCGTCCAGTAGTTTTTACGTGAAGAAGTAACAAACATCACACACTCACCAACTTTTGCCTTTATCATATTAGTGTGATTAGTATGATGTGATTATTGAGACGCAGACGAAGTTGCGTGGGTCAGCTAGTATAAACTAAAACTTCAGGCATCTAACAAGAACAACAAGGAACGCCAGTTAAAGCTCTAGAGATTAACAATCGGCTATCATAATGGCTACCCATCGACAGAACGACCTCGGCAATCGTAGCTTATATTATATTTAATAGCCCTATTCAGCTGTCATTATTAAGCCACGACCACCCCGAAACTAGTTTATAATTATGTCATCTTAAGAGAATATTAGAAAGCTACTCTCCAACAATGGACTAAGTAGTATATTCAGATGTCAATCAATACACCATCTACAGCTATTTATAAAGATATTAGTTACACAAGTAAAACATCCTACGCAACAAAACAAATTATTGCCATGACAACATAGCCTTTTTAGCCGCTTTTAGCTCGAGCGCGAGTGGGGACAGCAACAGCGGACAAACAAATAAAATAAATTACAACCAGTGTTACCAAGGCAATGACGTATTATATATAGACACGTCATGACCTAACATGGCGGCGCCTTAAAACGGCAAAAATTATATAATTACTTTTACGCGTAAAGAAAGGGAAAGAAAATATGACACCGTACAGCGGGATGCCTGTTGATGCCTGTTTTCTTTATGTTTTGCGCAGGTTTACACACACGATTTCAATGAAGAACAAACGAAGCGTCGCGCGAGAGGTTGGTGCGTAACTAAGCGCGATGTGGCCAATTAGCTTCATTTCATGTTGTCATTTTTGAGGGCGTAGAACGTATCTCCAGTTTCAATATATCATTGTACCAAGGGGTATTATATTACCCAGAATGAACTAGGTTGTGGAGGTCAGATAGGCAGTCGCTCCATGTATAATACCAGTTTTCCACTGTTTCTGGTTAGACTGGAAGCTAACCTCAACATAGTTGGGAAAAGGCTAGGCAGATAACGATGACTGCAACGCATGATTGGCAGCAACATACTGTAATAACAAATACGTTTGATATTTTTACGTTGCCTTGACAATACAGGGTGTAAATCAACCCTTTACACATACGTCAACCAAGCATTCTGTAGATCAAACTAAGTACCTCTACGCATAAATTTTTGCTAAGAAACGACTTTTTTTGGGATTAAAAAATAAAAATCAATGTAGCAATCTTAAAACATTGTGCTAGTGGGTGCTTTGAATAGTAAAAGGGTCATGGAGGTAAATTAAGTAAAGTTACAACTAGAAAAACTAGTATTTACAAAAACAGCTGTGCAAAATTTGGAACTTTGACCCCCAATATCTCCGTAACTAGGGGGTTCCCAGGTATGGTGTAGAACAAAAAAATTATCGCAGTGGTGGGGAGCTTTTTGTTTGCGTTAAGGGTTACTTTTACACCCTTAAAACGAAGTACCGACCTGGCACTGTCCCTAATTAAGAATAAATGACATTGCTGAATATTGCAAAAAATATTATATTCTTATTTATCTAATATGTATTAGCTTTCGACGCGTTTGACTCAACGCTGCTGTTTGCTAGTACAATAGGGTGATTGTTTACTGACTTAAAAATATTATTCTAATTAGTCCGTCTGTTAGCCTATCGAATTTTTTTTTATGATTTATTTCAACAAAGGTACATGAGTGGGTTTAATACAAATCCTGCCTAACTGCAGGACAGTTTGTCGGCAGTGTTCTCGTGAATACAGCTTTTAGTTAAAATAACATTAGGTACTATACATACATCATAAAGTTAAAGTCAAGGGAAACACATAGTTTTGTTATTTATGTAATTCTAACAGCCTTATTACAAAAGTGGTTAAACCTGGGCTTAACCACACACAAATATTTTTCTATTATCTAACAGACAGACTAATTAGACGGATACGTACTTTTTGTTTTATCGAATCAATAAAAATTTACGAAGATAAAACGTGTCAAAGATTTGAGTGGGGGAGATTTTTTGGGGGGGGGAGTTTCTAAGGTCTTAGAAAATAACGTCGCACCATATCGTCGCACTAGTTTTCAAAGCACTGTATCGTCTACATTGTTTGTTTACGTGAATAAAAAATAAGTTTTAAAACTAAAACCAGACTATAACACGCGGTCTTAAAAGTAAATTATTATAGAGGTCAGTCGTAGTCGCATGCCACCTTGCTAACGGCAACAGCAGCTGACTTCTGTTTCAATGAAAACGCCATGAAGGAGCATCACGTATCAATGGCATGCGACTACGACTGACCTCTATAATAATTTTACTTATGTTTAAATAGAAATGTACAAATTATTTTCTTGTTTTCTACTTTTAAGACCGCGATTTGTAGTCGGGTTTAGTTTTTAAACTTACTTTTTATTACTCAGTCATAAGGGCGGGAGAATTCCCGTCGAGGCTGTGGGTCCCGTCGGGGCTGTGGGTTGTACACTAGTTACCGCGGCCTCGACATATAGGGCTAAGAAGGAACATGGGTGGTTTTTAGTCAGTAAAAGTCTGACACTCCCTTTCGCTCTGCCCAAGAGCGGGAGGGGTTATTTGATGATTTCCCAACCCCCAAAAAAAGGCGGGGGGAATTAACGATCTTTATTTTGGCCATGAACGTGAAACGCGTTGCGAAATGAAACGATAGCAGTTTTCTAAATGATCCAAAAATATAAAATAGCTGTAATACCTACATATTTTCTCATTTACCAAGCGACCTATCGAAAACAAGAATTTAATTAAACGAATATCTTATATGAAGCTGCTACATAATGTTTATCTCAAAGTATAATTCGAGGTTACTATGGCAACCAACTCAAAACTGTCCAGCCTTCCACAGACAAGCAGATGAAGTCGGATTTAAATCTTCACGCAAAACTATGTATCAACAAAACAAATCAACAAAACTAAATCCACCTATGTGTATTTAGTACATGTAGATGTACATTAGGATAGCCAACTAAACTTGTATAAAACACAGCTTTGTGTCTTATCAAGATTAATTGTTGTATGCAAATAATTAATCCAACGCAGAGTTTAATTTATTCACGAAGTACACTCACGAGCATAAATACGATAGCACCCATCAGAAAGTATGATGTATGAACGGTGGACGGAGCAAAAGGAGCATGTAAGAATCGTAGTAGGCACTCGGTGGTTTCTGTCTACCTAAGTACCAGAATGGTGCGGTCAAATTTAAGCAAACATCAAACTGAAAAACTTTCTGTATGAGGTATTTTTTGTATGGGGTAGCTGATATTATTTTTGTTATTCCGATATTGTTAATATTTAGAAAGTTCTTCCCTTAAATTTGCTATAGTGACGAACTATTTCACGTTATTTATAAAATTGAATTCGATTTTGATTGAATTTACGATTTGAGTTGCGCCCATAGAATTAAGTAAAATAATTCTTAACTCATAGTATCATCGTTATTTTACGAAAAAAAATATCCTGTGATTTTGATAGTGTGTGAATATGTATGCTCGCGAGTGTACAAGCTACGTTGAACCGTGATCACAAATCCTAGCAATTTGTTTTGATAAAGGAAAGTGACAGTGACGAAAGCTGGGACATTTGCGGCCATTATACTGGGTGGTATGACATGATTGGAACGGACGATCGTACCTCAGGGATAAAACAGAAGACAAGAATAGAAATATATTTATTTTATTAAAAACATAGTATATAAAGATAATAAAATACTTAAAATAACAAGAGCATACGTGTTTTTGCTTAAGGTGGAAGCTCACATCTGGCCCGCGAAATTCTAATTTTCTTACGTTTTTGGCAATTTGCAGGCCAGTGCTTGGTTGTATGTTTATGAAAATTTGATTTGCGACTGTAAGACGTATGAAGTTACCGAATTATAACCATCAAAATTACTAACTACTAAAGAACGACGACTAAATTACTAAAGAATGACTTTTACATGCAAAAATCAATCTTGACATGAAAATGAACTTGGAGGGTTGTATTGATAATTTTGATGGTTATAATTCGGTAACTTCATACGTCTTACAGTCGCAAATCAAATTTTCATAAACATACAACCAAGCACTGGCCTGCAAATTGCCAAAAACGTAAGAAAATTAGAATTTTGCGGGCCAGATGTGAGCTTCCACCTTAACAGCGATAAGCGTACAAAATGCTCACAAGCATATTTAATTTTCATTGTCAAAGGACTCTGCTTACATGACTTGACACTTTTTTTGAATATTACGAAAATTATGTGAAACCCAAAAACAATAACGAGTTAATATTTCTTTTGCTGTCCTTCTACCTGTTGTTATGCTTTCATCTCGAAAGCCATACAAATACCTTTGTTTCTTAGACTCGACAGCTTTCATACACATTCAAGGACGTTTTCAAACTAGCCTTCGGGTCCTATTGTCTGTCAGCAGTCCCAGGTCCGATTTTGGACCGAATTGTGTAGACGAAGACAATGTTCCCAGATAATATTGTTGGACTTACCGCTATTGAGGCCAGAGGAACCTCTGTCTGATGGATTGATGAATGGACTCTGAGTCTCGAATGGACGTGTGCACGGGACGAAGGATTAGTGCAAATTAATTTAGGAACACCCTCTGTGTAGCCTCGACACAATTACCTAGCGGTTTGTTTTGTTTTCCTTTGTGTTGTTTTGGGTGATTATATTTTATTGCAATACGGGTTTTAGCTTTTACGAATCTGTTCTATTTTTTTTTGAATTTTATTTGTGTCAGCAAGAAGTAATTCTACGATTTAAACTGTGGAGGCTTGTAATATTCGTGGAATACTTATCTATTACTTTGGTATGTTTAGCTGTAAGCCACTCAAACACAATAAATTAAATAATTCAAAACATTTATCATTTCAAAAGTAATTAAATAAAAAGATGTCCGAAGCTCCATATCGTAACACAAAGTACAACAAACAATGAAACCGAGTTTCCGAGACTTTTTATTCAGTAAACATTTTACTGAACACAAAAACTTCCACGAGGTTCCCGGAATATATTCACCGTGTTCCTAAAACTCTTCGTTTTATGGCAATAATATTTCCACATGAACTGCTAAAAGCCAAGCACGTTACTCATTATATAAACATAGCAACTTCCAGTAACCTTTTACGCGTGGAAACAATATAATGTAAAGTACCTACGCACTTGATTTGCGAGAAACTGTCACGATCCAAAACGGAGGTAATATTTTCCTCGACAGTGAATAAATAATCCATGAAAATTGGTTCTGGGGATTTAAAAATCAGCGACGTATTTTTATATAAGAAAAACATTCTACTAAGGCTTAAACGTTCAGAAACACCCACATATTTAAAAGGGTCTCACTTAGCAAGACTTGTGAAAAATAATAAATTAAATCCACGGCAAGACGTAAATACATAAGTACAGTCTGGTTCTTTAGTCATCGACGGACTACTATACGTGTCGCATGCAAGATAGCTTAGCAAATATATACAAATACCCCCAACGCTATTAAAAATGTCTAAGTGCGATATTTGTAAAAAAAATATCACAAAATCTTCTCCGGGATTAGAGTGTGGTAAGTGCGAGCGCATAGTGCACCTAAATCCAAAATGCACGGGACTAACTAACAAGCAGCTCGCTGCCCTAAAAGCTGCGCCCAGTCTGGAGTGGACGTGCCCCGAATGCCACCAGGAATCCCCGAGGCGCAACTCATCCATCATTACACCTGAAGATGATGATGAAGAGGAGGATACACCAGTGCAAATAAATGCAAAAAGTTTACTAAGCAATATCACTAAAGAAGTTGAAAAAGCAATTAAAAGTGAAATGGCCCATCTAACTGATTCCCTGCAGTTCCATAGCGATAAACTTGATGAAGCAATGGAGTCTATGGAAGCTTTTAAGCAGACTATAAAGGCTCTTGAACGGAAGAATGTGGAATTAATTAACAAAAATAATAATATGGAAACCCGGGTTGGTGCCTTGGAACAACGTCTGCATGAAATTGAAAAGCTTGCAAAATATGTGGAAATTGCAAACGTGCCAGTTCAAAACAATGAAGATGTTAGACTTCTAGTGGGTGACATTGCACTTAAACTGAAGCAGCCGAAAGAAGAGATCAAAAGTGCACGAAGACTTCATGGATGGAAAGAACAGTCGGCCAGCATACTAGTAGAGCTCAAAGATGAAGAAGTACAAGAAACCTGGATTGCTGCCGCCAAAAGTGTCAAGCCAACTGTTTCCGATGTTCTTTCTAGCGAAGAAAATAACAAAACTGTCGTTTATGTGAGAGAAGCAATGACAAAACATCAAAAGCAACTATTTTGGAATGCCAAACAGGAGTTGAAAGTCAAACATAACTTCAAATACGTGTGGTTCAAGAGAGGATTGGTCAAAGCGCGCAAAGAAGACGGTGAAAAAGTTCGTATCCTACGAACCCTGAATGATATCCGCGGACTAGTTGTCAACAAAGAGTAAGAACGCATGACATCGCAACTCGCAAGTGAATATTAATTAATTAAAAATGGTGAATTCTTTTTGTGATATTTATGAAATGAAAGACTGTCTAAATATTAATGATTTCATAAATTGTATTCCTAACAATCAACTTAACTTATTGTGCATGCATATTAATATTCGGTCAATAATCAAAAACTTCTCCGCATTAGAACAAATGATTCTAATTTCTAAAAAATGTATTGATGTCATTATACTAACCGAAAGTAATATATCAGAAAACAATAGTGTTCTGTATCAAATAAGCGGGTACCAAATGTTCACAGCATTGCGAAAGTCTCGGAGGGGTGGTGGCATTATAGTATATGTGAATAATAAACACAAATGTAACATAATTAACACTAAAACTACACATTTTGAAAGTGTATTCTGTAAAATTACTACTCAAACGAACTATACTGCAAATCTGTGTGCTATATACCGACCACCAAGTTCTAGTAAAATTCTATTTATTGACGAATTACTAACTACACTACAAAAGTTCACTAAACACGCAGAACTATACTTATTGGGAGACACTAACATAGATTTAAAAGCGGATAGTCCTGTAAAGCATAAATACAATAACATGTTATGTAGCATGGGCCTTTTGTGCGGGATCACTGAACACACTAGAATAGCAACTTGTAACGGAAAAATAAGTAAATCTTGTATTGATCACATTTATGCGCGATCCCGTTCACAAGACCTATTTACGGCAACACTCGGTACCACACTGGCTGACCATCGCGCTGTGATGCTCGCATGTTCTGGTGCGCGAATACAGGATGTTCCAAAATACAAGACCTGTATAAATAACCATCAACTCAGGAAATGTCTAGATGATATTCAGTGGGAAAAATCACAGGATATAAAATGCCCCATTACCCTGTATAACTATATTCATGCCCAGTTTAAGGAATGTTATAAAAAAACTGAATATAAAATTAAAGTTAAAGGTGGTGCATCACGTATTAAGCAAGAATGGGTGAATAAAACAATTATCCGTGCCTGTGAACTTCGCGACAAATTATTCATGAAATGGATAAAGGACCCTAGTAACGCAGTTTTAAAACTAGAGTATAATAAGTCAAGAAATAAAGCGAATATATTAATAAACAAAACTAAAAACAATAACGTAAAGACTGACATTATATCAAATAAGAACAATATTAGACAGCTGTGGCAAATCCTCAATCGAATTACAGGTAGAATAAAAAAATCCATTGATGATGCTATTCAGAATTCATTTAATAAAAACAATTTAACTTCAAAAGACATTGCTAATAATTTTGCACAAACCTTTGATAAAAGCGTGAAACTAATTATTCCAACGTGCTCAAAAGTACTGTTAAGTAAAACAGAGTACACAACGCCAGCTAACGTGACCATGCGTATAAAGCCTGCGGAGCCTGACTCAGTTAAAAGAATCATTATGTCCTTGAATAATAATAAAGCCCCAGGAACAGATGGAATTAGAGCCGTAGATATCAAAATGCTGTGTACGAAAATTACATCAGTGATTTCTGACTTAATTAATTTATGTATACAAACATGTAAGTATCCATCAATACTTAAGACAGGAATTGTCAGACCGATACACAAAAAAGGAAGCCGAGTTGATTACAATAACTATAGACCTATTACAATACTACCCACTATTGATAAAATAATCGAGAAATTTATAGGTAAGCAGATTCACGAATTCTACGAAAAAAATAAAATACTAACAGATAAACAATATGGCTTTCAACCAAAAAAGAATACCACGCAGCTACTATCTACGTTCACGGATAGTATCCAGGAACACTTAGATAAAAAAAAACACATTCTAGTTGTATTTATAGACTACAGTAAGGCATTTGATACTCTCAGACATGACCGGTTACTAGAGTGTCTTCATGATAGCGGAATTAGAGGGAAATTACGTGATTGGTGTAAAAACTACCTTGATGACAGAAAGTACGTAGTCAAAGTCAGTGACGGGATCAGCGAACCAGTCATCGTAACGGAAGGAACGGCACAGGGCTCGGTCCTTGGGCCACTGCACTACCTCACGTATGTTAATAGCCTTGTTAATGTTATAAAAATGTGTGAGATTTATCAATTCGCCGACGACACCTGCCTTATAGCCGCTGGACAGAGTGTTAGTGAAGCTCAAAAGAAACTACAAGAGGATTTTGATCTGCTTACTAAATGGTCCCATGACGCTGGTTTAGTATTAAACACTAGTAAGACCAAGTTAATGTACATCAGTTCTAGTCAAAATAGAAGCTCTCTCTTGCCTAAACTAACAGTTCATTGCCATGAGTGTTTGCATGACAACTGCAACAATCAAGTAGCCATGCCTTGTAGCTGTGACTCGATAGATCTCGTGAAAAGCCAAACATACCTAGGACTTACCATTGATAGCCGACTTAACTGGAAGGAACACATTAACGGGGTGTGTGATAAACTGAGATGTATATTAGCAAAATTTTCTATTATAAAATCCAAAATTCCATATCAAACACTGTTAATGCTGTACAAAAGCCTGGCTGAATCAACGATATCCTATGGCCTCTCCAGCTATGGTAGGACATACAAGACTCACCTCGATTTAATTTACGCACTTCAACTACGGATATTAAAAGCAATTGTCCCGCATAATATTAAGAAGAGGTACAAAGACGATTATCGTAAACTTTTTGAATTCTGTAAAATATTACCTATATATGAAAAAAATAAATACACACTATTAAAAGAGGAATTTTTTAATGAAAATCTTAAGGTAACCAAAATTATAAATAAGACTGGAATTAATACTCGTAGTGTTATTAATTCTAAATTGTTACTTCCAAAGTATAGCAATTTACACGGCAAGAGATCGCTAAAGTACATAATACCTTGCCTTATAAATCAACTACCTTTATCACTAAGGGACAAAATAACTGGTATGAACATTAAACACAAATTAAAGCAACATTTTCTTCAAAATATCCATTTACATAACTGAATATTACTAGTAACACATATTTTTTAATTTTTGAAATTTTTTTGGAACAACATGTACCTATCAAGCGAAATAACATTCCTCCACTACTTATTGTTTCGATGGACGGGCAGTTGGTCACCGATGTTCGCTGGTTTGTAAGGTAGCAACTAATGATATTTCGCTGCATACCCTCGCTGTTAATTTTATTGTGTTCCTTATCTTATCGTATTTTATTGTTGTCTGAATTATGTCGTCGATGATTTTGGTGCACGGTAAAACTCTAATGAGTTTATGTTTGCACCAACTTGTTGTAATGTAAGTGTACTAATAATAGATAAATAAATAAATAAAAAAAAAAAAAGTCACGAGCTCCAATGTGTGCATACTTATCAACGTTTAGAAGAAATATTCGCCCACTGCATTGATTTTTTTATGTGACGTAATGAAACTAATCTTTTAGAACCCATAATTATTATCACGAAGTAAGTCATATCTCAAAGTTGTAATCGTCATTTCACAAGAAATTCTTGTTTGAACGTTGCCAACATATTATTGCTCGTGAGTGTAATCTAAAAAAAACAGCAAAATAAACACAACTTCCTAAAGCTTTTAAAAATAATTAGTTATTCAACTCAAAAGCAATGCTTACATACAATATAAGTATACCACGCTCCGTGGAACGAGAACGGGAAGTTATTCATTGCGAATCGGAAAACAACTTGAGTTTCATGAAACTACTCAGTACGGTGCTGTCGAAAGCTTTCAGTTAAAATCAGCTAAATACTGTACCGTTGCCATCATGCTGCCATCAGCGAAATGCGAGATGTTACTTAATATTTTAATGAATAAAATGTATTTCTGTTCGTGATGGGGAAATTGTAGGACGATATTTCTAGAAACGCTTTTAGATTTTATTACTAAGTATGCAATATTTATTTTATTCAAACATTCAGTATGAATAAAGATTGCATTTTAAGTACCTACAGTCTAGGATCCAGTACTTAATAACTTTCAAAACGCGGTGTAAAGGTACGCTTCTGCCTAATCCTTCGGTCGAGACAAGCTTGATGTTATACAACTCAAAGATTAAGTTCATGACAGACAATCATTTCTGAAACCACCTAATCAATATTTCAATAGAATTTCTTGCGCAAAATTCTTAAAAAAAAAGTCGTTAAAAAACTAAAAAACCCGACTGAAAAAGATGAAAAGCAAAAAGCTAGCACATTTTAAATTAAACAAAACTTGGGAGCAGGCGGGGTCCATTCTATTTTTATTTTCCCAGTTCCCCAAATTAATCCTATCTGCTTCCTTTGTTTATTTTAAAATGTGCTTGTTTTTTTGTTTTTCAGGTTTTTCAGTCGGGTTTTGTAACTACTTTTTTTATTTCCAACTTTATAGTTCTTTTGTGTTTGTTCTTTCGTTGGTCGCGTAGAATTCTTCGCAGATAATTTATTTAACTTTTGTGTTTGTTTATAGGATTTGTGACTTTGAATTTATTTTAAACATATATCATATATTTTTGTAATCTCCTTTTAAACCCCTTCGTTTTGATACACTACTTGATGGTAAGGGAATTCTTTTTTTCCTGCAAATCCTAGATATGGCACCCTTTATCCAAAATTTTTCTTTGTTTTTTTCATTTTAATGTAGCCAGTGACACTCGCGCTATCAAGACAAATCTAACGACGTACATTTTATTCAAATCCCTTCATCCGTTTAGGAGTAATGAGAGAACAAAGAGACAGACAAACATACAAACAAGCCAAAACATAACCCTTCTTTTGGGCTTCGCCGCAGTCGGGTAAAAAGAAAGACTTTCTACAAATTCCTAATTTATTATCTCCTTTGTTACAGCGCTTACCTGAAAGACGACTTTGCGGTGCTCCCTTTCCTGGATGCTGGTTTCAACCGGGTGAGTTTATATATAAACTGGACTTTAGCATTGAATACAAACTGAAAGAAGAAAGAAAGCTCTCAGCGTTAGAGAACTTTGTACTGCGTAGGCAGAGCTTTATTTTATTTTATTTTATTATTTTTGGAAAACTCACAGCTAGCTAGACCAACCTATTGTAGGTTGGTTGATAAAAAACAACATGGCCAATTACAAGTTTTCACAAGTAGTAAAACCTTACTGGTAGCTAAGGTTCTTTTCAGGTGATATTTAACACAATATGAGACTTAAAATAAAACAGGCAAGATATGCGTCTACGCCCGTCGGGGCTGCGTGTTGTTTGCAAGAGATACTCCCTTTCGCTTTGCCCAAGAGCGGGACTTATTTTTGATGATTTTCCACTAGCCAAAAAAAATTTTTTGTATATGGTGTACGTACTCTCTCTGGTGCTAGGAAACTATGCTTATCCCAGTTGTATACGACCCTTTGTGCCTATTGGCCTTATTCTGTTACGTCATCTGGCATAGAAGAAAGTGTATATTTTTCTAAATTGTAATATTTTTCCTTCATCTACCACTATTATTTTCCGATTAATTACGATTTGGGATGGGAACAAAGACGGCCTCAGGTTACAGGTGTACCTTAGGCTCTAAGAGATAATATAGATATGTCGGTGTCCGTTGTCCACAGCCGATCCACAGTGTGTCCAATTGTCCATACCGGCTCCACTGAACCTTGACTGTTGCATATCGACATAAGACAGACATTAAGCGACCACTGAATATCGGCTGTGTGCCATCGGCAATTAATGGGCAACCGTTGTCGACGGTCACACCGCACATGATTTGCTGTCGGTAAACTAGCAGCCTAAGTTATTTATACTATACATCTTCTATACAAATAAATAAAATTGAAATATCGGTCAGTAATTTCAAAATAACAGTTTACTGAATGCATATGAAAGAATAGACTTACAGTAACTATAACAAAAAAAAACTTTTTATTTTTGTCTGTCTGTCGTGTTTGTTCCGTCTAATCTCCGAAACGGCTGGAACGATTTTGGCGATACTTTTATTGGGAGATATATGATATTAGAATTTTTAGAAAAAGGAATAGAGTATCGTGCAGAAATATGAAAATCCTTGCAATTTTTAACAAAATTCGATTCGACCTTTAAAAAGGATACAATTGTTTATCCTTTTTAAATCTCGTGCCTGCAGCTTTGGTTTTACTACGCCAGACAAAAGAACATTGTAACCTATTTTGCAACAACAGAGTCAGTTTTACGCTACGGCTAACAACTCGAGTGGATACTGGATACGGGTAGGCAACGTCTTGCTTACGATCTCTTTAATAACCTAACCATTCAGAACAAACTATGTAGGAACGTTCCGTTCTACGTTAAAGGAAAGCTTTGTTTGTTGTTAAACTACAAGTACAAAAGTAGTAAAAGAGCAATCTCGTGTGTTTTCAATCTTCTGGCTGTTTTTTACAACTTTGTAACCGTGCCAAAGTGTTTTAAAAGTCTTACAATACAACCAAGAATAAAGTGACGGTTCCGTTCAGATAAAAGTTTAAAAGGCGTTTTTGTAACACACTCCATACAATAACCTTTTTTTCTTTTGGGAGATGGAAAATCAATAAATAACCCCGCCCACTCTTAGGCAGAGTGGAAGGGAGTGTCAGACTTCTCCTAACTAAAACCACCCAAGTTCCTTCCTAGCCCTTTGTGTCAAGGCCGCGGTATCTCTTTGGAATAACCCGCAGCCCCGAGGGGCCATACAATTAACATAGAATTAGTATTCAAGGCGAACGAACTTGCAGGCAACCGAAGTACCTATATCCAAAAATACTACAGGTGATAATTTCTAACAGGCCAAGATCCCAGGATCACCAGACGTCACGTATTTTCTGACGAAGGAAATGTGGACGATTGAGTAGTGTTAGTATGTACTAAGAATGCATGCTTACCTGCTAGCTTGCTTAGACGGCCAATTTTCAGGTATTATCAGGTAATCAAGGTACATAAAAACATTACTTACCTCACGTAAATTCTCCAAACTGATTTTTACGTATAACTTAGGCAATATCTTTAAAAAAAGGCGCCAAAACTCCCAGACACTTTCCGTCGGCCGTATTGCTTAACAGACGCTTTAAAGCTCCCAGAAAGTGAAGAACTCTATAAAGGGCTCATCATCATCATCAGCCTATAATGATCCCACTGTAGGTACGCAGGTCTCCTCTCTAGGAGAGGGGTGGCACGCGGGTTGGTAGATATAAAGGACTACATATGTATTATTAGAACAAGGAATGAGATATTGTTATTATTTTCTAAAACGAAATTTAAGAAACTCTACAATGCAACGGAAACTTTCGAAGAATTATTCGATTTTTATTGGAAACGTAACTGAGCCAAAGCTTAGGTATTCTGAAATTCCCAGTATTTATATTTACTGTAGAGATATTGAACAGGTTGCGGTTCAGTTATGAGATTTAACGAATTTCTATTTTCTGCATAGATGTTAAGACTTAGTTGGTTTTCCTGTAAAACAGAAAGGCAGTTGTTTATTGCTTTATTTGCTGTAATTTAGTTATTTTTATTATTATTGTTAACTTGATCAATTATTTCTAAGACTATCCTCGTATTTGTTTTGCAAAAACACTTTAAAACAACTAAATATATTTAGAAAAAAAACCTGTATTGTCACCATTCTCTTACCCTAATCTCAATTAATTTGAGGTCGACGCAGCATTGTCTTCTTCTTCAATACTTCTCTATTGCTCGTCATCTCATCAGACAACTTTTTTGCCATATCATCCCTTACACAGTCCATCCATGAAGAGTTTTAGAATGGGACACACATGGCTAATTTGTAAGGGTCAAGAAGCGCCTGCGGACTGAAATGAATGCCAAGAGTGCTATGTCCGCTGCCGCCCCACGTTTCGGCCCGCATAACGCATACGTTGGAAGGGCCATGGGAAGGTTGGGGGAGTCCATCCATGAATAGGGCTGTTTCCTAACTAAAAAATATGTAATTCTGTTTAGTCCGTCAGTTAGATTATCGAAAAATATTGGATAAGTACGTGTTTTTTGTTTTAAAGAATTAATGAAAATTGACGAAGATAAAATCCGTCGTGTGGGGGCTGAAGTCATTACGTGGTAAAAAATGTAGTGTGATGTGTCGTCACATGAGTTTTCGAAGCACTGTATCAATTTTTTGTTTACGTGAAAAAAGAAAAAAATATGACTTATTAGATTTTTTTGTCAACTACCCTATTACATCAATCCATTTAAAAGAAATACTTTTACTTAATTGACACAATAGACACAGCATTAAATGGACATCTTTACGCTTGTAAACACAACTTACCCTGGATGCATATATTACCTAGTTTTCAGTCAATGAGAGGAGACAACAGGGCCGAGCTGAACTAACGCGGTTTACAATGCCTTCAGTGAATAGCAATGAGTTTATGTAAATGCGAGCCACTTTGCTCAAGCACCGACTTTAATCTAACCTAGTAACTAATACAAATGTAATAAGAAGCCGTGGCAGTGTTGCGAACTGCACTATTTAATGAAATAGAGAAAAAAAAATATTTGGTGACTTTAAAAATCAATAACTGTTCCAATAAATAAGGTTCAAACAGATTTGAACGATCCTTTAACTGTTTTTCGTGATTTCAATTTTTTATCATTTATTCATGGGTGGATACATGCAAAGGCTAGCACATCAAGCTACCCGAAACTGTAAAATGTTCCCAATAAATCTTAATCGCAAGAAAACCAAGGTTACCGACATGGGCTGCGGGATGTTGCAAGAGATACCGCGGCGTTGACATATAGGGCTAACAAGGAACATGGGTGGTTTTTAGTCAGTAGAAGTCTGACACTCGCTTTCGCTCTGCCCAAGAGCGGGAGGGGTTATTTGATGATTTTTCAACGCCAAAAAAAAAAAAAAAAAGGTTACCGATAAGCCCGAAGAATTGCCAAACATAAGTGGCAGCGGGCAGGGCACATTTCTCGCAGAACGGGTGGCCGATGGGGGTGGAAAGTTCTGGAGTGGCGACCGCGAAACGGAAGACGTTGCGCAGGAAGGCCTACCACTAGGTGGACCGATGACTTGGTGAAGGTTGCGGGGACCCGCTGTTTGCGAGACGAACGGGACCAGTCAATATGGCGACACCTGTGGGAGGCCTATGTCCAGCAGTGAACGTCTCTTGGCTGAAATGATGATGATGATGATGAATATTAATCCTAATGCTGATGATTGTAGTACTTTGATAAAAATTAAACTGTTTGTTTTTTTAATTTTACAACTTTAAAACATACCAAACTTTCTTCATGTGAAGGTACCTACTTAGGTCTTACTGCCAACCAACTTACCAAAACGTCTAGACATTATTCCCCACAAATCTAGATAGATAGGTAGAATAGTCTAACAAAAGATGGCTGTCTCAACAACACAGTGGAACAATAGCTTCGTCTGAAGTTTGTTCCCTCATCTCCACCTTAGTAATGAGCTCCGAAAGAACAACTTGTGGCCACCCCTATCGAACGCGTTTGCGTATAATATGACAACATTTCATTAAATTCGAGAATGCTTGGTAACGCAGCCTTGGGTGTAATTACAACAACTTATTTGAGTGTGAGTTGGGGAAAAATAAATTCTAGAGCTAAACTCGTCACACGAAAAAATGATTTATTGATCGAATTTAATGATTTGACAGGTTATCATAGATAATTCTATGATGACCCGTCTCATTCCTTTAGTTAGCAGTTTAGCCTAATATTAGATAAGTAATCACGTCAGTCTAAAGTACTATTTAGATAATTAAATTCGTTTTGTTAACAAATCATAAAAATGAACTAGCGATTTATGATAAAGGAATTCCAGAAACATTAAACTTTTCAAATACTTTTAAGTTTTTACAGTATTCGCTGTTACTGTTAATAAACGCCAAAACGAGTTCTCGTTTGTTTTCAAAAGAATAGCGTCAAATAGTCGTAGGGTAAAGCCGGGATAGTTGCCCCACTTTTTGAAAACGCCTCATAATCTTCAAACTGTACGTTTTTGACGAAGAATTTCCATGAATGTAATTAGTTTAATCTTTGTACTAGCAATACGACCCATTTTTGTTGATCTAACGTTATCTGATTCTGCATAAATTGAGTTATTGCAAAACCATTTTTTTGAGGATAGATGCCTACATATATGGATAGATGCCTCACCATGAAAATGCTAAGAAGGATAGATGCCTGTGATGTAGGATAGACGCCCTATAGATTAAAATAAGTACAATACTTACATAGTTTTGTTAAATGTTTAATTTGTAATTTTTAAGTAATTGTTATCATGGTACGCTAAAAATAATTCAACTTAAATATTTGGTTAACAAAAAAACAACTTCTCAATCGTAACTAATTGAACATAATAGGTAAGGCAGGCAAGGTACCTACTAATATTTAAAAGTTTAAAAAATCAACATCGTAATTAAATTTCGTCCTTAATTTAGGTAGAATTGGAAAGTGCTTTCAGTTTGCCGCATCTTGAGCAATAATTTCTGAAAATGGTACAAACTTCGTGTAGCCACTTCTGGCACGATATGCACTGAATCCAGTCAGATTTTGACTTAGAATTTTGAAAGCTATCAAAGCATTCTATGCAATAACAATCATCGTCTGGATCTTTTGGGCTTTCTTGGTTGTCTCTCTTAGTTTTCTTCACAGGCAAACCTTTAGTTTTTTTTCCTCTAGTTTTATAGTATGATGTTGTGGGTCTTTCTTCATTATCGCTATATGAACTGTAAATAATTTGGCGTTTTTGTGACCCTTGAGTCTTAGTTACTTTAAAATAATAATAATTTTCTTTATCACTAAAATCAGTCTCATCGTTATAGTCTTCTTCACTAAAATAATTTATTTCTTTCGGATTTCGTTTCTTAAAGTTTTTGTCTTGCACGCCATCTTTAGATTTTTTATTGGTTTTCTTAAATTTTCCTTTTTCTTTGGTAGTCTCAGTATTACTTTTTTCGTCTAATTTAGTTTTAATTCGTTTATTTTTCCTTTCAGCCGCATCTTTCTTTTCGTTAATTTTTTCTGTTGAATTCAGAATATCTGCTGATTGCTTGGCCCTCTTAGCCATTGTCAAGGGTATTACCGGTATTGGCGACGCTTGGACCAAAATTTTCGATGGAGTTTCTTTTTCTTCTATGCTAGCAAGAAACTGTTCAAGTGTATCGTCACCAATATCAACAATGCTTATATTTTCTAAAACTTCAGGATCAATCAAAATACTCGGAGATTCATTATGAACTGAAATCAGAATTTAATTTGGTGGTGTCTTATTTTGTGCTAATATAATTATTTATGTGTTCGGTATAGGGGATAGATGCCCCTAAGGGCATCTATACTGCAAAAAATCGGGGCGACTATCCTTTTCGCTATGGATAGATGCCCTTTTATTTCTTAAGTTAACTAAATTCAAAAAGGCAATTATTTATAAGTAGATATATAGTTAATTAACCAATACTTGTATATAATCAAAATGGAACAGAAGTAAGTACTACATAAAAAGATATGTTACAGTAAATACTTACGCTTGAAACTTTGAAACGTTCGCCGAGTACGTTGCGGAGATGATCGCACGCACGAGCTAAACACGTCAATCCCGTGCGATGGTCTGCGGGGCACTGAGGTGTGGGGCGCCCGCGCTCTATTTTGACACTATTAAGTCTGTGTTGCAATTTCGCGAAGTTGGGTTTTTAGAAAATGGGGCACCTATCCAACTGCGGCATCTATCCCGGCTTTACCCTATTTGCACGTCACAGAATTTCAAGTCGAGAATGTTTACTCACACGGAAAATCCTCCACTCTATTTCAGAACGCAAAAATAATAATCGTAAAAGTAATTTAAAAAAGAACACGTTCCAATTTCGAATGAAATCCTCGCAAGGCGTTCACAGAAACATGAATTATTAAAAAGAAACGCCATCTTTTTTATTTAATTAGGTTTTTTTATTGTGTTTTGTATAGTTTTGCCTAACAAACTTCGAAATGTTCTTACTAAATAAAGGTATTCACATTTCCGCTGTCGTAAATTTCACTCATTACGTAAATTCTAGCTTTGAAGCTCTCGGAAGCAAAATTGCAGACATTTTCAATGCAGAGGAAATATGAGAACTCTTTGTCGTTGTGCCGGTGTTCCGCGTCTATAATTTCGTCATCATTTGGAAAGGAAATAGTAATAATAGAAGTCCTTTTTCTGTACCTATAGTCATTCGTCTGGATGTACTTAGTTTCCTAAGTAGTTAAAGGAGTATAAGATAAGAATAAGCGAATAGAGTTACATAATAAGAATTGAGTTGGTGCCTATCAGACGAAATTGTTGCCATTGAGGAACATATTGAATGAGGGCTCGTTTACGGAGACGCGGGGCGCAAAAGGCTCGTCCAGTGCTTTTTTATTTATTTACTGAGAGGCGGGTCCACCGCAACGAACGCTGCATTTTAAACTAATGAGCGAAAAATCGCATGTCGTAAAATCGTCGTTTGAAATTATTAACGTTTTCATACATCGCCATGTGCTTGAATTAAAAACGCACAACGTGCCGCGCGACGCTCCGCTTCTCCGTAGTGGGTGAAATCGCACTATGGATGATGATGATCAGTCGCCTGCCACATCAGAAGTATGGAGAGGCTGTGCATTCTCGGAGTCGCAACGTTGAAAAAACTGCCTGAAATATTTGTATTTCGCTGTTTTGATAAATTAATCGATTAAACTAAATGAACAAGGAGAAAAACAATATATAATTACACTTCTCATCAAAAAAATCGAAACACCTCGCAGTTTATGATTTGATAAGGATTATCAGAAAAATGTGCATATTTAGGAATAAATGTAAAATGTCATTTAATAGTGAGTAGTATGAGGTTTTTAAATCCTAATGTTAATGTTCTAAATTCAAATGAAGTCTTCATAGGTTTCGTATTTTGTATAATGAGTAATTTTTACCCTGTATGGAATATGAAGGAAATGGGTAAAACAACACGCGTAAATGAAAAAAAAATGTAAGAAACGTTTATTTAATAACTTGTATTCCCTCCGCGAGCTCTTATTACTGCTTCCATACGGTTCTTCATCGATCGGATGAGAGTCACGATCACATGTTGTGGTATATTATCCCATTCCTCTTGGATTGCATTTTGCAGCTGGCTAAGTGTTTCTGGGGCTGGATCTCTTGCTCGAATTCGTCTCTTTAATTCATCCCATAGATGTTCAATGGGATTCATGTCCGGGCTTCTTGCTGGCCATACCATAATGGAGATACCGACTTCGGTAAGATAATCTCGTACGACGCCCGCGGTGTGCCAATAAAATGTGCATAGGGCATCACATGAGGTTCAAGACACTGTTCGATGTACCGATGAGAGTTTAGTGCAGGCAGCCGTGGCCCAGACACAAAGGCAAGTTCTGTCTTACCGTCGGCGCTGATTCCTCCCCAAACCGTCCACGAACCGCCACCATAGCTGACCTTTTCTTCAATGCAGCATTGTGCAAAGCGTTCTCCATCTCTTCTGTAGACCTTGTTCCTTCCGTCGTTACCATACAGCATAATTTTACACTCATCAGAAAACAGTACTTTGCTCCACTGAAGGTATGACCAAGTTAGGTGCTCGCGTGCAAAGTTAAGGCGCGCTCTTCGATGGTCTGTAGTTAATTTCGGCCCATTCGCTGGCTTATGCGGTGCCAATCCGCGTTCCTTCAACCTTCTTCTTATTGTAGAGTCACTTACAGCTACTCTTCGTACAACGCGAAGCTGCTGCTGCAGTTGAAAAGCGTTAAGGCGTCGATTTCGTAAAGAAGTTGTTACAATAAATCGATCATCTCGCTCAGAAGTGACCCGATTCCTGCCAGATCCTGAACGGCGCGTGAACGAACCAGTCTCCCGATAGCGTTTGTAGACTCTATGAACAGATGATAAGCTTAGATGCAATGCAGCCACAACACGCTGACTAAGTCCAGAATCCAGCAATGCCACCACTTGGGCGGCTTCTGCGGGCGAAGTATCCATATGTTTTAGAAAAAAAAGTTTTTTCAGACGTCCCAAAGTCACAGTAAATGAAATAAGAAACAAAAAGTTTAAAGACAAGCGCTAATTTTTAGTTTTTAAACGAGAAACGTACTCCAACCCTAAATACACATTTGTCTCAAAACAGTGATTAATTTCATTTATAGGATAAACAAATGAAATTCTAATTTCGAATTTTGATTTTTTTCTTCTTACTGTAATGTTTTTTTTTCATGGAATTAATTCTCTTTTGTAAAAAATTAGGACAAAAACAATAAAAACGAAAGTGTTTCGATTTTTTTGATGAGAAGTGTATGTGATAAAACAGTTTAATTTGTGTGATTCACTTTTTTACTACCACCAGATTATTTTGAAACAACACTAACCTTCTTTCACTCTCAACAGGTGATGGTGGAAACCCTGAGCGTCACAGCTTGGTGTGCTGAAGTGCTGCAGGCACGTGCCGCGGGTGCCTCACTGCGCGCACATGTGGCTGCCGTGGCCGCACTCGCAGCCGCTGTCGACCGCTGCCGCGATCTGGTGGCCATCACTGATGACCAGCAGAAGATACTTGTAAGTATAACATAACAAAATTTATCTGAAGAGGAGATGGCATTTTGACTAACACAGCGTGATGCCCTGAAGAGCTTCATTCTCGCTCCGCGGGCACATTGACGTCGTTGGATGTCACGTCCCTGATGACAAGCAAAGGATACTCCTATGCAAATCTAAAGAGGTCCGCATCATTATGAGAAAGGGATGGAGCTATGCAGGTCGTGTTGCCCCTTCGTTTTTCTAATAGTGAAGTAAGACTTAAATAATACAACCGAAGCACCCTCAGCGACACAATTGGTGGTAACCCAATTTTGAGGTGAAACAAGGTGTCTCTCTCTCTCTCTTTAGCATACAAAAACCCTATTTAAAAGTAACACTCAACACCGGTAGGACACTTTTTTTGGTTTTCCAATTTTTTTTATTCATTGCCTTCTCATTCCAATCTGTTGAGAATGAGAAGCAAGAATGTTTTTTTAACACTTAAAAACATACACACGAATAGAGGATCTCCTCCTTCTTGGAAGTCGGTTAAAAAAGGGACATAATCTATGTAGTACGAGTATTTATGTGTAATTGCGTCTAGTTGTTCAGTATCGCGTTGCAAGCGCAACAGTGCACGAGTGCCTGCGCGCTTTTATTTTCATTAGTGCTTTGAAATAAAAAAATAATGCCATAAAACTGTGTCTTGTTCAACAGCTGGCTAACAAATCGTGGTGCAAAATTCTGGGCTGGCGTGTAGACGACGGTCCAAGGCTTCTGACGGAGACCGCAGGGGGCGAAGCCCTGCGCCTGGCTACCAGCGGCGCACGTGACTGGGAGGCTCCGGTCACGCTGCGTCGTCGCGCCGCCCCTGACCCCATCCTACTGCCTTGCCGAGGAGCTGCTATTGGACTCACCAAGTAACTTAATTATATCTAGTTTTTACAAACCGTACACTCAGATCATTGAATGCATAGATAAGGAAATAGCACGTTAAGCCGATAGTCCCGCCTGTCAAATGTAAATATCTGACAGTCGTTCCTGGTAATTAGTATCCCGAAAGTCTGATATCCTGGTCTGGTCTTACCAAAGGGTATCGTATTACTCAGTAGTAACTGCAGGGTTGTGTAGGACAGATAGTCGCTCAACATGTCCGAAAAAAAGGCTTGGCAGATGATGACATTACGGTTTTTATTCGAATAGAATTTTCCAGTAGTTTTTTGCTATCATCCACGACTCCATTACCGAAATTACGTTTTAATTGTAACAATGAGTTCGTTTAAGCTCGTAAATTAGTGACTGTTTTCCTCCGTCTGACCAAGGTATCAATAAAAAAACAATATAATTACCAAAAATATAATTATCCTCATTGTGACGTCTGTTCAATTAATGGTCGAAATATTAATTAAAATCATGCGTTTATCTAAACAAAACAGGAAATTTAAATAATCATAATTAAATAAATTATGTAGTACAATAAATGCGCAGTTCTAATTTCTGTGGTTACTACTGCTGACCACAGTTGTCATGATCCGAGATCAGGAGACACTAGACCAGTTTTCGCAACGTCTTCCGGATATACGATTTCTTTCAAGGTATTTTATGCACATATTCTGTTGATTTTTATCTGTTTACCTTTCAAAAATTGGACTCCTTAAAAACGTAGTGAGTTATAATTTGAACCACATTATAACTGACAAATGCTTGCATTGACTGGATAGGTCCACTCAAAACTGTGTGTTTCTTTCTTCAAAAGACCATCTCATAGTACTCAAGTGAATAGGGGATCGGACAAAAAAAAACTAATTAGTCCGTTATTTCCAAAAAATATTGGACACGTAATTTTTCTTTTTTCACATAAACAAAAAATGAAGACAATACAGTGCTTCGAAAACTCGTGAACTCTTCGAAAACGTCATATGATAGTACATTTTTTACCTACAAATGACGTTACAACCACATCATATCTTCGTCAATTTTGATTAATTTGCTAAAACAAAAAACATGTATCCAATATTTTTCGATAATCTAACTGACGGACTAATTAGAATCATATTTTTTTGACTCAGTCCGATCCCCTATTGACAAAGTTATGTCTAAATCTCTGAGTTTGTGTCAAGTGAGATTACACTCCACAAGCCTAAAATATTTGTGCGGTCTCATACATTTACCAGCCTTTAATATAGGTAGAAGCAGAAATCCAAATTCTGGGATAAAAGTTTGTAACTCAATAAGTAGATACGTTGTAACGTTCAACAACGTTCGCAGCAGACCCATGATGCAGACCTTTGCCCTCACTTTCTAATTCTGTTCTCTTTTTCACAGAAGCACTTCGCATATAGTGTTCGTGTGTGAGCCGACTCACGCGATAGAGAACGAACGTGGTCGAGGATCACTCCACTCCATCCGGCGAGGGTCTCTGGATGTACGCTCAGTGGCATCCGATGGCTTGCGACGAACTTCTCTTGCGAAGCTGCAAGGGTTGCCGCTTGAAGCTCCTATTACAAAGGTTTGTTTGAATAACATTGTGCACTTTTTTTTAAACTAAGTTTTGAATGTGATAAAAATCTGCTCTCCTCTCCGAGGCGGTTGTGTGATTGGATCCTTACGCGATGCTCAAAGAAGCATTGTTTATAAGTAAAGGTAACTAGTGTAAAAATACACGTGCCAACTCGTGTATTTCGCTTTGACCCGTTTGTAGTCTTGCAACTCAAGTCACTTGCGGAAGGAACGTAAAAAGGTTTCGCTCCGTTTGAAATACAGCTCGTTCACTACAGTTATTTTGAGTTCATCCTTTGTAACTTGGGAATATCAAAATTGTATTCTAAGATAAAAAAGATAACAAATTATTTATTTCCACATGCGTTTATAAAAATAACGCACAATCTTTTTGAGGCAAGATTATTTGCGCTATTAATTTAAGATGAATTAAATTACTCGCTCACAGGTCTTCCAGGTGTTCCATTGTTTCTTATTTTTTTGTATCTAACAATAAATTACGGAGAAGAATTGGTTTAATAGAAGAATCACTTATATTAATATTTAGCACACAGAAACTTGTGACCCAATAAAGCAAGAATTCGCTTACAAATAACTATTGTTATGACAAATGTTTACAGCTAGTACTTAAAAAGGATAAGTAGATAAAATGATAGAACATGTTCCATTTCATAGAAAAGAAATTATATTTTATGCGACACACGTGGCCCTCTATATTTTATTACAATATAATATTTCATCAAAGAGCATTTCGTACGATATATGAGTCTCTTTATGTCCACATATTAATATTATAGCCTTTGTTTCATGATAGTTGCAGGTATCTACATTATAACGAACTTTCGGTTACCTTGATAAAGTTTGAGGGCAATCAATTTTCATAGCCACTGATAGTAAGTAGTAATGAAAATATAGTAGTCTCGTACGAAAGTTAGTTTCATACGATATCTGCAATTTTCTTTTTTTTTGCCAAAAGGAAGGGTAATGATTTTGGCAGTCTATGTATGTTTGTATGTTCCACCATAGCGCCTAAACTACTGAACGGATGTTAAAAAATGAGGTGTCAATATATTCGTTAAAATAGCCCGAGTAACTTATGATATAGGTATACATGTTATAAAAAACAATGCTGATTGAATTTAAATGTGAGATTCAAACCTCGAAAAAAAAAATTAGATTATCTTATTATGTTTGGTATGAAATGAAAGGTCTTGGCGAGCACATTACAAATATGTATATTATATTAGTTTAAGTTAACATATACTTTTCGAATGCGGTCAAATAGTTCTCGCGGTCTACTCTTGTGGGTTGTTATTTACTCGTATCACGTAAATAACAAACCAACATTATGTAGAATTTTACATGATGAAAGTAATATATTATTACGTATTTATGATGTATCACAAAAATAAAATACAAATAAAAAAATAGTTTTAAACATATTCCATTCTCGAAAGTTCCACGGTACGCTACTCAAATAATTATTTATGTAGTTAGTTAGTAGGTTGTATGGAGATTTTAGTCTAGTCAACAAGTTCAAAAACGTGCTAATTCTTGATCAAGCTCCTAAAATATAAGCGATATCGCTCATATTTTTAAGAGCTTGATTAAGAATTAACACGCTTATGAATTGTTGACTAGGGTATTTGATCGATAGACATCGATAAAGGAACATACTTTTAATGCAATACTATTCTTTATTTAACTTATTGTTATTAATAAAGGTTTTTTTGTTAATTATAAATTCTAATATTTACATAGTTGTTTCACATCTGCCCGGCGTCCCGTGCCGACCATTATATTTTATTTATTATGTCTTTTCTACACTACGCCTTTCTGAGTCACACAAACCCTTTGTAATCACTAAAGTTACTCCAACAATGATATCATTAAAATAAGCAAAATTGCAACACATTTTGTTGGCAAACAGTGATTCAGTTTATATTAATACATCCTCTAAGTGATATGAACAGTGTGCATCGTCCGATAAAAAAGCTGTGATTCAAATAACTTTTAGCTTGTAAATATTCATCAGTTTTAATCATAAAGAACACATTGAAGTTACTTTTGATGAAAAATACACATTTTCGTGCAATAACTAAGTCCAAAATCACAGTGCCATCATTTCTTCATTAGGTGATATCTCTACTGTCAGCGGCAACAGAGGGTGCCCCTCCATCAACAGTGGCGTGCATCGACAGGGCAGTAGACATGCTGAGGACCTCTGAGCTCTACTCTCCTCAAATGAGGGGAAATGATGACCCCAGAATGCGCGGAGTTGAAGACCCCATCGCCACTGACCTCATTGGAGCCTTACTTTCGGTGAGTTGAAATCCTCTTTTGAATGACAGTAGCTTTCTACTAAACTATAATAATTATATATTTCATGTGTGTATGTGCAATCGTTCTTACCAAGACCACAGATTACTGAATAGTTACTACGACACGTAACGTAATACTACCTTGCACAGCGTTTAATTAGTACAAATCAAATAGATGTTGTCTGTTTACATAACAATAATATTATTAAAATGAATTTCGATATTATTACGTCTGTTTAAATGATATTATGATATTTATAAAACACGATGTTTGAATTATTTTTATTTATTATCCTTATTTTAATGTGATGATTGTAGATATTGGTTATTTAAAGTACTGTATGCATGTATTGTTATTTATATATGTACTAACGGTGGTATTTATTTGTTTACGATCCTGTTCGCGTGGGGAAGAGGGAGCAAGTGAACACTAGCCTATTCTTTATGGTAGGAGGTTTGGAATTACAAGTCTG
Organism: Diarsia rubi; assembly: GCA_932274075.1. Taxonomy (NCBI): domain Eukaryota; kingdom Metazoa; phylum Arthropoda; class Insecta; order Lepidoptera; family Noctuidae; genus Diarsia; species Diarsia rubi. The sequence goes on from OW026429.1 coordinate 13,326,505, forward strand.
TCTGTCTATACTTTCAAACATAAATAGACTATTTAGATAGTACATAGATCTTTGTGATTCATGCTTTCGTTTCTTTTACACAGGGCTCATTTTTAAGTAATTTCTACAATAGTTATTTTTATATTAATTATATATTGTATTTATTATTGTTTTTATATTAAGTATTTACAAAATATTTGGCTTTCTAGAATAGCAACTAACACGTGAAATGCGAATAATATTCCACTTAAATATTGTGTAGATATAAAACTAGATGTTTTTTTTATAATATATAATTAAATAGGAACTCTAACCGTAAAATGAACCCTGAGTAACATAATTTCCGTCTCAGACACAAATCTATCCAGCTATTCGGAATGTTCCACTATAAATACTGTGTGTAGCACAATTTTCTATAATCTTTCTAACAGTCACACGTAATCTTTTAAATTCATACAATATTAACTATTATTATTTAACTAGTATTTATTATTTACTAACATATTCATTAATGACTATTAATTTTGTAAATAATGCGCAAACAGCCTGCTACGCTATAATGCATAGTAAATTAAAACAAAACAACAAGCTTCAAAGTAATTTAACTTACTAAACCTTCTGAAAAACAAATATTTACAGAAGACGGCATGCTTTTAAAAAATACTACCTCAACACAAGTTCAAAATACTTAGAAACGTAGAGCATGCTTCAAATCTCGTAGAGTATCTACCTAAACTCTGTAAAAAAATATAAATTGAACTAATCATTAAAGACTATGAGTAACAAAAACTGTTAATTAATTTACAGCAAGGGCCGACCAACACGTTGTCCTCTCGACGAAGCAGCAATGACTCTACTGTCGTCAGATCGCAGACCAACAGGACCAATATCAAGCACAAGGTAACCATACTAATGATATTTTTATTTATTTTTAACTCGTCTTCTGTCTAGCTTTTTCCCAACTATGTTGGGGTCGGCTTCCAGTCTAACCGGATGTAGCTTAATACCAGTATTTTACATGGAGCGACTGCCTATCTTACCTCCACAACTCAGTTAATACTGGGTAATACGATACCCTTTGGTAAGACTGGTTGTCAGACTTTCAGGTCACTGACTACCTGTAACGACCACCAAAGATCTATATATGGCAGCCGCGACCAACAGCTTAACGTGCTTACCGAGGCACGAAGGAAACTCGGTGTGTAATGTGTGGTCACCCATCCACAGACCAACCTAGGCAAGCGCGGCACCTAAAGATCGACCCGAGTGGCAGTTATTATTAGGCCACAAGCACCTTTTTTTTACAATTTTTATCAAAATATTCTAACTTTTGAGTTGTTATATTTTATTTATTTTTATTGAAAAGATCCCAGCAGTTACATTTTTAGAACCTGCAACTAACTACATAGTTAAAAAAAGAACAAGTGTTATAGTTTATAATTTAGCCCACAATGCTGAATAAAGACCCATCAATCATGAAGCAACCATCTTCAAGATGCCGTTGCTGCTGAGATTGCAGCAACGGCATCCTGAAGATGGATGCTTCAAGTACTGATTGCCCAATCCAAAAGAAATGGATGAATAACATTTTGGGACGTTAGACATCGTCAAACTAGCGCCAGAGTTTGATGGTGTCTGGCGAAGAGTGACAGGGATGATGATGACGTGTCTGGCTCCACGATTGATGACGGTTTTGTATTTTTTTTTTGTGTCTGTGAATGTCTTTTTTCTATTATTTTTTTTTAAGTTAATTTAACCGTAATCATTTATACAAGCAAGTTTAACATTTTATTGTGCTAGCTAGTATTTTAATTTATTTTATGTTGATTATTGTAATTTTATTGTGATTTTATTTAATGTTTGTAATATTTTTTTGGTACTATGGATTTTTTGGAAGAGCAGTGGTGACCTAGTGGTGGCGGCCCCGACTTACGAACAGTGAGTCGTGGGTTTTAATCCAGTCAGGCGCATTACTTTGTGTAATTTATTTCAACACCACTACTCTCAAAACGGTAAACGAAAACATCGTGTCTTAGTAGAACCAAAAAAATCGTAGACATGTGACATCTGCTATACTATCTAATAATAATATTAATTCAGTTTACAAGTAAATATTAGAATTTTACGAATAAATGTTTGATAACAGTTTTGTCATGACCATTTTGATTATTAGGAATCCCATTAAGATTCGTCAGAAATATTGTAGAATCATTCACCCGTCGCTCATCGTTTTTTTACACGCATCAACTTTAACATGAATTGAGTATCAAATAAAGCTTTTAAAAGTGGCATCTTGTTCTAAGAATTTATTGTAAGTATGTGTGCGTATATAAAAAGTCAACATTCCTACCGTACAAGGAGAAATAAGCGCCTTGTACGATTGAATTGTTGACTTGACACCTCTTCACCCACGACACCTTTTTTTTTTTTTTTTTTGGTGGGTGTAAAATCATCGAATAACCCCTCCCGCTCTTGGGCAGAGCGAAAGGGAGTGTCAGACTTCTACTGACTAAAAACCACCCATGTTCCTTCTTCGCCCTCTATGTCGAGGCCGCGATAACCGTTGGACTACCCGCGGCCCCGACAGTCCACGACACCTTCAAGCATCGTCACTCGCTTTCTGGGAAAAGTTATATTTAGGACAGGAAAGCTTTCTTCCAGACTTTTTAGGAACTTATTTATTTATATTGCTTTCTATCGGTACAATTCCATCAACCCACGCAGCCTGCGTGGGTTTCAGCATGCGACGATTTTCTATAATTAGGTAAATGTGAATGATCATTCTTATTACCTTTTATTGTTGTACGTTTTATCACGTTTTCGTATTAATACCCGTGACATCTCAACATTCTCTATCTCTAGTTAGTCTAAATCAGTATTTCCTCTTACATTACACTTATCAAGTTGGGTCTTTGTTGAGAAAAGGAAGTTTTCTTTATGACATCTTTTATAGGCAATTATTCGTCCTCTCTTGTATTTCCAGTGTATACCTTCTAGTAGGCTACCCAATAAATAGAAAATAAAAAGCAGATTACTTACAGCTATTTTCATATTTACTTTCAGACAACAGGCCAGCTCCGCGAACTTCTTGACACAGCTTTAAGCTGGGAGTTCGAGATCTTCAAGCTAGAAGACATGACGCGCGGCCGGCCACTCGCACACCTTGGTCTCGCTCTCATGGGAGGACGCTTCGACGTATGTGCTGCACTTGAGTGCGATGACCGGACGCTACTGCACTGGCTGACTATTGTGGAGACCAACTACCATGCTGTCAATACGTATCATAACTCTACGCATGCTGCTGATGTACTTCAGGTAATGATACATTTTAAACGTCAATAGCATTTACAGGGCTTGCGTGAAAACACCTTGGTGCATTCGAGTTTGTAGACCAGGTAGGCACCAACTTAAAAAACAAAACAATTCATGGTCTTGATTTAATAAGTAAAATTTAATAAAATTTTAGATTTGTGAAAAGCTTTTCATTTCGTACGGCACAACATACAATTAAATAGTTGAACAATAATAAGATGTTCCACAGGGAACTCATCTAAGTCTCATCCCTTTCCTTACTTGAATTTTCCCGACTTTCCAGGCGGTAGCATTCTTCCTGGAAAAGGACCGGCTGAAGTCAGTGCTGGAGCCTCTGGAAGCCGCTGCAGCTCTGATAGCGGCCGCAGCGCACGACGTGGACCATCCGGGAACATCGTCAGCTTTCCTGTGCAATGCTCGACATCCTCTCGCTGTACTCTACAATGATACTAGCGTGCTTGAGTCGCATCATGCTGCTTTGACCTTCAAGCTGACTCTTAGTAAGTGTATATTACAATGATCATAGAACTTTGTACGGAATTAATGCAAGTCTTAGATTAAAGTTTTTCGCCCAGAATGATGAACAATACCCGGTCATCTTTGCGTTTCTAATAAAATAAAAGAGTGTATTTTACTTCCATATAGGTAAAATCCCATGTCATCAACGTGTCAAAGATCATGAGGATGTCCATTTTTGGTAAAAAATGTACCGAACTGTGACTTCACACGACTTTTCGAAGCATTGTTTGGTCTTTATTTTTTGTTTACGTGCAAAAAGAAGAACAATGTCAGCAATATTTATTGAAATCTAATCTGACGGACTCATCATCACAATCATTATCTATAGAGTCTTTTTTTTTTTTTTTTTTTTTATTGGGACAAGCCCGCCTCACTATTCCCAAACCACTGTAACTTCTGTAAGCCAGAATCAACAGTGGCGACCACAAGAAAAGCGCCGAGACAATGAAGCTCGACGAAGTCCCAGAGAAATGATTTGACTGTCTTGGATCCCGCAACGAAATTAATCAGAAAAGAATAGCGGAGGAGTAGGAAAAGCAGAAATTTCCACTTCCCTCCATATCAGCAGGAGACAGAAAAGAACAAGGCCAATAGGCACACAGGGACGCATACAACTGGGATAAGCCCAGTTGCCTAGCACCACGGATATTGTTGTCATTATTACTGGGTCCTAAGTTGTGAGCTGTTATATCTGATTAACAATAATAGGTATGACAAAAATGCTTGAACGCACGGAAATTTGTTCTAGTTTCTACAAGGTCCGTATAGTAAATAACTCCGGATGTAACCTGTACACTATCCAACATAATATTGCGTTCATTCTGCCAAAGACTACACTCCCATAAAATGTGATGTGCAGATTGTTCATATTCGCAGTCAGATGTAGAACATTGACAAAAAGGCGACGCAACAAGCTTGAAGGAAAATAATTTACTCTTAAAGTTACCATGACCAGTGAGAAATTGGGCAACACAGTGATCCACCTCCAGCCATGTCCTGGCCAGCCGCTCACGAACGGATGGAAAGAACTGGTGGAGGTGTCGGCCTTTGATGGAATTATCCCACCTACATTGCCATTCTGACAAAAGATCCTCCCAGACGGCAGTCTGTGGTTTAAGTCTATAGCGTCTTAGCGTTTTCACCTATAGTGCAGGGTGTGCGTTGCACCCGGGCGCAGCGGTCTCTGGGGGCGGCGATCGCTACTCGCTATAGAGTCCCCAGTATGAAGTTGGAGAAAATTTAAGACATGTGACGTCTACCAACCCGCACTGGCCCGCGTGGTAAATTATTATTTTAATTATTCCATGGCCCCCGGCGGAGCGTTTCAGGGGGCGGCAGAGAGCGGAGCCAAGCGGCAGCGTCAGGTCATGATTATCAAATCACATCATTACTATTGTCCAATTCCGCCTATGTACAACTCTTGGACCTAGGTATATGAAGTTTAAATAAATAAATAAATAATTGTCTTCGAGACTATGTTGTTAAAATAAGGACAACCAAGTAGTGGCGGATCTGATCTTCCTTACTATAAGCCGTTGCCCTGGGCCGGTTTTGTCAACTTGCCTAACTATATCATATTCTTCTAACCTATCTAAGTGGTGGGTCCACTTGCCTTGCCAGTTTGTTTGTTAGTTTGTATCAGTAAGGGCTGGTTTTTCAATCGGCAGGTAACTTTTATCTGACGAATAAATTTGTCATTATGACAGTTTATGTATAGAAAATCTGTCAAAACATCACATTTATTCCTCGGGTAAAAGTTAACTGGCGATTGAAAAACCGGCCCTAAGTTAGGTTAAGTTAGGTCTGTCATAATTATATATAAGCTAGGATCTGTAAGGTTTGGTTTTAGTTAAAGCGTTAACTAACACCTGACGGAGTACATCCATACATTTTTCACTACAATCAACATTGCGGACATTGAAATAAAGTTGAAAATATATAAATGAGTTCGTCACGGAGCCAGGCAAAAAAACAAGAAAACATAACAAACAATGTTAGAATTAAAATGGTTTTCAAAGGTAACTGTAAACTAAATATTAAGTAGCAGTATTAACCCTTCACACATACGTCAACTATGCATTCTGTACATCGAACTAGGTACCCCTACGCAAAAATTCGACGCCAGTACATCATCATAATATGAATCATAATACAATTCATAATATGAATCAGGATACCTATCGATCATAATATGAATCAAAATATGGATCATAATATGTATCAGGATAGTGATCCAAGCGGCCGTAACGCTATTTTATGAAATCGTGACACGCCCGCGCGTAATTATTTTGTCGCGTGGATATTTTTATATTGCGATATCTTATTTTCTATATTAAATTTCCATTCTTACAAACACATTCTCCCGGCCCTCATTTGGCCTTCTCTGGCCATCAGTCACGAACGAGTCCAAATCGTCACGCCAACGTTTTTTGGGTCTGCCTCGGTGACGACGACCGTCTTCAGGCACCCAGTGTGTGACGATTTTGGCCCATCTGTCCTGAACACTCCTGAAAATGTAACCCGTCCAGTCCCACTTTAACCTCGCAGACTTATCGCTAACATCGGCAATGCCTGTCTTGGAGCGTATTATGGTGTTACGAATTCGATCGGTGATAAAATGATATTTAAAATGAACGCTTCATCGCTCTTTGGCAAACCTTGAGTTCGCAGGTGAAAACATACATACATTCAGTGAGATAGGAAGGTCACCCTTCATAAACGACTTCATGGACCAGTAGCTCCTCCAAGCATTTTCAACGCGACGGTCGATCTTTTTGTCTTGCCTGTTGTTAAAGGAAACTAACTGACCCAGTTAAATATAATATATATGTTATATTCGTCGATATAGTGTATTTCTTGTCCATCGACCTCGACCCTAAGTTTAGCGACATTGGTCATAACTTTAGTCTTTGACTGATTCATCGTCAGTCCAACCTCAAGGCTTGCAGTGCTCAGGTCTTGGAGCATTTGTTGCAATCGATTTGCATCAGAAGCAAAAAGAACAATATCGTCTGCAAAACGTTCGACAAACTAATACGACAAATCCATGATATCCGAATGTAGCTCGTGCCATCCGCTTCTACTTCATGTTCGAACTATAACATCAAATTGTACCCTCCACAGATGATGACCGAGTGAACATCTTCAAGAACATGGACCGCGACACATACAAGCAGGTGCGCCACAACGTCATCGACATGATTCTCGCTACGGAGATGACCAAGCACTTCGAACATCTCGCCAAGTTCGTCAACGTCTTCTACGCCAAGTCTAGCGGCAGCAAGGAGGATAATATGCACACTGATGTGAGTATTATAGCATAAGAATCGTATTCTACGTGATTGGATCTTGGAAAAGAGCTGAGTAATTTTTTTGCTCAGCAACTATTTTTTCTTTATTATTCCGGCTTTTTTCAAATTTTCTCTGTACGCCATAAACGATTACGCGATTTCAGCTAATAGGATGAAATTAGCCTATTTGCTATCCAAAACATCGTTTCGCTGAATTGATGATGAATTGAAATTATGATTTCTTCAAAAAGTGAAAAACATATTCAACTATACTAAAAAAGACAACAGTAAGCAATCTCAACGTCCATACAAGTGCAAAACCAAAACTCTTTGCAAGTGTTAAGGAAACACTAATTATTACACAATTATTCTACAATTTCCAGCAAGAACCACTAGCGCTGGATACGACAGCGCTGTCATTGCCGGAGAACGTTGTGCTCATCAAGAGGATGATGATCAAGTGCGCCGACGTGTCCAACGCATCGCGGCCGCAGAAGTTCGCCTTCGAGTGGGCTAGGAGGTGAGGCACATTATACTTACATGTATTGAAATGCATGACAGGTTCAATAAATCCCATCTCCACAAAACAGAATTTCACATTAACGATGAACCTGACACTTTTTTTTTTTAGGGGGTTTGAAATCACCAAATGACTCCTCCCGCTCATAGCGGTAGGAAGTGTCAGACTTCTACTGACTAAAAACCACCCATGTTTCTTCTTAGCCCTTTGTGCGAGGCCACGATATCTATTTTGAACAACCCGCAGCCTCGACGGGATGAGCCTGATCCTTACGCCCACGGCCCAACTGAAAGCAAACTGCAAATAAGTCTTTTGCACACGGAAAGAAGACAAATCAGAAGTTTAATATATTATTTTCATAATTTTCTATGTACGTAAAGGGAATCGAACCATCCTACAAAAAGAGATTCTGCAAATAGGTTAAATTGTAAAACATAGCCAGAATGAATGACGGCAGATCTACTAGTAAAGACTGTAGAGACTGCAAAATTGTGTAAAACTTGCAACTAAAATCAACGATAATATATCTCAATTTCTCATTTTCCAGGATCGCAGAAGAATACTTCCTGCAAACGGACGAGGAGAAAGCTAAAGAGTTGCCGGTAGTGATGCCCATGTTCGACCGCGCAACCTGCTCCATCCCGCGCTCGCAGATTGGCTTCATTGACTACATCATCATTGACATGATGGAGGCATGGTCTGGTGAGTACTAGCACTTCTAGATGAAACTGAGAGTAATAGTAGGGTAGGGTCCGGTTGCTAAAGCAAAACGAGCAATTGTGAAGAAAGATGTGATGCGAATTTTAACTAATGTGATCAGTCGATTTCTGCGTGTCTCTTCCGCTCGTTTTCGTTTGGTGGAAACCGGGCTTAAAGGTAGGTGCAAGGGATTGCTTAGGTAGTACTGTTCTGTTGTCGATTTGCTGATGTCCAAGGGGCTTTTACCATCAGGTAGAACAGTTATTTATTTAACGAAAGGGTGCTTTAAGCATATTTTATTAATGGAACTCTCTCGGAACCTTTCTATGACGATGAAGGCTCAGAGGGATCCAGAGCTAGCGGGAACTCTCTGCGAGAAGACTCTTCGTCTTCCTATTTGAATAATAACCACGTTCTGACCTTCATAACCCATGTCGTGTTCCAGCATTCATCGACATGCCGGAGCTAGTGAACCACGCGCGCCAGAACCACGCGCGCTGGCGTGAGCTGGACGACGCCGGCGTGACCACGCTGGCCGACGTGCGGCGCGCGCAGGGCCAGGCACGTAACAACGCGCACGCCACACACGAGGAGTAGTCGCCCAGCTCGGGTCAGTTTGGGAACGCTCGGGAGCACTCGGGAGCCCTCGCCAATGTTCGGCAAAATTCGGTGCGTGCGGCCGGACAGGTACGGATGTCAACGTTATAAGTCTGAAACGGATCATGGGCACACGCCTGACGGATGAGTCCGATAATACGCTTATTTTATACATATATATCCGTGTTAGTGTGGATATCACTAATTATAATTGTTGATATCTACTTTTTTAAGTAGTCGTATTTATTAGGTAATATTTGAATGCAAAATATTTACTGCATCGATGTATCATTGGATTTTTTCATTAACTGTCCACAGATGGCATGATTTTGTCTGGCTTTGTGTGTACTTAAATGTCTTAACTTGTGTGATAGAATATGTTTACTAGTAATGTGCTGAACTATACATATTGGCCTTATCGTAGCCCTGAACTTTATCGTATTGAATATGTCGAGTCAGGAGTCCTCATATAAGCTTATATTGTTATATTAATAAAAGCAAATTATGACATGATAGCAACGGCAGAATGTATGGCATACAATAAAATACGTTGTGCTTATCAAATATTGTGTACCTACTATAATGTCGTCTGTGGAATCACTAGACAATCGGCATAATCCACTAATTGTTGTATTCAAGTTGCCATATACACGGGTAGGTATCTTAGTAACATAATATGTAATGTTATAATGTTTTACAATGTCCGTGATATAAGTGCCATATTAACGGTTGGCCATGTTTCATTCATTTTAGCGGTGTTACGATCAGTTCTCACTGCATCCCATGACAGTTACCTTACCTTTATCACCCACACCTCATTTATTTAGTGATAGAATATCATTCGTGTACAGTGAGGGCGTATAGTCGCTTTTTTTTAAACACTAAGATGAATGTAGAGATATTTTATGAGATATTTTTGACTGGCCTGTTGGTCTAGTGGTTAGTGACCCTAACTGCTATGCCGGAGGTCGTGGGTTCGATTCCCACCCAGGACAAATGTTTGTGTGATGAGCACGATCATTTGTTCTGTGTCTGGGTGTAATTTATCTATAATATGTATGTATTTAGAAATATATAAGTATGTTTATCAGTTGTCTAGTACCCATAACACAAGCTCTGCTTAGCTTGGGACTAGATGGCGTTGTGTGATAGTTGTGGAATATTATTATTATTATTATTATTATTATTATTATTATTTGCTTGTTTATGACACTTTTACCCATGGCATCTGGGATTCCCCGTCATAATACCCGCATCTTTGACGCCCTCATTAAAAGATTCGCACCTAACTTAAAAGTATTTCTCTAATTCTTATATTGTTATACTATTGAACGATTGGTCCATTTATACACTTGAGCTTTCAAAGAATTCCTATTTTTATAAAAAAAAAAACTTATTGTAGTGCACACTTTCGGCCTCAATCATATCAAAATTCCTAACTTTTGAATGATTTTGATACAAAAAACTGTTAAACAATAAATCTACCTAGACTCTTTTGTTTCATTCCTGGGGAATATTTTATAACATTTTATACTTAACAATTATAAATGTTAATGTTATTTATTAATAGATATATTAGAACACTTGAATATTTCTTTAATAAAATAATTTATTGTATTCGAATAAGGTCTAACAATATAATTATGTAATAGCGATTATTGAATTATGTATTCGTCTATATGACGCTGGTATATTAAGAGTTGTACTATAGTTGATACAATTGTAATGAGAACATAAATAAATAAATATAATACGCTTCCTTGTGCTCAATGTCAATACATAGCGGTCTAATGATAATGTAAAACATACCTTCTTCAATATTCGTCAACGTTTATACACATTATAGTAGTTCAATTTGCTACTCGTACTCCAATATTGTACTGCATTGAATAGATAACGGTTTTAATCTCGTAATTGTTTAATCAATAAGAACCTACCAAAACGTACTTTCTCGCCTACTAACAAATTCTAATAATAAAATTAGTTATTTTTTTGTTATAGTTAGCTCAATTTAATTAGATTTTAAAGATTATTAAATCTTGATTTGGGAGTGTCTCCCAGGGTTAAACATAGTCTCCTTCAGTGGTTTGTGCATGTTTTTGTTAATGTAGAAAATCAAGACCTAATTCAACTGATTTCTATTTATATTGAGTTTAAAGTAAGTTGGTCATGTTTGAGAAATTATAACTATTAAGGTACCGGGGGCTGGTCCCCATATTTAAATGTAAAGAATATATAAAATTACATTGTTGTGAATTTTATATGCGGAGACGTGTGCTGTGCATAACTTGTATAAGTACCAATTAATTAATGTTAATGTAAATGAATAAAGATTCAAAACACTTCACAAAGAAGTGACGAAACAAGCCTGTTTTATTTGCCAGCATTGTCTTACCGCCCCACCTCCACCCGCTCTATGCCTATTCAGAATTAAAAGAAATAAAAGCTGGTGTACCACAAGGAAGTGTTCTAGGCCCGGTCCTGTACCTATTGTACACATGTGATATACCAGAGCTAGAAACTGCAACTATTGCTACTTTTGCTGACGATACCGCAATAATGACCACGGGATCCACTCACAAAGAAGCTGTGGTAAAAGTACAAAAAGCAATAAATCAATTCTATGATTGGACCAAAAAGTGGAGGATCAAGTTGAATGAAACAAAATCTATTCACATTGATTTCACTAATAAGAAATCAGAATACAACCCAGTGTACATAAACAAAGAAAGTGTACCGTACGAAAATACTGCCAAATATCTTCGTATGACCTTAGACGCAAAGCTTCGCTGGAAAGCTCATGTCAAAAAGAAACGAGAAGAATTAGAAATTCGATACAGAAGCATGAACTGGTTACTAGGAAGGCATTCCGCGTTGTCAGTTCCTAACAAAATCCTGCTCTACAAATCAGTCCTTATGCCAGTATGGACCTATGGTATACAACTATGGGGTTGCGCCAAAGAAAGCAATGTAGAAATTATACAAAAATTCCAGAACAAAGTACTCAAGAACATCGTGAACGCACCTTGGTACATAAGAATTGACGACATCCATCGGGACCTGAATATAGAGTTCGTTAACAACATAATCCAAAAATATGCAGAAGCTCATGAACATCGGCTTCATCATCATGTTAATGTCGAGGCCATCCAGCTCCTCGATAACACGGACATAGTAAGAAGGCTCAAAAGGACTAAGCCTTTTGAGTTAGTGTAGTGTAACAGTGTAACTTATTAGTGGCTTTACCGCGAGTGTAATATAGTACCTAGCTATTTAGATGGTCACAGGAACAAAGTGACTTCCCCTTAACAGACGCTAAGTAAACGCAATGGACGTGTTCTTAGAAATAATTTTACTTTTAGCAAATTAAGTTAGATTAAAATTGCTTATTAGCCTTTTTAGGCTAGATTGTAATATAATAAAATAAACAAAAAAAAAAAAAAAACCTCCACCCGCTCAAATGCGCAAAATTCCGTCAAGCGCGAAAGGACGACAGACAAAAATATAAACCGGAAGGTGCAATAGATGGCGGAGCTGAGAATTTCGTATTGTTTTGAACTAGTACGTCTAATTTTTGAGATATGTGCAAAAACTAAAATGGGAACCTACTCCAACCTATTCATTAACCAAAGTTGTCTAGATAGCTCACAGACTGAAGTGGCAATGAGCTGGCCATATTAGCCGCAGAACTGCTAGCCGCTGGTGTAGACGTGTTCTTGAGTGGAGACCGCTAATCGGCAAGTCCTCAGAAAGAAATTGAAAAACGGGCCCCGCGGATATAATTATGCTCAAGCATTGACACGTAGGTACTACGAAATTTAATAAAAAAACTAAGTATTTCCATAAAACGTTTTATTATAAACAATAATTATTAAAAAAAAACAGTTTACATAACTTAATACAATTGCAACATTGCGGTATTATAAATGCAATTTCCTTACACTTCCGCTCAGGTATTAACTTTTAATGACGTAATATTTACCGTTAACCTTTTTACTGCAAACAACAAAAAAGTTATCAGTTCAACATTACATAACAGCAAACAATATATTACTTTGAGACATATACGTGAAATCTGTACAATATTATACAGGGTGTTTGGAAGGGAGCTGTACATACGCCTAGGGTAGAAACTAGGGATAGTCTGCTACCTACCCCCGCCCATTATATTGACCTTGGCCTCAAGGTTTTTTTTTAATTTAAAATTATTTCTTTACCTTACTACGGTACTTCAGGCCCCATAACTTTTCTTCTCCACAATTTTCTGGTGTAAAATAATTTTTTGCAGGACCCTAAGACTCTAACGATTAAAACAAGACCATTAGCCGACCGGTCCCATGGATAGATTTTGAGCTACAGGTAGTTTTAGTCAAAAAATCATAAAAAAGTCAAATAAAAAATAATAATAAATTAAAAAAAAACCTTGAGGCCAAGGTCAATATAATGGGCGGGGGTAGGTAGCAGACTATCCCTAGTTTCTACCCTAGGCGTATGTACAGCTCCCTTCCAAACACCCTGTATATTTGAAGTTCGTCCAAGTAACCTTTATTTATTAAACCTATTTTATTTTTAAATGTATACAAATCAGATAATCGATATAAGCTGGAATGGAAGTCTGTTTCATACAAGTAAAATAACATTAATAAAAAATGATATGACAGTAAAACGTAAGTAATACCATCGTTAATGTGCACAATCAATAGTTTTGACCAAACAAAGGACCTAGAAATATTAAATAAAGCTTCATATTGACGCAAAAAAATAGGCAATGAAATTCAAAATGTCAATTCCCCGGTAATCAATAATCAGTTATTAGTACTATAACAATTATTTAAATTTTCTGTCACATTTACATAAGATAACTCGTCTAGATTTCATTTGGTCAAAAACCGAAGTAACATAGTTGATATAACATTAAGAACTACATTTATTTAGTCCCACCCTGTACGTGAAATGGATTAGAGACCGTAGACTTGGGAAAACACCGAAGCGGGACAAGAAAACACATGAAGAGGTCATTTTTTCAGAATATTTTTATACCACTGTCGGTGCTAAGTTTGTGTGGCGACAACCCGCCTCCGAGTTGCTACAGATGACTTGCTTGTGATACGTAGCTATAGATGACTTGGCATACAAAGAAAAAAATATATTTCGAACTTGGAAGGAAAAGTGATACTTAAAAATTGTTCGTTCATGTTTCAGTACTCACAGTCGGCCTATCCCAAGACCACAGCCTAGAAAGTGCTAAAGTACGTGTTTTCTTTCGCAAACTTATCTAACTGAACACATTAGACTATCACCATCCTTGAATATTACCCTCACAAACAACAAGACCTTCTATAAAAAGATAAGTACTAATTAAATCTTTCCATACATAGCCATGTTTGCTAAACATTTCAATAATTAGTATTATATTGTTCAGCCATAAAGTTCAATTCGGCGTGACAATCTACGTCAGGTACTTGCACGCGCCTTTGAAAAGAAATTTCGCCAGAGATTCCTTAATTTCCACTCATATAAGTTAAAAGAGTACAATAATAAGAGCCACAATATCCACCAAACACTTATTTATTTACAAAAGGCATTTTCGACAATTATTTATAGCCGAAGCTCCGAAAGAATCAGTACGAAAGTTGAATAGCGGAGACTGGCCATATCAATGTAAGAATACTTTCTCCATAGCCAATTTTTCGAAATAAAAGCTTGTTTTAAATACCTACAACAGTCCTAATATATATTCAGACAGGTCTACATGTATCATTACCGTGTTGTTTAAACTCCAAGAAAATAGAATACATACCATCAAATCATAGTATATGCAGTCAAAAAGTGCTTTAGAAATATTTAGTTTTTCCACAATATCGTCTTTAAAGAATTGTATCGACCCTTAACGAGTATTTATATTATATTTTATAGAATTGTATTGTATAAATTTTATTAAATAATAACACTCAACGACATAGGTACATTATAATATATTACAGTGTGTTCTTCAATCCTTCTCACATTAAAATACAAGGTTTTAAGAAATCTGCTTTGAGAAATTATAGTTTGACAGCAAAATATATTTATTACTAAGTAGATTGCTACTTTTTATATGTATTCGAAATAATTAGGAAAAAAACATTTTATTGAGAATTAAAAATAAACCAATCCAAATTAAACATTAAATAATAATATTTTGATCATACAATATACTAATTATGACATCGGCTTATTCAGCACGATTACTTACCAATCCAATATTTTATAAACAAGTAGTTAGATAGTTAGCGCATAACAGGCGGACACGTGACGTTCGCTCTCTTTCTAGCGTTTAGCCGACATATAGCGGCATCCCACTCTGTCATTCCGGGATCGTTACAAAAATAACTAACTCGTAACGACTTCAATTAAACCACTGTCCACTTATGCCCGGGTCTATTTTCAAACGGAAATGTTCCTGCAGTTTCGTGTAAAAATCAGACTCGGGCACCGAGATCGCGAAGAAAATACAATTATTGAACGGAGTACGATGAAACAGGAATCCTTAACATCACCCTGAATAAAACCTTTAACATTACATAACACCTATTTAAACGTCTAATAGCACTACACTTCAGTTGAGAATTCTCAGTTCACGGGAGATTGTCTCTTTCTCACCAACAGAAAATAGAAAAAGAAAACATATATTTTCTGAGAAAAATATTCGAAGATACGAAATGTAGTGCCGGTACGGGTTTTATAATGGTGCATCACCAGTTGAGGTGTGAGCCATTACTGGTGGGAGGTGCCTTGTCCTCCAGTAGTGTGTTGGCGCCGCTAGATGGCGATAGGTTTGTCGCGACACTGCTGCACCACGTAGTTAGTGAACCGCTTGAGGAACTTGGGGTACTCGCGCTTGTACACCGCGCGCAGCACACCGGCCGGCGCCCAGCCTCCTGGGTTCACTGGAACAAACACAGCGATATTTAAAATCGTACAACAATCACAAATCAAACAGCTCGTCCAAATAAAAAAAAATGCTACCTAAAGAGATACCGCGTGATACCTAGAAGCACAAAATTGTGACCAAGGGCTTAGGACTAGTTCTAAGTGCTCACACTCGGTCGATTAAAGGTGAATACTACAGTAACTTTGGGATAAGTTAAGTTCGTTTTTGCCAATGGGAAGTGTCATGTTTATGATACATAAACAAGCAAAGTGGAAATTATGTATTTCCTACTCCTCCGTTATTTTTTATGATTAATTTCATTGCGTAATCAAACTGCCGCAGTCAAAGAGCTTTTATGATTTCTTAGGCCACCACTAAGTAAAGGTTTTGACTATTTTGTCATACAAAAGTATGTCGTACGGCTTACGTAATCATTAAATATCTCTGAGTACCGCAGTAAGACAGTTAAATTGTTTCTCTCAAGACTTCGTCGAGCTTCATTGTCTCGGCGCTCTTCTTGTGGTCGCCGTCGCCACTGTCGATGCTAGCTATTAGGTAATGCAGTGTTTTGGGAATTGTATGGCGGGCTTGTACAGAAAGTATCAAAAGTAGATTAACACTACTCAAAGTTTCCAAGCAGTTTCCTTGTTAGATATTACTCGTTACTAACAAATTATTGAACATAAAAAAATAATGGTTGGAGTGGATTAACAGTACATTATGTTTAGCTACTTCTGTTGCTGACCCTACCAAAATATGAAGCTGTATGTACCTGTACTGCAGTAAGCAATGTCGGTGGTGATGTTATGCCTGGAGGGCTGCTCGCCGGCCGGGTACGTGGTGCGGCACGCCAGGCACACCGTCACGAACAGACGGATGCACGCGCCTGTGTTCGACTGGAATACGAAAGAGTTTTCATGAGACATAACCTAATATCATATCAACAGGTATAGTTAAAACAGAAAAGGTTTGATCAATCGCCTTTGAGTTGTCCTATTTGAAAAGTCCCCTCTTTTTTTTATCGCGTGATTAGTGCCTTAACAACTTCGCTGCCAGCTCCGCAAATTAGCGGGGTGCGGGGTGAGCGCGGGGTGCCGGCCCCGCTAATATGCGGAGTAGCGCCACTCGGTTTCTCTGAATTAGTACGCGCCCGGCACTGTTAAAATATCATAGATAGTTTTAAATGAACCATAATACATAAAATAAACTACTCCGCAAAATTGCGGACTTGGCACTGAGGTTGAAACTGTCAATCTGAGTGCCAGGTCCGCAAATTCGCGGATTTTTTTTATTTAGCTTTTTCTTACCAAAAACTCCTAAAACTATTTAAATATTTCCAAAATAAAAATATTGAAACGTCCCCCATGCATATTTTACAAAAAAAATACATTGGATTTTCTCATGACGTCACCAAATTCCAGTTGGCAGCGAAGCTGTTAACGGGTGTCAGTTTTTAATGACGCCCATGGGCCTCTGACTTGGCTTTTGATACGAGAAATATCTATCAGGCATGCTGGTTTCCTCACGATGTTTTCCTTCACCGAAGGAAATTATAATCATACAATAAGGCCTCAAGAGAGCAGTGGTGGCCCAGTGGTGGCGGCCCCGACTTACGAGTAGTGAGTCGTGGGTTCGAACCCCGTCAGGCGCATTACTTTGTGTAATTTATTTCATCACCACTGCTCTCAAAACGGTGAAGGAAAACATCCTGAGGAAACCGGCATGTCTTAGAATCAAAAAATTCGAAGACATGAGACATCTACCAATCCGCACTGGGCTCGCGTGGTGGATTATAGCCCATCCCTCTTCTAGAGAGGAGGCCTTCGTCCCTGCAGTGGAAACATTATAGGCTGATGATGAAGGCCGCCTGACGTCAAGCTTCGAAACTTCGTACGAAGTGATTATAGTACTGGACTTTACATTGTTCGTTAAGCAAGTTTTCCTTTCAGGGAAGTTTTTCCATGTTTTAACAGCTCTTTTCTCATCACCAAGCGAGGCAGATCTGTACAAGTAATATCACTTACGGGATAGTCAGCATTGGTAGTGGAATGGTTAGTGACGGCGTATGTGTTGTCAGTAGACTGTCGGACGTGCGACCAGAACAGCGCGTCTCGCTGCGACGCCGGCCAGATGCGCTTGAACGTCTGATGGAACACCAGCGCGTCTGCAGAGATCTCCTCCACTATTGTCATCGTTTCTAGCGTGGCTGGAATAAGGGAAATAACAATTATTATATATGATTATGCACCGAAATAGTTTTCGCTTTTCACTCAGTCCGATCCCCTATGGCCGACCCATCATAATGATTCGTAAAAACGGTGCTCACTAAAACCTTAACAAAACCTTTGTGGTCGTGTGATATCTTTTACATTTTCAATACCAAAGTATGCTTTGGGCGTCGACGTACCTCATGTTGAGAGGTAAGTTCTAGATGTATTATATATTATGTATTTATTCATCTATTATATATTAATGTAATGTTCGATTATCATTATTAAATATTCATCATGATTTTGTACATTGGATTTAAAATTCTCTAGGTCTTTGACTTGCCTACAACAATAATTTATCATCAATATAATCTTTAGAGGTATTTATAGTGTTTGTCTGTCAAAGAATAACAAAATATTTATTCTTGATGATATCCAAGGATCTCGAAGTACAATGAACAAGAAGGTATTATTATAATTTAACCTTAGACAGTGCCTTTATAATATTTTTTCGCCTTTATATATATTGACAGTTGACAAGATAATCTTACAGAAACTTGTGCCCATGTTTTATTTATTGTAAAAAATAAATGTAAAATCTTAAATTCTTTAGTATTTTATTATATTTCATTAGGAACGTGTGCACGTATTTTCGTCGGTAACGGATCAAAGTTTTTTCACTCGACGGGAGTAGGAGTAGTGGTAGATTTGTTTATTTTATTTCCCTATTTTTATTTTATATACCTAATAGGGACCTGCCAAAAAATATATAACAAGAATACCTACGTGTTTTTTATTTTACCAAATTAACGAAAATGTGAGTGATGACTTTCTGGTAAAAAATGTACCAAACTGTGACGTCACACGACTTTTCGAAGTAATGTCGCCTTAATTTTTTGTTGTGTGAAAAAAAGAAAAAAAAATTTTTGGAAATCTATCTGACGGACTCATTAAATTTCTCTTATCAACTACCCTATTATTGCAAGTAATGGCCATATTTAATCATAAAAAATATTATTGTTGTTTTCCTCAACAACAGTATAATGCAAAATTTCAGGATGACCAGTTCAGTGGTTAAGGCGTGAAAAGATAACAAACGAACTTACTTGCATATTTATTTTATAATACTAGCTAAGGATTCATTGTACAAAATACTCACTTTCCCACTCATACCGGTAGCGGGGATTGAAGAAGTAGTGACACATCTCACGCGCAGTCACTCCACGCACTTTGTGCATCGCCTTCAGAGGATCGGTCACCATGCCGTCTACCTCCATCTCCCTGAGAAAGTACAGCAATTGAGCATCCTGGGATATCTGGGACTAAAAGGCCCAGTTATTGTGACCGGAACAAACCGTGTTATGTGTTCATGCAAAATTACCCCTGTGAAATATGACCACAAATATATAGTATCCCAGATGTGCAAAAGTGAGTGAGCAGTCATTAAACAACACCCAAAAAAAACAAATGTTCAAACATAACTTCACACTACACTATCTACCAATTCAAAAAGAAACTTCACATTTTATTTACACTATTTACCAATCCCATAAAAACATAACTTATGGAATGCAAGAAGAACCAAAATTAAATGTCTACCCCACAAACTAGCTCAAACCTTCCAAGCAATACTGTGACTAAAACTACTAGCTTACATTACATATTTACATAGAAGGTGCTCTTCCGAACATCAAGGTTGCTGCAGTGGTTTGACCTACTGGGATCGCAGTCGTGTTCAGAAGACCACCTTACAGCTATATTTTTACCCCTTTATTCATGAGAACATTAATTAACGACTCATAATTTAAATTAGAAGAGCCATCGTGGATCTACACATAAAGTGTCGCTCAGGTGCTAGGGGCGCGGGCGGCAGAATCGCCGAGATGGTCTAAGAAATCCAATAAAAAGCATGTTACTGTCCTAGACCTTTAGAGTGTCAGAGTAAAGTCTGACGTACAATATTAACCCCAAAAGGCCGAAATTGCGCTTTACAAACAACGATTATGATGTTTTACGTCAAATCTACAGCTTGAATGAAGAATGAATAAAGGGGTAAAACATAGGTAAGCAAAAGTAGTATAAGAATGGTGTCCACATACCCACTTCTACAAACATTTTCCACGTACCTCCTGTACATCCTCATATCGCCTTCCTCGGCGAAGAGCTGCCAGCCAATCTCGCCGCCGACGCCTTCAAACGCCGCTTGGATCTGCTCCGACGATATTCTGTCGATCTGGAAACATCACGATCAAAAATCAATATTTTGGGGGAGGTTGGCACTGGCTCAAGTATAACTTTTTCTTATATTTGTTTTAGTTTTAAATTCGTTTGGTATATATTTATCTAAAGTACGAGCGACGCACAATCAAACTGTGGTAAAGATTTCTGGCTTAAAAATCTGTTGTACTCGCCAAAAGTTGATCAAAAAGGTCTCAAAGGTTGACTCGATTCAAAAGGTCACAAAAATTAACTGGTAGAAAATACCTACAGCATAATGTCCACCTCTGTTCTTTGTGCTTTAAGCGTTAAAAAATACTTGTAATCTGACGAACCAAATTATCAAAATTAATAATAGTAGTAGCAGATATTAGTTAATAATTTTGTTTATTGTCTGTTTTTATTTTATTTCTATAAAGGGCTGTCAGGATTTTTTCAGACAGACCCTAATCTTGCACGATGTGTTTGGATACAATATCCGAGCGTATAAACCCAACGAACCACATGTTTAACA
Organism: Diarsia rubi; assembly: GCA_932274075.1. Classification (NCBI taxonomy): domain Eukaryota; kingdom Metazoa; phylum Arthropoda; class Insecta; order Lepidoptera; family Noctuidae; genus Diarsia; species Diarsia rubi. The sequence continues at coordinate 13,347,275 of OW026429.1, forward strand.
TTATCTATCCCTTTGTCTAGTCCACTGACTTTGATCGCCCCTAAACTGAACACACATTCAAAAATGAGTGTTGTCGTTATCAGCAGACACTACGAAGAAAGATACACGAAATGTTTCTGGCCATTAACCCAGAATATTAATACCACGGTATTTTCATCAACTACCTGGCCTGTGGTAATTTGGATGGCATTAAGTTTTTTGGTGTCATCGGCGAACTGGGACAGACTTGGTCGAAAGGCTGATCTAAATAATACGTCCACTATAAACCAGACATGACTACAAGTAATTCAGGGTTTGTTGAGGAATTTTGCAGAGAACATTTTAACGAGGACCGAAAATTAATCAACTATAGCTAAGGACTTTTATAAGATTATTTTATAATATCATGGAAATAAACACCACCTTATTAAAGGAAGGCTGGTATAGCTAATAGGAAAAACTAACTATGCAGAGAAAAATCTAGCAAGAAACCTGGTTTTGTCCCGAAGACGAACGAAGTGCCCCTGTCGGGGCCGCGGGTAGTCCTCTGGTTATCGCGGCCTCGACATAGAGGGCGAAGAAGGAACATGGGTGGTTTTTAGTCAGTAGAAGTCTGACACTGCCTTTCGCTCTGCCCAAGAGCGGGAGGGGTTATTCAATGATTTAGACGACACGGTTGGCGCAGTGGTTGAGCGATTGACTGCTGCGCAGCATGTCGCGGGTTCGATTCCCGCACGTAACAAATATTTGTACGACCTACAAGTATTTGTTCCGAATCTGGGTGTTTTTCTATCAATAATATGTATGTATTTACAAAAAAAAAAATGTATATAAGTAGTTTATCAGCCATCTCGTTACCATAACACAAGCATTAGGTTGCTTAGCTTGGGACTAGATGGCGTTGTGTGAAATGTCCAAGGATATTTATATTTATATATTATATTTATTATTTTACACCCACCAAAAAAAAAAAAAAGAAGACGAACGAAGTGCCACCACACGCTTCATCGCTTTACAACGATTGTCCAAACTTGAGCTAAGGCAAATGCCATACTGTAGACAAGAAAGCAATTGATATATTTTCGCTCACTAGACGTACGATATATTGTAGATTACGTTTCAGTAAAAAAATATGCATATTTTGATCTGAAAATATTGATCTGCGCTGATGAGAACTTCGTAAAACAAAGAACTCGTCTTTAGTCGCTAACTACTCGCTTCATGCTAATCACCAATCAGACCATAACTGGACTTCAAGTTGCTAGATCTACTCGATATTAGCCGGTTGTAGGACATCGGGTACCTAAGAAACATGATCTATGATGTCCTTACCTCAGACCACAAAGTGTGTACGGTGAGTCGGTTATCGATGGCCGGCGGTGGTAACTCCACCTGGTCACGTGTGTGCACACTAGGGGGCACCACACGGGCACACCTCTCCTCCTCCATCTTGTCGAAGCCTGTCTCCACGGCATCGTAGAACTCGTCGTCTGGTAGTGTGGAGTGTGGACCCTCCTGTTGACATTGACAAAGGAAAATACGTTTAATATTACTTCATACGTTAACTAAGGCAGAAACCACAAAAGCCACCTGATACGATTTTTACATACTCCTTTTGCCTCGTTCGTTCACATTCATACATCTAGTCATACACGCACGCCGGTTGCGAATACTACACTACGCACCTGTCCTTTCTGAAGAGTCTCACCAATAAGGTCCGTGTATGTCAGTTTAATATTATTTTCATTTATTTATTTGTAAGGTTTGAACAACCACCCTGGACAGCCATCAAATGTCGCTGTCGTTTTGGCTGAAATCTGCTAGATAGCATCATCTTAATATTATTTATTTGTAGGTCTATCCACGTTGCACTATATTCAACCTATTAATGCTAGCCTAGTGTAACCATTACAACATGCAAAATCTTTTTTGCAGAATATTCACTTGCTAACCTCGGCACACGACAGCGATTTGGTTAATGTAATTTGAAGTACAGAATCGTGGCCATCTTGAGACTTGCGAGTGCCAAAAAGGATCACTTAAAGAGTATATCGATTAACATAATGACGGTTTTATTTTCATTATTTTGTTCAATGTACAAATCCCCTTCACTCACTCAAACAACTGGGAGTTTTTGCTTCAAATCATACAAGTTCAAAATATTTTTCGTTGTAGGTAAATAGAAATGCAGCATTACAAGTCTGCATTCACGTTCGTCGACATAACTTAGATGTCTAATTAGTTCCCAACCGTAACTTTGTACAATTAAATTAGTCAAACGAACTGTGTTCAGCTAGGCTAATGCATGCATTAGTGCATTTCATTTTCTAATTTGTGAGAGTGTTAAGCTAGATCCATTTTAGGAATATGTTTGATTTTTAGTTTAATATAATTATCATGGGCTTCCTGCGCTTGGCTCACTATTATATCATATAATTATATGGTATTTAATAAAGAACTATCACAAGTTTTCCTTTCCAGGTACATTATTCCCTCAACTTAGAACCAAACTCGAGCAATTTCCAATCACAAGTCCTATTTGTAGAAACCGAACAGCCCGTAATACAAAGGCAACTACCAAACGTAAACAAATATGATAAAGTAGTAACTATCCGTAGCCTCTAGATAATATTATTCCGCGTCGTTCCGACCTACATACATAGACACAGCCATGAGGGCACGTTAGTAAATGAAATTTGGTTGATTGCGCGATCTACGTGATGGCTCGCCCCGCATAATTATTAGCTACGGCTTACGGCTTGATACCACTGTCAAGCACAAGGGCGTTAAGCATACCGAAACAGGCAAAAATATGTTCAGCAAGTTATTTATTACTAACCCAATAATTTGCCTTAGTATTTATTATGGTTTTACATTTAAGGAATAAAGTAGATTGAATGGTTTTACTGTTGCAGTACTTGAACTTAATACCTTAAAGTTCAACTTCACATAGACAGCACAAAAACAGCATCACCTCAACTCATAGCATTTAGAAATATTTCCCGAACTTCATACGGCAACGCACACTTATCAGCGCCGTGAGGGGATAGCCGGGATAGCCTTTAATCATGCAGCAGTAAAAATGACATACTTTGTGTGTTTGGAGTTTTTTGGGTGATAGCGAATCATTTTGTTGTCCAGGGTTCCAATTAAGGCAGAGCTGTCATTTCATCGTCATGCCTTTATCTAGAAAGTGCCAACGTGGATATCAAAATCCAATTTTAATTTCGCATAGGCCCACATGGTCACTGAGAAAACGAATAAACCGGCAAAAAACTCCATGGTTACTCTTTAAAAATAGTTTTACAATAATCGTTTCATCATGTGGCTGAACGATGTTGAAGAAGATAAAACTTAATCGTTTAACAAATTGTAGTTCCCATATCCAGCTGGCAGGCAAGCATGGCCATTAGAGCCAAGCGTATGTTTCGAAAATCGATGCTCCCGGCGTTAAGGCCAACGCTTTACGATGTCCATATAAAAGTAGGCGAAGTTAATTATTATCTAGCTAGCTAAGTAATATATAATTGTTCGAGTTGAAGTTTAAATTATTGCTATTGATTTCGGTATCACGCCTGGATGAAGTGCTGATGAGTCGTTTTAAGTCAGGGAAATAATCCATTTTATGGTTAAATACATCCATAAAAGGCTAAATTAATTTGGATAAAATTTGGCACATTAGGCGACCTATGTGACTATGGTTTGGAGTAGAACGTAGTATACTTCTAAACCAGAACCTACGTTTCTATGGGCACAAGCTAGTTTAATTTAAGAATAAAACTAACTTATCATGCAAGTTTTCTAAAGGCTGTATAATGTAAACCGTGTCCTGTAAACCGTTGTTTAAAAAATTAAAGCTTTTCACATTACCCAGTATGTACATTTTAGAATGCACTAAATTTGTTTGGCAGCACATTGATTTGTTTCAAAAAGCTGAAGACCTTTACCCTCGAAAATTAAAAAGATCCAGATAGAACAGTTCTGCCTAGAGCGCCAAGGACTGCTCTTTAAAAAAAGAACTCATATAATATGCGTGGACCAATTTATAACAAAATTCCAAAGAATTTAAAGGAGTTAGCCAATAATTTATTTTTTGTAAAGTTAAAAATATGGCTTCTGGAGAAACAATTTTATTCTGTTAATAAATTCATGAATAATTTTCATAATTAATGATCTATTTTTTAATTAGTTATTTAATGTTGATTGTTTTGTGTGTTTTGTTATGTTTAATGGTAATAAATAATGGTTTTTTTTTATAATCATTGAATGATAGTAATTGAATGATAAACGACATACATTTTGATGTATTATGATTATAGATGTTAGTAAATTATTTGCACGCTTGCTTGCAGGCAAAATACAGTAACTTTTTAGGATATAAGACCTTTCCTTAGAATTTGTATGTATTTCTTGCAAATAAACATTTCATTTGATATAAAGTCATGAACTGCTTAAATCATTAGCAAAAATAATATAAATTAAGAACTTAATGGAATACTTAACTACCAGCTCATGAAGATACAAGAACAGTCCATAACAAGCCATATTTCCTGTTAAAGGGTAGAAAACTTATACCAATCAGGAAATTGAACCATGTTTTCTGTTTCTTAAAATATAAACGAATGACATTTAATGTTTTCTGAGTGACAAACCGAAATTATCTATGATATTGATTGTTGTTTGATCATACAAACAACAAAAGGTTCTAAATAAAGTAGATTGCAGGTTATAAACCGTAACACTTTCAATATAGTTATCACACAAAAATGCTGAAGAAACACAATAAGTCACTAACCTTTTCTTTTAGCAAGTCAACACGGAAAGCACGAATTTTGGGAGAGGCCAGACTATCCATCATCAGTCCACTCAATTTATACAGACTATTGACGTCTACTGACACTTCTGATTGTTTGTTTAATATAAGAAACTAAGTATATCATATTCCTCTGCCTAAGTTTTAGGAACAGTCTTCATTTGCCTAGTCTTTACCCAAATACAGGGTATAAATTAACCCTTCACACATACGTCAACCAAGCATTCTGTACATCAAACTAAGTACCCCCCTACGCAAAATTTTTTGCTGGGACACGACTTTTTTTTGGGGTCAAAAATCACATTGTACGGTATAACTCAATGTAGCACTCATAAAACATTGTGCTAGTACTTTAAATAGTAAACGGGTCATAGAGGTAATTTACGTAAAGTTATAACCTGAAAAACTAGTACCTACTAATTTACAAAAACAGCTGTGCACAATTTGGATCTTTGACCCCGAATATCTCCGTAACTACGGGGTTCCCAGGTATGGTCTAGAACCAAAAAATGATGGCAGTAGTGGGGAGAACAAGTGCCCTTCGTTTGCGTTGAGGGGACTTTTACCCCCTTTATGTAGAGGGTGGCTTCCAGTCTAACCGCTAAATACCTGTATTTTACATGGAGCGTCTGCATATCTGACTTATACAACCCAGTTAGTACCACCAAATGGGTAATACCATATCCCTTGGTAAGACTGGTTATCCTTTCAGCCACTGACTACCTGTAACGACTGCCAAAGATACGGCGGAAACTCGGTATTAAATGGGTGATCACCCATCTCTACGGATTAACCACGGCAACCACTGCCCAACCTAAAGATCTACCCGAGCGAAAGTTTTTATTAAGCCACGAGCTCCTCAATGTTTTAGGAACAAATCATGAGTATTTGTGTAAACAGAATTGTCACGGATATTTGTGTACACTACTATGTATCAGCTATTAACTCAAACCGTGGCCAGCAGAGCGGTTAAACAATGAACCCAGTGCTCACATCATGAAATGATGCTTGAAGGTTACTTGCGACAATAGTTTGGGATATCATCACATATCATGCATACAATTCTATTCATTATGATCAAATCTGTGGTATACAGCTGCTTTTTGTTATAATTCTAGATAAATTATTACGACAAACCGCAATTTTGTAGAAAAAGAGCGTTTTTCTTTAAAAAATAACACTAGGATAGAAAAAGTATACTTTCACTGTACACTAATCTATCTTCTACTATATCAAATTCTCGTGTCACAGTGTTAGTTGTCACACTCCTCGGAAACGGCTCAACCGATTTTTATGAAATTTGTGTGTATATTCAGTACCCTCAGTAGGTATAAGAATAGGTCGTAAAGTAATTTTCACCCTCCTAACCCCAGCCGAGGGTAAGGAAGGTAGGAAAAGCTGCAATGCAACGCATGCAGGGCACAGCTAGTATTTTAGACAAATCGAGTAATAGAGAAATACGAAGAAAGAATACGTGCAGAGCCGACCCAAAATAAAAGGGGTAAGGTCAGGACAATGATGGTAATGAACTAATGATTACTAATATTTTATACCTATGCGAAAGTTACTCTCTTCGTCTGTTGTCTTTAAAGGTCGATTTGGACGAAACTGGGCAGAGAATACCTACACTTTCCAAGACCCGGGTAAAAATAATATCTTGATAGACCGTTCCTGTAGCATAATATCCGGAAGCCAAATTAGCGAAGCCGCGGGCAAAAGCTAGTCATGAATAATTATAGAACAAACAAATCATTTCATACCAGCAGATGCGGAAATAGTTTAATAAATACCTGAAGAATATTTGTAGTTACATGTACTTGTACGAGATGAAACCGTGAAACGAGGCAACCATGTCGGAGTCAGGGCAGATATAAATACTATGAAGTACCCGGTTTAACCCGGTGAGTGGTGCATACCAGCACAAGGGCTTAAAATACTATCACGTAAACATGCCGTTTGAATACACCGGTAACAGTGAAGTTAATGGTAATTCTGAGAATCGGTTGTTTTTGTTGTAATTTTGCAAGACCACATCAGAAAAATATACAATGCTCCCAACTTGTAGCCTTCTTCCATACTTCTGTATTAATGGTCACTTCAATACAACTTCTTCTTTACAACTCCCTAGTAAAGCCACATCTACTTATCTTAATCGAAATTTGGGGCAGAGCTGCTAAAACAAAATTATCTGAACTTCAAATTACCCAAAATAAAATCTTAAAAATACTATTTAACTACCCATAACTAACATCCACCAGCAAAATTTATCAAAACACAAAAATAATGAACATAAAACAACTTTACATTTACAACACATGCATTTTCATCAGAAATATTCTTAGCATAAGCGTTCACTCAAACTTAACACTCACTCAATATAAACAAGTTAGTCAACGCAGTACACGGCGAGCAAGCTTGCTAGTTTTACCGAAAACAAAAACTAACTATCGCAAAAAAATGCTAAATTTTGAAGGAGCACAGCTTTATAACAAATTACCGTCCTGTATAAGAAATGTACACTCTTTCAATGCATTCAAAACTCAACTTAGCCAGCACATAATTACGGATCGATCACTTCTGGAGAAATGAATGCATTTAATGGGTAACTATTAAGTTGTAATACTGATGACGAACTTATTGTAATCTATATTTTTAGTATTGTTCTCAAGTAAGTGCCTTATGTTTTTTATTGAGAATAAAGTTTCTTTAAACCGAATAGTAAGGCCCTTTCTAGCCATGTCATCTTCACAAAACATGCATCCATCCACTCATAAAGCCAATGAAAAATAGAGCCTCTGTGCAGATCTTGTGCAACAATATTTAAAATTGAATTCGAAGAATAGAACTTGTCATTATTTTCATCCTATGCCAAATATCTAGGTTAAATAAATGATCAGACAAAAATAAATGCAGTCAACAAAATACCACCTGGAAATTACCCAGGGGTATCCCCAAAATTCTCCAAGGACAGAACAAACAGATGCTCTTCAAGCACACTTTATCTTTACGACGCAAAGCTTTAAACAACAATATTCATAAATTGTATAGTGGGGAACGTTATACCACCTGTTAATGCGATCCCTTGACACCGTATGTAGGTTAGATTTGCTTTACGCCCTAAATAAGAACAATGGCTTTCTAGGGCTACCTTTAGTGACCTCGATGGGTTGTCTGGTGGTACTTTGAGTGACCTCGATTGGTGGTGTGATGGTGTCTGGGTTAACGAAGGGTAATAATTAGCGGGCTAGTGTCTATTCATCCGTTGTTTTAGATTATTTGGGTTAGAAGAACGTGCCCTTTTATCTTTAAGGTATAAACCAGTTTAATGCAGGGTGGAGGGATACCGATGCACAAACAGTACATCATTCTGATGAGAAATTTGTGTAATTTAAAGAAAAACAGCTGTTTCCTACACGGTCAAAATTTATTCTAACCTTTATACACCGAAATCGGCATCGTGATAACTTTAACGATGGATTTCGTACTTAATGCTGTTTATTTTTACCCGACTACGGCGAAGTCAAAAGGAAGGGTAATGATCTTGGCAGTCTATGTATGTATGGTACATACATACATGCCACCGTAGCGCCTAAACTAATCAAAGAATTTTATTAAATGAGGTGTCAATAGATTCGTTGGTTAAGACGGAATTTAAATGTCAAATTCTAAGCTCGAAAAAAATGTAATTGAGATAATCATAACATGTTTGGTATCAAATGAAAGGTCTTGGCGAGTACATCACAAATATGTATTTTATATTATTGTTTAAGTCAACATATACGTTTAGATTGCGGTCAAACAGTTCTCGCGGTCTAGTCTGTGTTATTTACTCGTATTATGTAAATAACAAACAACATTAAGTAGAATATTACATTATAAAAGTAACATATTATTTATTCGTTTCAGGTTTCATTCGTTACATTAAGAAAGTAACATATTATTTATTCGGGTTTTAGTATTTAAACTTATTTTTCAAGACGACTAAATATCAACGGACATAATTTATCTCCATAATTGATAGTTAAATTCAGAATGGTGCTTGTGTTCAAATAAGGTAACATTACTTGTAGTATCACCTACATATTGTTCTTATCGGACGACGACGCAAACATCATACGACAAATACAACGTATTTTATGGTTATAATAATGTCTTACTTAGTACATATACTTAGGTACTTTACAAAAGTTTCCAACATTCCGTCTGACGGCAGTAATTGTTTTAAATCCCAGTAATTTGTAAAGAGTTTACCTTACTTCTATTTGTTAAATGTCAGTACATAATTATTTATTTACTGAAGAACAGAACTACTGAGATATGTAAATGACAACATTTACTTTATGGTGTTCAGATAACTAAGTACGATAACACGACTGACATTGGTAGAACGAGCATTTTAATGAAAACCTTATTTCAGGAGTATAAGATTGGTTATTCAGCACACTAGATAGGTTTCCCATTAGTTTATTTGAAAGTTAAACGTCTAAACATCATCACCATTAAAATAAAACGGAGTTACAAGTAAGAAATTAACGGCTTCACAATTATTCATTCTTTACGAGTTTCACAAAGCAATTTATTCAAAACAAAACTGTTACCAAGCTCAATTATTAAGCTTATTTTACTAACGCATTTCATCGCGTGTATATTTAAAGTAATAAGTGAAATGCCATTTGAGTATTTGAGCATTCGTGCAATATGCGGGATGGCTCAAATACCCGCAGCACAGTCCCGCGGTCCCGCTGAAGGGTAGCCGGCGCACCCCGTTTGTGGCAAGTAGTGCGCCAGTGACGTCAGTTGGGCACTCCTCAGCCAGCCCCCATAGAAACAACATACTATACATAAATAGATGGTCCCTTGCCGATTCGTAACCGTAACGATGGCTATTTTCAGACACGATTCTGAATATTTCAGAGAGGAAATAAAATTTTCGTGTGATAAAGTGTGAAAGCGATAACAAAACAGAAATTGTTATTAAGATATCTTAGGAAAAACGAATGGCAAGATGAGTGTGAAGTGAAGTGAATTGTCTGATGAGTTGACGAGTAATAAAGAAAGAAATATGGAAGAAGAAGACATGAGCCCGACAACATGACAGGGAGCCAGACAAAACAAAATAAAACTCAGCACATCACTGCTTTTGTTCTCTTTAGCTTGCAAATCATACCTTTAGTATTTTTTTGTGATCATTATTTTATCTCTTAATTGTACTTTTTATTTAAAGCACTGTTTATTTTATTTTCTTATTTATATACCTCTATAATATTGATGCTGTCTTAACTTTCGTACGGGTGACCACTGAAAACCAGCGCTGCGCTGTGGGTCCCCATAGCACAGCACCATGCTGAGTGGTAACCTGCTTGTCGCAGTCACGACGTGCAATTTTTGCTTTATTTTCCACGCTTGTTATATTTATTTTTTATATTTGTTATGTGTGGTATGTGCATTGCTTTTTTCATGTCTCATTGTAAGCTCATCATGTTTCTGTTAATAAATATGTTTTTCTTTCTTTCTTTACATGTTGTGCCGACCCCTCAGTTACTACCAGTACTGCTAGCCAGTGCATTCATCAGATGACGGTTCCTAGGGGCCTCTTTTCGAAGCACAAAATCACAACATAAGTACTACAATACCTTTCCCATAACGGGGACCATGTCATCATTATTCCGCAGTATAAACCAACTGCCATAAACTTGTAGGTAATGCTCATCATAATTCAGGCTAAGGAGATGATAAACAAAGGTTCACTCCCATTAAACCCCTTCACCATTATCTTTTCCACAATAACAATTATTTCCGATGTCAATTCTCATATTTCACGGTGGTATATAATTTAAATGTTTAGCAGCACTTTTTGTTAGCGATGCCCATCCGTGATTCAGTCTATTTATTTTACAAGCATAACGTTTCGTTTATGATCACAGTATGATAGACTCGTCACGCGAGGCCTGCATTTATTTCACATATTTCTAATGACCAATGTGGTTCTTTTGTTCTCATAGAAAGGCTTTTAACTCTTTAACGGCACATCATACATATTAGTAAATGGTGTTTATAACTGGAAGTCTATCTATCAATGCACAGCTATCCTTAAAATACTTCATTAAAGACATAATTAATCTTGCAAACCCATGATAGAGTTTACCTAACACTCAAAAGTGATGGATGAGGTCTATGATGGAACGATCGTACCCAGAAGATGCCTGTTCACTCTTACATTGAAGGCAGACGGGTTAAATGTGGGAGGGACTCGAGAGAGAGAGCCACACTTGTGCTGTGCGCATAAATAAACGTGGAGGAGAGGCGCCGACTACGTCTGTTAAAGAGTGATGATGGGCTGAGTTCGTGATATACAAACATAGCCATTTTCTAGAGTTTTCTTTACAAAGTGTAGTCACGCATATTTTTTTTTTTAATGGGACAAGCTCTCCTCACTATTCCCAAACCACTGTAACTTTTGTAAGCCAGAATCAACAGTCACGCATATGCAAGTCAACCAAATATTGATAGCTTTTGGTCTCGCTCGTGTTTTTCAATCCTCCTTTGTTAACTGACAGTAACATAAAGAAGAACCTATAGACATTTTGTGTGCCCCTTTTTATAAACAAAATCATAATGGCGAGATAATATGAGATACAGCTGTTGCCAGCGGCTTTACCCGCTACAACTCGAAAATTATCCCACGGGAAGATAAAATCGGAATAAAAACTATCCTATGTGTTAATCCAGGTAATAAACTACCTGTGTACCAAAGTTTATCCAAATCCGTTAAGTAGTTTTTACGTAAAGAAGTAACAAACATACACACTCACAAACTTTCGCCTTTATAATATTAGTGTGATAAGACAGGGACTTTATGACCTTTATCGTCTAAACTGTAAAAAATAAAACAGTTTCCTCTTTTGAAACTAGAAACCCAATCGAATAAACTAAAAAGAGTTCAAAATATCGAAGGTCTAATCAGTCTAAGTCACATTCAGCCATACGAATTAAATTACTATTTACTACCGCATACGGCTCAAGGTTATTCGATTACATCAACTATGAGACCGGTACATCTGTACCCACAATTGTGCTTTGTTCTGGGATATAGTGAGGGAATTAGCACATCAAAGAAATCCTGACGTACAATGTTTGGTCGTTAGCAGAACACTAAACAATTATTGGTCGGTTTTACGTTGGTATTTTAACTGACGTTTTTTATTTTCCTGATTGGCTTGTGTTGTGGGAAAACTGGTAATAGTTCAGATAATTTACATTCTTATATCTGAAAACATACATTTGCAACTTGACGTAACTGAACATAACATAACATCACGCCTGTTATTCCCGAAAGGTTAGGCAGAGGTCTGCCTAATATTACACGCACATTTCGCTAATTATGTATGTTTAAGGGTGCGTTTACTTTAAATTATGCTGTTTTTCAGTACATTTTCTGACTAAACTGAACCAAATCATATAAACTTATAACTAACAAAAAATAGATTAGTTCTTTATCTTAAAACGCAAGAAACGTTTTTCTTGAAAATAATAGTTTTTGATACACGATCTACCGTTGCCATGTTTTCGATACCGTGTTGTATTTAGGTTTTTTGTTCTACTAATAACATATTTTAAGATTTCTAAAAATACTGTAAGTAGGCAAATATAGTCAATTCAAAATCTAAGAAAAAAAATATGAAAAATTGTTATTACCTATTAAAATATGAAAGAATATTATAATTATTAACAAAATGAGCCCAAACTAGCCACATCAAATTCGATCCGTCGAGGAGTTCCAGTAGCTGTCACCGAAGTAGACCTTAAGGTCTACACTTTACTATTTATTCCCGCAGCTAACAAGCCAACGCATAGTGTGTGACTCGTGTCTAAGTAGTAGTTCAATTCTATGCCTATCATTTTTGAGGGAATAGGGGCAAGCCTATTGCCGTCAACCAGGCAAATCCAGTCTCCGTGACTGCTACTGAGAAATTCCTAGTGGTAAATCAAAATAACACTTTGTCCGAGCTGGGAATCAAACCCAAACCCAGGACCTCATACTCCTGCGGATTGTACACTAGTCACCGCGACCTCGACATATAGGGCTAAGAAGGAACATGGGTGGTTTTTAGTCAGTAGAAGTCTGACACTCCCTTTCGCTCTGCCCAAGAGCGGGAGGGGTTATTAGATGATTCCCCCCCCCCCCCCCCAAAGTACCTCATACTCAGCTGTCGCGCTTGCGATCACTGCACCAACGAGGTAGCCGAAACTGAAGTCTATGGGAATTTAAAACACTAGTTGGCACCTAAACGGAAGTCTCAGTAATAAATACATATTATAATCTGTGTATTACTTAAAACGTATATAATGTGAAAATAACACGTGGTTCCCCTTTCCTTGTAGAAAAATAAGTACCTATCTCTAATTTTTTTAACATTATTAGCCATGAAAAAATAATTCTAGTAAGTCTACAAACTGAATAAAAATGTGTGAGCTAACATCTGTTTGTGAGTCACTAAGGCATAAGACGCTATTTCCTTACCGGTGTCTTTCATTATAGGTAGGTACCCGTCGTTTACAAATTGAAGGTCAATGAAATGTAAAAGAACTGAACTAGCTAGTTCCTAGTGGAAAAATCTAAAACGAAATCTGAACGTTCCTGAATCTGGGAAAAAAATTAACACTAAGGAAGGATTCTATAAAATTATTCCCTAAATCCGTGAATTTTTTTCGATGGGAAATTCCATCGGGCACACGGCTTGTTAATTATTAGAGTTGTAATTAATAATTATATTTGACATTTTGATATCCGGTAATCTACAATTAGTAAGTCCGTCAGTAATTCTAATAACAGTGTTAGAACGTGGTGTCTCGTGCATTAACACAATACTTAGCAGCACCACTGGAAATTATAGGAATTCAACAATAACGTTTTATAAAGTTCCAAGCAAAGTTATAGCAATTATTCACGTTCACTCATCATTTATCATATTCCTCAAAATCTGTATAATCGTATGCTGTTACAGGGCAAAGCAATACCAAGGAGCTACTAGTCTTTCTTGAGGAGTAGGAGTAGATTTTCACCCATAAGCAAAATACGCGCTATGGACGTGAAGCTGAGGACCAGCCCGTTATATAATGAAAATTGGTACGTTGAGTAATAATGATTAAAATCACCAAAACAACCATCTCAGTTCATAAAGACCGCTAAGTTTGCAACCTCGTCTTAGATTTAAATATTCTTCTAAGTCCAGCTATAGTTTCAAAAGTAAAACCACCTGCCCTTTTCATTTTATGGTCGAAAAGACGAGTTCCATTCTCCCTGATCATGTTTTCAATTCATTCATCTCTCACACAATGTATTCATCTTTTCTTCGGCAAATTATATTACACAAATTAGACTTCTCAATACAATGAAAAAAATAGCCTACCATCTGTACAAAAACATCCACGTAACTCAATGACATCATAACGAACCCTAAGTTGCGCCATCAGAGTCGCTTGTTACGGGAGACGGGAGTATGACGTCAGAACCGCCAAGCGTCATGATGAGGGGAAACGAATGTGCCTTTTTATAGGCGACGCGGTATTTGAGAGACCTTACCAATGATGATGTCATGGAATCGAGCGGAAGGTCAGTAGATAGTCTTGAATTGATCTGCACTGTATTGTTGGAATATTACGCCCCATGGCGTATTATTTCATGGATTAAAATAACCGAATTTTGTACAAGTTCTAGGTTGTCGTGAGTTTGTCCGCGTCGACGAAAGATTTATTCTTCTATCGGGAAGAAATTATCCTAGATGTTATATGCCCTGTCTTTAGATGTGTGCCATAGATCATCGCAATCAGTTAATATGTTAAGGAGTTTAAAGGTAATTATACAGATGAACAGACAGTTACTTTCGCATTTATAAATTATATTAATATTACAAATGACGGGTGCTCGAGTTAGTAATAAGCCCATGAATAATAACTAAACCACATGGCTCCAACCACGATAAGAAAACAATGTGATCGTTGGGTTAAGTTGATTCAGTACAATGTTTTCGACAATAAAAATAGGTAATAAACATATTAAAAATAATCAGATTCGCAATGTTCCTAATAATATGAACAATTTCAAATGCCTAAATAGTTTAAGAAGAAAATAATAACGTGTTTATGGCAGCATAAACACGGAAGACCAATAAACAACGTAGGTAACCAACAGCGATAATTGGCAACTACAATGTACATGAACTGCTATTATAACTTTCCTTTGGTTTGATTGTTGATGGACAACAGAACAGCCCAATCATTTTAAATATCGCCCACAAATTGACTAAACCTACGTTTGAATTACAGAGGTACTTTTGAATTATACGTGTTCCACACACGCCTCAAAGAGATGTCAGCTACATTGCAGGGGCCGACGCCTGTCGGGGCTACGGGTTGTTCGTAAGAGCTATCACGGCCTCAAAAGGACACAAAGGGTAAGAAAGAACATGGGTGGTTTTTAGTCAGTAGAAGTCTGACACTCCCTTCCGCTACGCCTAGAGCAGGAGGAGTCGCATGATAACTTCCCAAGCTCCAAAAAAAATGCCAATTTATGGCACAAACTAACATGATTGTTATATTAGCGCTAAATGAATTAACGCATCGTCCTGTTTCTTTCAATCGTTGCAAGATGAGCGAGACGTTTTTTTTTTAGTTCTTTGTTAAACGTTAATAAGGACGATACAGTGCATTGAAAACTCGTGTGACGTCAGACATTAGACATCATCATCATCACAAGGCATTAGTATCAATAATTCTTACCGGTGAGTCACATCAAAACCACCCCCCACTCAAATCTTTGACGCGTTTTATCTTCGTTATTTTTTAATCACACTCACACACACGCAACACACTCACAAACTTTCGCCTTTATCACATCACACTAATATTATAAAGGCGAAAGTTTGTGAGTGTGTTGCGTGTGTATGTTTGTTACTTCTTCACGTAATAACTACTTAACGGATTTGGATAAAATTTGGTACACACATAGTTCATAACCTGGATTAACACATTGAATAGTTTTTATCCTGATTTTATCTTCCCGTGGGATAATTTTCGAGTTGTAGCGGGTGAAGCCGCTGGCAACAGCTAATGATTTGATAAAACAAAAAATACGTATCCAATATTTTTCGATAATCTAACAGACGGACTAATTAGAATCATATTTCTTTAAGTCAGTAAACATCCCTATTGGGATAAGGCAGATAAGGGCAAGAGAATAATGACGAGAATTAAACGCATTTAGCAATTGCAAACAAGCCTTCGAGCCCAAAGCCGTACAATGCTCCCCTGTTCCTAGGAAAAACAGTGACGTAAATAGCACACACATAATGGTAGAGGTACCTACAGCTTTCCATGGAATCGAAGCCTTTCAAAAGCGTATTGAACGTCAATTAATTATACTTCAGCACACAAATGAAAGTGGTCTCATCAATTATGCTCGACTATGGTGAACTTTGATTGGATGTTATTATTACAATATTAGAACGTAATGACTATGACGCAAGCCTAAAAAAATAATAGAAGGGTATTCAATGAGTTGATGAACGAAAATTACTAAAAGCAATAAAAGGATAAATGTTGACGGGTTGATAACCAAAAATAACTTACATAATAGTTAACAAAAAAAATCGAATTAGTCCGTCATAGAGTATTTTTTTCTTTTTTCACGTAAACAAAGAATGAAGACTAGTGCTTTGAAAACTCGTGTGACGTCATACTTTTAATATGTAATTTTTTAGCGGTCAATTACGTCACCAACCCCCACTCAAATTTTTGACGCGTTTTATCCTCCTCAATTTTTATGGATTTGATAAAACAAAAATACATATACAATATTTTTCTTATAAATCGAAGGGATTATCGAAAAATATTGGATACATATTAAATGGGGGTTTGTGACTTCACTTGTAGGCAAAAAAAACTAACATGTAACGTCACACAAGTTTTCGAAGCACTTACTTCATTTTCTGTTTACGTGAATAAAAGAAAAAAAAATGTGTTCAATAGTTTTGAAAATCTATCTGACGGACTAATTAGATTTTTTTGTCCGATCCCCTGTTTTGAAGATATAATAGCACCCTTTAAAAAACTAGACTGTACGATTACACTTAAGAAAACGACGTGCTAACAGTTTAGACATTGCGTTATTAGGATTAAATATAGCCCCGTTATGTAATGACAACAATTGAATAAATTAGAGTCCAAACTTTTTAACTCATTTGACCTTCAGACTTGAACTTTTCATAATAGAGTGTTCAGTCATATACTCTCCAGTAACAAAATAGTTTTAAAATGAAATCCACTACATTGTATGACGGGGTAAATATTAAACTTTTTATCGAAATATTATGCAACGTGGTGAAGGTTGTGGGGATCCGCTGGATCAGCTGAATGCGAGACGCGCGGGAACGGTCAATGCGGCGACGCTTTTGGGAAGCCTATGTCCACTCTCGCCTACGTCTACTCAGTGAAACAGTGTTGGACAGAGGTGGGGCTGTTCTAATCCCACCCTGCCTGGTTGAAGCAATATGCTATGGGTGTCAGCTATTGTGGAATACGGAGTGCAGTGAATCTGTGTCTCGATATGAAGTCCCATTGGGCAGTGTGTGCCGTTCTGGCTAATGTGTAAACGACTGCGTGGTCCTGCCAGTCGTCGTGTGAATAAGTCCTAATTTAGTCCAGCAGTGAACATCTTTCGGCTGAAATGATGATAATCCTAATTATGCAAAGAGGAAAATGATTATGATTAGAAAGCTATTATTTTCAGCAGAATAACAAGGAACTACTCTGCAGATACTTTAATTGCTAGACACTATCGGGTATTGATTCGGTGTACTGATCAGAACAGATTATCCACATTTTATGAATTTAAAGTACGCAAACAAATATGAAATGATTACTGAAACCTTCAATATGTTAATAACAGGGTTAGTATTGACATAGACTGGGATTGACATTCAAAGACGAGTAGGAATGGCCGTGGCCTTAAACAAATACCACACCACCGTTCTACAAAAATCAACTAAAAATAAACAAAAAAACAAATCTATTGACGTTGACTTAAATGTCATGACATCAGTATATGTTTTGACAGGCAACACGTTAGATATAAATAAAGTTTAGCACGAAATAGGGTAAGAAAATCGATAGGCATTGTGTTCGTTAACCTTCGACTAATCGGTTTACACTCAATCGGAACCGATTTTAGTGAATTAACGTGGGTGGAATTACGATGGAAATATATGATCTAAACAGTAGCAAGGTCGTAGTCAGCGATAGGATAAACTTTAGTTAGTTTTGTTGCAGTCATACATGATTTTGTTCGCTGAAATGTATTTTTCACATAACGCCTGTTAGTTTTGTTGCAGTCACACTTGATTTAGTTCGCTGAAATGTAGTTTTCACATAACGCCTGTCAAGATCCAAGAGATATGTAGAAGTTTACGCACAGCAGGACAAGTACAGTCACACCAAATGAATCACACCACCAAGTGTTTATTTTTTGTCATTTTGTTTGCACTTTTTTATTTGTTCTTTCTTTCTTTTCAAATGAGGTTGCACCTAGTTTGTTGTCACTAGTGGAACGAAATCATAGTCAAGGATCGTATTTTTACTGAAACTTAAAACTTGATCCTAAAATACCCGATGGTGTTTGATCTGGTATTTTAGTTAATTATAGCATAGACAGTATGTACATATAAGATATACTTATTTACAACGAGTAAAATTTAAGTATCTCCAAAAATAATCAACGTTCAATATTACAGCTTACAATATTATTATGACATGACACATGTCATGTCATGTCGAAATGTTCAGCAGAATTAAACAATCATACCATCGGGTAACAAACCGCCGAACTCAGACAGCCTTATTACAAAAGTGGTTAAACCTGGGTTTAACTTAGACTTGGTTTATCTCGCATGCCGTCACTTTCTTTTGAATATTATTGAAGTAAGACGGCATGCGAGATAAACCAAGTCTAAGTTAAACCTAGGTTTAACCACTTCTGTAATAAGGCCGAGAGAGTTTTAATAATTACTTAGGCCATCACTTAGTAAAGGTTTTAACAGTTTTGACATACAAACGTATGTCAAATCTTAACTAAGTGACGGCTTAAGTAATCATTAAATATCTCTGAGTACCGCAGTTAGTCACCTATCCCATGTACTTTTCAATGAGTAACTTTTTATAGGACATCGGACATCCATCATATTTATTTTTATAAACCACGTTGCTATTGTTGCTATGAGTCACTAGTTGTAGTAGCCAAGTTTTAATATTCTTTAATGCGATTAGAATGCAGGCGGGTCATTGTCTTATAATCACACTAGCTGTGCGCCGCGCCTGCGTCCGCGTGAAGCTATTATAAAAAATAACTATAAAATCGTTTTTATTTATTTTCAACAAATCAAGGGTTTTTTTTTGCATGGAACCCAAATGTTTTTTTTTTCTAAAATAAAAGTAGAAGCCTAAGCACATTACTTTATAACATCAGCTATCTGTCAGTAAAATTGAGTCATAATCAATTAAGCCGTTTCGGAGATTAGCTGGAACAAACAGACAAAGGTAAAAGTTTTAATTATTAGTACTTTGAATACCTACTCTCATATAAATTCAGCAAAAGCAGTTATTTTGAAATTACAAGCTGACTCATCAATTTTATTTGTTTGTAAAGATAAAACCTATAATGGAAAGTCATTGCGTGTTGGAATTCTTGGAAACTTCTTCAGAAAATATAGTTCTTACTTTGTAATTATGTGATAGTGCAAGTGTTAGAACGTTGTTATAAATTAGCGCAAGGCGAGCGAGTTTGCAAACGACAAATGTGCAGATGGTGGAATGACGTAGCTAGGATTGCCGCCGGCAAACGAGATTGGTTTTAGGACACTGCACACGTTCTATGGACAGATTGCAATTCGGAATATGTCAAAAATTGGAAGGATACAATGTGTAACACTTTTCCTGAAATAGATTTCGGGTTTTGCAGATGACAGAGATAAAAGTAAATTGGTATTCAAAATATTGTGTTTCACATAGTTTAGGTGGGCACCTATAAAACATCGTGAAATGGTCTTGAATCCAGCAATCAAATAGATCAGAAAAGAATAGCGAATAGGATAAACATAAAATTCCATGGTGAATGTCTGATAAAGACTACCTCTAGATAGTCTTTCTAAATAGTTATCGAGAAACGTCTACCTCTATTTAAAAATATCATTATGAATTCTTTCTCGTTAGCCCTAAAGCTTTAAACTTACTATTAGCCCTTGAAAAAAATCCCAGCGAAAGGTATTTTCTTAACCTACCCTTAATTTACCGACCTTTACCAAGAATGGTATGTCAAGTATTCGCAGCCATACATACATATTTAATTACTAAGCTATTATAGAGGGCCACCATATTTCTTTACAATTTACGATCGCATGCAGTGATTGAGGTTACAAGTCTCTATCAACTAGAGTGCGTATGGCTTTAAATCAGAGAAGCCATTTTTTGATTTATTGGAGTAGTATGAGACTATTTTTTACGAGCAAGCAATCAGAATCAAGAGCAATCTGAAAACTAGCTTTCCTCATTAAGCGCAAAGTTGACATCGAATTTGGTTAACAAAGTCGTTTGCAATAACGCTTGTTATCGTTTAGAAATGGCTCCAATTATGGTTGCAGCGACTGGAACATTTTTCTCTCGTTTTAAGCTTCAAACTGCTAGGCAAGGTTTTAAAGGTGCAGCCCGCCCAGAATGTCCCAGACGTACATTTCCTTATACAGGTTGTTACAGAATAAGCGCAATACTTCAGTGGGGATTCAGACCCAGAGGAAAAAGTAGTGAGGAAAATGTTGAGTGGGAATGTAGATGGCTACAGAAGTAGAGGAAGACCAAAGAAACTATAGGATAGTCAGTACGAGGATGATATGGCTAGAAAGGAGATAGCTACCAAGATGACCAGTAAAAGAGAAGTATGGAAGAAGAAGGCATCCGGCGCCGACCACAAATAAACTGAGATATGGATCAGAAAATGATGTTACATGGGAGAGTGGTTCAGTTTGATGGTCTGAATCTTCAAGCATCGTTACTTATGCATATAATAATTTCCACATAATTACGAATACCACACTACTGAAAAAACTTAAGAAATAAAAAAAAAGCAGTTCCAATCCTAAAACACTATACACTTGGAGCTACGATTTTCTTTTCTTTTATTTTTTGTACGACCATTTCTATCGAATTTACGGCCTTTTGAAAATTGACCAAAAATATATAATTTTCTTTGATCGCTTAATTTTTGCCAGTAGTGTAGTTTAAGGACGATTGCGTAATTCGGTTTTAAGTGCTCATAAATCGTGCAAATGAAATACGTGGCCGTGTGACTCAAGCATATCGTAAGGTAGTCTAGCTAACAAATATTATACCTTTAACACAATAATAACATAACGCCGCCCGATCAATGACAAGTGGGCAGGTTAAAGAACCCCACCCTAGTACTTGCAGCGAACTTAATAACCTTTGTGGTTTATAGTATTTGAAGTTAATATTCAATATTGATGGACCCATAGATAAATATGGACAATAGTATACGATCAAAGTGTGAAGATACTCGTAAATTACACGTTGGATGCATAAGTAAGTAAATAGGTTTCTTTATACTTATTTACATTATGTTTCAAGTATTTTATATCTGTGACAGTTGTCATTGTAATATTGAAACAGTAAGCATTATGATTTTTCTATTTATTATCGCTCTACATAATTCCTCTTGGACTCGTCCAAGTTAGCAAAACTATTTCCATATTTTCACCGAAGGAATGATTTCTACTAAATGCTAGATTAAATCAGCCATGCTTCTATCTACTGTAGACATTTTATTTGATTTTGGTACCAAGTGTACCATTCAGACCAAGCTACGAAACGAAACAGACTATAAAATTTTACGAGTTCTTTTTTTGTGTTGTCTCTTAAAAAATTGCAATGAATGCAATAAAAATCTGCATTTTCCAAGTAAAAATTGAAGCAGAAAAGTCCAAGTGAATTCCAGTCGAACTGTTCAATGAATAGAATAAAAATATGCAGTACAATGCTACATCGTTCATGCCACTTGCATATAAAACGGTTGAGTGTCGTATAAGTGCATTTGGCACATTGTCAATGATCCATTGTCCTATAACCAGTTACTAGAGCCATGTGGCATGTTGACCTAGGCGCCGTGCCAGGTGGCTAGGCTCTCGGGCTGGCAACTGTCAAGTTTTTTCAAAACATTGGACCACACGCAAGGAAGGTCTATGCATATACGTATTTTGCTATAACTCGATACTGGTCAATGGATGATCGTGTAATGAATTTTAATCGCAGAAACAGTTACTCAGAAGTCAATCTTACGATCCATAAGTATACCCATTCGATAATTTCACCATACACTGACACAGCAAAAAAAAACGATAAAAAAAGTCTAATAATAGATGCGTCACACATTAAGAAAAATAATACATTTTCCTCTTTCTTTTACGCCTCAAATACAAATTCAATACGTATTTAACCAGAATGAATCACTTTTCAACTTGTAACTTATGATAGAGTGTAACCCTAGTGAAACTAGAAGTATTACAGGCTAAGCTAACTTAAGATATAAGCACACATGAGCTCTCGAGATTGGCTGGCGGATTATACTGGTTGCAGTCGCGATAATCTGGCTCATGCCATGCCAGCACTAATCTGTGGACATTCCCAGACTGGTTGGCTTATTTCAATGACGGATGAGACACAGTATATTACACATTATTATGTATGAGTGTATGTGAAAATATGTCGTGTAATTAATGAGGTCCTGTTTGAGGTGGAGCAGAAAAAAGGATAAAATTGGTGAACGCCCAGAGGTGAGGAAAGGTTTTAAGTAGCTTTCAGGAGCGGACGACAATCTGTGCAAGGACGCAAAGGCCTTCTTAAAGAGGCAAACTTTCTTATCACGTTACGATTACAGAAAATCTAAGACAAGATCACATGTTCTTAGACAAACACCTGCAGAGAATACGTAGCCCGTCTTATCTACTTCTCGCCAATTATGAAGCTGATAATTCTTATAACCCAGATCAGCTATATTATCTCAGCCATATTTGCACCGCGGATAAGTCGAGGGGGGTAAAATTAGCGCTTTAGCTGAATTATAATCACGTTAAAATTATTAAAATGGCCACGGTCGCAGTTTACATTATGAAGTGTCACTTAACGACCATTTTACGAATTATACCGTAATTCATATTATTATCCTATTACGTAATGTTTAATATAAATTAATGAGGAGGGGTATAACTAGGTATAAGAGTAGAGGAAGACCAAAGAAACGATAGATGGACTGTGTAAAGGACGTTATGGCAAGTAACGAGGCGACTGACGAGATGACAAGTTCCTATACTATTATAGAAGAAGACATAGAAGTAGGCATGGAAGAAGAACACATGCATCGCCAACCCCCAAGGAATAGGATATTTTACCAAAAAATCTAATTAGTCCGTCTGTTAAATTTTCAAAAAATAATGGACACGTATTTTTTGTTTTACCAAATTAATAAAAAATTACGAAAATAAAACGTGTCAAAGATCATGAGTGGGGGCTTTTGACGTCACTTTGTGGGTAAAAAAGTACTAACCTTGTGACGTCACACGACTTTTCGAAGCACTGTATCGTCTTCATCTTTTATTTAAGTGAAAAAAGAAAAAAGACGTGTCCATTACTTTTTGAAAATCTATCTGACGGACTAATTCGATTTTTTTGGTTAAATACCCTACTGGGATGCCTAAGGGCAAGAGAGTGATGATGACGATTTTGCAAAAGCGGCCATTATACCAGACCTTTACAGAAACATATCCGATTATGTGTGCCACGACCGCAGTCCAATCACGTTTTACGTAAAGACAGTCGTCTGCAATGATAATGTCGTGTCCTATACTTATTTATTATATCAATGGTGTCGTCCTACAATGTTTGTCGAAGAAAATACAACTTTGCCTTTGTAGCAGCGTTTTATTGCAGATAATATTTGTTTTTCACGTTTGCACGGTAAATGGTGGATGTAATAAATCTGTAATTGCTGTATTTGAAAACATGATATGCACGAGAATTGGAGTGAAGAGTAAATACATAGTTATGTTGGTTTTTGTAATTTGTCTAGTAGATTTTATGAAGTCATTATAATTACTGTGGTACTGTCCCCAGGGTTATATTATGACGTATTTCAATAGGGTGCGATGGTAACGAGTAGGTACAATGGAGAACAGATTCATTATAATAAATATACTAAAACAAAAAATAATCTACTACGAGTGACGGGCCCTTTCCATGACTAACAACACTACAACAGCTGATTCATCTCATACCCTCAGTATTTATGAAAAAAAACAATCATAACTGCAAAGGAAATTGTACTATTGTTAATGAAATTTTTTCTGTTTAAATAGTTCTTTTACTGCTCTTTCTACAGGCTTAAACCACAAGTTACATGATCGAAACTTTCCAAAGATACGGTTTCTTTCGCGAACTATTTTTTTACCAAAGAAAAAAAATAAGTATAGATAATGATGCACAAAAAATTAAGTTAACACCAGTGTCTTAAACAATATCCCTAAAAAAAAACCTAAAGCATTCAACTTTACGCAAGACTTGAACCGAATCGTCAAATTGCCCGTCAGTGCTCTCTTTTTGGGAGTCAATTTGTTGTTTAAAGTTACATAATAAATAATAGTTACTATCAACTGTATTATTAGCCTACATAAACAACCACAAAGAGTTGCTGCTGCAAGAGTTGTTGCTGTTGCTGTATGCAACAACTATCGCAAAGAGCATTCACGCTCCTGTATGAGCGATATCAGACGACTTACATAACATCGACGTAAGTGGTAATGAGCGAAAAATATAATACGTATACTCCTAGGAAGTATAAACGTAATAAAACTGTGCATAATCCTTTCACTTTCTTTTATTATTTCTTTAAGTTAAAGTAAAGTTTCCTTTCGGAATTAGCAAGCGTGAAGCGATTAGTAGTCCGCTCAGTATTTGTCACAAGGACTTCTTTGCAACCAGGAAAGAGGTATCTAGGTTCACAGTTTCAACATGTCTTGCTGAGCAATAAAAATACGTTAAATACGGATTAGGAAAGTCAGTCCTGTGACCAAAAGCTGGTTGACCCCTAATTTCGGGAAAATAGACTTGTCTTATAATACCCGTTATAACCAAAATCTGACATAGATTGATCTAGTATAAAAACCGCCAAAAGTGGAGAGCTTTCAGAGAGACCTAAACTACGCATTGGGTGGTCAAAGATTGAAGTAGAAGATAGAGCACTCGAGATTACATTTTGTAACTATTTCTGCCTATCAGAACCTTTAGTTTGACATGAACCATGTTGAAATTAAATAATTGATAAATGCATAACCATCCTGCAATAGGGTTAACAGACGAAGTAGTAAACATTGATACGTAATGTCAATTTACATTAATTTATTGGTACAGTAATTAATGTCACCGCTTGACATCTCACTAATATTTTAATTCTATATCCATGTTTGGTAAGATTAATTAAGTAATTAATCATTGGAAGAGATACAGGTATTGTTTGTAGGTCAGTGTACAAACTAGATGCGACGGATCTGAAACCGGCTGCTGCGGCTGTATCATGCGCGTGCCTTCGCCATTACTTACGTAGGTATTACAACTGGACTATGCAAGTATGCAGGCTGTTTAATAGTTGGCCGTTGCCTCTGATGAGGCAGAATTTATACAGCATTTTGACACTGGAACTTAGACTGTTTTGAGATAAGTACTGCCAGACAAAATGAAAGGACCAAGTGAACAAAAAAGGAAATTTTGCCATTGCGTGTTCCTAATGAAGATTCCAACTAACTTAAATGGATCCCAGACAGTTAATACATAAACTTTAATTAAATTTGAAATTATTGGTAAAGTTGTTTATATTGTTATAGAATAAGTTGGCTATGTTAAGTGAGACAACATTAGCAACACTGTAAAATATCAGTTGACGGATTCATCATCAATCAAATAGTAGTAAGTAGACTAACAACTACAAGCAAAGCTAGCTTTTGCAGCCAAGAAAGAAATGAGTTTCGAATTGCTTTCTTTTGTAAAAAAAAGTAGTATTACAAGCAAGTCTGCCCTTGGTTCGTTCATGTCGTTAATCTGTAATAACACTTCGCCTTGCACCAAATACCACCATACATGAATCGTATGGAGAGGTCACGAAAATTAGAGTTGTGTAATTTAAGAAATCCCCTTAACGAAAGTTGGGATGACATAAGAGGCTTTGATGCTAAAATTACCTGGCTTCCCAAAAATATTGGAAATGTAACAAAACATACATGATGTGTTTTCATTCCGCAGAAACCGATAACATCATTGAAGCGTTCTAGGAAAAATAATGAAACACCTGCACAAATAAAACCACGTCATTTTACAGAAAGTGCAGTAACAACCAAAGTAACCCAACATGAAACACACCTATTTATACCTAAAAAACTATGTAATCCATCATGTAAATATTCAGCTAATCGAAGTGTAACATCTCTAACAACAACACACAACATACCTGACGCAGAATCTTCTTAAAAATCTTAAACTTCATATCGGCAAAATGAACTACACTTCAACACAATATTAACATCACAGAACTTAATGGTAACTAATTTTATATCAAGGCTAGAGATAAAAGCACAGAAATAGCGGCAAAGTCAACGGAACGCGAAAGTAAATAAATAAAAACGAAATTATATATGGACGAACGTTCGTTCGGTTAGGCGTCCGCGCCCGAAGTGACGCTTGGGTAGAAAATAATTCTGTACGCGCCAATAAAACATTGTATAGTATGCAGCAACGTGGATATATCGCTAAGTAATTTTCACTTCCATAAAAACTGGGAAAGTTGTCTTGTAGCTGTTAACATAGATTGGTATCAGTGATATCGATACTTCAATCAAGACTCGATTAGATCTTATTTTGCTCGATTATAAGGTACGCTGAATCAGCATATCGAATGCATAATATTTATGCAATTTCTCTGATCTTGCTCGTGGTGTATTTCTGTTAGTGTTTACGAATTCTGGCAATGCTGGCACGAGTATGAGAGGTTAAACAGAATTTGGAATGGATATATGAGAGGAAGGCCGTTCTTGTAAAAAAAAAATGCCAAAAAAGAATTGAGATCGCAGCTATGGATTAATGGGCCGCGGGTAGTCCACCGGTTATCGCGGCCACGACATAGAGGGCGAAGAAGAAACATGGGTGGTTTTTAGTCAGTAGAAGTCTGACACTCCCTTTCGCTCTGCCCAAGAGCGGGAGGGGTTATTTGATGATTTTACACCCACCAAAAAAAAAAAAAAAGCTATGGATTAATACAGTTTATTTGCATTTTATCTCTTGAAATCAATTTTGTGAGAGGAGTACAGACATGAGCAATAAGTTTTACTTCCCAAAGTTAAAATTTTTCATAAAAAAACGATTGCAACTTTGAGATACTTATGACCTACTTTATAATAATATGGGTTCCAAAATATTAGTTTCGTTACGAACATGAAAATGAAATCAATACATAAGTCCAAAATTGCTAAATGTATACATATTGGTGCTGTTGACTGCACCAGTGCAACTACGATACAAATATATATACCCTACATTGTCAACTGTACCTATATCCATATTGTCTTTCATTAGCAATGTTATCTCAACTTTGGTTGGGGGATGCTTACACCTCAAACCTAAACGAATTGTGATAGTTCTGCCTTCGTCATAATGGGAGAACTGACCGGCAGTCAGTTGAAAATGCGTCAAATGACAGAACAATACGCAGAAATCAATGAGGTTTACGAAAACCTGGTGTTGAGTAACCATTTTCCAGTTATCTATAACGTTTCTGGTGTCATACGATGTTGTTTCGTCGTTGTGTTGTCCGATATAGGCACACTCAATGTTGTACATTTAAACTTGGCAGCTAAAATGCCATATGCGCATTCAAATGCGGGTCAACGACCAAGTGTAATTGGCCCATTACATAACTTGATTTAAAAAAAGTTCAAGATCATATCTGTAGCATAATCAATCTCGGTGATTACTTTATGATAAGTTGAGTGATTTTTATGTCATTACTAGCTGTTGCCTGCAACCTTCGTCCACGTGAAATTATTATAAAAACATTACTTCCCCATTTAAATCGGATTTTGTTAAGAATTTTTAGGAGTTTTTTTGGCACGAAACCCTAACCTTTTTTCTTAAATAAAAGTATCAGCTATGTGCCAGTAAAAGAACCTTCCAAATCGGTTCAGAGGTTTCAGAAATTAAAAGTACATATAATGCTTTCTTACTTTCGTATATACTTTCATGCATCCAGTTGAAAAGCTGTTATTTTAAAAATGCAAACAGACTTTTTAATTTATTACTTTTTTTTTATTCTAAAAAACCCGACTACAAACCGCGGTCTTAAAAGTAGAAAACAAGAAAATAATTTTTGTCTGATATTCATATACTGAATTTGTATATTTCAATTTAAATGTAAGTAAAATTATTATAGAGGACCGCCGTAGTCGCATGCCACTGATACCTGATTCTCCTTCATGGCGTTTTCATTGATACAGATGTCAGCTGCTGTTGCCGTTAGCAAGGTGACATGCGGCAACAGCGCATGCTAAAAAAGTTCTCGCGGTCCAGCGAGAACTTTTTGACCGCATTGTAAAGGTGTGTGTTGACTAAAACTTTATTATGATATACATATTTGTAATGTGCTCGACAAGACCTCTCATTTGATACCAAACATGTTATGATTATCTCAATTAAATTTTTTTCGTGCTTAGAATTTGACATTTGAAATCCGCCATAAAAAGAATTGTTAAAATTTATATAGCCCATGTCACCCGCGTTATTTTTACAAATCTATTGACACCTCATTTATTAAAATACGGTCAGTAGTCTAGGCGTTACCGTGGAACATACAAACATACATAGACTGCCAAAATCTTACCCTTCCTTTTGGCTTCGCCGTAGTCGGGTAAAAAATAATAATAAGATTTTAAAGATTAGAACATTTTTGTCAGTATTTCAATGGTAAAACGCAGTGGGTATATCATATTTCCGGGCAAAGGATGGGCCCTTCGTTATCGCCAGAAGTGACTAATATGATTAGTCAGCCAGTATGATGGTTCTTTTGCCTATTTATCCTGCTTTTCAAATGAACCAACATTTTAAATCTATATACCTACATACATATAAAAGGCAAAGCTGACTGACTGATGATCAACGCACATGCCAAACCCTGGGCTACAAACTTAAAATTTTGCACACGTATTCCTCGTCCGACGTAGGCATCCCCTCTACCCCCATGAGAAAAGGGGGTGAGTTTAGTATGTATATATGTGTGTGTATATTATTGCTGGTAAAGGACGCACGAGACCGGCCAATGTGGCGACACTAGGGGGAGGCCTATAAGCAGTGTACGTCTCTTGGCTGAAATGATGATGATTATGATATTATTGTTATTATAATGGTTTTATAAGTCTTTAAGCTTTCCTAAAAAGTAAAACATAAATAAATCAGTTCAAAGTTATGATTCATGAGACTTTGACATATAATGTGGTCATAACATCACTATTCTGAACGCGTAGGTTACCTATGTTGTAAAAAAAATATAGACTAGAAGCCAACAGGTGCGCATTAATGTAAAACCTTTTTATTTATAGTTCAATGCGCAATAGACAAATCAATCATTTTGTAATTTCCGGTAACACTATGACAGTTGATTGATAGAGTGATAACTTAGTTATTTGAACAGAACATAAAAAAAATGTATAAACGAAGCATTTTAGTGGAAATCGCTGGCTGTCGTGACAACGTATTTTAAATTTTAATGGATTAAAACTTCGCACTTCATAGAGGTCACTTTGAATGCCCCCCCCCCCCCTCCCCCTTACATTCAAAATTAGTTCCCTGCATTCATTGTTGCACTATGTGTATAATAAACTATGTAAACCATAATATTAAGAGAGCCTCTGATAACTGCCACATTGCTGTAGTGGTCGCATATACGACTGCTGACCATGAGGTTCGGGGTTTGATTCAGATCGGGCATAGATTTTTGCCATCAGGAATTTCTCAGTTACAAAATCAAACACGGGACCTCATGTTTGCGACCTCTAGAGCCACGAGGCAGTCACACACAGACATGTCTCACAGACAACATTATATTATTCTGTCAGCGTGTATAGCACAAAATATCATCATCATCAGCCTATTTATGTTCCCGCTGCTGGGACACAGGCCTGCTCTCTTTGAGAGGGAATGGGCTATAATCTAACATGTAGGCCAAGTGCGGATTGCTAGATGTCACAAGTCTTCGAATTTTTGGTTCTAGGACAAGCTGGTTTCCTCACGATGATTTCCTTTACCGCAATATTCAAAATTTATATAGGTTTATAAAAATAAGTGTCATTATGTTCATACAACATTTTCGTGGTTACTGAACGAATAATGCATTCGTTCAGTAACAACGAAACCATATTCAATTATTTTTTTGAATGCGTAGTATTGTTCTCAGTCAGCATTTCAAAAGTTACGCTTAGTTGGCTGTTGCTGCCTTTTATCGTGGATTGAGGGTAAGTGTTGCCATACATCATAGCAACGCCGTTATTCTCTTTAAGACAATACCAGTTGACAGTATTAAGATTTTTGGACTTGGTAGGTGGCAATGTTGCGCACTTCCATACGCGTGGTAGAAGTCGCGTGCGAAGTGCTAGTAATAAAATTTTGGTTGTCGTCGAGACTTGCTCTAGTAATCTAATTAGACCGCTATGCATTTTGCATGCCACTGACATTTTTGCACACAAGTGCTTCCGCTATTAAATATTCCAGTTTGGGCTCGATTTTGTGTGTCTTTGGCTTACAGCGAATTATAATTACGTTAAACGGGGTTGGAACTTTTTATATGGAACCTGGCATATCGACCCACCGCCATTTTGTTTTTTTTTTTAACAAGTCACGGCCTACGATGAAATTGGTATGTATGGGTAGAGGACACCTAGACGAACAAAAAATGCGATAAAATAGGAGTACAATGACCACATAAGAAATAGACCTTTTACGGGTCTATAGGCGTTGATTATTATTATTTCTGTTTATTGAAAGAGGGTAGAGGTACATTACATACTACTAGAAACACGAGAAAACTATTCTTTGACATAACATAGCGTTTCATTGCGATGCGATTTTCTCTTGTGTATAATAATAATATACTTGGGAACGATTATTTGGATATAATTTAGCGCCTATATATGTAATAAGTCTATTTTTAATGATTGTCGGTGTACTTATTTGTCGATCTTTACTTTCAAATATCTCGGTAACGTGACACTTTGGGGTACCGGGTTACTTGTCATTTTTTGTTCGTCTAAATGTCCTCTATCCATACATACCACTTACATCGTGGGCCGAGATTTCGAAAAAAAACAAAATGGCGGCAGGTTGATTTGCCACATCGGTTCTATCCCCTTTATTTTCCTTTTCAAAAAATATGTTGTTAAAGTACTGTATAAAAGGCCTTTAGTAAAAGTGTATAATAAAACAAAATGTTAGTATCACGATAAATAAATATAATATATCAGGTTATTTTTAATAATAAACATACATTTATTACTACAGGACATACGTTACATACTACAAAGAGGATACCTATTATCTTTAAGATATATAAATACACATAAACTTGGTTCAATATAACATTTACTATGCGAATCACAAGACGTTTGACGTCACATAAACCAATAGAATTTCATCAATAATAGTATATTGTTTTTATTGGTTAACCCGATCATGCCATACATACTAACAGACTGAAAAGAAACACTACTACCATTGTCTTTCTACAAAAAAAAAAACAATGTTTTGCCCATGCAATTTTTTCACAGCAGTCATTTATATAATTCTACTAAAGAAGCGCAGTGACTGTGGCATAGGCCTTCACAGCAAGGCAGGCTGTAACAATATACGTCTTGGTTTATCAACTTATAAGTGTTCGTATGTGGTTCGGAAGTCTAACCACCAGTCTTACCAAAAACTGCCTCCGTGGTGGAGTGGTTTAGGAGCTTGCCTTGTGACTCGGTGGTCGTGGGTTCGATTCCCACGAGAAGTATACTTCGTAAAGTTGTTTCCAGATTGGTTTGGGTTTGGTGGACATTGCAGGCTTGAATCACCTGATTGTCTGATAAAAAGATGATTCGGAAGTTTTTAAATTTTTTTGGGGGTGATTGTTGGGATGATGTCCCAACCCCCCCCCCCCCCCCCCCGGTTCACATCATCAAATAACCCCTCCCACTCTTGGGCAGAGCGAAAGGGAGTGTCAGACTCCTACTGACTAAAAACCACCTATGTTCCTTCTTAGCCCTCTATGTCGAGCCCGCGATAGCTAGAGTACAACCCACGGCCCTTGAGGCGGTTTAGAAACTCTTACACTAGGGTGTGTGGGGTCTACTTACTACCCACACGATAAGAAGAAAACCCAAAGGGTATCATATGTATATCTGCCCAAGAGCGGTAGGGGTCATTTGATGATTTCCTACACCAAAAAAAAAGGGGTATCATATTACCCAATACTAATTGGATTGTGGAGGTCAGATAAATACTGGTATTCCGCTGCATTCGGCTAGACTGGGAGCCGACCACAAATTGGAAAAAGGCTACCCAGATGATAGGGCTCGACCGATCCTCGGCTCGGGTTCCTTTAGCTTCAGCCAAATTGAGTAGCAATATTTGCCAAATTTCGCTGGTTTCTACTTTTCCAGCTACGGCGAAATAGCACGAACGAACTACTGCGAATGCTTGAGAGCGCAATGGCGGTCAGGGATCACATTTTTTTAAATCTAATCATCTTCTAAGTTGTATAGTTAACGAAGACTTTTAATTTCAAAGTAATAAAATAAATCATTTCTATTGATTATTTTTAACCAATCTTGAGCTGAGTTTAAAAATCCGTTATACTCTTACTGCGGTACTCAGAGATATTTAATCATTACTTAAGCCGTCACTTAGTAAAGATTTGACATACTTTTGTATGACAAAACTGTCAAAACCTTTACTAAGTGATTGCCTAAGTAATCATTAAAGCTCTCTGAGTACGGCAGTTAATCCTACTAATATTTTAAATGCGAAAGTTTATGAGGATGTATGGATGGATGGATGTTTGTTACTCTTTCACGCAAAAACTACTGAACGGATGTGGGTGAAATTTAGAGCACCGATAGTTTATAACCTGGATTAACACATATACTATGTGTTAATCCAGGTTATAAACTATCGGTGCTCTAAATTTAGAAGATATAGAAGTATACTAAGTATACTACTTCTTATCCCGGTAGTATGATCCCGTGGGACAATTAAAAATAGAAGTATACTACTTCTTATCCCGGTAGTATGATCCCGTGGGACAATTATCAACCTCCGCGCGGGCGAAGCCGCTGGCACAAGCTAGTCTATAATTATAAGTTAGGACTCACCTCATGGTCTGGTCCTGGTTTCGATGCCAACCTGGCTTCTGTCAGCTGATTCTTCAGGGCCCTGCAGAAGAACACCAATTTAAAATCTCGTATAGTCTATATCAAATTGTAGTTCTCACCATGCCAGTAGCGCCATCTAGTAACGATGACGAGTACCACTAATTATTGTTTTACATTTTGACATTTGATAAAAACAATTGCTCAGAAGTTTCTGAATAGGGCATTTCACCAAAAAAAAATAATTAGTACGTCAGATAGATTTTCAAAAAATAAAGACGATACAGTCCTTCGAAAAGTCGCGTGAAGTCGTGTGACGTCACACGGTTAGTACTTTTTTAACCACAAAGTGACGTCAAAAGCCCCCGTTCCTGATCTTTGAGGCGTTATTTTATTTTCGTCAATTTTTATTAATTTGATAAATCAAAAAACACGTATAAAATATTTTTCGATAATCTAACAGATAGACTAATAAGATTTTTTGGGTGAAATACCCTTCTGGGACTGGATTGGCCACATCTGCCGCGTGAACAATGAACTGTGGGCAAAAATAGTAATTTTTTGGAGGCCGTGAAAAGCAAGAAAGCGTCGCGCAGACCGTACGTAGAAGATAGTGGGACGACGTGCACAAGACTTAAGCGAGCAGTGGTCCACCCTGGCCTTGGATCGAAACAACTGGAAATCTAGGGCAGATACCTTAGGCTGCGGTTTCTTGTAAGAGAAACCACGGCCTCGACATATAGAGCTAAGAAGGAACATGGGTGGTCTTTAGTCGGTAGAAGTCTGACACTCCCTTTGGCTCTGCCCAAGAGCGGAAGGGGTTATTTGATGATTCCCCAACCCCCAAAAAAATTGTCATCAACCGGACACGAGTTCGAACTACAGAGCTGCTGCTAAGATTTTCTTCATGGTATAACCTAATAGCGTTTAGCCCGACCCGGGAATCGAACTCTGGACCTTAACCTTAATAATTATACAACTTAGTTCTTACATGTAAAGCTCCTCAGCCTTGCTAGCCTGCTTCTCCCTGCGCCGCAAGAGGTCAGCACAGTGTTGTAGCGTGGCGATGGTGGCGCCACACGTCGCCCGGAAGGACGCACTAGTTGCCCGGACCTCGCCTACGTGTAGACTCAGGTCGTTTCCTGGTTAAGATATAATCATTACTAGCTAGCTATTCGTTCGCGTGGATGTCTGTTATCGAAGCCAAAAGTAATTTTTTGAACCCCCCCCCCCCCCCCCTTTCAACCGCTTACAACCCTTTTTTCGCATTAAACATTAAAGTAAAGTAAGCCTATGTCCTTTCTCAGGCTCTAGACTATATGTGTGTCAAATTTTATTTAAATTGGTTCAGTAGTTTTAGCGTGAACGCGCCACAGACAGAGATACGAGTTACTTTCTAATTTAAAATATTAAGTAAGGATTATTAAACATGTTATCCTTAAAGAACATATTAGAAGTACCTGCTAAAATAATCGGTTGATTTAAAAAACACTGCTAGGGCTGCCTAGTCGCGTTGGTCTACTGAGTGGTGGGTTAAATTTTTAGATACGATTGTATTTCATTTGACTTATAACCGCTGCTACTAAGCAGCGGTTATAAGTCTGAATTTGTTTACGGCAATAGCCTCTTTTTCTACTACATGGAAATTTAAGAAAACTAGTAGAATGTCGTTATACTAAAGATAAATTTCTGCGTCCAAGCAAACAGGACAGATATTAAGTTACGTTACAAAATTACACAACCGCAGTCGCAGGAATTCCGTTTATCTATTGAACCGGGACTAACTGAGACGGGTATTCCGGTAACAGTCACATAGTGCATATTAGGGTCAATCGTATAGACGACATAGACGAGTCATAGAACTGGTTAAATTGATTAGTCATTAAGGTACATGTCACAATAACTATATTAAAGTATTGTATTTAAATGACCGTCTCTCATCATTTACCTGACAGAATTATAGTATTAAATTAGGAATTTTATACTATAATGCTGTCAGGTTCAGTATGATCAAGAATTAAGACCGCTTTTTAGGCAGCTGTCCAATGAAGATCAGTGCGTAATTACAAATACAAAGAGATACTACATCCAATTTAAAGTTTGTGTCCAGAAAATTCATATACCGAAGGGATTAATTGAGAGGAACGATTGTGTGGAAACACGTTATTTTGGAGATGGTTATTGGTCTTGCAGCCTTATTTGTCTACTATCCTTACAACCAATTAACCATCAGACACAATAATCTAATTTAAAAGCAATTTATTCAATCACAAAAACTAACAGCCTTGTGCAAACCAATTGAATATGATGTCACGGTGTGTAGCTGTTCATTTATATTTCACACACAGCTGATGCCCGCGACTTCGTCTATGTCATATACTAGAACCTCGAGAACTACTCTCTCCATTGGTGAAAACAGAATAAGATCGGTGCAGTAGTTTTTGAGTTTATCGCGAACAGACAGACGCGGCGGAGGACTTTGTTTTATAGTCTGTAGTGATTTAGAATCAATAAGAATTACTCAGGATTTTATAATACTTTATGCTTTATAATAGTGTCCATATAGTTTCTTAATTCTTTCTTATAATTCTTTTAAAATAACTTCGTAGAGACCATGTTTTGAGCGTCGTCAACTTTCTGAATAACTGACTAGTTTTTTTGATAATTAAAATTCCCTGTAAATGGTTTAGTTAGTATTTTGACGGACTGAAATTGCGCGATAAAGTGATAATAATAAACAGGTAGGAAATGTTATAAAATTTTATTATTTCTATATCAGCTGTATGCTTGGTCGGATCGATTTCGGAAATATGGTTTTTGACATTTCTGATAACTAAAGTTAACTTTACATATTATCATCATTTATACCGTCAAAAACTAAATTTATAATAAGTTTGCAATTTATAGAAAAAACAATGGATTTTGATGCTAATATAATTATAATCAAATATTGATATAAGAGTCATATTTTAGTTTCTATGCTGCCTAGATCGCAATATTTATTTGACAAACAGGGGGTTAAAATGGCTACTTTAGCAGATCATAATATGAACTACGTTATAAAAGCGTAAAATGGACCTCAATAGGAACACGCAGTTACTATTGAGGTGACCATTAAGTAAAATAGATCATAATATTTTTTATATATTATACGTAAGCCATATTTCATTTCAAGACCAATATTTCATTTTAATTTTTGATGTATGTTAAAGTTATGTTATCGCTCTTTTTTTGTGAATGTTAACTAGTTATTGGCGACTGCGTAAGTCTGAGACTGTAAAATCTATGTATTTATGATATGTTGCACATAGAAGCTGTTGGTGAACCTATATTAATATATAAAATAAAAATAATAATAGAAAAATAATATTAATTACGTTGAAATTGGTAAAATCGTGGCCATGTTAGACCCCCTGTATTGTTTACCAGAATCGACTTATCTTTTTAGTTCTATTCTGGGACTACTAATGTAGCTGGACTTGACTTTTTCTAAATCAAAAGTAATTTATTCAAATAAGATTGATAATTTAATCAGCACTTTTTCATTAAAACGCCCGCCCTTTGACACTTCGTGTTTTAGCCACGTAAGAGAAGTGGCAGTAAGAGAATACTAAGGCAGCTTCCATAGACAATCAAATCCCTTACTTCTAAACATTGTCAAAAACCAGCCTATAATGTTCCCATTGCAGGGACTCAGGCGTCCTCTCTAAGAGGTGGATGGGCTATAATCCACCACACGGGCCCAGTGCGGGTTGGTACGCGGGCCCAGTGCGGGTTGGTACGCGGGCCCAGTGCGGGTTGGTACGTGGGCCCAGTGCGGGTTGGTACGCAGGTCCAGTGCGGGTTGGTACTTAGCATAATAAAACAAACCAACATACCATCAGCAAGTTTAACAGCATCGATGGCTTCTGACGCATCATCACTGATGTGAGGGTAGGCCGCGACGCACTTGTCAAAGTACTGCTGCAACTGCACCGCCTGCTTCGAAAGCAGTTCGTTGTATGTGTCCAGCTCCGCGATCTTCTCTTGCAGGCGACGGGCGGTGCGACCTGTGGAGAACAGGTGGGTTTAGATAGATAAGTAACTATTTGACTGACTATTTGGTTGACTGGCCTGTTGGTCTAGTGGTTAGTGACCCTAACTGCTATGCCGGAGGTCGTGGGTTCGATTCCCACCCAGGACAAATGTTTGTGTGATGAGCACGATCATTTGTTCTGTGTCTGGGTGTTATTTATCTATAATATGTATGTATTTAGAAATATATGTATAAGTATGTTTATCAGTTGTCTAGTACCCATAACACAAGCTCTGCTTAGCTTGGGACTAGATGGCGTTGTGTGATAGTTGTGGAATATTATTATTATTATTATTATTTCATCACTATCCGAAAGAGGTCCACTGCCTATGTCCAGGCCTCCCCTAAGTGTCGCCACGTTGACCGGTCCCGCGCGTCTCGCATCCAACGGATCCCCGCTACCATCACCAGGTCATCGGTTCACCTAGTGGGAGGCCTTCCAACGCAACGTCTTCCGGTTCGCGTTCGCCACTCCAGAACCACCAGCCCCATCGGCCATCTGTTCTGTGAGCAATGTGCCCTGCCCATTGCCACTTAATAAGTCTGCCCATTCTTCGGGCCACGTCGGTAAACTTGGTCTACCTAAAAACTATTTAGAACTTCAAAATTGCATTTATGGGATGGAAATTTAAGTTATACATGGGTGTTACATAATTGTTGTCCTTCCCTTGTCTGACTTGTTAGTCTAAAATAAATGTATGTTTTATTTTTAATGTGTTATTTTCTTAAATAATTTTTAAAAAATCCTCCATGCATTGGCATGCAAATAACACCCTTCGGGCTGTGGATGGATTAGATTTATTACCCATTACGTACCGAGTTTCCTTTATGCACTTGGTACCAGTTGTCATTTGAGGATCTTTGACAGTCGTTACAGGTAGGCAGTGACAAAAACTGACAATCAGTCTTATCAAGGGATATCGTATTACCCACTACTAAATGCGATGTGAAGGTCAGATAGGCAGTCGCTCCATGTAAAATACTGGTATTCAGCTGAATCCAGTAAGACTCAAAGCCGACCCCAATATATAAACATTGCCCCACACACACACACACACACACACACACACACATTGCATTATATACAAGTGGTTTTATAAAGACTTCTCAAAATTTTACCTAAATTTTGTAATGAGGAAGGATAATAATACTACCTAATATGTACATAGTTTTCGTAAATAGTTATTTTATTATATCTAGCTCATACTGTCCCACTGCAGGGCAAAGGCCTCCCTCCATTTCTTCCAACGATCACGATTCCGTGCAACTTCTATCCAATTCTAAAGACATCCAGTTCGTTCCGCCATCTCCTTCGTGGTCTGCCGCGACCCCATGTCTCTGTTTCAGGGCACTAATCCTGCTCAGGGCTCGTTCGGCATGCGACAGACATGTCCTGCCAAGTCCCATTTAAGAATAGCAGCCTTTTGAGCCACGCTAACAATTTGCGTTTTGGAGCGCAGTGTAGTGTTTCTAACACGATCATTTAATTTTGCACCTAAGATACTGCGCATTATAGCATGTTGGCAAACCTTGAGTTTAGACTTGGATGTTAGTCAAAGACCAAGTTGGTGCACCGTTTGTCAAGATGGGGAGAATACACATGCCCATAAGCTTCCACTTTAGAGACACGTTTTATTGTTCTTCCCTGAGTACCGATGTAAGTACCAAATTACCTATTTCCAGCGTTTCTAGGGCAGATCCGGTACTAATCCGGTACATCTAAACTATAGGCATGTGGCCAGGTAAAGGTAAATTGTCTATATTTAAAAATATTTACATTTATTTCAATTGATACATCTTCTGCAGTCGTATTTGATAAAATATACAAGCCAACACGCATAGATTTAATTTCATTAATGGCCGACTCATATAACTGGAATTTATGAAGTAATTGCCCACTGATATGATATGTTAGTTCAGGCGTAAATAATTATTCAATTACCGCATTTTCTACTAAAACTATAGGTATCCAAATACACAATAGGAAGTGTTGTAGTCCTTTGTGATTCAAACAAAATTTAAGGAATACTTTTATCCTACTAATATTATAAATGCGAAAGTTTGTGAGGAGATTTGTTACTCTTTCACGCGAAAACTACTGAACGGATTTGCATAAAATTTGGTAGGTACACAGATACTTGGATAATTTATAACCTGGATTAACACATAGGATAGTTTTTATCCCAATTTTATCTCCCTGTGGGATAATTTTCTAGTTGTAGCGGGCGAGGCCGCTGGCAACACCTAGTATAATTCTCCTACATACTAGCACGGATCGACATCATTCGGCACAATAGGGGATCGGACTGAGTCAAAAAACAATGATTCTAATTAGTCCGTCAGTTAGATTATCGAAAAATATTGGATATTATGTGTTTTTTGTTTTATCAAATTAATCAAAATTGACGAAAAACAAAATTGTACTATCTTATGACGTTTTCGAAGAGTTCACGAGTTTTCGAAGCACTGCATTGACTTCATTTTTTGTTTATATGAAAAAATAAAAAATACGTGTCCAATATTTTTTGGAAATCTATCTGACGGTCTAATTTTTTTTTTGTCCGATCCCTTATTAAGTGAACATTATTTCATATTTCTCGAATGGGAATGCCGCTCGGGTCAATTGGAGTAGTGCCGAAAGAAGCACATGCGCACCTAACTTCAAAGAAGAAAATTAAAATGGGACTAAAATCACCAAATATGTACCATACAGGTGAAGCTAGAAATACCCTGATATTTTAGTTGATTCCAGTAAAACCCTCAAATGCCCGTTTTCAGTTACATGAATGCTTAAATAAAGGCATGGTTTGGATTTTCATCGTTCAACTCAGTATGGAGAGTTTAAATTCCAATAGTCCAATCTTATGTGACGCTGAAGGCCCTGCAAAATACAACCATAAGATATCTTCGTGTCATAATAACTATCTCTCAATGCTAGATAAATTACATGCTAAAGACACGCAAGTCAACGCGGTACATTCATAATTATATGCAAACTGAGTCTTATCTTTGGATTATACGGATGAAAAGTAATGTTTATTCATCCATATAATACTATAGCAGTATAGCCAGCCAGCCACAGTACTAGTGTAAGTGAATACATCTACATTCCAAAGAGGGTAGTATTCGGTCGCGCTTAATAGAGCCCCATTATTTTCAAGATAGAATTCAAAACTCGGAGAATTTTCTTTTATTTTCTAGAATGCTTAAGACTTTCATGAGCATATAATAATAATAATAGTCCTCCTGACCGTTTTCGGTCACGGCGGCAAATCTAAGTGGAGATTAGCCATCGGCGCGGGAGATATTATAGTGCACAAGTGCACTCTCTGTTCCTTTTTCTCTCATATTCCGATGGGACGGCAATCCGACACGACCGGAGAGAGATCAGGCGCAGGACCAACGGCTT
Organism: Diarsia rubi; assembly: GCA_932274075.1. Lineage (NCBI taxonomy): Eukaryota > Metazoa > Arthropoda > Insecta > Lepidoptera > Noctuidae > Diarsia > Diarsia rubi. The sequence continues at coordinate 13,388,098 of OW026429.1, forward strand.
AACGTGCTTATAATACATACGAAATAAAGAAACATTTTATAAAATGTTTCTGTAGGTATGTCATGATTGTACCGGCTATCCTCCGAAACGCCTGAACCGATTTATTTTCGATTTTCATTTAACTTCGCTCTTTTGTGTGAAGACGTGAGTCAAACATCCGGAAGCATGGTCACCTTGCTTGTAAATTACACACTACAAGTTTTTAGACGCTAATGCATTTGGTAATTCTGACGCTCGTTTTCTTCGTGAACAAGACAGATTTAATTATATTTTGTTGTTACTGAGTAATACCATAATGTGCCATTACTATTTGAAGGTCGCCCATTGTATTATATTGGAGTAGGACATTCATAGCTGACGGAATACTCAAGAGTATGTAGGCATTAGGCATTGGCTTGCAGTAACACGTGATTCTGTAAAGTGGTACAGAATTGCGCCGTAACACGATAGGAGGGCACTAAATGATAATGAGATTGTTCTGATAAACGTTAATGAAAGACAATTAAAAAAATTACGTTGCCGGTGAAAAGTACTCTCGGCGAGATCAAGCTTGTCTTTTATATGTAGGAGAGTGTAGGATATATTTATATTGAGTTTACTTAGATAATGATAGCTAGGTACAACCATTAAATATAACAATATTAATATTATAATGAAATTATTATAATTTTTAATAATCCTCACTTTGAAGTATAACCAACCTAGCTTTGCATAGAATTTCGCAGAAAGAAGAACTTTGTCCCAGAAGTGGGAACATAACATAAAGAGCAGACTATGTATCATCATCTGCCTAGCTTTTTCCCACATAAGTTGCAGTTGACTTCCAGTCTAACCCGATGTAGCTGAACACCAGTATTTTACATGAAGCGACTGCCTATCTGACCTCCACAACCCAGTTAGGTTTATATGATACTTCTTCATAAGACTGGTTTAACAGACTTTTGGACCACTGACTACCTTTGATGACTGTGTATATGTAATAAAAAATAAAAAAAATAACCATGAGAGCCCGTTGACTGCAACGAAGTAGCTGAGCCATGTCTTCGGAGACCACCACCATTGGAACTGCTGTCTGAGCTGGTCCCATATCCTGATTCCACCTGAGAATTAAATCAAAGTAGGAATTGAAATCACAAACATCAAAAATTGATTACTAGAACTATTTAATAACTCATTAACAAAGTGATTATATATGAGACAATTATGTGATAATTAAAACTGTATTAGCAGTGTAAAAAATGTGTATTAAATGTGTATTTAAATTATTATGAGACCTTTATCCCTCTGGTGATTTAATATTATTTATTATATAAGTAAATACTAGGAATATAGGAATGCATATTCCGTAATAGTTGGCTATTTGACTACTGTTAAAATTCACAAAAATGTAATGTTATTTCAAACAACTAACAGAAATAACACAATGTGTGAAAAAAGTAATCCAAATCCAATCACCACAGAAATGTGACGTCACATTTCTGCATTTATAAATTCAAGATGTGTGAATAAAGTAATTAAATCGTTCAAGAAATGGAGCAGCTTAGGGGGAATGAAATGTGACGTCACATTTCATTCCACCTAAGCTACTTACACGCTTACGTTTTATTTATAACAGTAGTCAAACAGCCAATTGTTTGTAAAAAGCAGATATTCACATAAATATGTATTCAACATAGATCATCAAAATATTATAGTAAACAGTTTGAGCACTGGCACTTATAATACCAACTCTAAATTTGACATTTTACTGGAGCTAAGAGCATCTAAGGTAGCATTTACCGGCCGCGGGTAGTCCACCGGTTATCGCGGCCTCGACATAGAGGGCGAAGAAGGAACATGGGTGGTTTTTAGTTAGTAGAAGTCTGACACTCCCTTTCGCTCTGCCCAAGAGCGGGAGGGGTTATTCGATGATTTTACACCCACCAAAAAAAAAAAAAAAAAAGGTAGCATTTACCGCTTTCGCCTCAAACAGTTTTGCAATGCTGCAAAAGTATGAATCATAGCTTACAAATACAAGAACTGACCATATATAAATAATCTTATCATAAAATCTGCCAATTTCTATATTAAGAACAATGAATTGAATACAATCATAAGTTATGTAGAGAATAGTATCAACCCTTATCAGTATTACTCACTGAGCTGATAGTGAGTAGTATTATAACACAGACAAAACAGTTGTAGGCCAAATAACCCAGTGATGACTCATTTTATGAAAATATAAATAAAAAAATATTGTAGAAAATGATATGATTCATGTATGTATCTAAACAAAACAACAGTGTTACTTTCCAAGAGTGTTTATAGTTAGAAACTTGTATGTATGTCCATTATTTGCTGACACTTTCATGAAGTTTTTAAGCGACTTAAACATGCTAGGAATTGATTTAATTTAGCATCTAAAAATATTTCCTGTTTTCCAAGTTCTACACTTTGGCAGTTATTTTTAAATTTATAAAATTATAAACAGTGATAAAACATAGTAGATACATAATTGTCAATCCAAGTATGTTAAGGTCAGAAATAAAAATATAATCAACATAATTACTCTGACAATAAAATAACATGAATTTACAGAGAGAACATTATAATCACAAAGTGCCTTATAGGTATTGGATGTTCATGAGTAATACAATACTTCAATGTTTGATAACATGATGACCACACAACCACACATATACGCTAAGTACTCTGATTGAATGTATTGACTGAATCATATGCATCAACTTGTTATAAATATCACATGATAATGATAATATTTGGTACAACTTTTTATTTCTGCAGTTATAACATTGTTGTGAACGTCACCCGAGTTCATTTAAAGTGGTGCTCAAGGTGAACATCTTAATTTAGATATAAATATGATAATTTGAATGTCAAAATAATAATTTGATCTGATTAGGTGCTTTTGAAGTAGGCAATAAACCAAAAAAAAATTATGTATCTCCTAACTTTGTATGTACAAACAAAAAATGGATGTTTTGAAATGGGGTAAACAAACACTTTTAGGATAACAAGTCATTGTAAACACTCAAAACAAGTGGTTGCTGTTGACATACATGTCTTTTAAATGTATGAGAGTGTAGAATACATATTGAGTGTACTTAGATAATGTTAGCTAACCAGGTACAACCAGTACTTAAGTATAACAATTTTAATATTATGATGAAATTTTGACCATTTTTAATAATACTCACTTTGAATGACTCCAAAACATCAATCCATTGCTGCTTCTCCTCAGGGCTCGTCGCCCTCAAGTACCAAACACAGTCATTTACTGACACATCAAATCTGCAGTCATCAAATTCATGAGGCTGAAATTAATAAACATCCAAGGTCGAATATCTGAATATTAGATCACATGCTAAGTCTGTTTGTTCTCAAGCAGAAACTGATGCGACAAAAAAAGTCGAGACGCAACAAGGACAAATTAATCTATAAAATGGACTTCGCCGATAAAACAACTATGCATAGTCACCTTGACTTTGGCTTTTTTCAAACATAAGGCACCTCGGCATCCAAGATTACTCTCCAGCTCACTTTTGTAGTACGATAAAGTAGAATCCTTCAAAACAATAAACCTGTCCTGCCAACCGTGAATGTAATTTGTCCATTTACTCAAGTATCCGCGAAGTTCAGGATTTCCGCCATCCTCTAAATCCGAGTTATCGCTCACTGTTATATTTTCTTCAATCATGTTGCAAATGTTAAGAATTAATATTTACATTAAATTCTACACAAAAACAAACAAAACGAAAAATAATAATTATTAAAAACTCGTTACATGGGAAGATACACAACGAAAATTGTTGCTGTTATTTGACGTTTGATTTCAGTTCCAAACTCCACAGACTATAAATAAAGACTGCAAGCACAGATTAAAATTCCTAGTCATAGTCAAAAGTGGGCGTTAGAACATCATGACAAACGGAAACGAAAATTACGGCCTAAGCAACTTGGTCTATTTTAATTATATTAAAGCTTACTTAAAATAGTGAATTTCCACACGATAAGCATTGATGATACTGTTTTTTTGCTTTGCAAGGTATACCTACTTGAGTTTATTGACAAAGGTAACTTTAAGGGCCATTTATTTTCCTCTTTCTTCTTCTTCTTTTCGTATTGAATCTATTTCCATCTTTTACGGTTTGGGCCCAGTAGGTAGCCACCATAGCCACGTATAATTCAGCAGCTGAGGCGCTGTTCCAAGAGTGCATATTATTATGTAAGGACATCTGGGACACTCCAGCAGGTGGGGCATTGTTTGATCCTCTGTGATACAACTATGATATAATGAATGCATTTAGTAGTACACCTACCCACGTATTTTGAAAGTTTTTTTTATCAGATTATTTCAAACCCAGTGGTTGTAACTATTCTAATTATTATTACTAGTAATGAGATAAAGAGCTCCATCGTTTAATTTTTCTGCGACTTGGTAACACTTGGTATTTGAACGTTCCCAGTTTGACATTTCAACGAGTGGCACTATTTCCGGAAACAATGTTCTTTTGCGTATCGATTTTGGTCGTCATGTAATGTCATTGGTGGAAATGCATTAACCGCCAAAACTACATGATTCCGGCCAATAGCACAACGCCATTCTACAAATAACTCACCATATCCGTTCAAGATGGCCGACAAAACTATGCCTATTTTTGTTCCATCAGAAAAACCTTTGAAAGTAGTAAAGTGGAAAGTAAAACAAGGTGTTTTTGTGTCGCAAGGTCAGATATTATTTTTATACAACGATTCATCGGGCTCAGGCACTGAATTAAAGAAATACAAGGCAATACGCGCTGGTACTATCTCATCGATCAAGGTGAAGGAAGGAGACATTGTGGAACCTGGGTAAGTGACGTCACATTATAAATGCGCTGTAAAATAAAAATTATCATTTTGAAATGTAAAATATCCACAACAAACAATAATAATTTGCATAATTCTGCATCACTAACTTAGGTTACTCTTTATTTAGGGTACAGGTGCATTGTTTGCGCGGTAAATACAACTGCAGCAATAGATTCCCGCGTAAAATGTAACCTAAAACAAACATAGATGTTTTGATCAATTTATTTCATGCAACGTTCGATTTATCAAAGAGGCACTTGTATTTAAACTTAAATTAAAGTTGAATTCACAACTAATCCTTATATCTTACTTTAAAAAAAAAACAAAACAGCAGCAACGGTTGGTTGTTTGTTGTACTTGTTGTTGAAAGAATTAGTGTCGCTGTCTCGAATTACTCTCAAACATGAAAACAATACCTTCAAAACTTCATTATTGTTACTATATCGCATCATCTAAGTTTCGGAGAGATAAATCCCTAATTAAACTATAAATTAATTTATGAAACCATTGTAACTTTTCAGGGCACCCATAGCAGAGCTTGAAGAATGTCGCCATCCCACTGTGATGAAGGAGATGTGTGCGGAGTGCGGCGCCGACCTGCGCACAGACGAGGTGACCAACAGGGATGTCGCCGTCGTGCCCATGGTACACTCTGTACCTGAATTGAAGGTGAGGACCAAGACCAGCATTGAATGTACTAAGCCAAATTGGCGATAATCGGCGAACTCAGTGTGTTTGCTTAAGAATTTAAGCTTTGCAATATTTGTACACTATCTGCAGGTCAATAATTTGCACCTGAAAACTACTTGACAGATTCACAAATCGGACGCAGTCATCTATAAGTTTGTGTTGTAAACTGGATTAGATAGATACAAGTTTTAACTTTGATTAATGGTTATAACTTCACTTGCAATCCAGACAGTAAAACAAGTCCTTCTGAAGACTTTCTTTTTTTGAGCTTTTAAAGATAGACAGATACGAGGACTACACTCACTGAAGTAAAATTTATGGATTTATTTTTTATTATCAATTATTGAATTGTTGCATTGTTTCCTTACTTGCATTTTTGAAAATGCTTCTTATTTTATTGAACTTGTTATTTTATTCCTACCTTTTCACAGTCTCAATAACATATAATTTTATACTTTTCTGCTATCTATCTTCAGGTGTCAGAAGAGCTGGCACAAAAGTTGGGCCGAGAGGATGCTGACCGTCTCCTAAAGGATAGGAAACTAGTATTACTTGTGGACCTTGACCAAACATTGGTTCATACAACTAATGATAATGTACCACCTAACTTGAAGGTAAATATTATGAAAATAAAGACTAATTCTTCTAAAAATGTTATAATAAGTTTTAAGAAGAAAATAGGACTCGTAAGGATGAATTAATAGTATCTGTGATAAACTCAATGATTATACACCTAACTGTAACATTATTTCTAAATGACATATTTTCTTAAGTTGTTTCCTACTAGTCTAAATAATTTAAATGTCTTGATTACAGGATGTCCTTCACTTCTTCCTGCGTGGTCCAGGCGCTCCCGGCCGCTGGTGCCATACGCGCCTTCGACCACGGACTCAGGAGTTCCTGGAATCTGCCTCCAAGAACTATGAACTTCATGTATGCACCTTTGGCGCCCGTCAATATGCCCACGCGATTGCCGACTTACTTGATCCAGAGAAAAAGTATTTTTCTCATAGAATCTTGTCAAGGGATGAGTGCTTTGATGCAAGAACAAAAGCAGCTAATTTGAAGTAAGTTTATTACCAAAATCTATCTATCTATATAATAATATAAAAGGCAAAGCTGACTGGCTGAGTATCAATGCACAGGCCAAACCCTGAGGACTAGAAACTTAAAATTTCTAGTCCTCAGGGTTTGGCCTGTGCGTACAGAAACTTAAACTTAAAATTTGCATACAGAAACTTAAAATTTCGCACACGTATTCCTCTTAATCGTGTGCGAAATTTTAAGTTTCTGTTATAGATTTTTTCAAAATTTATCCCCTAAGGGCGTGTAATGGGATGAAAGTTTGTATGGAAAATCGTTATTTTTGATAATTCCGACATCCACGCGGGCAAAAGCTAGTGTGCTTATGATATTGCAGATTTCTCCCTATCACATTAATTTATCCTATCTGTATAACTTTTCAGAGCATTATTCCCTTGTGGCGACAACATGGTGTGTATTATCGACGATCGTGAGGACGTATGGCGGCACGCAACCAACCTGATACACGTCAGGCCTTACTCGTTCTTCCAGTCTACAGGTGACATAAATGCACCTCCCCCACCAGGTAATACACTTTCATTAGAATTAATTTTTAACTGACTTTTGTATGAACACAAAACTGCTTTTGTATTTTTTTTCATACCTTTGTGAACCAATAAAGTAATAAATACCCTAAACATGTTACAGAAAACGAAAAACCTAAAGACAAACTGACAAGCGGCAAAAACGGCGCCCAAAACCAGATGCCCACCCTAGACGCCGAGCCAGAACAAAAGGATGCATCAAAGAACAAAGAGAACAAGGAAGAAGGTGGTAATGGTATAATAGTTGCTAAGGGAAAAGAAGTAAAGAGTTCTAATACGGAGGAAAAGGAAAGTGAAGAAGCTGATCAGGAGGGTGATGAGAGGATAGCGCAGGAGGAGCCGCGATGGGTGGAGACCTCAGATGGACAGATTGAAGTGGAGGACCCTGATGACTACTTAATTTACTTGGATGATATACTGAAAAGAATACACACGTAAGTATCAACACCTTTTTTTTAAAGGGGGTGGGAAATCATCAAATAACCCATCCCTCTCTTGGGCAGAGCGAAAAGGAGTGTCAGACTTCTACTGACTAAAAACCACCCATGCTCCTTCTTAGCGCTTTATGTCGAAGCCGCGGTATCTCTTGCGAACAACCCGCAGCCCCGACGGGCGTCGGCCCTTGCGGGCCCCATCCATGTTGCTGACATCTCTTTGAGGCGCGCGTGGAACACGAACGCGCTGTCGACACGGCCCGTCGTCGTCATAAGACGGACGGACGGCGAGCTAGCCCATTACTCACCGTCCACAGGCCCGCGTCCCCGGTGCCCGGAGCGTGTCCCACGGCTGCTGGGACGAGAGGTTCTCTCCCTCTCACGTTCCGCCACCTCCTTCGCTAGCATCACTGCTTCGCAGAAGGAGGCGATGGCGTCCCATTCCCTCTCGCCCCGGACCATGGCTTGCACCAGGGCCGGACGCGAGAGGTCGCCGCCGCTGACGTATCAACACCTTGATGTAACAGTTATTCTTCTGCAATGAAATCAAAATAAAAAGGTTGTAAAACAACATTAAGACATAAATGGGCTTGAATTATATTTTGCTCTACATATTTCCTTATTTTTGTTTATTATTGTTTTTTTAGAGTTGTTGTTATGTTTTTCTTACTTTTCCAGGCATTTCTACGATAACTACGACAAAATGGGCAAGAATCAAATTCCAGACTTGAAGTCTATAATCCCAGAAGTGAAATGCGAAGTATTAGCGGGAACTAGTCTAGTCTTCAGTGGTTTAGTGCCGACGCACCAGCGTTTGGAAACGTCAAGGGCGTATCAAGTGGCTAGAAGTCTTGGAGCTGAAATCACGCAGGATTATTCTGATAAGACTACACATTTGGTGGCAGTGAGAGCAGGTAGGCATTGTAGTTATAGTTGGTTCTATTCAATTAGGCCATTTAAGTCCCATTCTCCTACACTTTTTCTAATTATTTCAAATTGGTGCAGTATAATCTTCTTCCATACTATTTCTCGTCAATTCAGCAGTCATCTCGTTTCTAGCCATATCAACCTGCACTCAGTCCATCCATTGTTTCTTTGGTCTTCCTTTACTCGGCCATCTAATTTCATACGCAACATTTTAATAATTCCTTCTTGGTTTATGCTAGCTTAGTACATAAATGCTTTTTTCAATGTTTAACTTATTTTACAGGAACAGCAAAAGTGAATGCGAGCAGGCGAATCGGCGAAGGCAAATCAAGCAAATTACAAGTAGTGACTCCAGATTGGCTGTGGACTTGCGCCGAGAGGTGGGAGCGAGTCGACGAGAGACTGTACCCGCTACAAAGAGGGGGCCAGGTACAGTAACTAAACAACTTTCATTTTTAAGGTCCTGAAAACATTGTAAATTATTGCCAATTATGGCACTTAGGACTGCCACCCTAATTTTTTATAGGCTTATCAATATAACAAAAAACCAGTTACCATGTAAAGGATTGCTTTTGTAGAAATGCAAACCCATTTACAAGTAATCTCTAGCTAAAATGAAATGAAGATCTGTAACCTTCTGCGGTGGCACAATTTACGAATATGAGGTCAAATGAAACAGCGAAGTAATAGATAATGTCTGTAACATTAAATCAGATGAATGCATGACCAAGCAAGTTCCGTATCCACAGAGCAGTTCCCGCCGGCCGCCGGCTCACTGCAGCAGTCCGCCCCCCGCGCCGGTTCCCGTAGCCGCACTGCGAAAACGTACGCCTTCCGGACGGTTCATGGATACCATCAACCCACTACTGTCCTTCTCGAGCGATGATATCGCAGATATGGATAGAGAAGTAAGTCACAATAACATTACATAACTATGGAATTTATGTATGGGGTACAGGTTCTGCCTTCAATGTATGACTTTTTTTTGGAGCGTGGGAAATCATCAAATGTCTCCTCCCGCTCTAGGCAGAGTGGTAGACTTCTACTGACTTAAAACCACCAAAGTTTCTTCTAAGTCCTCTGTGCCGAGGCCACGGTATTTCTTTCGAACAACCCGCAGGCTCGGCGGTTCAATGTATGCCTCTCGCTCTCAATTGTAAAGTACATGTTCGTCTTGTTTTATAGGTGGAAGACATATTCAATGAATCGGACGAAAGTTCTTCAGATGAGGAGAAACCAGGTGATGATGACTTGGATGATGAAGAGAATCCTCCAGAGGATAGGCTGATATCAGTCAGCGCAGAAAATAGCATGCAGGACAGTTTACAGGACAGGTAAAGAAGAAAATCTTGTTGCTTTTGCAAATAAGTATTCAGTAAGAGTTAGGGAGTTAGTAGGCAAGACAGCTTTCTGGACAACTTATAATATCATATGCCAGAAAGAACTGCTCTGTAAATAATTTGAAACTAATTTCTATATTTCTGGTTTTTTCAGAATACAAGATTCGCAAGAAGCAACAAATGACTCTGAAATGGGTAAGTTTTCTGTTTTTACTTTCCAAATCAGAAATGGTGCAGCAAACAGAAATGACTTGACTAATTTCTCACCAATTTTTTGTGAGATGAGTCGTAATGTTGTTTCTGTCTAGTAGTAGGAAGTCGTAAATTAATAGTTTATTTACGATCAACCTTGGTTTACGCTTGAAATCCTAAAAAAATAACATTTTTTTTCTAAATTCCTAGACGATGAATCCCGGCCTCGCAAGAGACCACGAAGATCGTCACCACCATCAGATGAGGAACCACCGGATGACGACGACAGCTCTTGGAACCTCATGGGTGCGGCGTTAGAGAAAGAACTCTTGGCACAGGACTGATGCCACCTATACCAGCAATCTACAAATTATGAGCCCTATGGCTAAGAATAAAATAAATGCTCTTTTCTTTAGAATTTTTTGGTTATTTTTTTACAAATACGTGATTGACTTCATAGCTTATACATTCTGTCTGACTGACGAAATGAAATTGCCCATCTATGTCAGGGGCATCACCTAGATGATGGTGTAACAAGCATTTTAGTAGTGAAAAGATACAAATTCTAATAATAACATTATTTTATTTATTTGGGACAAAAACAGATAGGCATGTACAATATTTAGTAGTGGAATAAGGAAAACAGGAAATAATTTTACAGAAGAGGACAATAAGAAAATACAATCACACTGACCAACTCTGGGATAGGCCTTCCCTACCAGATATATAGCGTAATTTCATTAATCGCCCGCATGCGGGGTGAGTGTTTTTGGAATGCGTGCCAAAGGGCCCGCATTCGAGGAACCGTTTATATTTAATTATGATCTAATTAAATATATCTCCCCTATCCTGTATAGCGAACGAGTTAGCGACCAATGAAATTGCGCCATTGATCGTTAACTCGTTCCCATCTCGTCCCCGCAGGCGAGACGAAAGTTACAAGTCGATACGTGTTCGTTACACCGCTTGCTGGGATTTCCCGCATGCTATAAACCGACCGTGTTATAGACCAATGAAATTCATATCGGTCGTTATACAGCTTGTGGGTCGTGAGTCAAATACCTACTTTTTCATTATTCAATTTCATTCGTGTCGTAAGTGCTTGTTGGATTAGAAATTCGCTGCGCTAAGTGGCTGATCGCTTTACAGGTTCGCATAAAAAAATAACGAAAATTACATGATCTTCTACAATCACACTCCAAATTCAATTGTAACTCCTTATTGTACCTTACACAACGTTTCTGTCGCGCCATGCCTCTAATTTTTTTCGTAAAGTTCGCAACCAAAATCTTATTCTCTTTTTCTACAGTGAGGCTAATAATATAATAATAATATTCCACAACTATCACACAACGCCATCTAGTCCCAAGCTAAGCAGAGCTTATGTTATGGGTACTAGACAACTGATAAACATACTTATATATTTCTAAATACATCCATATTATAGATAAATTACACCCAGACACAGAACAAATGATCGTGCTCATCACACAACCATTTGTCCTGGGTGGGAATCGAACCCACGACCTCCGGCATAGCAGTTAGGGTCACTAACCACTAGATCAACAGGCCAGTCAAAATAATAATAATAGTAATAAAAAATAAAAAATAGTAATATAATAGTTTCTTCTTCATTAAGACACGGACAGTCATTTTGTAAATAACTGGTGACGTACATGGAGGTTCTCCTACATGCGGGCCCTATCGACTAATAAAAACGTTTCCCCGAATGCGGGCCCTGTGGCACTCGTTCCAGAAATCTCTTGCACCCTGTATGCAGGCCCTATCGACTAAAGAAAACTAAGTAGTGACCAATCATATCAAGTTTCGACATACTTGTTGCAGGGTACTCCTGTCAGAAACTCAACCTGTGCAGATGGATCTGATACCTTGTTTATGAATGAAAATAGAATTTAGTTACCACTATCAGTTTATAAAGTGGTAGCAAACATTAATAATCTGGTTTATTTTAAAATAGGCCTAGTCTTGACCTCAATCAATGAGGTTTACATTGGAACAAGCATGCCCAGAAGATGCCTGTTATGAAACAGGCAAATCTCAACTGGTGGATGGATTGGATGAGTGATAAAAATGAAAGATAGATTAACACTAACTAATTATTTAATTGCTAATTTATTACAATATACAACAATAACTAACTTATATGGCATAAGGATCATTTTCATCAAACACATGGAACTTTGTGTATGTAGGTTTTGATGTGAAGTCTTTCTTTCCATCTTGCCAGCCTCGCTCAGGTGCCTTATCATGATCAAAGGTAGAATCTAATTTTCCATACAGCTCTGCTTGCCTGTCCATGTCTTCTCTGTACTGTTGTTTAGCAACCTTTTTGCCAGTGATAGGGTCAGTAATGTCACCGAAAGGATACACAACCTCTTTGACTTCATGAGTAATTAGCTTGGTCAGTTTTTGTTGTAGTGACTGAATGAGGACAATATCGCCAGTCTTACAGACCCTTTTGGGATCATGGCAGTAGTAAAATTCATCCTTTCTAAAGTACTGAAATAAAAAGAAGAAAGATTATTGATAAAATGTTATATTTGCAGTCTTTTTGTTATAAAATATGTACAACAAATACAAACCATCAGTAAATTCTCGTCCAATTCTAACCTCTTCACTCTGATTTTGGCCGCATTTTGTTTAACAGTAGGAACACATTGACCTAACAGTAGGAATTTCTTTGCCGTCTCTGCTACATTACGAGCCATTGTTAATTATAATTCAATGCAAGTTTTACAAAGACTAATAATAAATAAAATGGTCCTTGTAAACACACACATTAGACACAGATTGACTGACAGTGACAGTTGTTGGCTTTTTGAAATGTTGAGTTTTTTTGTGAGGTACGCTAGTTAAAGCCAAAAATGGGACATGTGACAGAGGGAGGTTTAGGTCTTTATTACCCAGAATCATAGAGTATAGTAAGTAATCCAGAATCTAGATTGATTCCGGGCTGATATGATGATTAGAAATTCATGAGCTAAAAATGATTGTAATCGATCGACGGTTTTTTTGCTTACTGCTTTTTGACGAAATTGCGCATGTAATGCGACAAGGTAGCACAGGTAGTCCGCGAAATTCGATTTTTCATTGCCAACTCGTATGGAATCCGCGGCAGAAACAAATGTCTATTTTCTGAGTAATAATTATTAAAATCACCAATACAACCGTCTCAGTTCATAATTCATATGACGGAATAATCCGTTTCTTAGTGACTATTTGAGATTGGTTATTCGTCCCCACATATGGGTACAGGGTAGCCTGCGAAAATATTTTTTTCTTAATATTCGCGTCCGTAACACTAATAACTATTTAATGTAAAAAGTCATACAATGTTATGAACTTAGGTTGTATTCTCAGATCAATTATCAGGTTGTATTGATGATTTTACGACAACCATATTTTCATCAAAATATAACCTTGTGTGGTGGAAGATGCAATGTGCAGGTAAGGCTGCACATTGCATTTTCCACCATATCGTTGAAAGAAGCTCTATGCAACAGTTCAGCTTTAGGATCCAGTCAAAGAACATAGCTAAAGACTGCCTAGCTATTTCGTTGGTTTATACATGCTTTGCTGTGTCCAGACAATTTTCAGATTAGCCCTCAAAACATAAGTAGGTGTTGTAGGTCTAACATACACAACACAAGAATGGACAATCGAGAGTGATCCATCTATAGCGGTCTGCTATACAGATGGATCAAGGAAAGAATCAACTAAGCTATCCGGCTCTGGGATACACATACCAAGACTGGAAATAAATAGATCATTCTCACTAGGAACAGGCGCAAGTGTGTTCCAGACAGAAATACATGCCATTATGGAATGTACCAGAATAATTGGAAACGCCCTTACAGGTGATCTTTCCAAAATAGTTATATACAGTGATAGTCAAGCAGCACTCAAAGCACTGAACAAAGTGGAAGTCACATCTGCACTGGTTAAAGAGTGCAAGGAAGCACTCAACCAACTAGCGGAAAAAGCAGAAGTAACAGTCGCATGGGTCCCTGGTCATCAAGGACACGAAGGGAATGAGATAGCAGATGAATTAGCCAGAAAAGGAGCAGATGAAACCTTTGTGGGACCAGAGCCCAGGTTACCGATCCCACATAATATAACAAAAGGAATCATCCATAGAATAACTACAAGAGAGTCAAATAGAAGATGGAACGCAACAGAAGGTTGTCGACAATCAAAAATCTTCTTAAAGTCATATGATGAAAAGAAATCCCACAAGTTACTCAGAATGAGCAGGGGAAACATAAGACTAGTAGTAGGGGTCGCAACAGGACACTGTGGACTCAATAGACATCTGACGATTATGAAAGTAAAGGAAGATCCCATATGCCCAGCATGTGGAGAAGCAGAAGAAACAAGTTTCCACCTTGTGGCGGAATGCACAATGTATGGGCCACTCAGATGGGAAATCCTAGGAACAGATGAGATTAATGAAGAGAAGCTCGCAGAAATCTCCACCGAACAACTGGTGAGCTTCTGCAAGGCAACAGGAAGATTCGCGATGCCGACCACCAGTAACCCATGAAGGGGATCCACCAAAATGGGGAACTGGGCGAAATAATCCACAACGAAAGGACTGATCGCCCGTCTGGTGTCTGCCGGCGTCCCCGAAGATAAATAGAAAATAGAATAGGTCTAACAAAATAATAAAATGAGTGTACCACAATCACTGCCTACCCTTTTAGCGAATTGAGGCGTGACATCGGAATATCTTTTAATTGATGTAAATAAAGAACACAAACCGATTATGCATAGTTTTGTGAGTTGTTGTAATTAAACATTCACTGAGTAAACTAAAAAGATTTAATATTTCATTATAAACTTATAACCCATGACAATAATTAGAGCAGTTTACACAGCTACAATGTGTAACAGAAGATATTATTAACAATAAACTAGGTACTGATTAGTTTGATACAAACTCAAGGTACAAAAAGGGCGAAAATGTCTATCTTTGTTCACATTATTTCATACATAATTTTAAGGAGCTTTCTCCAAACAATTACTTATTAAATAAGGCTGACTTGCTTGCCTATGCTGTAAGCACTTTCTTTCCTTACAAATTACATTAAAAACTTTATTGAATTTATACAAACTCAAACATAAAATATCACAATCTACTTAAGCCCAGCACCATTTTAAACAAATCATTCCATATGGACTAAGTTCAAGCAGGGACCAATTTCGTAATTGGTTTGCAGACAGTCACTAATGCAGCTACAGATGACACTGCACCCAGTACTCCCACAGTACTCGGACTGAGTTTAGTGAACCCTAAAGCAGTAAGTGGAATGAATATATCGCAAGAATTCTTCAAAGTATCAATGAACACATCTTTGTGACACGTCATCAACATATACATATACTTCATCCCTCCATTCCAGTCATAGTTTGTGATTGAACTATTCAATAGTTCTGATGGCCTCAAGAATGTTGACTTGTGCAAATCCATGAGATGCACAATTTCATAGAAGTCTCTAGCTAAATTAGCTATGATTGACAGAAGCCAAAATTTATTTGCAGTTCTGTTCCATTTTTCTGAATCGGTTTTGAGGAATCCACTTTTGGTGAGCCAGACTACATGGTCTGAGTAAAGAAACAAAGCATGTGCCAATTTGCTGATTGTCAATGTTACCCTTAAAATGGGATCTTCAATGTGCATGCTATTTAAGGCAGTGTAACAGATGTCTATGCATCTTCCAAGTCTTAAAACTGAAAAAAAAAAAGGTTTAGATTGTTAAATAAGTTAGTTCGCACCTGCTTATATTGCTTAGTTGCTCCTGTTGTGTTGGGAACAATTAGCAATAAATAAATGTTTATTGCCAATTGTTTAAAAAAGGCATAATTTTAAAACAATCCTTTTTTTATAAAAATTGTATGGTTACAAGATGTGTCCCTCACTTTCAATTAATGTCATCAAAATTAATGCCTGCATAGCACTTTACTTACTTTTTCTGAAAGAACTAAAAGTTAGTTCCAGATTTTTTATTCTGTCAATAGAGTACTTGTTTGCATTTCTTATTTCCAATTGGTGCCAGATAAGTCGACTTGTGTATTGAATGAGTCTGTAAATATTGGAAAAATAAACGGGTGTAAATATTAATATGTACTAATGATTGTTTGAAAGAATAGAGGGAGAAATTTTCCCAGCAGTAGGAATATGGATTAGCTATGATAATATAATATGTAAAATAAAAGCTGAAAGCTAAATATGAGCCTTCTCAAACAATTGGCCTATAATCACCCTAAATCGGAAAAAGTGAAATGAGGGATGGGAGGCCTTTGCCCTGCAGTGGGACAATATAGGCTTATAATCATAATCGAAAGCTGAAAACCACCACTTTAAGACTTTGTTTGCTTTAAGTTACTGTTACTTAGATTTTATCAAATCATAAAAAAACTAGCTTTTGCCCAGAGCTAGACATGTTTGCCTAAATTAAAAAAAAACTCAAAAGGAACTTAATATCTTTCTTTTGAGTTTTATATTACCTGATGAAAAGAATTCTATGTCAAGTTTACCAGTATGCTACTTTTTATCAGGTGGCCACAGTTTGTAAAGGTCAGACAGATTATCAGAGTGCTCTTAATATAGATCAATAAACATACAATAACAATAGATACTGACCTGGCTAGTTTATCTCTACCATTTGACTGGTTATTTACTTTTATAATAACGTCCATTCTGGCTTCTTTGTGGTCTTGAATTAATGACAATAAGCTGCAAATCTTTAGTAATAAAGATTGTTGTTTATCTGACGAATTTAGTCACTATCAGTAAGATACTACACATTGTTATTACATGAATATTAGATAATTATGTACATTTAAGCACTGTGTTTACATTTCCGTAGCGTCGATATGAACCTTGAACTGTGCACGAATAAAAATCGTTTCATTGAACTCTAAATAATGTAAATTAGCATGTTTATCCCAATCTTTGCATTAGACCTTTGTCTTTTGGTGCCTTTCTTTAGTAGCCGCACTGAAGCTGTAATGAGCTCAGATTGATCTTTCAAAATATAGATAATAATTGTTCCTCTCAACTTTAATAACAACAACTTCAAACTTGGTTTTCATCCATCAATATTAGAATAGTTTGATGTTTTCTTTTTTAATATTTCTTTCTGTGGTGTTGCCTTCATTATTTTCACAGACAATATTACCTGCTGTTAGATCTCAGTTACTATTTTTAATCATGGAAACTGATTTATTAATAATTCTATTTATAAAGCTTGGTAAGCGTTTTTCAAACTGCTGACACAGACATACGTGACTTCTCCTTTGTCAGGTATTATAAGTCCGCGTTCCATACGTTTTACCAAAAAGAGTAGAATAGATAGAATAGGATACTAGAATAGGATAGAATACTCAAGGCATTTTACACGATGGTAACTGTCGATTGGCCATTTGTTACATATCACCTTGAACATTCAGAATTTTTAAAATTCATTTAGGACAGTCATGACTGTCTTGCTAGGTATATTTCCTTAGATTTGCATAACGTGGTTATCAATATCGATGACTGTAGTACGTTTTTACATTTTCTTAGTAAAACCCGGCTGCATAAAGCAAAGATGAAGTTGGTGTTTTTGGCTATTGGGTAGTAGTAAAGTGGATAAAACATTATGTAGAAAGACATGGCTTTATGAAAAGAAAAACTACAAAAATAATGTCCTCGTCTATGGTTAGCAAAAGCTGATTGGCTAATATTCTTATGGTTTTATGTGCTGTGATTGGAGGAGAATGAATGATTGGTGAACGTAAGAAACGGATGTTGCAAGCTTGCAACTTGCAGACTCGAATATGAATGTTGTTGGGTGAAGTGGGGTGAACTGGGGTGGCGGCACCGCAGGTCCGCAGCGTCAGCGTCACGTCTACCACCTACGGCACCTACGGTCTAGCGGTAGCAGGCGGTTCGGCAGCCATATTGAATATAATTTCTGTTGCGCGGTGCTTGTGTGACCCAGCCATCGAAATTTGTATTGGTTTTACGTTTCGTGATCATCTACATTCTGTGGTTATCGACTATATATTGTGCAGAGTGGAGGTGTTCAGTGAACTAATTGACTGAAGTCGTTAATTTCGTTGTGGTAAGACTAAAACACTATTGTGCGTTGCGGTGATTTATCTTCTGGAACAAAGCGACATTTTGAAGTGACGTGTAATGTTGTGCATTTCAGATAGTGGTTCGTCGTACTGAGCTTTCATGATTGGATTACCGCGTAGCGATAGAGATAGAGATCGAATAACGGTAAAAATTCGTAACATGAAGAGGAGTTCGTCAAGAGATAGTATGCCGCGATCGAAAAGGACACGCAGTAGTATAGGCAGGTATGACGATAGCTCCGATGAGCGCGTCACTCCGGAACGGGTGCGCCGGCGAGTGCGCTCACCGAGCCCCCGGGGGCGCTACGTGTCGCCGCACCGCGAAGACTATGTGAGATCCCGGGAAACCAGAGAAGACTCGGCTCGGCCGTATTACAAAGTTTTGTGCGTTAGTGCACTTCATCCCAAAGCTTCTGATGAAATCGTAAAGGATACCCTGTACAGAGAATACAAGAAGTTTGGTGATTTTAGCATCAAGATTTCTCATGAATTAGATGAGAGGGTTGCTTATGTTTGCTTCCGTAGTGCTGAAGACGCGAGAGATGCTAAACATGCCAAGCCCAGGATAATATTGTATGATAAAGTAGCCATTGTTGACCCTGTCTATGAGCCTGTTCGTGCTGAATACAGAGGCAGGCCTAGAAGCATCACACCCCCTGATTATGAACGCCCCTATTCCTATGCTTGGTCACCAGTGCCTGAGAGACGTAGACCACCTCCTGATGATAGGGCTTATGGTATTCCTCCGACAGTACCTCCCCATCACAGAGATTTTCGCCCTCCAATGCATGAATACCCTATGGCAGGGCCTCATGGACCGCCAATGCATCACAGGCCACCCATGCATCACCCGCCTCACCCTCATTACATGCCCCGTCCATACATGCCCCGCCCCCACCATCCCCCATTTGAGAAAATGGAAAATAAGAAAGATAAATTCCCCAATTATCTACATCATGTTCAACCAGAAGATGATCCATTGGCTACAAGGACTCTCTTTGCTGGTAACTTAGAGATCAACATTTCAGATGAAGAGCTCCGACGCATCTTTGGCCGTTATGGCATCGTTGAGGACATTGACATTAAACGCCCACCACCGGGCACAGGAAACGCATTTGCATTTGTTCGCTATCAGACTTTAGACATGGCCCATAGGGCTAAAGTTGAACTTTCTGGCCAGTATATTGGCAAATTCCAATGTAAAATAGGATATGGTAAAGCCACACCTACTACTCGAGTTTGGGTAGGTGGTCTTGGTCCCTGGACATCTGTTGCCCAATTGGAAAGGGAGTTTGATAGGTTTGGAGCCATTAAAAAGATTGAATATGCCAAAGGAGAACCTCATGCATACATTTTGTATGACTCAATTGATGCAGCTCAAGCTGCAGTAAAAGAGATGAGAGGTTTTCCCCTTGGTGGTCCAGAAAGGCGGCTACGAATCGATTTCGCAGATGTCGGCACTGGGGGCCCATACAGGCCAAAGCCTTATGCCCCTCCTGTTGGGGAAGACGGTAGACCGGTTGAAGGTTATGAAGGGTATGAGGGCTGGGAGGAGGGGTCGACGGCTTACCCTGCCTATGGAACACCTGGCTACAGAGGAAGAGGTGGTCGCGGCCGAGGACGAGGCATGTATAGAGGCGTATATCACGGCTCGGGAGATTATCGCGACGAAGAATGGAGGCGTGCCGCAACAGATCCTGAATACGAGGGACGAGCTCGTCGTTCTGGTTCACGGGAGCCAGGTGTGGACCGCTCCCGCTCACGTACACCGCGACGACGCTCCCCCGACAGTGACTCCGACGGGTCGCCTCGCCGTGGTGGCGGCATGCTAGCGTCTGCAAGGACATTGCCTGAAGTTGTACGCAAAGCCACCACAATATGGAATGGTGCCCTGATCTTGAAGAACTCTCTATTCCCAACTAAGTTCCACCTGACTGACGGTGATAATGAGATTATCGACAGTCTGATGAAAGATGAAGATGGAAAAAATCAACTGAGAATAACACAGAGATTGCGTTTAGATCAACCAAAGCTGGATGATGTTCAGAAACGAATTTCCACATCTAGTTCCCATGCTATTTTCTTGGGAGTGGCAGGGTCAACGGCATCCATCACAAATGAAGATGCAAGTATTCAGACTAGACCTATGAGGAACTTAGTGTCTTACTTAAAGCAAAAAGAAGCAGCAGGTGTTATTTCTCTCCTAAACAAAGAGACAGAGGCTACTGGCGTATTATACTCTTTCCCACCTTGTGATTTCTCAACTGAGCTTCTCAAGCGGACATGTCACAACCTAACCGAGGAGAGTTTGAAGGAGGACCATCTGGTAATAGTGGTAGTTAGGGGAGGGTCAGCCTAGTATGAACTTCTGAACTCCCAAACTGCAGAGGTCACAACTGGACCAACAAGTTTGTAGTGAGATCAGTAACAGTGGTGGTGATGGGTGGTTCTGCCTAGAACGAACTAATTTATTAGATTTACACATTTTGGGTTTACAATATTAGCCTAAGTTCTGATTAAAGTTCCCTTGTCTTCTTCAGAAATTTATAAAATGTATACTTGTGATGTGTAGTGAGGTGAGGTGATTGTAAATCCAAGTTAGTGAAGTTTCACATTTCTTGTGCAAGTGCTGTGTTAGCCTTGTAGTGACAGCAATGATCAATATTATTGCAAATATGTAGATGAACGATAGTTTTGCTAGAATTGCAGCAAAGATTTTTTTTGAAAATTTTTTAAGTGTATATTTATATAAAAAGTTATAGTGTATACTAATTCAGTGTATGTTAGGTGATGTGTAGTGTAAGTGTGTGAGTTGCAAATAGAATATTTCATCTTATGATGTAGTTTTTTTATACCTTGTGAGTTGTGATCAGGCAAGTGCAGTTCTTGATATAGTGACTGGTTTGTGATGTTCAAATGTGCCTCAGTGATCAATAATCACTTGAGTGAATTTCATTTCATAATGACTTGAAAGTCATTGCTCAGTAATTAAGTGAAAATGCTTCAATGCAAAAATGATTCAGTGAAGCTTTGTGCTTGTGTTGTGGTCCTTAAAGACTAAAATATGACAATAACTAGACAGTGTTCAAAAAGCTGTGTTTATAAAATAAAGTTATAGTTTCGTTTTATTTATCATAGTGAACAAAATAATGGTGACACAGTTAGG
This sequence comes from Diarsia rubi, assembly GCA_932274075.1. Lineage (NCBI taxonomy): Eukaryota > Metazoa > Arthropoda > Insecta > Lepidoptera > Noctuidae > Diarsia > Diarsia rubi. The sequence continues at coordinate 13,409,471 of OW026429.1, forward strand.
TATGAAATAATTATTTTAGTTCCACCACTTGGTAAGTGTTTTGTGGGTATGGACACAATATCTCCCTGCTTTTGAAGCTTTTGATTGACTCCCTGCTCAATGTTACATCTAATTCTAGTTGTGTGTAGTCTTCACAATAAACATTTTGCCTTATTTATAGGATCAATTTCAATTTTCTGGCATAACTTCATGTACCGGTAAAACGGGGTTAATGGGGATGCAGGGGTGAATCGGAACGAAACTTTAAAATGGATTTTAACATTGAAATAATATAGTTTGTTGCCAGAAAAGATTGTAATGTGTTTACTGTTTTTTAATTAAAGATCAAGTGTCCTTGTTAGCAACAAACCATATTATTTCAATGTTAAAATCCATTTTAGTTTCTTTCCGATTCACCCCTGCATCCCCATTCACCCCGTTTTACGGTATGTGATCATGTGATGGATATTAAAAAGAAGATAAACAGTTTTTCATAATCATGGGCTTAAATTGTTAATTTAGATAACAGTTTATGGCAATGACAAGTGCTCTACGGTAGTCCACATTGGCCTTGGACTAATAAATTTGGATGTCATGGGTGCTTAGCCCAGCTGTGGGATGTAACAGATCACAATAGCAATAGATGATCACTTCTGAAGATTTGCCAAAAAATTGAATTCTATGAGACAGGCAGCATATACCGGTGACAGCTGGTTTGAGAACAATTGTCTAAAACAGTTTATTACACAATGGTTTCCAGTCAATAATAATAATTTTTCTTTCTTGGTTGTTACCATATCCGGCATGAGATTTTTTATTTTTAGTAAAATACGACCTGTCTAAGCACATTCAACTAACACGTCATACAACATAAAGAACGATACACAGCTTCGCTATTTCCATACCAGCCGAAACTTCATCCCAGAAAGTAATTTACTAATTAAGTATTACAGTACCTATGTAATTACTGAAATTAGGTATCATCTAGTTGTCATTTCGTTTCATGATCACTTTGATAGGTTCATAATAATTAGAAAGAGGTTTATATCGACTGGGATAAGCGCGTACGAGACAATTCAAATATTTTTAACCATTGCTTCAACAGATTTTTTCTCGTCTGGCCCATCCCGATCTGTAGAACCACTCTTTTATTCGAACTGCCGAGTAGGTAATTAGGTAAATACATAGACGCTGCTATTTTGAACTTATTCAGCTGACAGCCGCCGCATTGGGCAGAAGAAGAATCCTGAAATAAATCGACTTCGTAAGTATCTGTGACATGGGTAAGCATTTCGAGTTCCATTCTGCAGCATTCATTGTAAATAATTACTGGTCGCTGTGGCCGAGTAATTGGCTGCTGCGAAGCGTGTTGCAGGTGAATTAATATTTTGATGACCTACAGGTAGTTCGGGGTCTGGTTGTTTGTATAGCCGTATAGGTATCCTACATTGTTGTATACCTATGTGAGTTAGTAAAACACACCCACTATACCTAGGTACCTGAGAAGTTCTAGCGTGGAGCAACGTTTTCTTTAAAATATACATAGGTAGTTAGTTACTGCGCGTAATCATGTTTGAACTAATAACATTACAAATCGTGAACACAACCGTAGAACCAACTTAAATGAACAAGAGTTCAAGCACGTACCTACCTATCTAATTATTTCTTCTAAACTTGAGAGCCTACACTACCGGATCTTGCAGGATAGTATGACTAGATGCACTAAAACTTTTATGCCACACAAACCTGCAGTGTGTTTACTAACGAAAGCGTTTGTACCGCTTTGATTCTTTATTTATAGGTCCAAAAGTCGACGACACGAAGATTAATGATCGCCAAAAAGACTAATAATGAGGTCATAACGGTGTTATTTACTGTAACTGGTTTATCAATAAACGTTTATTTATTACAAGTTCTGTGTTTTTGTTCATTGGTCCTTTATAAAATTGATATACAATTTAATTGTTCTGAAATAAATCTAAATTTTACCTTTCTACATTAAAGTTACTCACGTAAACGAGAATAACACTACCATTCTACCAACCGACGATTCCCAGCAATAATTTTTGCGTGCTTGGTTGATGGCATCGCGAAGGGTTCGTTTATACACCTACAGTATAGCTTCATGTGTCGCTGTGTGTACCTACCTACCTACTTTAAATTCGATACCTAGGTAGAAGGAAGGAAGGCCGACGGTATCAGCAGCAGTGGTGGCCATCATGTCGAGGAAACATCTGCGAGAGACTAATTACCGGAAGTATTGCAGAAAGTAACTGAAGCCTATCCAGCAGTGGGTGATTCCAGGCTGATTATTGAATGATACTGAGGGTGATATAGTGCAGCGTAATTATTTCTTAGGGCCATGAATTACATAGGGTTGTATAATGATCTTACTTTTGGCCCTTTCATTGGAAAGGGCCGAAAATGGGATCATTTGCCGTCTCTGCAGCCCCAATATAATTAAACCTACCCCACGCGGATTTCTTTAATTTAGTTATTTTTTTAATCACTAATTTCGACATTTGTATCTCTCTACTTTGAAGTTAGTTTAAGTTAATTTTTAATTATAGTAAATTGAATTTAAATATTACATTTTGCAACTTCATAATCAGGTCAAGCATGAGCTCCTAGGGCTAATGAGACACAATTTTATCCATGGTTTATACACTAAACACTAATTGTATTCTAAATTTGAAGCTTCTATGTCTGCTAGAAGTGCCTTAGACTTTTGATGATCGGTCATCAGTCAGTGAGTGAGTGATGAAACTAAGGAACTTTGATAAGTTATAATTCTTAAACTACTGGTTCAAATAGAATGAAATTTGAAATATACCGTGTCTATACAATGCCTAATTGGTCGAAGTTAAAGGAGGTTGAAAATGGCCTGAACTGGTTCGAGAAAAGCATGGTACCGCCCGCGCCGCCGCGCGCCGTGCCGCTTTATTGCTCGACTTGGTGGGGGCACTGCCCACCCCCAGATAAATTATAAAGGACAGTCGTAGTCGCATGCCACCTTACTAATGGCAACTAGCAGCTGACTTCTGTATCAATGAGAACGCCATGGAGGCGCACCAGGTATCAAATTGTGGAATATTATTATTATTATTATTAATTACCACAGAAAACAGAAACCGTACAGTTAAAATGAAGGTCACTGAATCTCCCGTCGGGGCTGTGGGTTGTACACTAGTTACCGCGGCCGACTTATAGAGCTAAGAAGGAACATGGATGGTTTTTAGTCAGTAGAAGTCTGACACTCCCTTTCGCTCTGCCTAAGAGCGGAAGGGGTTATTTGACGATTTACCACAAACCAAAAAAAAAAAAATTCACTGAGATTTTAAAAGTGATGGAAATTAGGAGGTGAATCGAATAGTTATGACGTGAGCACTTATGTCTATCTTTTTTTTACATTACGAGGACGAGTGAGATAGACATACGAAATATTAGATTCGGAAAGTCGTATTCTATCTAGCTTGTCGTAACGCCAAAAAAAGGAATAAACATACGACTCGTCGAATCGAACCATTTGTGAATACGGATACAGTTCACGCTTCACGGACTTCTGGTGGACCTGCAGGAAGGCTCCCATGGTGGTAAGTAGTGAGTGGGAAGGAAACAGCTATATTCCCACAGGTTACATCCGTTTTCTTGATAGAGATGCAGCGGTTTTAATTTTTACCCGACTGCGGCGAAGCCCAAAAGGAGGGTTATGTGTTTTTACCCGACTGCGGCGAAGACCAAAAGGAGGGTTATGTGTTTGGCGTGTATGTATGTATGTCCGTTTCTTTGTTCCCTCATAACTCCTAAACGGATGAAGGGATTTGAATAAAATATACGTCGTTAGATTCGTCTTGATGGCGAAATTAAAAAAACAAATAAATTTGCTGATTTGGGGGGCCATATACGCGGATTTAAAAAAACTATTTATTTCCATTATCATCGAGTAGGGTATCAAAATAAAGGGTTTTAAAAGGAGATAACAAAAATTTAATAAATGACACCCTATATGTTTAAAATAGGTAAATGCAAAGTCACAAATCCTATAAACAAACACAAAGGTTAAATTAAATCATCTGCGAAGAATTTTACGCGACCAACGAAAGAACAAACACAAAAGAACTAAAAAGTTGGAAATAAACAAAGTAAGTAGTTAAAAACTAAAAAAACCCGACTGAAAAAACTGAAAAGCCAAAAACAAGCATATTTTAAATTAAACAAAACTTGGAATCAGGCGGCCCGGGGTTCATTTGAATATTAAATTATGAATTGAAAATAGAATGAACCCCGCCTTTTTTTTTTTTTTTTTTGGTGGGTGTAAAATCATCGAATAACCCCTCCCGCTCTTGGGCAGAGCGAAAGGGAGTGTCAGACTTCTACTGACTAAAAACCACCCATGTTCCTTCTTCGCCCTCTATGTCGAGGCCGCGATAACCAGAGGACTACCCGCAGCCCCGACAGGCGTCGGCCCTTTCGGGCCCCTCCCATGTTGCTGACATCTCTTTGAGGCGCGCGTGGAACACGAACGCGCCGTCGACACGGCATGTTTTCGTCGTGAGACGGACGGACGGCGAGTTAGCCCATCACTCACCGTCCACAGGCCCGCGTCTACGGTGGCCGGAGGTCATCGCGGGACCCCCGACGCCCGGAGCGCCTCCCGCGGAATTAACCCCGCCTGCTTCCAAGTTTTGTTTAATTTAAAATATGCTTGTTTTTGGCTTTTCAGTTTTTTCAGTCGGGTTTTTTAAGTTTTTAACTACTTTTTACATCATAGGTAGGTACCTATTATTTTTGTACATACTCTACCTACTGACTACTTTATTACACGAATTTCCACGCCATAATTCGTACATAGCTCTTTTACAATAGTTTTGTATATCTACAATGCCGGTTTTATCGCTAATAAAAATGATTGAATCTACAAGCAACGTAATTACATTCTTAGTCATTAATTTATAAAAAATACTTGTACATAAGCTGTTTCCATAGAGGAAAAAGTTTTCCTTCCTCTATGTCTATACTGGTATGCCTGTCAGTAGGTACTCCTCTTTGGTTTTTCAGCCATGGTACTTATATTATTTTACTCTTTGGTCTTAGCTGGTCGCTGGTCTTAGCGCATAGAGTATAGTAATATAGATTGGGAATAATAATAATTGTCTTAGCGTTTTCATATCACAACAGCTCATCGATTTAGGTAATAATTTTATTAATAAACGTGGTATCAATAATGCAGTCTGAAAAGGATTCATCACTGTCGGAACGAAAGGACACTCAAACGGGGGAAAGTATGTATCTAAATTTCAAAATAGCATAATATAATGTTTCCCTATCTGGGAGACGAGGCCTGTGTCCCAGCAGTTTGAATATTTTACATAAGCTAATTATCCTTATGCTTTCTGGGAGATAATAACTTGATATTAAAATTATGAAAATATTATAAGCTATATAAGTAAGTTACGTTAGCCACCTCTGGGCTCCCCAAAACTACTAGTGCAAAATGTAAAGCTTGCACTTTTATCTGCACAGACATTTTGAACCATAGAAGAGAAAATTTGACGGCTCGTAAATGTCTTCATACTAGAGAAACAAGATATGATGAATATTTAATGGCTATGAAACGGGCTTACCATCGACAGTCCTATTCCCACGAGATACCGCACGAGATAAATACTCCAAGGCAACGCAGAAGAAAACGGAGCTTGTTGAAACCGCCCGCACCTGGGTATGCAATTTAATAAATAAAGAGAAATGGGGGTCTAAAATGATCACTTTAGCAGATCATATTAAAAGCCGGAAGCCGGTTAAAATGTCCATTCATATGATCTGCTAAAGTGGCCATTTTAGACGCCCTGATTGAATGACTCATCAACGCCCAGCCCAAACCCTTTTATAGAAAGCTCAAATTTTGCAGGTTCCCTATATAATGTAGACAAGGAATTAGGAAGGACTTTTCGAAATTCAACCCCCAAAGGTTAACTCCTTAAAGGGGATGAAAGTTTGTATAGAAAATCGTCATTTTTAGGGTTTCGTAGTCAACAAGGAACCGTCTGTCTATCGCACTGTGGCTTAAAGACTCGCGTCGTCATAAAGCTAGCTTCCCACGGTCCGTTATATCGCGGACGGACGCGGACCAGCTCGCACGTCACAGCGTGGGAAGGGTTTCCCGTCTCGTCCGTGGTACAGGACGTTTGTGGCGGTGCGACGGTATTCGCCACGAGGCGGTAACTTCCCCGTCGGGGCTGCGGGAAAGGCAGTATCTTCAACGACAACTGTCACTTTGCAATTTGAAATGAAGCTATCAAAAGATCTACACATACACGGACCGAAAGAAAAAGAGCCCTGTCTGTGTGCGTTGCCATCCGTGGTCGTCGGCTGGGCTTGGTGATCAGCAGAATCACGCATCGTGGGAACCCAATTTTAGACGGACGGACGGTGAGCATTACTCATTGTCCACAGGCCCGCGCCTACTACGGTGGCCGGAAGTGGCCCCAAATGACACTACTACTCCCATGGGGCTACGAAACCCTAACAAACTAATCATAAATAAATTCTATTTTATTATCAGAAAATGTGTATTTCTGTTGGCGCTATAATAACAAATAATACAAATTAGCAGAAAAGCCCCCTTTCTGCTACGATGGTACGGAACTCTTCATGTGTGACTGCAACTTGCACTGGGTGCACCGTAGAAATCTACTCGTACTTTGCACTGCCTCCACAACCCAGTTAGTACCTACTGGGAAATACGATATCCCTTAGTAAGACTGGTTGGCTGAATTTCGGACAAGGTATTAATTTAAAAAATATTCTTCAGATTTGATAGCAAAGAAAATTACTCTACGACCGATGCGGCTCGAATGGGAATCTTAGCATCCATGGTCCCTAATGAGATCATTTACAAGCATAGAGATTATTCAATCAGGAGCTACGAGACTGCGCTAATGTTTTGTGATGTTTCTGGTAGGTATTTTGGTGTCCCCATATTAAGTTAGGTCATGGGCTTTAATTTATTTTAAAAGTAGTCTTTTTATGAGAACCTACTTGTTGATAAAAAATAAGGATTAAAAAAAATAGTTTTTAGTAAAAACTTTGCCCCACAATAGGAATTTCGACCCGGCTGTGCCGGAACCGCTATTTGTAGGCCATACAAATATTTGTTCCGTGCCGGGATTGAACCCGTGTCAAGCAGTTTTACTGCTGTAAAACTGCTTGAGCCACTGCGCTAACCGTATCGTCAAAATAATAGTGGGCAGACGACATTGTTGTCATTGTGGGCATAATAGTAGGGGAGCCCTAGAAGGGATTTCGGGATTTACTAAAGCGCGGCAGATTAGTATACAGGGGCAGGGGGATACCTTGTACCATAGGTTAAGTACCTCCACCAAATATGAACCCCATATGTGTAGGTCGCCCGTCAAGAATAAAGAAGCAGATTAGTAAAAAAAAGATCATCAGAAATTCTCGAGCCCGTCAGATTAAGGTAAAGTTAATCGAGGAGAGAGTAGAGTTAATTGCATGTTAAAGAGTGTATATTCCACTATTCTGACAATTTGAGAGTGACGTAAAGAAAAGGGGGAGGCTACAAAGTTGTAAAAATTATATTGATATTCTCGAGCGTGGCAATTTTTTTATTTTATTTTAAAGGTTACGTTAAAATATAATAATATACTTAATCCGAAGATTTCCACAAGCCGAAGTAATTTGAGTTTAGTGCGTGATGCCTATATTCCCCTCTCCGTGTTTCTATTCCTCTCTCATCACTCTTTTTCTATCTTTTACTTTCTCATTCCGTCCCCACTCTGGTTTCTGTTGCCATGACGCTGCACGCTGTAGCGGTCATCGCTACACCGACATTTAGACCCAGTTAATTTAAAAGTTAAGATCTAAATAGGGATAGTTAGGAAAAAAAAAATTACCGTCAATAGATTACCAAAAACTATTGGACACGTATTTTTCTTTTTTCACGTAAACAAACAATGAAGACGCTAAAGTGCTTTGAAAACTCGTGTGACGTCGTACTCTAAGACATTATGTCATTTTTAGCGGTCAGTGACGTCACCAACCCCCACTCAAATCTTTGACGCGTTTTATCTTCGTCAATTTTGATGAAAATAAAATACGTATCCAATATTTTTCGATAATCTGACAGACGGACTAATTAGAATCACATTTTTTTTAAGTTAGTAAACATCCCTATTGTAGAGGTGTCAGCAACATGGGTGGTTTTTAGAAAGTGGAAGTTTGACACTCCCTTTCGCTCTGCTCAAGAGCGGGAGGGGTTATTTGATGATTTTCCACCCGCCAAAAAAGCCTGAGCTTTTCAATTAATTATGTCAATAAGTAAATCATCATCATCATCTTCCTGCCCTTATCCCATTATATTTGGGGTCGGCGCAAAACGTTTTGATTAATTAAGTTCAATGAATAAAAAAAAAAAAAACTTTTTGTCAGATTAGGCGATTAATCCCTCTAGATAATCGTCAGATTATGAGACAGCACGTCTAGGACATAAAGTTGAACCATAATATTTTAATCTGAAGCCCTTGAGTATTTCATCATGCGATTTTTTTTCACATTAAAATAATGGCCGCGAGTTTGCGTCACATCAAAATCGTCAGGTTATTGAATGAGAGCTTTTTAGGGTTCCGTACCTCAAAAGGAAAAAACGGAACCCTTATAGGATCACTCGTGTGTCTGTCTGTCTGTCTGTCCGTCTGTCACAGCCAATTTGCTCCGAATCTAATGGACCGATTAAGTTGGAATTTGGTATACATATGGATTTTTGTGACCCAAACATGTACGGCTAAAGTAAATAAATGAATTTTGAATATGGGGGTCGCTTTTACGGGGCAAATAAGAAAATTAAAAAAAAAGTTTTGCAAACTGTACCATGTGACACATCAAATGAAAGGGCTTACTATGAGGGTCTCAAATATATTTTTTTAATAATTTTAAAATAAATAGTTTTAAAGTTATTTAAGAAAATAGACGAAAATTGACCGTTCCCCCCCCCTTATCTCCGAAACTACTGAACCTAAAATTTTTAAAAAAATACAGAAAATAGTTCTATACCTGTAGATTACAGGAAAACCTATAAGAAGTCCATGGTCTAAAAATTACATGGTGAATTTATATATATAAAATTCAAAGTCCTGACTGACTCAATGACTGATATGGCTGAACGCACAGCCCTAACCGCTGGACCTAGAGACTTGAAATTTTGCACATATATACCTTATATAGTGTAAATACCCACTAAGGAAGATTGTTTGGAAATTCCATCCCTAGGGGGGTAAGATAGGGGATAATAAAAATTCATCGTACGGAACCCTCTTCACGCGAGTTCAACTCGCACTTGACCGGTTTTTTAGGTTCTCTTAACATCCTCTTAGAAAATCTTTTTTCACTTTCAACCCTCACGTACGATCTCACCCATCATGCAAACGATCAGATTAACATACGTACAATATTAAAAATACGTTATAGGACATTGATGATGCTATCAATATCTGACACGCTCGAGTATGTCCATGCAACATTTATTTTTTTACATATTTGAAAAACTTTAGCCGTTCCCCCCACCGATGGAAAGATAAACATATTCATTTTTTTCTTCATCATCTACGAGTACGCTTTGCAACCCAATAGGTCTCTATAACGCTCGAGTAAATCCCCATTTAGCATCGTGGGCTCCCCTACTATAACCAGGATGAGGCTGGCACAAGAGCGTGGAGCTGAAGCAAAGAGAGGCTCACCCAGCAGTGGGTTAAATTCAGGCTGTGTATGATGATTATGATGGAGCGTGTCTCGAAAATAATTACCCCGCTTATTCAAAAAGGTGGTGATCGCTTAGTGGCATACCTAGTCCTAGTGTATCAAACTTTTTGGGGGCCCTTTAAGCTTGGGTTGCCTACTTGCCATCAGTCCGGGTTTCCCCGGATTTGTCCTAGTTTAGAGCGCGTTCGGGGAGCGTCCGGGGCGCTTCATTTGTAGTTCGGGTTTAAAAATATAAATACAACAATTTGTAACAAACTGTAATAATTTTCTTTTTTGTTACGTATTTATAATGACGATAAAGAAAGACTAAATTTTATTTTAAGGTCCAGGATTTTAAAAAGGTGATTTATGACATAAGTTATTAGGACAATTTCAATTGTCGGGTGGGTTCTGGGCTCTAAAATCCGGGGTTTTTACGCGTCTTGTTCTGGTTGCCAATTTTTTTAGATGGCAGGTCTATGAACCCTACTTTAAACTCGAATGCCGTAATGCCAAAAAACAGGCTAAAGAAGTTACGATTTTAACAAAATAAGTAAAAGCAGCATCGCATAAGCTGGCATTGATTTAACTAAGATAATGTAAATGCAAGCGAAATGAGATAAAGAAGAAGAAGAGAGTATTTTCGACTATAGTCGCATAGGTTAAAGTCTATGGAGATTCGATGGTGAAAAGTGAGCGAAGTGAGCTCAAAAACTTTGAGCGTTGACCGCGCCAAATATTTCAGCCCTTCATAGAAGAGCGAGCTACGCCAGCACGTAAAATTCGACCGAGTGAGTCTAGCAAGCGCGAAATTTAGAGTTTTCTGGATCGCGATAAATAAGTGTAGTCTTCATCGACTTCGATGGCACTTACAATTAGTGCTTACAAAACTCTGAAAGCTTTGTTGGTCTAGTTTACCGAGTTGATACAAGCGCGGCTGCAGTGCCTGGGTCCTATGGTCGATCCCCAGCATAGGTCTTCGTTATGATATATCAAGGCCAAGTACGTTGTTATTGGGTTTCCTCATTAAGAATTTCAGAATCTGTATTCGTAGCCGCGTTGATGGCAATAAACTCGCTGCTAACATAAATGGCGAAATATAAGAATTAAACACTATTGCTTATGTAGGCGTATAATATGCTTGCCTATAGTCACGCAGACACAATTAACTTAAAAACGTATTGTTTGAAGGTTACACTAACCTCTGCGAAAAATATACAACTTTTGGCCGCAGTGGACCATCGAGATTGACCAAAGTTTTGAACTCCTACATCGGAGCCATGGTTCAGGAGATACTGACGCACAACGGTGACGTGCTGAAGTTCTCTGGTGACGCTTTCCTGTCCATGTGGAAGAAGACTGAGAAGTTATCCATGCAAGATATGGTGCACAATGCTATTGACTGCGGACTCGTTATACAGAAGAACTACGGAACTTTTACCACCGAGGTTGGGGTGGTTCTTAAGGGTGAGTTATTTGTAAATTATTTAGGTAGGTAGCAGGTACTAATGGCTTCAGTTGTTTCGATCCAGTAGACTATTTTTTTTTACTTATGAGTACGTTGTTCCCGTCTTGGGGTCGCCACTGTCGATTCTGGCTTTCAGGACTCCTGAAAGCCACAGCGAGGTTACTCCTAAATCAGGAGTAACCGACCTGAAACCATTGTAGTGGTTTCATGATAGTGTGGCGGGCGTAATCGGTCCGAAGATCAAAACTGCATGTTGGTATCAACTATAATTAACTATTAAATAACTAATAATAATAATAATAATAACTAACTATATATTAAATAATTAACTATCATGTTAAATTAGCTGCCCATTTTAATCATGGTTTTGTGGGTGGAAAATGGCTGATTGTCCGGACAGGCGGCACTCCCAATAATGTTTCCAGACCGAAAAGTAAAATTTCTGACTTGAATGACTTTTGGAGCGAGTTTTTACGCGTTTTTAATTACGTAGGTAATGTCTGGGCTTCCACCCATTAACATACTAAAAATGTTTTAGTAAAAGTTGCGATCTCAGCTGGAAAGTCCCACTTCTCCATCATCGGCAACGAGTCCTTAAGCCAGTCGAGTTCCTTGAGCTACGTCATCATCGGACAGCCGGTGTGGGACGTCAAGATGGCGCAGTACATGTCCAAGTCTGGAGATGTGCTCACAGCCGCCAGTGCTTGGATGTATGTCAACGAAGCTGAGTATTGGACGCAGCCTTGCGGTGATGGGAGGCATACTAAGGTACCTATACAATGTTATGAGTAGGTCTACATAAATAAGGCACTGCCAAGGCCGGCCCACAAAATGGTGGCGGGACGATCTGGATGCGTCCCGCGAGGGATGGTTCGAGGCGGCACAAGAAAAGAGCACATGGAAGGAATTGGCAGACGCCTTTGCGTAGCAGTAGGACAGCAAAGGCTATTAATTAAAATAAAATAAAATTAAAATACAACAAATTCATTTTAGTACTTAGTACGTACCTATACCTATGAGTGCGAAGGTTTCCTGTCGCTTTGTTTCTTAAACCACTGAACAAATTTTGACGAAATTCAAATTTGATATAATTCAAACCCTGGCGCAACCTATACTATAAGAAAGCAGGTAGGTATTTGCTTGCTGTACCCCTACTTTCAGTGCTAAACGTGTTAGGGTAAAACTTTGTGCGGAACATAATTTAGTCGTATCTCTCATCCGTCCTTTCTATCAGGCGTACCTAATCGAGTTCATGAAATGGCCCAATTTGCGAAAATAAAAACTGATTTACAGACAAAAAGTTGTTTTTGTTCGAAATATTCAAACCTACATTCTGGCAAATAAACGGATTTGATTTCATTTAATAACAATATTATTATATAATTTTTAACTGAGATATCATTTTGTTTTTTGACGTTAGGTGCTCGGAGTCGGAGCCTCTTGGAAAAGAGTGGAAAAACTCCATGAAGAATACCGAAAATGTAAGTCACTGAAGGCCCTAAACAAATATAGAATTGAATTGCCCGTTTGTTATTTCAAAATACAGATTGCATAATTTTGAATGAATAAGCATACTATACCATAGGGTAGGCCTATTTCCAGCAGTGGACGTCTTTCGGCTGAAATGATGTTGATAATGATGATACGGTACATTAACATGTTTTTAAGTTGTCTGTCTATTTGTTCCGGCTAATCTACTAAACGGCTGGACTGATTTTGACGGGCAGTGGCGTCTCTAGGTCATGTAGCGCCCGTGTGCAAACATTACCCTAACGCCCCCTAGAAAGCGCGCGGTCAAAATGGGATGGGTACAAAGTGCAAGTCAGCACAACAATTACCAAAAAAATGTCGCCGATCAGTAGCGGCAAAACCTCACACTAGTCTAGTTTTGCCGCCAAGGACCCACCCTAATTTGGCCACTCCCTCTAATTTTTTTTACATTCGCCAAGAAAAGTAGCGAAAAGACAAAACACATTTTTTTATTATTATTTTTTTTTTTAAAACGTTGCCCCACACTAGGAATTTCTCCTGTATCGTGAGTGCGTTCACAAACATTTAATCTCACATACACAAATACCCAGACCCGGAACAACTATCTGTAGGTCATACAAATATTTGTTCCGTGCGGGAATCGAACCCGCGACACGCAGCGCAGCATTCCATTGCTTGGGCAACTGCGCCAACCGTGCTGTCAATTAATTGATTGAAAATATAATACTTTGGGTTTATTCTTCAAAGTCAAATCTTTTATTAAATTCAATTTCATTGATTCTATGTACAGTTGAACAAGCTAATAAGTACACAGCCGACTAACTTGCATTATTTTACTTTTAAGATTTTTACAAATACATACACTGATGTGAAATGATACAGCGTTTGGCATCAGTCGCTTAGTGCGAAACGCTTTATAAAACAAAATTCCAATCAATATTTTCAGTATACTAGAATTATAAAGACCTTTACATGTATAATAGCTAATAAGTATTAGCTCTTTCGACTGTACATCATATTCGATAAGTGTGCCGCAGCAGGCGTGCGCAAACAATTTTGGCACATCGAAGAAATGAGAAATTCAAACATAATATAAATGGAAATGGTTTTTCAACGAAAAACGCAAGAGCGAGCGAAGCGAGCTTGAAAATTTTAGCCTCCACCTCGGATAGGTTCTTTTATCATTCAATAAAATTAAATACTTACTTTTAATACTAACGCATTGAAGAATTGGACAAACATAAAAACTCAGTGGTAAACACCATGTGTATGAGATCAGTGTACGGATGTGGATGATGATTATGTGTATGTGATGATTGATTCTTTAATAGTTATTAAGTTTTCCGTAAACCAAGCAGCCAATCCTGTACCTGCTTTTTACACCCAAACTTTGTCAAGGGGAAGATTTATTGTTAACTTTCTCGTATGGGCATGGCCCAATACGAGAGAAGCCCTTAATGCCAAACTTAAGTTTGCAGAAGATTCTGTTCCACTTAGGTTTTCTGCGTGTGCGCTAGTCTGTTACCTTCGTTGCACCTGCAGTTCTGTAGAATTTAAGTAGGTAGCACTGAAAAAAAAAACAGTTGGCTCACTGTAAGGTACGGTCTGATGTTATAAGGAGTGAAGTAACTCAGACTACTTTTATATTTTTAGGAAAAGGACTAGGGTTCCATACAGTTTAAAATGTTAACAAAATCGGATTAAATAAAATAGGGTACCTAGTAATATTTCATAATAATTTCATGCGTACGAAGTTAGCGAGAAACAGTTTATAATATGATCCCTTGCTAGACCATAAATTACTTTTAGATGATGAGTGAATTGAATAAATGTATAGCACTGTGAAAAAGTAATGTAGGTATTGTCCGAAAGATATTAAAAGTAAAATGAGCTTAATGGACTGATGGTGTGGAAATGAAGAAGTGAGACGGGCCTTGTTGGCTGTTACGAGAACGTCTGGCTGACTTGAAAGCTCAACTTGAACTGAACTAAGTATAATGAGTTGAAATGAACGTGTCGTAAACTGCTGAATTGCAGAATGTGCAGTTGCACCGTACACAGTTAGTCTTACATACTTATATCATTTTCAGTATCGGATCCTCCAACCCAGATTGAGACAACGTATTCAGATTCAAATCCTTCACTTAATAATTTGTACAAGGAATTTTCTCGTAAGTTGATCTTTTGGACATATTTATATTTTATATAACTTGGTCTATGTGTAATTTAATCCACTTCTTTGCTTATACAGAGTGTAAATTAACCCTTCACACATACGTCAATCAAGCATTCTGTTCATCAAACTAAGTACTCCTACGCAACGACTTTTATTTTGGGGGTAAAAATCACATTTTACGGTTAAAATCAATGTAGCACTCTTAAAACATTGTGCTAGTGTATGATTTGAATAGAATACGGGTCATGGAAGTAATTTAAGTAAAGTTAAAACCTGAAAAACTAGTATTTACAAAAACAGCTGTGCAAAATTTAGAACTTTGACCCCCAATATCTCCGTAACTAGGGGGTATGGTCTAGAACCAAAAAAAATATCGCAGTGGCGGGGAGAACAAGTGCCCTTCGTTTGCGTTAAGGCTACTTTTACACCCTTTATACAATACTGGAGATAGTTAAGGGATAAAAAAAAAACAAATTATTGGGTAATTTTGAACAGGCCGTAACTTCGAGAGAAATGGTCGTAAAAAAAAGAAAAAAAAGAAAATCGTAGCTCCAAGTGTATAGTTTTTGGATTCGAACTTAAGTAGTAGTAGGTAATTTTTTTTTGCTTAACCTCTACAAGGATCGGATACTTTGTTCATTTAGCTTTATTTTCATTTTTTACCCGACTGAAAAACAATGAAAAATGGCGGATTTTAGAGGCCTTATCACGTAGTTCAAAAAAAAATCGAAAAGATTTTTTTTTATGTAATACCAAGTCAGTTAACATATTCAATCACTACTTAAAAATCTTTGATGTTTTAAATAAATAGACTGATTTGGCCATCGCATCGCATTCGCCAATGTTAAACAGGCCAAATCGCCATCGCATTGGCCAATGTGATGCAGTGGCCAAGTCAATCTACTTATTTTCAGGATTCTGATTCAGAATCCTGAACATCATCTAAAGACAAACTACTCGACAACACGAATCAAACGAGTCCAAACTCGATGGGGTTATGACATTCTAAAATGGAGTTCCTATGGTCAACTTCCAGCTACATCATCAGATCAGTTCCATGTCATCATAATATTGCATTGCTAGGCGATAAACATATACGTGCAAAATTTCAGATCAATCAGAAACTAGGAAGTGTGTAACTCGTAAAATTCACATTCACTGAAAATGTAACTTAACCTTTGTGATCCTATACATTTATATGGGATTACATCGTTATTAATGCAGTTGGTGTATCTAGAAAACTAGACTGAAATTGCATTTTTTTAGTTTTTCCATGATTTATACACTAAACACTAATTTATATATAAATTTGCAGCTTCTATGTCTGCTAGAAGTGCCTTAGACTTTTGACGATCGGTCAGTCAGTTAGTGAGTGAGTGACAAAACTAAGAAACTTTGATTAGCTATACCTAATTCTTAAACTACTGGTTTAAATATAATGAAATTTAAAATATACCGTGTCTATACAATGCCTAATTGATTTCTTAAAATTCAGACTTCTACTTTTATCCACAACGAAGTTATAGGAGGCCGAGACTGAACTGGTTCGAGAAAAGGATGGTACGGCCGCGGCCGTGCCGCTTATTGCTCAACTTGGCGGGGGCACTACCGTGCCCCCAGATCCGGTATAGTCTAGTAGGGTATCAAAATTTTTAAAAGAAGATTACAAAAATATATGACACTTTATGTTTAAAAAAAATCAAAGTGACAAATCCTATAAAGAAACACAAAAGTTAAATCATCTGCGAAGAATAAACAAAAAAGAACTTAAAAGTTGAAAATAAAAAAAAGTAGTTAAAAAACTAAAAAACCTGATTGAAAAAACTGAAAAGCACACAACAAGTACATTTTAAATTAAACAAAACTTGGAAGCAGGCGGGGTTCATTTGAATATTAAATGATGAAATGAAATTAGAATGGACCCAGCCTACTTCCAAGTTTTGTTTAATTTAATAGTACATTGTTACCCAAGGGATGGAAGTTACTTATTTAGTGTAGTTCGAGGGACTAATTAAGTAATTTACCCAAGGTAAACACTGTGCTTTTCATTACGAAAGCGAGGCAATAAAGAACATAATTATTAACTAAAGAAAAAATTTGTGCTGATCAAATGTTGTCACTTTCTCGCTTTTTTTTTGTCCTCTGGTCGTCCAGCTATACATACAGCCAGTATTTTCAAGTTCATCATTTAAAAAAAATGGCATTTTTGTCGAAATCTATGTTATTTTAAATAAAAAAATAAAAAAAGTAGTTTAAAAACTAAAAAACCCGACTGAGTAAACTGAAAAGTAAAAAACAAGCACATTTTAAATTAAACAAAACTTGGAAGCAGGCGGGGTCCATTCCATTTTCTTTCATTTCATAATTTAATATTCAAATGAACCCCGCCTGCTTCCAAGTTTTGTTTAATTTAAAATGTGCTTGTTTTTTACTTTTCAGTTTACTCAGTCGGGTTTTTTAGTTTTTAAACTACTTTTTTTATTTCCAACTTTTTAGTTCTTTTGTGTCTGTTCTTCCGTTGGTCGCGTAAAAATCTTCGCAGATGATTTAACTTTTGTGTTTGTTTATATGATTTATGACTTTGAATTTATTTTAAACATATAAGTGTCATATATTTTTGTAATCTCCGTTTAAAACCTTCATTTTGATACCCTACTCGATGGTAATGGAATTTTTTTAGTTTTTGAAATACGCTATATGGCCCCCAAAATCCACAAATTTCTTTTCTTTTTTAATTTTAATGTAGCCAGTGACACTCGCGCCATCAAGACGAATCTAACGACTATATTTTATTCAAATCCCTTCATCCGTTTAGGAGTTATGACGGAACAAAGAAACGGACATACATACATACATACATACATACAAACATACATATATACACGACACGGTTGGCGCAGTGGTTGAGCGATTGACTGCTGCGCAGCATGTCGCGGGTTCGATTCCCGCACGGAACAAATATTTGTACGACCTACAAGTATTTGTTCCGAGTCTGGGTGTTTTTCTATCTATAATATGTATGTATTTACAAAAAAAAATGTATATAAGTAGTTTATCAGCCATCTCGTTACCATAACACAAGCATTAGGTTGCTTAGCTTGGGACTAGATGGCGTTGTGTGAAATGTCCAAGGATATTTATACACGCCAAACACATAACCCTCCTTTTGGGCTTCGCCGCAGTCGGGTAAATAGATGAAAGTCATAATATAATTCTAAAGTTAACTTTATGTTACTTTAATTTTAAATCGCGCTGTAATTTAATGGCTGTATAAAAAGTAGGAACATGGTTCAATAAAAATGTAATAATAGACCAAATTTTTTTTAATAATTTGCAGCTGTTAGTTGAAAGTGATTCTCCCTAGGGCTGAAAAGAAGTACTTTCAACCCGCTCCGCAGGCATGTTATGACGTACTTTCAGAGTATGAGTAATGAAAAATGTATTTGTTGTTTGCTTTTCAGTTTTTTCAGTCGGGTTTTTTTTATAGACCTTGATACGTCCACTTCTCACCGAGAAAAGTATCCTTTTGTTTTTGATATCGATATCTCAGCAACCAATGATCGGGATCCTTTAAGTTTTTCAAAAAATCGATCGGGTGATACAAAAAACGGCTGACTGGTTTAATTTAGCTCTTTGTAGGGTTTTTGCGGACATATTGAACTGTAAAAGGCGCACGATACATTATTGGTATCCTCAATATTTTCGAGCCAGCGCTAGATTTTCCAAAAAACCACCAAAAGCCCTTTTTTTGCCCGTCGGGGCTGCGGATGTTTTAAGAAATACCGCGGCCTTGACATATAAGAAGGAACATGTGTGGTTTTTAGTCAGTAGAAGTCTGACACTCCCTATCGCTCGGCCGGGTGGAGCGTGATTTCATTTGATGATTTCCTGAGGAGTCATTTGATGTTATCCCACTCTAAAAAAGGGTGGGTGGACTGGGTGGTGATTCAGAAGGGCACGTATTCTCAGGACGTAATGTTCCTCTCTCAAGAGCCTTGACTTTATGTTTTTTTACAATTATTATTTTACATGTTTTTTTTTTGTTTTGCTTTTATTATTCAATAACACAGAATTACAATCAGTGTTTTTAGAGACAATTATTTAAAAATTTAAATCAAATCAATTTATTGCATACATGTTGTAAAATTCAATTACCTACGCGAAAAATATTAAGTTCAATTCCGTGTTACGAGGAGTCTCTACGCCAATCAAATCTATTGGTGTGTCTTAAAGTGATTTAGTTCTTCAATTTAGCCGTAGCGTAGGAAGTTATGAATTATATCTTGGTACTGGCCCTACCAGTTAACACATGAAGCTATCCGAAACTGTACAATTTTCCCAATGAACCATGAAGCTTGAACCTTGCTTTAGCGATTAAGTTAAAAATCTATTTATTATCGTGACCGTTGGAAGGAAAGGAGGGAGACCTTTGCTTGGCAGTGGGACAATATGGGCTAGATACTTAGAGCATTAATGGTTTAATGCTCTAAGGCTAGATATGATAATAATTTAATAATAGGTAATAATAAATATTACTATTAAGATATCTATTTGACAGATTGTAGCTTGATGTGATAGCGTATGTAACTTAATCCTAAACCTCCAGAAGGACCAATTCGAAAACTATCCATCTATTTTAGTTCGCCCAGCCGTGATCGCAGCAATCCAAACCTCGAGGTTTCCGGGCTACCGTCGTTTCATGGCGATGCCTGTCCTTCGAGCAGTAGACAATGAAGAACCCATGGAGTTCCTGACCGAAGTTCGTCGGGTCGTCGTCGTGTTCCTCAATATTATCACCAAGACTGTCACTGATGAAGCACTTATTGCCTTAGTTGATGGTGTCTATAAACTTGTTTCAAGGTAATAGATTCTGGCGTAGGTACATACTTATTTAATTAATTCTGTCTTAGCATTGGCCAGATCATTAAGCACGTTTTTGAGAAAACAATGTTTTAGCATATGGTGGCAGTGAATACCTACATTCAGTTCGGCCAGCAAAACAAAATAACTATGGAGTCACTAACTCACGAGTGACTATATCGGTTTGTTGCTCTTCCACATAAAACATCAATGTTTCAAGCTTTATATCTTCGTTATTCGCTCTCTACTAAGTATGGCGACCGTATAATGTTCGAAATCATTACAGCGTAACATTAGAAGCAGATGGGCTTGTGAACAAAGTATCGATGTTCGACAAAGACATGATGATTCTCATCGTCTTCGGATTGCGAGGCTTGAGCCACGAGGATGATGCACAACATGCCCTGCTCTGCTCATTCATGCTTAAAGACAAGATCGTCGATGAAAATATTATTAGCGTTTCTATTGGAGTTACTTCTGGTGAGATAATTATGATGATCTCAATAGGGATGTTAACAAAAAAATATCTAATTAGTACGTCAGATAGATTTCCAAAAAATATTGGACACGTATTTTTTTTTTTCACGTAAACAAACAATGAAGACGATACAGTGCTTTGACATCTCATGTGACGTCATTTTCTGAGACATTTATATGACATTCTTTAGCGGTCAGTGACGTCACAACCTCCCACTCAAATCTTTGACGCGTTTTATCTTCGTCAATTTTTATTGATTTGATAAAACAAAAAATACGTACTTATCCAATATTTTTCGATAATCTAACAGACGGACTAATTAGAATCATATATTTTTTAAGTCAGTAATCATCCCTATTATAGCTAGATAGGTACTTAACTACTTACTTAGCATACTCAGCTAGGTGTACGCCTGTACGGTTTTTAAATTAAAAAAGTAAAATTCATGGGTGATGGATGAATGATGTGCTCTTTGCGGTCGTCGTAAACTCGGGGGAATGACAGCTGTTCTGACAGCATCGAAAATCATCAAATAACCCCTCCCGCTCTTGGGCAGAGCGAAAGGGTGTGTCAGACTTCTACTGACTGCCCCCGTCGGGGCTGCGGGTTGTTCACAAGTTACCGCGGCCTCGACATATAGGGCTAAGAAGGAACATGCGTGGTTTTTAGTCAGTAAAAGTCTGACACTCCCTTTCGCTCTGCCCAAGAGCGGGAGGGGTTATTTGATGATTTTCCACCCGCCAAAAAAAAAAAAGTGTTTTCTACTGGCTAAAAACCACCCCTGTTCCTTCTTAGCCCTATATGTCGAGGCCGCGGTATCTCTTACAACAACCCGCAGCCCATATGAGGTGTCCTCCATCTTCTTTGATGGGCTATCGTTGAATCGTATTCAAAAGTCTCTTATTCATTGAATCCATTTCATTTATACAGGAACGACTTATTGTGGAGTTGTTGGACACGAACTGCGAAGAGAATACACTGTTATTGGACCTGCAGTCAATAAGGTAGTATCATAATACACTTCTCATCAAAAAAATCGAAACACTTTCGTTTTTATTGTTTTTGTCCTAATTTTTTACAAAAGAGAATTAATTCCATGAAAAAAAAACATTATTGTGTAGCTGGCAGTTTGGTCATTACAGTAAGAAGAAAAAAATCAAAATTCGAAATTAGAATTTCATTTGTTTGTCCTATAAATGAAATTAATCACTGTTTTGAGACAAATGTGTATTTAGGGTTGGAGTACGTTTCTCGTTTAAAAACTAAAAATTAGCGCTTGTCTTTTTGTTTCTTATTTCATTTACTGTGACTTTGGGACGTCTGAAAAAACTTTTTTTTCTAAAACATATGGATACTTCGCCCGCAGAAGCCGCCCAAGTGGTGGCATTGCTGGATTCTGGACTTAGTCAGCGTGTTGTGGCTGCAAGATTGCATCTAAGCTTATCATCTGTTCATAGAGTCTACAAACGCTATCGGGAGACTGGTTCGTTCACGCGCCGTTCAGGATCTGGCAGGAATCGGGTCACTTATGAGCGAGATGATCGATTTATCTTAACAACTTCTTTACGAAATCGACGCCTTAACGCTTTTCAACTGCAGCAGCAGCTTCGCGTTGTACGAAGAGTAGCTGTAAGTGACTCTACAATAAGAAGAAGGTTGAAGGAACGCGGATTGGCACCGCATAAGCCAGCGAATGGGCCGAAATTAACTACAGACCATCGAAGAGCGCGCCTTAACTTTGCACGCGAGCACCTAACTTGGTCATACCTTCAGTGGAGCAAAGTACTGTTTTCTGATGAGTGTAAAATTATGCTGTATGGTAACGACGGAAGGAACAAGGTCTACAGAAGAGATGGAGAACGCTTTGCACAATGCTGCATTGAAGAAAAGGTCAGCTATGGTGGCGGTTCGTGGACGGTTTGGGGAGGAATCAGCGCCGACGGTAAGACAGAACTTGCCTTTGTGTCTGGGCCACGGCTGCCTGCACTAAACTCTCATCGGTACATCGAACAGTGTCTTGAACCTCATGTGATGCCCTATGCACATTTTATTGGCAACGACTTCATATTCATGCACGACAATGCTAGAGCTCACACCGCGGGCGTCGTACGAGATTATCTTACCGAAGTCGGTATCTCCATTATGGTATGGCCAGCAAGAAGCCCGGACATGAATCCCATTGAACATCTATGGGATGAATTAAAGAGACGAATTCGAGCAAGAGATCCAGCCCCAGAAACACTTAGCCAGCTGCAAAATGCAATCCAAGAGGAATGGGATAATATACCACAACATGTGATCGTGACTCTCATCCGATCGATGAAGAACCGTATGGAAGCAGTAATAAGAGCTCGCGGAGGGAATACAAGTTATTAAATAAACGTTTCTTACATTTTTTTTTCATTTACGCGTGTTGTTTTACCCATTTCCTTCATATTCCATACAGGGTAAAAATTACTCATTATACAAAATACGAAACCTATGAAGACTTCATTTGAATTTAGAACATTAACATTAGGATTTAAAAACCTCATACTACTCACTATTAAATGACATTTTACATTTATTCCTAAATATACACATTTTTCTGATAATCCTTATCAAATCATAAACTGCGAGGTGTTTCGATTTTTTTGATGAGAAGTGTATTAAGAAAGTGACCTAATGAGTTTTCTTTTACCTTGTCGGTGAGTACGTCAAGCCGTTGGCTGTCATGTGCACAGAACAAATAAAAGAGGTTTTGTTCTGTGGTCCTGTGTAGTCGTTATGGGTGGGTATCGTGTTACCCAGTATTACCTGAGTTGTGGAGGCCAGATAGACAGACGCTTCAAGGCAAAGATTGATACCTATTTACCTGCATCCAGTTAGACTGGAAGCCCACATAGTAAAAGACTGTAACAATTTTTGAGTTTATTAAAGTTACTGAGCATCTAGGGCAAATTTTATCCTTAAAGGCTGCAAGACTGATGATGACCTATCTGGATAAAGTTACTTGTGATAAAGAGACCTTCCTGCGGAGCAAAATTGAATACGAGTTCTTCAGGCAACTTGAATCGAAACCTATGAAGGGTATAGCGGAGCCCGGACCGGTGTACGAATTTGATTATAATGGGTAAGTAGTTTAGTGGGTTTTTACTATTTCGGGCCTGCATTATTAATAACCAAAAAAACTGTTATCGGTAATCAATTAATGATGTACTAGGTACATGGTATAAGAAAAAAAATACAAGCATTTTGATATAACTGAGAAAAGTTTGATGTTGCCTTCGCGGCGGAATTCACAACAGAGCGGCCAGGCGAGCTTGTTATTGAGCCGACAACTGCAGTAACAAATGCTCATGTATTTAACGACGCTTCCCAATACACTTTCGAAGAAAAATAAGATATTTGTTATTAATTATTAAGAAACTGTCATTTAATTTCCTTTTTTGCGCGCTCATTGTCTACTGTTTTCAATGGGGGCTGGGTGCCCTATATCCACGGGGCCCTGGGCTGCAGTCCAAAAAGCCCCTATATAGATCCCACCCCTGGGAGAAGGGAAGGCAAAGTTGTATACTGTGCTCTAATAGGGATCGTATATGACATCACGTTTAGTCGTTAAATATGAATTGTTAATTTTGGTTTTTTCTCCAAAAAAGGGAAAAAAAAACAAAACTACTTAACGCTTTACAGATTCCGTCTGTTGTAAATAGGTTTCCAGAACGTCCACCCGGCAGTCGTCACCCACTGCTGGGCCGAAATAAAGAGATGCGCCAATACAAAATGGCCGTCGAAAATGCGCTGGATGAACTGACTAAACCCTTTACTCGCTACCGGGATCATGTATACGGAATAGCTTTTACGGTTTGTATTTACCGCCTTTTTCTCATGAGGAAACGCCACCTGCTACGATCCTGACATATTCCTTATACGTCGTCCATATTATTCATACATCATTGCTACGGTGCTATCCATAGGCATCTTCAACTCAGAAGCATCGCGAATATGCGTTTCCAGCTCATAAAATGTCTGAATATTCCTGTTATTGCACTGGCAGCCAGCGGATCGGACAAAAAAACTAATTAGTCCGTCAGATAGATTTCCAAAAAATATTGGACACGTATTTTTTATTTTTTCACATAATCAAAAAATTAAGACGATACCTACTGTTTCGAAAACTCGTGAACTCCTCGAAAACGTCACATGTTGGTACATTTTTTACCTACAAATGACGTCACAACCCACCACTCATGATCTTTGTCGCGTCTTATCTTCGTAAATTTTAATTAATTTGATAAAACAAAAAACACGTATCCAATATTTTTCGATAATCTAACTGACGGACTAATTAGAATCATATTTTTTTGACTCAGTCCGATCCCCTATTTCATAAATAACGTGTTGACCTGAAATATCGACGTGGGTATGTGTCAATGTGACGGCACAGTTGGCGCAGCGGCTGACCGCCTGGCTCATGCGCTAATGTCGCGGGTTCGATCCTACTCGGCACAAATCCTACTTAATATTATAAATGCGAAAGTTTTTGAGGAAGTATGGATGGATGGTTGATGTTTGTTACTCTTTCACGCAAAAAATACTGAACGGATGTGGATGAAATTTAGAACACAGATAGTTTATAACCTGGATTAACACATAGGATACTTATTATCCCGGCTGTATGATCCCGTAGGACAATAATCGTTATCGGACTCCACGCAGGCGAAGCCACTGGCACAAGCTAGTAATGTATATACAGTATGGTGGTCCGGGTCTGTCTGTTTGTGTATGTAAATGCACCCACAATACAGGAAAATTTCTAGTGTGGGGCGACGTTTAAAAAAATACGGTTACCGAGGTACACCGCACCACAGAACCTCAGACCAAATAAAAAGTAAAGACGGAACTCTGCGAACAGCAAAGTGAGGCCGCGGCCGGTCAAACTACGCACACACGTCTCAGACCAAATAAAAAGTTTAAGACCAAGGCGTAGTTTATGTTGTACGTGTGTGCGTGTATTGTGTATGTACACGGCGAGGCGTAGTTCAAACACAAACATGGCGAAAATGAGTGTTTACTCTTCATAACTTCAGGGTCCGCTCAACGTGGGGAAGACGCGTTTATTAGAAGAATGTCTGTGTATCACTCCAGATTTTATACGCAAGGGAAAAGTAATTTTAACTGAAAATGATAAGGTAAAATTAAGCAAATCATGCTATTTATTAGGTTTTTTTGTTTGTAGTTACTCCCATAGATGCCGGTTATTTTGTATGCATTCCCATAATATAGATATTCAATTAAAAGAATTACGAGAAATAAAATAACGTCATGGTTTTGAACTTTGTTTCATACTGCCGCACTCAGAGAACTTTAATGATTACTTAGGCCATCACTTAGTAAAGGTTTTGACAGTTTTATCATACAAAAGTATATTACTTATGTCAAGTTATCAACTCTTTATTAAGTGACGGCTTAAGTAATCAACTAATCATTATATAACTCTGAGTACCGCAGATAGTCTCAAAGATAATTTATTGGCTACATAAAATGTTCACCACGAGTGTTAATGTACTACCGATGTACTGTCGATCGAATCTGTGAATAGCATATTTTGCCAGTCGTTCGATCCAAAACGTTGATACTCGAAAAAGTGTCACGATCGATTCGATTGTTTGTGAATAGCTATGCTGTAGCTGTGCCCAAAAATCAGTCGGGGGACTATTGTTCCTTAATTTTGACCATTTACTTTTAGGTGCCGTACTATCTCTTTCGGAAGATCATGGAGAAACACTTCAAGCAAGGAACACGGTATCCGAGAGAAAACAAGGAGAACAAAATAAGGCAGTCGTATGGTTTTAAGTTCTAGTTTGACCTAATTAAAAATGCACTGATTTTGGGATGTATACTTGGTCTTTGACGGAAGCTCAGAATTCCAAACTCAAGGTTTGCTAAAGTGCGATGGCGCGTAGCATTTTAAAAATCAAAATCACCAATCGAATTCGTCACACCATAATACACTCCAACACAGGCATCGCTGATGTTGGCGATCAGTCTGCGAGGTTAAAAGTTAAAATAGGACTGGGCGGGTCAAATATCCAGGAGAGGTCAGGACAGATGGGCCAGAATTGTCACGCACTGGATGCTCGAAGACGGTCGTCGTCACCGGGGCAGACCCAAGAAACTTTGGTGTGACGATTTGGACTCGTTCGTGACTGATTGGCCAGAGAAGGCACAATAATGGGAGAGCTGGAAAGAAATGGTGGAGGCCATTGCCCAACAGTGTGACACAGCAAGCTAATTAAAAAAAAAACAAATATCGGTGCAGAAGTCCCACGGAAGGAAGGGAAGGGCCTTACAAAATAATAAAAAAGAAACATTCTCTTCCCATTAATTTCTTTTTCCAATAGCATTGCCATGGAGAACTTAACCCCACTTCAGATCCACGGCGTAAATACCATATTTGACTGCCAGTTTCCGTTGCCAGAAAACTTTTCTTACAAAGGTGATGTCCTATCAGAGACCACGGTCAAGATGATGGTACGGGAAATTTGCATGAAGGTAACAACTGCCATTGCATAAATATTAAAATAGATTAAACTATCTTATCTAATATCAACCAAACGCCCTGAAACATTCTTCAAGACTTATCGAAAAGATAAAAACGATCCAGCATCTTTTGTTTAATACGTATATTTCTATATTATACTGACGGGTGAGCTACGTGTGCTTTCGAGTTGATCTTTAAGTTCAACATTTCATCCCCTATGTAACCTAGTTCTTTAGAGACCTTCATTTTACTCAGTAGTCTAGAGTAAAATTAAATTCTTGTAGACTAAGGAGTTTAGGATAAACAATAAAATAATTAATTAAAAACCGTCCTTTTAGGCTTCACCGCAGTCGGATAAAAAAATTGAGGATGAGGACGTTTTTAAACATAAGCACTACATGTTGAAAAAGCATTAATTGTTGTTACCTGATTACCTGGCTGCGTGATGATGATGATGGTTCTCTAGGACGATTGTCAAAAGCTTTGATGTACTGCTCTTCCATATGCTTTTAGTAGCCAGCATGCCAACTTTGGCTGAAAAACTACGAGCACAAAGCGGACATGTCAGAAACTCGGAACACCACCCGGCTGCATAATGAAATCATTGCTCAATGTTTTAAGGTTCTCAACCAGTTTATGCTGTTGTTCGTCGATGATGCTCAGCACATGGACACGGAATCTTGGCGTCTTATGCTGCTCCTGCAAGAAACTAAGAGGATGTTCTTCGTCTTAGCTATCACTAATGCTGACAGCCTTCCTGGTAAAACCTTATTATTTAGTTAAGTGTTTAAAGTATTAACACCTAATAGCATAGATTTTGACGATCTTTTTGCGTCACTATTAAATATCTTTTACGTTTAGCGTACTTAGCACTGTACAGTGTCACAGCATATTTTATTGCCTCTGCTCGAGTTGAGGTGATGGTTCATGATGATGCGTTACTGTGGGTGAGGTATTAACTCTAACTCTCCGTATTACAAAACTCTTTACTGCAACGTACATTTATTAGAACCGTAACGGCATCGCTTAGGATCGGCATCACCACGTCAAGATTAGGTAATGCCGGCGCCAGTGCATTCCTTAAAGGAATGCTACGAACTTTAAAAGATTTTAATTTGAACTATAAAGCACTGCTATGGTTGTTGTCATACCTACTTGTGACTTGCTTTACTGTCCCTTTCAGATATGGTTAAAACCTGTCTGCAGAACAACATGATATTGAAGATTCCACTGACAGGCATCGACCGAACGTACCACGCCGCGCTAGCTTGTCAGCTACTCGACGTACAAGCCATTCCTGCTGACTTGGAGAAGTACGCAAAAAAAAAAAAAAATTAATGTTCCGCCAATCTAATATTGCCGTCATCTTAAATTTTGAATATTCCTATTCAACGTAGAAGAACGTGAGAAGGATGGCAAGACATCAATTTATTTTTGGATTATAAAGGGTGTAAACCACCCCTCAACGATGCGTAAAATTGTGCTCCCCGTCATTGCGGTATTTTTTGTCGATTGGAAGACAAAGATCCAAATTTTGCACCGGGTTTTTTTAAAACTAGTTTTTTTTTAAATAAAGCTTTATTTTAGTGATCTCCGTGACCCGTTTACTGTTCGAAGCATCCATCAGCTGAGCACAGTGCTATACTACATTGAGTTTTACTTGATTTTGCGTGGGGGGGGTACTTTGTTTGAAATTGAATTGAAATTTACCTTGTTCTGTTCTGTCTCCTGCTGATATGGAGGGAAGTGGAAATTGTTTTTCCTACTCCTCCGGTATTCTTTTCTGATTAATGTCGTTGCGGGATCCAAGACAGTTAAATCGTTTCTCTGGGACTTCGTTGAGCTTCATTGTCTCGGCGCTTTTCTTGTGGTCGCCACACTGTTGATTCTGGCTTACAGGAGTTACAGTGGTTTGGAAATAGTGAGGCGAACATGTCCCAAAAAAAAAACTACGGTATGTGGTAAAAGGTAGTAATTATTCTAAAATACCCGTCAGCCTCTTCCACGAAAAAAATGAGAGTAGTTTTTTAGAGTCACATTATAAACCAATTTTCAGGGTAATTGAGAGCGCTAGTAGTGGCATGCCCGGTTGGATTCAAAACTTTCTAATAGGCCTGATTCAGAGCGGGGCCTTGACTATTGCCACGTTCACTCGCAGTGAGGCCTCAAAAAAGGCAGGACTAGTAATGCCTGCACCGGCGCTGTTACGAAAATCCCTTGAAAACGAAGACAAATTAGCACGCTACCTTAGTGCCCAGGTACTTCTTCTTGTTCGTTATAGTTAACATAAGCGTGAAGAAGCAAGTTGTTTTTACCTACAACAACTTCACAGGTTCGTTTATAAGTACAAAAAAGCATAACAGTTTTTCAAATGTCTTAAAATATCAAGGATCTTAACAAAGAAGTCCTGTAGTACGACGCGGTTTACGAGCATCTCGTCAGAATATCAGAGCGATGTGTTTCAGACTACGTAATCATAACCACGTTCCCATTGCTGGAACACTTCCTTTTTTAAAGAGCGGGCCGTAATCCACCACGCAGGCCATACACTTTAGTAGCTAGATGTCACATGTCTTCGAATTTTTGTATTTCAGAGTGTCTGCAGTGAGTCCGACGATGAAGATATTAATGAACCCATTCAAGTGGCAGCGATGGCTGATTCCTACTCATTCGAGGATATTAAAGTTGATATGGCTATGGATGGTAAATACATGCTAAGTACTTTGTTATTTTGGGTCAAGCAGATTCACGACCACATTCATGTACGTATACACACATACATGTATGTACATGAATGTGTTCGTGAATACAGGGTAGGCAGAAACCACAGAACGCCACTTGCTACAGTCTTTACATACTCCTTTTGCCTCGACCACATTCATACATCTGGTACATTCATACACGCACGTTACGAGTACTACGCACCCTGTCCTTTCTGATGAACGGCACCAATAATATCAGTGTCCTTCTAGGGCGTCCCCTCCCGACATTGCCACTCACATCTGCCTTGTATTACCTTTTGTTAACGACTTTCAATCATCCTTTCCACATGGCCGAACATTCTTCACGTGTACCTATCTAATATCCACAACGAACGAAAGGGAAAAGCAGTAAGTCATCGAATGGAAATCACGGTAAATTATGACAATAAGCTTGTTAGCCCATAGACATGAATATCTCCACAGTACGGATACGATGCGAGCAAGACTCCACCCACACCTCGGGCCAAAACAGTTGAAGTCTTTTAAGGACACGATGTGGTGGCTGCGGGTTTTTCAAAAGAGATACCGCGGCCCCGGACACAAAGGGCTAAGAAGGAACATGGGTGGTTTTTTAGTCAGTAGAAGTCTGACACTCCCTTCCGCTCCACCCAGAGCGGGAGTAGTCATTTGATGATTCCCCCTTGCAAAAAAAAAGGACATCATGTGTTTTTCTCAGAAAAAGTTTGACAGACCCACTCATACACCCGCCCCAGGATGGAGGACATTAATTATCTATTTCCTTACAATGAACAGTTCAGGGCAAGCCCACCGTTTAAGAACAAAGGTTGTTACTTGATCACAATTAAACTTTCGCAGCAATAATCCTGAAAACGTACGACGCTTTGTCACCGTTTGAAAAGATGCTGTTAAAATGTGCCTCGGTGCTGGGCGATATATTCTCCAGATGCATGCTCTTAAATTTACTTCAAAGCGATTCTTCAAGGAAAGTTGCTGAAGGTAAGAACCAACTTCTGTATGAGTCCTGCAGGGATATTGCGTATCTTTTAAATCACAGTGGCTATCACATTGTCTATGGATTAACTGTCAAATTGGTTATGGTTTAGTACAAAATGGAACCATTTGACAGTAATTGAAAGGCACTATAGGTTAGCCACTGTCATTTAAAAGATACGCAATAGCCCTGCTGAACTCCTAAAGCCAAGCTATGCCAGGAGATCTAATATGGCCGCCGTCCACAATACACAGCGGCCATTTTCTGCCCAATGTTCTTGCATTTTCTGGACTCCGCTAAAGTCTTGTGTTATGTGTATAACTTTTTAGGTTGCTAAGCTTAAGATAGCAAAGAAGACATCAATAAATTACGTCCCACGGATTTTATTAATTTTTTTACCCCCCTTTCTTGTCACAACTGGTCGCATTTGTGACACTCCTCCCTTCCTAGAATCCCTATTTACATGTTTATACAGATAGTGTTGTGTGAATGTGACATCACGTAAGACTCCTTGTCCTTGTCACACAGTGTCACACTTCTTCGACCCCCTCCCCTTAACGTATGACGTAATTTATGGATGTCCCAAACGAGCAATCTTTTAAAAAAAATTAATTTCCTTTGAAATGAATATTTTGAAAAATAGTGCCAGTGATGAGTAAAAAAATCGTTTCGTCCTCATATGTGTTTAATCATGGTTATTGGTGCATTCAATTCAAAAATATAAAAAGTAAGTAAATAACTGCACTTTGACTTATTCGATTAGGATAAGAGTCGCATTTCAAAATAGAAACTTTGTTCTTACAACATAAGTATTCATATTCGTATGCAACGTTCGTTTACATATTGTGGTTATACCTATAATAGAAATGGCTTTACTCTCTCACCTTTCCCAGCTGTAGCAAAGCTCTTCAGGATCAGAGTGCTAGAGTGTGAGGGAGGGGACTTCACCCACGACAGCTCGCTAGTGTTAGTGCACCCAGCGCCAGCGGTGCCCGATCCCACCGTGCCCTACTGTGCCTGCTTGGGGACCAAAATACCTTGTAAGTGAAGAGGAAATCAGTCAGTGTAGCATAAGACATTTTTACCTTGTTCTCAATTTGCAGGTCAGTGTTGTATGTTGATTATTTATGATCATAAATGCAACCCTCTAATTATTTCATTTAATTCCATTCAAATTCAAATTCGCAAACTATTTCATGAAAAATTAAAGTACCTAAACTCTAAAGACTCAAATAAAGTGAGTTCCTTAAAATCGATTTTATTAAACTAGATATCTAACATAATAGAAGATATTGTTTTCTGGGATCAACGATAGCAGCTCAACTGTTGCAGTTACAAATATCATATCAGTTGACAAATCAGTTATTGATATATTA
The DNA here is from genome assembly GCA_932274075.1 of Diarsia rubi. NCBI lineage: Eukaryota > Metazoa > Arthropoda > Insecta > Lepidoptera > Noctuidae > Diarsia > Diarsia rubi. The sequence continues at coordinate 13,441,289 of OW026429.1, forward strand.
TGTACGAGTATGTAGGTAGTGTATGTTACATCAAGTTTTGACTGGCCTGTTGGTCTAGTGGTTAGTGACCCTAACTGCTATGCCGGAGGTCGTGGGTTCGATTTCCACCCAGGACAAATGTTTGTGTGATGAGCACGATGTAATTTAGGGTAATTTATGTGGGTGTAATTTGTCTATAATATGTATGTATTTAGAAATATATAAGTATGTTTATCAGTTGTCTAGTACCCATAACACAAGCTCTGCTTAGCTTGGGACTAGATGGCGTTGTGTGATAGTTGTGGAATATTATTATTATTATTATTATTAAGTGTTTTTTGTATAACGTGATGGGTTTATAACTAAGTAGAAAAACGTAAAATATTTTGGAGACTATCTTCAACTTCTAATAAAAAACAATCCCTTAAATTGACAATAGTAGGTAATCACGGTGATCATGGCCTACATGTATTAAAAATTGTTGGTGGATTAAACTCCTCCTTTTAAAAAAATAAACAATTAAAGATTTTCTCAAAAGTTATTTGGTTCTCCTATCCTATCCTATGTGTAATTCCAACGTATAAGGGTCCTGTCAGAAGACACCTCCAACGCCGCCGTCGAGGTGGCAGAGCTCCGGTTGAAGACACGACAAAGACGAACAAAAAACATTCAGTATTTTTTTTTTGTACCCGAAGTAAGGAAAAGAACAGCTCAGGTTTTACTAAACACCCGCTCCGTCCGTCTGTCTGTCAGCAGGCTTTATCTTCTCAATCTTTCTTAAGCAGACAGTTGTCATTTACACAGAATGTGTAATAGGGGATCGGACAAAAAAAATTAGTAGATAGATTTTCAAAAAATATTGGACACGTATTTAATCTTTTTTCACATTAACAAAAAATGAAGACGATACAAAGCTTCGAAAACTCGTGAATTTCTCGAAAACGTCACATGGTAGTACATTTTTCAACAACAAATGACGTCACAACTCATAACCTTGTCGCGTCTTATCTTCGTCAATTTTTTTTAATTTGATAAAACAAAAAACACGTATCCAATATTCTTCGATAATCTAACTGACGGACTAATTAGAAATTAGTAGATCCCCTATTCTGTTGCTGCTATAACAAACAAAAAAGTCATTTATAAATTAATGGGGTAGGTACTCCTACTACTATTGTTTGGAAGACGGAACCCTTCGTGCGCTAGTCCGACTCGCACTTGTGCAGTTTCTTTTCTTACGTTTATTGCAATACCTGTTTATAATGAATACGAATTGTATTTATTTGCAGCTAATTGCAGAGACCTTCCAATGTACGCGTTCTGTGGCTACATGAGGTTCCACCACCCCTCATTCAGGACAACCACTTACGATTTATTGACGGAGACTCAAAAGGTAAGATATAATAATAATATAATAATAATATTCCACAACTATCACACAACGCCATCTAGTCCCAAGCTAAGCAGAGCTTGTGTTATGGGTACGAGACAACTGATAAACATACTTATATATTTCTAAATACATACATATTATAGATAAATTACACCCAGACACAGAACAAATGATCGTGCTCATCACACAAACATTTGTCCTGGGTGGGAATCGAACCCACGACCTCCGGCATAGCAGTTAGGGTCACTAACCACTAGACCAACAGGCTAGTCAGATATCAGAGATAACCCCGAACACGTGCCTTCCTATCTACCGATACTTGTTTGATGGATTATACGAGACACTTTACGAACGAAAATGGCTAGTTGATTAGACTACTAAAGATTACATTTGAGTTACTAGATGATTTTTCTACATGAGATATAAAGCATTTTGCACTATCAAGAGATGACGCAGGCAAAGATATAACATCACGCCTGTAATCCCCGAAGGGCAAGGCAGAGGTGTACTTAATTAGAACACCCACATTTCGCTTCACATCATCGAAGTGCGGGTTGGCAGATGTCATTTCGCTTATTATGTATTTAAGTCCCATGTAATTACATATAATTATGTAATCCGCACTGGGCCCGCGTGCTGGATTATAGCCTATCCCTCTCCGACGAAGAGAGGAGGCCTGAGTCCCTGCAGTGGGAACATTATAGGCTGATGATGATGATGACGATGAATCAGGGGGCCAGTCTTGTATTGCCATCAACTGGGCATTAATCCAGATTGCGTGCCGCTACTGAGAATGCCTCGATGGTGAAAAGTTCAATTAAAAAACCATCAAGCTCAAAACTCAGCAATACGAACCTCGCTCACTGATGTAGCAAAAAGATCAAGGGCATGCGGTCCAAGATGGAAGGTGGCCCATTGTCTGTGGGGAGACGCCGCACTTGAGGTCTGATCCGCATGACTCGCCGTCCGCATACCGGCCCATTGTGCTGCTCGACGAGGTGGGCAAGCTCTTTGAAAGAGTAATTGCAAACCGCCTCGCCGAGCACCTGGAGGGAATGGGTCCGGATCTTGCGGAACACCAGTTTGGTTTCAGCAAGAGGCGCTCGACGGTGGACGCCATCATGCGCGTGAGAGCCCTCACGACGGGGGCTGCGGTCTCTCGGGGCGGTGTGGTCTTGGCGGTGTCTCTCGACATCGCCAACGCCTTCAACACTATGCCCTGCAGGGCTATTGCGTATTTTTAAAATTACGCGGACGATACGCTGGTGCTAGCACAGGGTGGGTCGTACGAGGCGGCGGCCGACAATTTGACACGCGGGGTTGCGATAGTCGTAGAGAGGATCCGGCAGCTGGGTCTCGAGGTGGCGCTTCACAAGTCGGAGGCCATGGGCTTCCATGGACGTAGGATTGCGCTGCCGTCGGGATCCCAGTTAATGGTGGGAGGGGTTCCCATCGGCGTCGAGTGTACTTTGAAGTACCTAGGACTCGTCCTCGACAGCCGGTCGAACTTCGTGGAGCATTTCCGACGTTTGGCTCCCAGACTGGAGCGGGCCGGGGCTGCCTTTAGGTGGCTCTTGCCTAATCTGGGGGGGCCAAACGCCTCCTGCCGGAGGCTCTATGCGGGGATCGTGCGGTCCATGGCCCTTTACGGGGCCCCGGTGTGGGCGCCTGATTTGAGGAAGCGGGCCGCCCACTACCTTAACGTGCCCCAGAAGGTCATGGCCGTAAGGATGATACGGGGGTACCGCACGATCTCCCGCGAAGCGGCGAACCTCCTTGCCGGATTGCCGCCGTGGGATCTGGAGGCGATAGTCCTCGCGCGCCTGCATGAATGGCGCGCGGAGGCGCTGCGCCGGGGGGTCACTCTGCTGCCGCGGCAAATTGCTGCGCGGCGGACAGACTTCCGGTGCGATCTCATGGCGACATGGAGACAGCGACTGTCGCAACCCCGTGCAGGGCACGCCACGATAGTGGCGGTAAGTCCCCTCTTTGAGGAGTGGCTAGAGAGGCGCCACGGCGCCCTCACCTTTCGTCTGACGCAGGTCTTCACCGGACACGGTTGTTTCGGGAGGTACTTGCACCGAATCAGGCGGGAGGAAACGTGAGGATCGGCCGGAGGACACGGTGGAGTACACAGTGGAGGTGTGCCCCGCTTGGGCGGAGCCCCGCCGTGTTCTCGTAGCGGCGATCGGCGGCAGCGACCTCTCGCGCCCGGCCCTGGTGCAAGCCATGGTCCGGGGCGAGGAGGAATGGGACGCCTTCGCCTCCTTCTGCGAAGCAGTGATGCTAGCGAAGGAGGTGGCGGAACGCGAGAGGGAGAGAACCTCTGATGGGCTAACTCGCCGTCTGTCCGTCTAACGACGAAAACAGGCCGTGTCGACGGCGCGTTCGTGTTCCACGCGCGCCTTAAAGAGATGTCAGCAACATGGGAGGGGCCTGAAAGGGCCGACGCCCGTCGGGGCAGCGGGTTGTACACTAGTTATCGCGGCCTCGACATGGAGGGCGAAGAAGGAACATGGGTGGTTTTTAGTCAGTAGAAGTCTGACACTCCCTTTCGCTCTGCCCAAGAGCGGGAGGGGTTATTCGATGATTTTACACCCGCCAAAAAAAAAAAAAAAAGGTCTGATCCGCATGAACCCTCATCTGTAGAGATTGGTCCGTTGATGGGTGACACAGCTCATAACATAGAGTTTCATCTGTGGCTCGAAAATACCATTAAGCCGTTGATCCTCGTTGTCTTTATTATTTAAAATTAAATTATTTTATATAAATTTAATTATTTAATTAAATTGGAAAAATGAACTAAAAGCCATAGACGGGTCAATATCTTCAGCATGCTATGCCCTCAGGACCCTACGAGAAGAACTTAGCCTAGATATTTTAAAATCTGTTTACTATGCACTGGTAGAGTCAAGATTGAGATATAGTCTTCAACAATGGGGAAATAGCTACAAGTATAATTCTGATAGAGCATTTGTGCTACAAAAGAGGGCAATCAGAACAATGGTTCGTATTCCCCAAATCGAGTCTTGTCAGAAATATTTCCAAAGTCTATCCATACTTACGGTACCTAGCCTTTACATACTTATAGTTTTGACCAGCCTAGCGAAACACATAAGTAATTATGAAACGCAGGATGAAAGACTTAAAAGGGAAAGCACAAGGAACCAATATTTGAAGCATAAAGTGAACCCCAAATTAAATATTGTAACACATTGTGTACAGTATCAAGCGGTAAAATTATTTAATTGCTTGCCCAAGGACATAAAACCACTATTATGTAAAACCACTTTATTTAAAAGAAAACTAAAAAAGTTCTTACTGGAAAAATGTTTCTATTCCGTGGATGAATTCATAACTCACGGACATTAGTGTTATTTTTTAATTGTAAAATTATTTGTTGTGACATGATTTTAATGTTTTTTTTTTGTTATGATTTTAAATTTTTGACGTTGAATAATTTTTATAAAGAAATGATAATGATAATTTAAATTTACAACTTATTTTTTGTATGGTTTTTAAATATTTTAATGAATTTTTATGGACCAAGTAGAATGAATTTGAATTCAAATTGTGGTTATGATTTTCTATTTTAAATTAATTATTACTGAACATTGTGGTTATTTATTATTTTACATGTTTTGTTAATGGATTTTATTTAATAATTATGATTTTAATTTTTGACACTTGCGAAGCTTTTGGTATGACATTTTTAAATATTTTCACGGTTTTTATTTTATTTTTTATGTTGACATTGTATAATTTTGTGATTTTTATTATTTTAATTTAATTTACTTAGTGGTTTTTTTTCTATTTATTATTAGTCAAATTATGTTTTTTATTTTTTATAACTTATTTTAATTATGTGATTTAGACTTTCTTTTATGTAACATTCAGACACAATTTTTTATTGTTATTGAATAAATGAAATGAAAATGAAATTCTTTTCGTTGAGAGTCGTTACAGGTGGCCCGAAAGTTTAACAACCAGTCTTTATCAAGGGTATCGAATTGCCCAGTAACTGGGCTGTGGAGGTTAGATAGACAGGCACTCCACGTAAAGTAATGGTCTGGTAGTGGACTTGAAGCTAACCCTAACGTCGTTGGGCGAAGGCTAGGCAGATAGTCTATGATGATTGATGGATCAAGATGAGAATTCACCAACTGACATTTATAATGTGTACCACACAGCTCGACATGCATGGGTGTGCGTTGCTGTTCCTAGAGCGCTACACAAGAAAATGTGAATGCTGCGGCGCTGGCTGCTTCGTCAAGCTTCTTGGACTCCGTTGTGATGATGTATGCGTTATATACCTACCTAAAAAAAGCACATTAACTGCCGCACTCAGAGAGCTTTAATGATTACTTAGGTCATCACTAAGTAAATGTTTTGACAGTTATGTCATACAAAAGTATGTCAAATCTTTACTAAGTGACGGCTTAAGTAATCATTAAATATCTCTGAGTACTGCAGTAAGCCTTTGGGCCTGGTTGTCATTTGTAGATCGTTGAGGTAGTCAGTAGTCCGAAAGTCTGACAACCAGTCTTAGTGATCTTACCAAATATTGCCCAGTACTAACTGCGTTGTCGAGGTCAGATAGGCAGTCGCTTCATGTAACATAATGGTCTGGTAGTGGACTGTCATTGTACCAATAGTTTCTTTACAAATAAATATGTAAATAAAAAAAATATATCAACGAGTATATTATGAGTACATTATTAGTACGTTATGAGTAAGTACATTATGAGTAAGTACATTATGAGTACATTATGAGTACATAGTAGTACATTCAAGATTTTTGATGATGTGTCCTCACTTCAGGGTCTTATCGAAGAGAAGGAAGAACTAAAGAAAACGCGTCTCCAAATATGTGCCCTAAGCGCTGAAGCCAGAATGAGCGGTGAAGACACGAATAACTTCTTCAGTGCCAATAATTTAACGGTACCAACCTTTTTATTTAGATCTAGATAATGCTGAGAGATAGTAGAACACTTAGTAGACCAACAGTTGGCTGACCTATGGAAGATCTGGTGGATAAAAATCATACAGTAGGACGACGCCTTTGATGTCTATAAAATGCCGACATCGTCTAAAAAGTAACACATCGACCAGGGTTGTCACAAGTGAACAATATTTAGGAAATTATTTTTTTATTGCAGATCAACATCAATAGCAGTATTATAATTAAAACAATATTACATTTTAATATAATAATGAAAATTATTTGGGAGTTGAGTACCTATGACAATAAAAAATGCAGATGAGGCGTATACAAAGAGATTTAAAAATTGAACTGATGCAGACTTGATAACTAGTTACTGTGACACTGTTTACTGTACTGTAATCTTCTATAAGTGAAGCCCTGTCTAGACGTCTTCGTTGGACGACTGTATGATTTTTAGACTGTGCTATTACCATGCCTTTTTATAGAAATATTTTTCTAATCTTACTTTAGTGTGGAAAAAAGATGGAGTTCCGTACAACCTTGTTCGAGTTGTAGTCAATTCCCAGGTCGGCAAAAGTGTTATTGAGAGTTTCCATCAGGACTTTCTCAGTAACAGCCCGGAGTTTTGAAGAATATTTAATTGCTCGTGATATTTTATAAAACCGCATTCATCGTCATCATCAACAGCCTATTAATGTTCCCACGGCTGGGACACAGGCCACGAGCTCCGCTCTTTGAGAGGAAATGGGCTATAACCACCACGCGAGCCCAGTGCGGATTGGTAGATGTCACATGTCTTCGAATTTTTTGGTTCTAAGCATTTAAGACATACCTACCGGTTTATTCACGATGTTTTTCCTTCGCCGTTTTGAGAGCAGCGGTGATGAAATAAATTACACAAAGTAATGTGCCTGCCTGGGTTCGAACCCACAACCTACTGTTCGTAAGTCGGGGCCGCCACAACTGCGCCACCGCTGCTCTCGCATTCAATATTGTACATTAAAAAAATATGCTTTTAGCTTGACATGGCGCCAGAAGACTTTTCTACCGAAGCGTTTGACACCGTGGGGCATTTGATGTGTAAATGATTTATTTTTATTTATTAAATAGATGTTCTTTCTTATATTAATCAACCTGCTGTGATTTGTTAAACGTGGGAGGGCAATACTGTAGGGACCGAATATGACAACGTGGAAAAAAGAAACATCAGCTTTATTATTATCGACTTAGCTAGTCGATGGCAATCTAAATCGTGTCAGCCCAAAACTGAGCGATTAGTTTGGCGCTTTCCGAAGCGTCCATCACTTGTCCTGTAGTGAACAAACAACAGGACACGCGATAAACAATATTAAAGCCGGCTTTTGACTATGGGATGTATCATCATCTTGGGATATAATATTTTATCGCTCGTCATACATTTTGTACGTGTCCGTTCGCACTGTGCTATAATATAAATTATACTCAAGCTTAGTCCGAGATATCTTCTATATTCACTGTGTAGTTCCACAATCCTCGCATTGTGTGTGCCGCGAATATTTAGAGAAAGCGAAAAGCTTCGTATCCAAAGCAGACAAGACTGCCTGCTTGCAACACTATATCTGTAACTCATTCATTGTTTTCGCGCCGTGTGTGCTTGTTGAAACTTGTAGTTGAATTTTTAATTTTGAGGTTTTTAGCGTTTTAAATTAACAGAAAGTGTGAGTGTATAGAGAAGAGAGGTACCAAAGGAAGATTAAGAAGTTGAAAAAGAAATTAAAGGCAAATAAAAACAAGGAAAATCATTCACCATCACCAACCCCGGTACCGTCGTATGATGTTGACAATGATGTCGAGGAAATTAATTCCCAACACGGCCGACACTGAGCTTACAGGCAAGTCTCTTCAAGATAACCTAACTTGCGATCGCTCCTGTTTCTATGATACGTGGTACGTGTCATTACAGGCACTCCGGTGGAGTGAGGTCATAGGGGGAAAGTCCCGCCGTATTCACAATGAAATGTTCTCGATTCACTGCCGCTGGCTGTTCTGAGTCGATTAAAGCGTTTATAAAACCGCTCTTACGTTGTGTTGATACAATATTATAATTTCCATTGTGGTAAAGGAAGATTTTCCTTTACTAAACAGCCACGGGGTGGCATTATGTATAAGTTACATTACCATAAATTATAAAAGAATGTTACATACAGCTGGTAGCTGTGTAACTTATGGAAAATCAAACATTTTTTGGTTGGTTTTGTTGTAAGTGCTGAGCATGTAGACAACACCAAAGACCTCTCCAACTGAAATTCTATATGGTTCTATAATTAAGGCTCTAGACCAAACAGTGTGTTCAGAAAGAGAATATGGACCAGAAATTCATATTGAACTGGTAAAAAGGGTTGAAGGTATTATTACCTCGGCCTGAAACAAGACATCAGAGATGAACTTTTAAAAAAGTATGTGGTAAGTACCCACTAACATAAAGCTTCTAGATTCTCATAAGCTTAATAAAGAGTTGGAGGGGCTGTTAAATGATGTTATGAGTGCTTGGGACAAGCGAGTTGAAGAAGGCCAACAACAGATGGGTGTTGCTATAGCGGCCCTATTAATTTTTATTAATTAACTTATTAAAGTTGATGTTAACAGAATAAAACTAATGTCAACAATCAGTGATGTCACACGCCTATTGACAAAGCTCCATTATCAAGATACAGTCACCAGGAAAAGCTAACAATTCCTAATCTTGGCAAAAATATTGGTAAAACAGATGAAAATCAAAGACATGATGAGTTCCTTTTTGGAGAAAAGTTTCAAGAAAATGTAAAAGCTGCCACTGCAATTTAAAAATCAGCTGGCACCATCTTGATGTAAAACATTCCCATTCTGAGAAACACCTCATCCAATCAACCAAGCCAGTCTCAGAAACTTCAAAGGCCCTTCTCGTACGAGTATGACTCAGTTCAAACAAGGGGGGGGGGCAGATATCACCAACAGATACAACATTACAAGCCGACACTACCACAACGTCCTTCAGCCAAGCCATCTGTATGTCAAACTTAGAGGTAAACCGAGGTGGTAACTTTTGTTGGTTGACTTTAATATTTTTATTCCTGGTGGTATAACACAAGACAAAGTTGTCTTATCTTGGCTCAATGGTTATAACATCCCCTTTATAGAGGCTCCAAACCAAGAAAATACAAGATTTTCCTAAACTGAATATTTTTAATATTGAAAGAAATAAAGAGACCATTACAACTTCAAGTACTTACAAAATGTAAACCAGTTAAAGAACAATATTTTTCAAAGATTTTACTTATTGGAGAAGTTAGATTTATTTGAAATCTAAAATGTTTAAACAAATTTATTTCACCAGAACATTATAAAATTGAAGATAAGAGAACACTTTGTAAATTGATTTCAACAAACAATTTTATTTGTACCATTTACCTCAATGAATCATATTTCTTGATTCCTGTGGGGGCACATAAAAATATCTAAGATTTTGGTTTCAGGATACAATGTATGAGTTTAAATGCATGCCATTTGGTCTCAGTAATGCTCCTTTTACATTCACAAAGTTACTAAAGCCGGTAATCAATTTCCTTCGAGGGAAAGGTTATAAATCAGTCTAATATCTAGTTGATATTATTTGCATAGGTAATACTTACCAGGAATGCCTAGACAACTGTCAGATGACTTTAAGTTTACTGGAATACCTAGGCTTTGTTATAAATAAGGAGAAGAGTAACATTGTCCCATCCAATATTGCTGATTTTCAGGATTCACAGTAAATACAAAAGATATGTCAATGTCAGTGACTTATATGAAAAGAGAAACAATTTCTTTGTTGATTAAGAAATATAAACAAATGAATCAATGTACTTTATGAGAATTTGCAAAACTTATTGGCACCTTAGTAGCATGCTCTCCAGCGGTGCCTTATGATTTTTTATACACTAAAACATTTGAACGGGATAAATATCATGTGTACCTACATCAAGCAATGATATTGATGCAATCATGAGTATTAATGATGACTGTAAAAATGATTTAAAATTGTGGGATAGTCAAATTAAAATATCAAATAGACTGCAAAAATCATTACCCTTCCTTTTGGCTTCACCATAGTCGGGTAAAAAATCTAATAACACAGTTTCAATTTAATTTGTAAATATATTCAGATGTGTCAGGGACGGGCTGGGGAGCATACTGTATATAAATGGTAAAGCTGCAAATGGGTTTTGGACACTAGAAGATCAGGAAAACCATATCAACTTTCTGGAACCTTTAGCTGCTTTCTGGGTTTGCAATGTTTTGCCAAAGAGTTATACTCTTGTCAGATATTGTTAAGAATAGACCATACCACAGCAATTGCATACATAAATAGAATAGCTAGAAGTATATGGCAGTGGTGTGAGATCCGTAGATTATGGTTATATGCATCTTATATTAAGTCAAAAGAAAATAAACAAGCTGACCAAGAATCTAGAATAAAAAATATAGATTCAGTAAGATGGGAATTGTGTAATAAAACTTTTTTTAAATTACAGTAATTCAGAGAACCCAATATGGATCTCTGGATGTTTTTGCAAAGAGAGCAAACATGAAATGTCATACATATCTTGGCTTAGAGATCCATATGCAGAGAATATTCATGCTTTTACTGTAGACTGGTCAACATTTAACTTATTTTATGCTTTCCCTTCATTTTCAATGATTTCCAAATGTATTCAAAAAATAATTTGTGATAGAGCAACAGGTATTTTAGTTTTTCCTCTATGGACTTCACAACCCTGGTACCCCTTTATTAAAGAATTGTAAAATTCAGAAGTGTTACAGTTTCAACCTTCAATAGATTTGCTACTATCACCTTTCAGGACACCTTTTACACAAGTCTTTCCCTGGGAGCCTGCATCTTATCAGGGAAGTGTTCCGAAGAAATTTTACTCCTGATTATACAATTGAAGTTATGGTAGCTCTATCACAAAACACTATTAAACAATACACAACAGCGCTTGAAAAATGGTGGTCGTTTTGTAACGGGGAAAATGTGTATGAGTTATCAATACCTAAGGTTTTCAAACTTTCTAACAGGAATGTTAACACAGTAACACGTGCCATTCAGCGCTTTCTTTAATTATAGACGCAAGTTGAGGAACGGATATACAAGAAAAGGGATTTTTTAAAGGTGTTTTAATATTGAAACCTTGTAGACCTAAGTATAACGACACATGGGGCCCATCGGTTGTCCTTAATCATATTCAAAAGTGGTCACCAAACAGTATCCTCAACTTAGAAAAAACTAACTGAGAAATTAATAATTTTAATAGCTCTCACTACTCCACAATGTATACAAGCATTGCCAGTTATCCGATTGAGTAACATAGAATTCAGTTACATTTGTGTTAAAATAACGATAAATGATTTTATGAAAATAACTACCCCATGTAAAGATCAAGTCGTAATTAAGCTTCCTTCCTTGAATACGAATCTGGAAATTTGCCCTTTTGCCTTTTTTCCGGAAACTTGAGACTATATAGACTAGACTAGTGTGCTCAGAAATAACACAGATAAGCTACTCATTTCTTATAAAAATCCGTTTAAATTTGCTAGTAACCAAACAATTAGTCGTTGGTTAAGGCAAGTTATGGCTGAGTGGGGTATTGATGTCAAAAAGTTCACGCCTCACACCATGCGCCATGTGTCCACGTCTCGTGGTTGTAGAGAAGGCGTTACATTAAATTCCATATTCAAATCTGCTGCTTGGTCTATAGGATCTAGAGTTTTTGCGAACCATTACAATAGAACGTTAATTGCTGAAGAGGAAGGAGGCTACATGTTTACAAAAGCCATTTGTAATATTAAGAACTAATAGTTGATTGATAGTATCTAAGTATGTACCAGTACCTTAAATTAGTTACCTAAGAATTTATGGGAAAATTACATTAATTTTATTTTTATTATATACATCTTATTATGTATTTTAATGAGTGTTACACCATGCTATGATTTCCAACGTTCCTCTGAACATCTACACAGTGAATATAGAAGATATCTCGGACTAAGCTTGAGTATAATTACATAATTAAACGAACTTACCTGAAGTGAAGTTCTATTGTAATTATACGAAGAGCTTAGTCCGAGATACTGGTCTCCCACCCGCCCTCATCATAATCATGTATTATAATGTCCCTAGAGTTAGGTTGGAAATCATAATCCTTTATTAATGCTCTGAAAGAATGAGTTACAGATATAGTGTTGCAAGCAGGCAGTCTTGTCTGCTTTGGATACGAAGCTTTTCGCTTTCTCTAAATATTCGCGGCACACACAATGCGAGGATTGTGGAACTACACAGTGAATATAGAAGATATCTCGGACTAAGCTCTTCGTATAATTACAATAGAACTTCACTTCAGGTAAGTTCGTTTAATTATGTAATTACATCTCAAAGGCGGGATGCAATATATAGCTCAAGATGTAATATATATTACATCCCATAGTCAAAAGCCAGCTTAAGTGCCCCATCGTTTGTGTAACAGCACCACATTTTACACTTTTAGATTAGTTTTTGAATTTTCACTTTAAAAGGTTTTCCCAAGTAGGTCCCATAGTATAATAATTGCTCATATTTATCAGTACTTCGGTTCAGTTGGTCTGTGGATGGGTGACAGTACCAAGGGGTATCATAATAGGGGATCGGACTGAGTCAAAAAAACAATGATTCTAATTAGTCCGTCAGTTAGATTATCGAAAAATATTGGATAAGTACGTGTTTTTTGTTTTATCAAATTTATCAAAATTGACTAAGATAAGATGTGGTTGTGACGTCATTTGTAGTTAAAAATGTACTATCATATAACGTTTTCGAAGAGTTAACGAGTTTTCGAAGCACTGTATTGACTTCAATTTTTGTTTATGTGAAAAAAGAAAAAATACGTCTCCAATATTTTTTGGAGATCTATCTGACGTACTAATTAGTTTTTTTTTGTCCGATCCCCTATTACCCAGTAGGTACTAACTGGGCTGTGAAGGTCAGATAGGCAGTCGCTCCATCTAAAGTACGGTTTCCAGTCCACCCAGTTGGACTGGAAACCGATCCCAACATAGTTGGTTGGGACAAGGCTAAGAGATGATAATTTATCAGTACATCATTCATTCTCTTATAGTTTGACCCACGTTTAACCAATTACCCTGTTCTACAAGGGACATTAGCAGTCAATCATTTAGTTCTGTTTGCAGCAAGACACTATCACCGAATGTCAAGGGACCTCTATTCGAAGAAGAAGCGTGTTCGTTCCTTTTCTTCTTTGGACATGGAGAACTGTGAATGTTTAGTTATCCTGACGAGTTTCTACACACAGGTCATTGACCACTGCCGTGGAGCTGGTGAGAATGTGAACATTTTTAGGATATTTTCCTCCGGGGCTGCGGGACTGAGAAAAGATACTGTTACCCTGGAACACAAAGGGCCAAGGAGGAATATGAGTGGAATTTAGTCAGTAAGAGTCTGACACTCCTTTCCGCTTCGCTTAGAGCAGGAGAGGTCATTTGATGACTTCCCATCCACAAAAAAAGGAGTCTGTCCCCCGCTGTCCGCCCGCCTTTCTTTTAGCGGTCTGTATATTCATTTGTATTGTCGCTATAACAACGAATTAAAAAAAAAATAAAAGGGGTCCACGAATACGGTGGTACATATACAGGATGTAAACTAACCTTCACAAAAACGTAAACCAAGCAATCTGTACATCAAACTAAGTACCACATTCAAAAAAATTTGATGGGAAACGACTTTTTTTTTTGTGGTCAATAATCACATTTTACGGTAAAACTCGATGTAGCATTCTTAAAACATTGTGCTAGTGGATGCTTTGAATAGTAAACGGGTCATGGAGGTAACTTAAGCAAAGTTATAACCTGAAAAACTAATATTTACAAAAAGTTACAACTTTGACCCCCCCTATCTCCGTAACTAGGGGGTTCCCCGGTATCGCCTAGAACCAAAAAAAAAAATAGAAAGAACTCGCACTGGGCACGCATAGTGGATTATGAGTCATGGCCTGTTTTTTTTTTTGTGGGAGTGTCAGACTTCTACTGACTAAAAACCACCCATGTTCCTTCTTAGCCCTCTATGTCGAGGCCGCGATAACTAGTGTACAACCCGCGGCCCCGACATGACTCATTGCCTGCCACAACGAGTGGGCTTGTGTCATAGAGCAAAGTACAGACGCCATCCACATCAAGCTACCCGAAACTGCCAAAAAAGAAATTCCCGAAGCTATGAAATAGAAAATATATTATGCGGCCGCCACACTATGCTCCTCGCGCTGCTCATCGCTATGCTCCTCGCGCTGTTCCTCGCGCTGCCGGCCGCTATTTGCCGCGATGTTGCCCGCTCTGCCCACACTGCGCGCAATTAATCGCAACGCTCCTACAAAAACAAAAACCGACAACATACGGAGCGATGGGCAAGACGAGGAGAATGACGTGCGGCATGACGAGTAAACTGGCCACACTCACACGCTCACACTCTGCCTCCTTTTATCGCTACTTCCCATGCAACTTGTCGAGTGTGTGGCGGCCGCATTAGAGTTTGACAGATTGTATAGTAGCTTGATGTGCACATACGACAGTATGTACTCTAATTATGCAACTACTAAGTTGCACCAGTGTACAGTCAGGAGGTTTGCCAAGTCAACACGGCACTGGCCGAGGATCTTATTTGGTGAGAGGATTTTAGAATAACGTTAATTAATTTAAGATGATGTGTGTCTAAAATTCTGGGACTATTACTAGCAGATAAGGCTGCTGTGTAAGGTGTGTCTGTGTGTGTTAGTGGCATAGGTACTTATGATGAAAATGCATCTTTGTGTCCGTCTTCGCAGGCGAATTTCAGAAACTGTACGAAGCTTATTTGGAGTATATAGATCTGTGCATTAACATAAATTCGAACATACCACAGGCGGTTCGACTACTCATTGAAGTTCAGGAATTTGTCAAGGTAGGTACAAGTTTTATAAATTAAATAGATATATGCCAACATTTCATAATGTAGCACGGTAGCACCTCATGAAACACAGAAATATCCATCTAGTAATCACGTGTACACGTATCCTTCTAGTGTAGTCACTACACTGACCGACGGAATCGGCTGGATCCGGTTAGAAAGAGATAGGACCGAGCAAAGAGGACCTCATTCACTTCGTTTCAGTTCGGACGACGCGACTCGACACAGCGTCGAACAATTTGTTTTTAGTTTTATTCTATCCTATAACTCCTCTAGTGTGGGGTTCGATGCCATCAGCCTATATGAGAGGCAGATTAAATGGAATGGAATTGGATTCAGCAATCTAACACAAAGGCACAAAATGCATGCTTTTTCGAAACATTCGCGCGAAAACACCGCAAGTCAAGATCTAATCACCCACACCCTAGAGTGCTCCTCCCATAAAAGTAAGTTTTTTACAGAATGAGAATTTCTACCCAAACGATATGAGCAAGCAATGGGTGAAAGACTTTAGCATGGCGAGAGTATACTCACTGAAAGGAATATGCATGTTAGAATCCGGAGAGCATGGTGAAGCTAGGAAACAATTGTTACGTGCTATGCAGTTGTATAATCACCCTTTCCCTATTTCTAAGTGAGTGGTCTTTTGAAATTTTCAATTTAGCTTGTAGCCTATAACTCTCCCAGTCTAGATATTCAGATCCACTAACGGAGGCCCAGTGCCCTATTCGAACAGAGGAAGACTGGGCCCCAGCTACGAGCTCTATACTACTATGTACTCGTACTTTGCTATACTTTTCGACACTGAGAAATCATCGATCTCTTTGATATGCCATGGAATACGCCTCTCGATCCAGCTATCTCTTGAAACATAGTACGAATCGCGCGGCGTACGTTAAGGAACGTCATCCATCTGATAGAGCGGGACACTAGAGCGAGGTGACGTGATGTGCTGATGCGCATTATCGACGCTGCCACGTACGATAGGCGTAAATATAGGCGACAGGTGTAAATGGCAGTTCTGTGCCACGGAAAAGCATAGAATCATGGGAAAATGTGATTTCCATACTGAAAGATGAGGCTCAACCGTCAAAAGATATTATCCAAAATAATCAATTACAACGCCTTCTCCTCCGCTATTCTTTTCTAATTTATTATGTTGCGGGATCCAAAATAGTTTAATTATTTCTCTAGGACTTCGTAGAACTTGACTGCCTTAGCGCTTTTCTGGTGGTCGCCACTGTTAATTCTATCATAACAAAACCGATTTATTGCTTTTAGGCACAAGAGGAGATTTTGTAACTGGAGCGCGTCGTTTCACCAAAAGATGGCTCTTTACGTGGCCCCGCAATTCTATATAGAGAAAGATAGCGGCCTCATTGGCAACTTTTACGAAGATATCGCTTTTACCCTGTTTAGGTTGTACCACCTTTTCACGGTAAGTTAGAAGGTATCAAGGTACCTATTTGAATAAGGGTTTTCTGTGTGATAGCTGGTAAAATTAAACCTATTATTCCCGAAAATGTCGACTGGGCTGTGCATACCGGGCGGCGGGTTGTTTGAAAGAGATACCGCGGCCTCGACACAAAGGGCTAAGAAGGAACATGGTTGGATTTTAGTCAGTAGAAGTCTGATAATCCACCGCTCTGCCCAGAGCGGAAGGAGTCATTTGATGATTTCCTAACCCCCAAAATATTACTTCGATGATTCTCTGTTATTTATGAGGCGCCGGTTGCTAACGAGCCCAAATACAAACTGATGCTGAGAAATTTCTTGAAAAATTTTATATTCAGTAGGTACTATACTGTACTATAATCGTCGATACAGAGCGTTCTTATTGAAATTGGTCAAAAATATTGTTCTACAGGAAACGAAGGAGCCAGAAAACGCAACTTTAGCCGCCAAGTGGTGTTTGCAATTCGCTCTGCGAACTAACTCCAACTTCCGTCTCCTGTGCATAAGCTATGCTAATATGATAAGGGATTACGGACATAGGCAACAAGTAAATTATTATCCTTTTTAACACTCAGACTTCAGGTCCTGAAATACAGTCCTGGTTCAAAACATATGAATATGGATGGGTGGGAAAAATCTTTTAACAAGTAAAAAGAAAAATTTGGACCTTATTATGAATCATAATATGGATCATAATATAAATCACAACATGAATCATAATATGAATCATAACATGGATCTTAATATGAATCAGAATATGGATCATAAAAAAATACTTTATGGCATTTCACAAAAAAATCTAATTACTCCGTCTGTTAGATTATCGAAAAATATTGTATAAGTACGTGTTTTTTGTTTTATCAAATTAATCAAAATTTACGAAAATAAAACGTGTCAAAGATCTTGAGTGGGTGCTTTTGAAGTCACTTTGTGGGTAAAAAGTATTAACCTTGTGACGTCACACGACTTGACGCGACTTTTCGAAGCACTGTCTTCATCTTTTGTTTAAGTGAAAAAAGAAAAAATACGTGTCCATTATTTTTTAAAAAAAAAAGGGTTTAAAAGTACCCTTAACGCAAACGAAGGGCACTTGTTCTCCCCACCACAACGATCATTTTTTTGTTCTAGACCATGCCTGGGAACAGTGGGAACCTCCTAGTTACGGAGATATTGGGGGTCAAAGTTCCGAATTTTGAACAGCTGTTTTTGTAAATACTAGTTTTTCAGGTTATAACTTTACTTAAACTACACCATGACCCTTTTACTATTCAAATCATCCACTAGCACTATGTTTTAGGAGTGCTACATTGAGTTTTACCGTAAAATGTGACTTTTGACCCCAAAAAAAATTCGTTTCCCAGCAAAAATTTTTGCGTAGGGATACTTAGTTTGATGTACAGAATGCTTGGTTGACGTATGTGTGAAGGGTTAATTTACATCCTGAATATCTGACGGACTAATTCGTTTTTTTTTGGTGAAATCTCGTCTATTGACGTCTATTAAAAAACTCGTCATCTTTCTATTTTGCGCAGTTTTCTGCATGCCAAAAGCTGGAGCAGCGAGCGATGGAGGTGTGTCGTCGTAAACAAGGTCCGTTGGACGTAACCGAGGTCCCAGCCATCTGCTATTTGTACACCTGTATATTCCTTTTCTAGTTAGTATTGTATTTTTTCTTGACAGTAAGTGCACATGTTAACAACTTCAGTGCCGGGAACCCACCCGATGGGTACAATTTTGTTATGACCCACCTCGCGGGTAGGTACTTACAATATGGTACAATGTAGGATGGCACTTGAGCTGTATGAAACGGCAGTGGACTCGAATGTGTCAACTGTGAATAAAATGAATGAATTTAAATGTTGATGATATTGATTCTTGATTTTCAGTCCGTCTGTTAGATTAGGTATCGAAAAATATTGGATACGTTTTTTTTTGTTTTATCAAATCAATAAAACTTGACGAAGATAAAACGCGTCAAAGATTTGAGTGGGGTGTTTGTGACGTCATTGACCGGTAAAAAATACCATACCAATGTCTTAGAATATGACGTCACACGAGTTTTCAAAGCACTGTATCGTCTTCATTGTTTGTTTAAGAAAAAAAGAAAAAATTGGTGTCCAATATTTTTTGTAAATCTATCTGACGGTTTTTTTTTTGTTAACAACCCTATTAGGAGAATGACGATTAATGGGGGAATGGACTTGAATGGAGAATAGCAGAAAAATCATTTTTATTTTTACATTTCGAATCGACACGAGTTACAAGCGCAGAAAGTTGGTGATATTCGTATAGTATTTTTTGCCTTAGCACTTCGGTACACCTAGTAACCTAGCGACATTTCACTTATAAATGGGCTATGTACACAGAGTACATTGTATATTATGACTTATGCTTTAGTCATTAAGTCGTTCAAGGTTGATTGTGACAATTTGATAGTTTGGGGTAGCTTGATGTGCTGGCTTCTGTGAAAGTAAATCTGTCTGTCTGTTACCTTTTCACGCCACCTTTTACATCACGCAACTTTTTGGTTTATAACCGATTTCAAAAAGGAGGAGTTTTTATTTTCGACTGTATATTTATATTTTTTATCAAAATGTTTGGTACGGACACGGGTTCTCCCGTGAACTCGTGAGACAAATTCCTACCACCACGCGGGCGAAGCTGCTGGCAACAGCCAGTTTGTTATAGTTGCAAACGCTTCTGATTAATTTCGTTGCGGAACTCTGTGATTCGTCGGGCTTCATTGTCTCGGCGCTTTTCTTGTGATCGTCATTGTTGATTCTGGCTTACAGGTGTTACAGTGGTTTGGGAAAAGTGTGGCGGGCTTGTCCCATTTAAAATAGGTAAAAATTGACATTACAGTGTTGATCGCGGGCATAAGATCGAAAGTCTGGAGTTTGGTCTATCAGTGATGCACATGGTAACAACTCGGACACAGATGAACACGCGGGAGACTTTGGTTCTGTGTATGCTGAAACTACTGCTGGATGACCTGAAGATACATGACATGGTCCCTATTATGAGGGAGTTCTTCTTCTTAACTGATAATTACGACTTGTGTTGTAAGTAGCTTATCAGACGTAAGTTCTTAGTCAGCTTGGTTTGCATCAAAGCTAAAGCTATTCCTGCATAGCTATAGCTCTGGTTTTGACGTAGTTTTGCATGGATTTCTCAAGCTCTCTAAACCCTCGCCCTCAGAAATAATAATCGAAATATTGCGATCTACCTTTGGTATCATCATTTTCTTAATTAAGACAAAGTGGATGCAGCTGAATACCAGTATTTTACACGGAACGAATCCCTACCTGATCTTCACGACGCGGTTATTACGTAATCTTCTTTGTAGCGTGTCGATTACTCGATGGCAATCTAAATAGTGTCAGCCCAGAACTGAACTACTAGTTGGGCGCTTTCAGTAGCGTCCATCAGCACTTGTGGTGAACAAACAAACAGGAAACGCAGAGCACGATGTTAAGTGCGCCGTCGTTTGCGGTTATTAGTTATGGAGTAGGTATGTATGGCCACAGATATTATAATAATCTTGGTAGGTATATGGCTAAGACTTATCGTCAATATTCTCGGACCACTGGACCTTTGGTATTTAGGTAGGTACTACAAAAAGTTTTCCATCCGAAATAACAATAGGTAGGTATTCTGAGATTTTCCAGCTGAAACCTGGTACTATTACTATGCATTAGTGATAATGCTTGACACTGGATATTGCGTGGAGTCATACCAGGCGTGTGAGACGTTTTACGTGAAGAAGGGAGATGCCTTACTTAGGACCAAAATACCGGAAGCCGCTTCGAATTTCTTCGTTTGCATGTGGCTGGTGTAAGCTACAATTATTCTGTTCATCCATTATTTGCATTTTAGGTTAGGTAGATATAGGTAGTAACTTCTAACTTCTTAACTTAACAAAGTACCTAGATAAAGACTTGTTTTACGGGGATACCTATAAAAGCGAGTTAAACTATTACTTTCATAATGTTAAAATTTCAAGTGTTTTAATTATTTTTCACGGAACCCTAATTTTTTTTTATTTAAAAAAGATCTATCAAGAATTGTGAACCTCTTCTTTTTTGAAGTCGGTTAAAAAGTATAGCCTAAGGTAGGTACTCATTTTACTATACATCAGCTATTTGCCAGTAAAAGTCCCTTCAAAATCAGTTCAGAAGAGATAGACAGGAACAAAGAGACACACTTTCTTACTTTTCAGAACTATCCGAATGGATGCATGGGAAATGACTGCCGGATGGGAGGAGAAGATCAAACAGCTGATGTCGATGAAGTTAAGCACGCATGAGTTAAACATGATGATAGTCATTCGATTAGTGGAGGGTCTTCTCATAACGCTTGTAAGAGAGGTGAGTGCTCTGTTGAAGCAGCTTTTCCAAGTGGTCTTATTATTGAAAAGAGATAGCGCTAGACACCCTGTATAGCCCTATCGCTTTCTCACACTGGAATAAGATTAAACAATCTTGCTTTGAGACGTCATGGTGACCCAACAGCACAAATGTTTGATGCTACGATACCTTTTGTGTGCGAGTCCGACTCGCGCTTGCACAGTTTTATTTTACGTTGAATAGTTTTAATATTTTTTTCAAAATCCTTCTGCATGCAAGAAAAAGGTTAGTTTCGCAGTTGTCGTACCAGTTACGTTTGTGTGTACGCTTTGATATTTTGGCGACTAAGCGGGAGCAGTATTTACCTTATTCTGAAACGACTGTTGTCGACTGAACTCGGCAACCGAACGGGTTGATAACTTCTTGTTCTTTACGTGTCCATGATCTCAAATCGTGTTAGACCAATGTGTAGCCAGCTGCACAGCTCTATCATTTGCTTCGAGTAAATCCTGAAAGGTGCATACCGTGCAAGTTGTTGTGTAGGATAGGTGGTGGTGTATATCCTGCACACCCACAGAGGGGCTCCACAATGCTGATAACAAAATCCTGAAATTAAAATGGTCGGGAGAAACGTGGGAGAAACCTTACTCCTAACTCTGTAATGAATATCATACGCACTGACCGCGTCAGGCGGTTGACACCTGTGGTTGACACAATCTTTCAGTTGCCATCTACTCTACTATCAAACTCAGCCTTGACTTTAGTTTAGTACCTAGTAGCCTGAATAAATTAGGCTTCTGAATTTAAAAAAAGTTTTTTTTAACTATCTAATAGTAGGTTACATTGACTAAAAATATCCGAAAACAAAACACTGCAGCACCTGTTTGAAGAATGAAGAATTTAATATTGTGACGTCACACGCGCTCGGGTTTATTCGGGAACCGTCGGCATGTTTTAGGTACTGGATTCAAAAACTTATTTTTAATTTGACATAACTTTTAAATTAAAGCGAAAAAATAAAAACTTATGAAAGTAAAAGTGTTATGAATGTTATGATCATCTCATGAATAAAATAAAATAAATTAATTCAAAGACCTAATTGTGGGTATATTCGAAGTTCAATAAAAGTTTAAAAATGGATCATCATGATCATTCTCCTGCCCTTATCCCATTCAACATGTCTTCTTCTTCCATACTTCTCTACGTCATCTCATCAGACTCCTCTTTTGTTGTCATATCATCCTTCCTCACGACTTTTTCTCAATCCTCTGCATCACATGCCCTACCGATTACTACTTAACTTTCCAGTTACCTACTGCCGCCACTTTTACATAAGAGGGTTAAAGAGATAGTCTGCGAAGACACCTGCAAAAATGCATGGACAACTCAGAACTATAATAATATCGTGTGAAGCGAGAAATGACGCCACCTAACGTAAATAAGTTCACAGGAAATTACACATTAGGGTATCCATGCAATTTTACAGGGGTCTGTACCTACGTACTCATTTCTTGTTTTATCCATTCGCATAACAACACTCATTCAATTACCATCTCAGCCACATGCAAATGCTTTTCATTTATACCTTTATTGTCCCAACATTCTGATCCTAATTGCTTACGTTTTGTGACAGATGGACAACAAGAATTTTAAAAAAGTCGTGGTTTTGGAGAAGCATCTCAAATCACTGTTCAAAGATATGAAAAAAGCATGTGAGAGGACCCCGATTCATAAATCAAGGTAGTACCGTAAATGTCTGCTTAAATAAAAAAAAAAATAACAAAAAAATTTGGTAAAGATACCAAAACTATGGATGTGATTGTTTTTTTTTTTTTACACGACTGCTCCAGAAAAAGAGTGTTATGTTTTAGCGTTCATGTATGTATGTATGCATGTTTGTGAGTTTCTTTATAATTCCAACATAACTTCTAAACGCCTGAACCGATTTTGATGTATGTAGTATCGTTAGATTCTTTGCGTTATCCCGGGTGACATAGGTAGAAAAACACAAAAAAAAACATAATAGGGTGGCCAAATGGAAAACAGAACGGATTGGTAGATGTCACATATCTTCGAATTTTTGGTTCTAAGACATGTCGGTTTCTTCGCGATGTTTTCCTTCACCGTTTTGAGAGCAGTGGTGATGAAATGAACTGCACAAGGTAATGCGCCTGGCTGGTTTCGAACCCACGACTCACTGTTCGTAAGTCGGGGCCGCCACCACAGGGCACAACTGCTTTCGAAGCCCTTATTACATGGGACTTAAATATATCAGGCGAAATGTGGTTGTTACTTTTAGGTCATCATCATCATCATCATCAGCCTATAATGTTCCCACTGCAGGGACTCAGGCCTCCTCTCTAGGAGAGGGACTGGGCTATAATCTACCACGCGGGCCCAGTGCCGATTGGTAGATGTCACATGTCTTCGAATTTTTGGTTCTAAGACATGCCGTTTTCGGTTCGGGGTTCGGTGTCGGTTTACTTTTAGGTAACTCTGCCTAACCCTTGACAAAAGCGCCACTCACACATATTTTGACTATGGCTTCGTTAATATACTCTGTTAATTCTAGGTATTGCCTGATGTTCGCATATTACAACTACATAAGCGGAAACAAGCACGTTGCATATACGCACCTGAACATGGCTGGTGACCTAGCCAACGAATACTCTCAACTGGTCCTCATGTTTTGGGTTAAGCACACTCGTGATGTGAGTGACCAATGGCTTTCTTCGTTTTCTCAATTGTTTTTTCTGGTGTGTGTATCTAAACTGGTGTCTGAGTTTTTATAAATGCCACCCATTTATAGGGTTCTGAACTTCTGACATGCCATCGAGGAATATTTCTCAGGCATGCTGGTTTTATCACGATGTTTTCCATCAACGAAGCGAGTGATAATTATACAACACGCACCTATGAATTATTATGAATTCGAAAAATCTGAGGTGGTCTTAGGTTCGAACTCAAGACCTAGCCGCCGACGGTCACAGAACTAGGCCTTGGTGCCACTTGGTGATACTTCGTGAGGTTTTCCTCCTCCCAAATCACGTGTATTTTTTACTATTGAAAAGATCAGAATGTTCACAAATTCGCTCGTTCATGTAAAAAAAAAAAAATTGAATGTGAAACGTGTCAAATATTACTCATTCAATCACATCCTCCCCCCTTTCCGAACCTCACGTGATTAACCCTTTACAGATATACTGTAATCTGAACTGGAACTGAATATGGCCACAGACGCAGTTACTATTATAAATTGTCACTTTGACCATTTTATGCATTTTAATGTAATTCATTATAATTATTATCCTATAAAAGTGGTCATTTAGATCCCCTGATCAATTAAACAATTTGATGACCTTTAATTAAAAATGGTACAATGCGCTTTTGACTTGATGTTCAAGTTTCTAGTTTTAATTACCGTTTAAGAATTCTAGTAGATTTGACACAATGACAAACAATTAACTTTCTTATAACGTAACTTACCTATTGTCTCGGTAGCCTTGAGAACCGAGAGCAATGTTCTGTGAAGGTAAATACGATTAGATAGGTGCCTTCGTAATTTTCACTGACACACACGTGATTCACATATTAAGCCGGGCTTAAATTACCGGCTTGATTCTTCGTGTCGTGGTCATTTTGGGCAAATTAGGTTGGAGCAATTTATTTAATTTGGACTTGTTGCAAAAGGTCGGAATGGGTCGCACAATCTGACTTCATCATTTCAGATAGTACAAAGATACCGTCATTACTCACCTCAAAATTATTCGCCAATTAATCAATTTTTAAATAGAGATTTAATTTATATTTTAGCAAAAAAAAAATGAGTCAAGTTCTGCCAGCATAAACTTCAGATCACCTACTTTACATTTTTTATTCATTAAAATATTGTATGTTTGCAGCACTGGAAAGGGACTCTAAGCCCTAAGTACGTGAATTACTGGTGTGATCACGTTGAACAGAACAATTTGTTGGACTACAGAGATTTTGATTCGGAGAGTGGTACTATAGTACCCTATACTCTGCCTCTACCCGCCGATTTAGACAAATAGATGATCCTTTTGTTTATTTATTAGTTATTTTTTACCTCACAGAGAGGTAACCCGTTTCCCAGCAGTGGGAACTTCATAAGCTCAAGATGCTAGTTATTTTTAAGTGCACTTTACTAATAAACCATTTTAATATCCTACCTAGTTTTAAAGAAAAATATTCAAGTTTATTTAAGTGCCAATTAACTGATTAAATAAAAGCATTGAAAGTAACTTTGTGAGTTTGAATGAAAATCCACTAAGTTATTGGCAAAATATTTTTATTGAATAACAAAATTCGATAGCTACCAGATCAATAGAGCTGTTGTAGACGAGGACTTGACAAAATTAATTTAAAACTTTGTTTTTACATATTGATTTTAGTTTTCCTAGGCCAAATTTTCATATGTAGCAAGAGGCAGCAGGAATTACCTACTCTGGTACCTTTTTTTAACCGACTTCTAAAAAAAGAAGGAGGTTCTCAACTCGGATGTTTATATTTTTTTTTAAGTAAGTACCTATAGGAAATCATTCAATGACTCCTCCCGCTCTGGGCAACGCAGAAGGGAGTGCCAGGCTGTGCTAAAACCCATCCATGTTCCTCCTAATACCCTTTGCTTACGGATTGGGGCCGTGGTGACTTTTTCGAACAAATTCCGCAACCCTGGCAGGACTTACTGCGGCCCACTAAAACATTCATGTTATACACTCATTGGTTCACATTAATTCTGCGTAGTTTTGATGGGGCACAAGTGACAAGGAACCAGGGGCGTATTCTGACACAGAATATAAAGGGTGTAAAAGTACCCTTAACGCAAACGAAGGGCATTTGTTCTGGGCAGCGGGTAGTCCTCTGGTTATCGCGGCCTCGACATAGAGGGCGAAGAAGGAACATGGGTGGTTTTTAGTCAGTAGAAGACCCACCAAAAAAAAAAAAATTTGCGTAAGGGTAAGTACCCTTTTTTTTTTTTTTTTGGTGGGTGTAAAATCATCGAATAACCCCTCCCGCTCTTGGGCAGAGCGAAAGGGAGTGTCAGACTTCTACTGACTAAAAACCACCCATGTTCCTTCTTCGCCCTCTATGTCGAGGCCGCGATAACCGTTGGACTACCCGCGGCCCCGACAGGCGTCGGCCCTTTCGGGCCCCTCCCATGTTGCTGACATCTCTTTGAGGCGCGCGTGGAACACGAACGCGCCGTCGACACGGCCTGTTTTCGTCGTGAGACGGACGGACGGCGAGTTAGCCCATCACTCACCGTCCACAGGCCCGCGTCTACGGTGGCCGGAGGTCATCGCGGGACCCCCGACGCCCGGAGCGCCTCCCGCGGCGGCTGGGACGAGAGGTTCTCTCCCTCTCGCGTTCCGCCACCTCCTTCGCTAGCATCACTGCTTCGCAGAAGGAGGCGACGGCGTCCCATTCCTCCTCGCCCCGGACCATGGCTTGCACCAGGGCCGGGCGCGAGAGGTCGCCGCCGCCGATCGCCGCTACGAGAACACGGCGGGGCTCCGCCCAAGCGGGGCACACCTCCACTGTGTGCTCCACCGTGTCCTCCGGCAGGGTAAGTATTTACGCAAATTTTTTTTTTTGATGTACAGAATGCTTGGTTGACGTATGTGTGAAGGGTTAATTTACACCCTGTATGACTGATTGATATCGTGACTGATGAATACCCGCCAGTTCAGACCCTGCATATGATTAGGTATAGCTCTTGTTTGTGTGCTTATGTTAAAAAGCCATGTGTGCTAAGTCCTAAAATTGCCTAAATCAACTCTCCAAAAATGTCTACAAAAGCTTTGCAGTTTTATTGTTTATTTGCCTTTTGGCACAAAAAATTGGTAGTCTCGTCTACACCAACTCTTACTTCATATTCAGGTTGCAAAAATAATTATATGTATAATACAGACATTGTTTTATAAAATTAAAATAACAATGAAAGTATCGTAACATGTATCAAATTTACATTCTTAACAACTCAACTTACGATGGAATGAAAAAATTAAAAATATACAAGGTATCACAAATAAAACATATATATATACAATTTTGTGGTAAAAATATTTCATAAACATGTCGTTGTTTTACTTGTTTTGACTAAACCCAATCTATATAAATAAAAAGAGAGGTCCTGACTGACTGACTCACCAACGCTCACACCCTTGCACCTAGAATACTGAAAATTTGCACAGATGTTGTCTTTATAATTAGACAAGGAATAAGAAAGGATTTTTCTAAATTCAGCCCCTAAGGGAGTTAAATAGGGGGGGGGGGGGTGTATTTGGAAAGAACATCGTTTTTTTCAAGCAGGCGAAGCCGCGGGAAATTTTTAGACAAACTGGCTTGGCCTGGGACAAAACCAGTTCTTTCGATGCTCTTTGAGACGTTTAGCCAAAACATACTTGAATATCTAAGGAGGTACCTAGCGGCCGGAGACCTGAGATCTTTTGGTTTTGGGGTGTGGGAAATCATCAAATGACTCTGGGCAGAGCGGTAGGGAGTGTCAGACTTTTACCGACTAAAAACTACCCATGTTCCTTCTTAGCCCTTTCTCCCGAAGCCGCGGTATATCTTTCGAACAACCCGCAGTCCCGACGGGCGATAGCACGGGCCCCTTACCATGTCGCTCCTTTGCCCTTCGCTTTAAAATAAAAGAGGCATCACAGACAATAGTTAATTATTCCATGAATTTTACATGGTTGTATACAGCATATTAAACAAATCTATCCTAATTCCGTGATGAAACAGTTTTTTTTTTAAGTTGACTACTTCAGATCAAAATTATTTAAACCAGTGATTTGCTTCCATTTATTGCTACTTTCTCAGATGTTATAATGACATTACAAAACAGCTAACACTACCAAGGAAAAGCATTATTAAGATTAAAATTTTATTGTTTAAAACTTAACTCGTTTCTCCGTCCTAACTATTCACAACTTTATAATCATGAAAATCATTAAAAAAGCATTTTATCAAAATATAAGCTAAAATTATATTTAAATAAATTAATGATGACTTGTTCAAATTAACTGGTACAAATTACATTTGCACAAGTAGGGATGTTACACACAAGTCCGGGTCGGCACAATTTAATACACGTTTGGTAAATGCCGCTCGGCTTACGCCTATTTTTTTTATTATTTAGGTCTTACGCCTATTTTAGAGCGAGACCGGCACCGGTTGCGTGCGGCGGTTTGGCGTTACGTTGTTACTTGCGCTTTTAACAACCGGCGCGGGGCACGTTGAATAGTGAATGCTATCTAGCTAGTCTATAGATTTCGAAACGCCTGACTGGCGCTCGAAACCGGCCGGCACCGCTTTCGCTGTAAAATAGGCCTTATGGTACCGATACCGAACCGAGCCAAATATGATGCAGTGATAGGTCACTGATCAACACGGGACGAATGAAATCATTGACTTCTAATAATAGCTGAGTCGAAAGTGTCGAACCAAAAAAGTGTGTACAATCCCCTACAATACAAATCACTGGTACATTATACGTTTTTAAAGTCTAAGATCATGATGTGCACATTCATTCAATTATTTCGAAATATTTATCATACAATCATCAACATAACTAGTTCCCACATATGTATAAAGCTAACCTTCAACCATTTACAATTTCTTGAGTGACACATATTAATGAATTAATTCATAAGAAGTCTAGTAATTAGTGATGGCTCTTGAAAACTGTTTTTGAACTTTGGTAGAGCGAGACAACATTACTTGACAATTAAATGACAAACAACGACTGCCTTGTTGGTTTAGTGCTCGCAAGCGCGACTGTTGACTGGTACAAGTTACATTTGCACAAGTTAGGGATGTTACACACAAGTCCGGGTCGTCACATACAGCCGAGCGGCACAATTGTATACGTTTGGGAAATGCCGCTCGGCTTAAATAGCTCTTACGCCTATTTTAGAGCGAAACCGGCGCCGACGACAGTTTAGCGTTACGTTGCTACGTGCGCTTTTAACGACCGGCGCGGCGCACGTTGAACAGTGAATGCTATCTAGCCTATGGATCTCGAAACGCTTGACTGGCGCACACCGGCGCCGGTCTCGTTCTAAAATAGGACTTATGGTACCGATACCGAACGAACCTAAAACCACAGGAATTAAATCCTGATATAATGGGGCGAGCCTATTGCCATCAAATAGACACATCCAGACTCCGTGGCTGCTACTGAGAAATTCCTGATGAAAAACCCTATAACACTGTCCGACCCGGGATTCGAATCCAAGACGTCATTCTCAACAGTCGCGCTTGCGACCACTAAACCAACAAGGCATTCGTTGTTTGTCATTGAATTGTCAAGTAATGTTGTCTCGCTCTATCCAAATTCGAATACAGTTTTCAAGAGCCATCAATAAATAATGTACATACCTGTACTTTGGCTGAAATAGGGTAGTTGCACCATTAATAAATAATTCCATTACAGAACTTCTGCAACACAACACTAAATAAACCTGAAAAACCCATTTGATTTTCAATTTACTGTCAAATCGTTTATTGATTTGCTTTGAAAAAAAAAAAATAGTTGAGTCATCGAGTTCGTAATTTTGTGAAGTCACAGGTTGCTATACAAAATCCATGCGATCTACAAATTATTGGTGGTGCAACTATCCTATTGTACATACCTAATATTAGGTTTAGGTTTGAATCTAACTTGGCAGTGTAGAACCAGCCTTATCCATACTCCTATTCATGTGCAATCATGCTGTAAATCGCATTGACAATGCTGATGCTGCCACATGCAATAGGATTCCTGCTGTTTCTTGCCTTAGTGAATGACAGAAAGGGTAGGAGCATGGAAAATGGAGCATGATTCCATGCTGTCAGATGAGAATCAACCCTTATTCTGAATCTGAGCTACAATAACAGTAAATATATATTTATAAATAATATCCAATCATAAAAACCAATGTTGTGAATATGCTTCCTCAGTCTTTTAATGCCAAGTTTTACAACAATTACATTCATGAATCAAACATTGGATTTAAACTTTAAAGACTAAGAGGTACACACTCTCTATAAATATGATAGTCTATCCACACACATTCTTGTCTATAGGTTCTAAAATGATATAATAGTGCCGTAGATTAATGAATTGAACTCCGACAGTAACTTTTTTAACATAAAATTCCCATTTTCATAAAATTTCCATCATATTCCATTCCTTGCCAACCCTCAAATTAATACTAGAAATATCATCAATTTTTACACCACTCTCTATAGTCACTTAATGATGATTTTCTCACATTTCTAGATCTAAATTTGAAAATATAAAAAATTTTAAAGTTACAATATCACCCAGTCATTGTTTTTAAAAGAACAGTTGTTTAACAGCCTTATTGTCAAACATTTCACACTTTGCTCTAAGCCCAATTCTATGAAAGTAAATAGTCTTTTAAGCACTTAGGCAAAGGTAACGCCTTTATTGAGCCACAACTCACATTTTGTAGAATTGCATCCCTGCAAACACTTTGTAATGTTTTCACTGAAATAAAATAACAATAATTGTGTTAATGATTATAAGATAACACAATACACTTATAGAGAATTAACAACTGCATTTAAAAAAAATATATATTTTTGTTTTTGTAAACAAAACAAACTTTAAACTTCAACATATGTGCAGTTCCAATGACAAGGATTGACTTACCTCCATACAGTTGAACAATCTTCACTTGTTTGGTAGTGCCATACACATCCACAACAGCATGTAGGGGTCCTCTGGTGTATGGGATGGCCTTCGTGCAAGGTCCCTGGTCTTCACCATTTATTATAAAGTGCATCTCTGCTAAGTCCTGCTCATCTTTGCTCACTTTGGCACAAGGGACAAACATAACACCTATGCGACTTCCAGCGTCCATTGGTAATATGCCTTGTGGAACTCCACTAGATAGTGGTTGTGGTCTGAGAGCCATCTTGGACACAAACCCGCGGGGCGTCTTCACGACGTGCCCGTCTCCCAGCACGGACACGCGCGGTTCGTTTTCTCTCCGGCCATTAGCTACTTGATTTACAAGTTCTACAAGCACATTGTTTTGTGATTTCGAAATTGGAAATATCCATGACATACCAGTGTTTGCAAGATCAGGCAGCGCATACTGTGGCAATCCTTTATCACCCAGTGCAGCCGTCTGAGGATCGAGCAATGTCAGACCGAGTCGCATGTGACCACTCCAACCGCGTTCAGTTTTCTCAATTTCTACCAGAAATATTTCCCCAGGTAGCAGGGGTTTCTCGCTAAAAGTTAACCCATGGGCAAAGCTCGCTTTTCTATACGCAACGGTATTGTCCTCAAATAAAATAATATTTGATCCGTGATAATGGTGAAATCTCGACAACATTTTCACACAACACATTTAGTCTTTACAACAACACTACTTAAAACTATTGTGTTTTGGATACACTAGAGTACGTTTTACCTTTTGCAATGAACATCACAACGGTAAATATTAAACAAAAACCTAACAAATTATCCGACGTTCATTCGTCGTTGTTCGATAGAGGTGGAATTTGTTGACATTCATATTACGACATGACATTGAGTGATATGAGAAATGTCATGCAAATTTTTGACAGTAAGGTGCAGCATTCACTGTGACGTTGCGTTGTGCACAGCTAGCATATAGCTTACAGGTGGCGCCAGTGAATGTCTTCTGGAAATTGAGGTATTAATATTGGCTCCCTGCGCTCTCTATTGTATCCTACGTTGCAAGTTCTGAGGGGTTTCTGCATAAGTTGGTAATGTAGCTTCAATTTTTTTAACAATGGACAAACGAAAAACAGAAAGTTTTCAAACTGCGAAGAATCCACCAGTCACTGGCATGGCTTGCGCATTCTGTTCACAGAACATATACTAACCTACGGGAGGATTCTGTTGCGCTTGCAACAGTGAGCACTTTGCCGAATGAATAGTGACACTGACAGACAGCCGACCTGGGAATCTGTCTCGGGCATAAAAAAAAACAACAAAATGTCACTCTCCGGCAAAGTAGTCACGCGGGTTTTTCAATTAAATTTACGAAATAATATTTTAAATATCAGGCAACGAACATGTTCAGTAATTTTAAAACAACCTAAACACCATACTACTCTATTCAAGCAGAAGTTATTTTTGTGTACCACCACCATGTCAACAAATACAGCAGAGCGGTAAGTCGTTTAGTTTTTGCTTAATTTTAGACGACTAGCAATCATTGAAAAGTGTATTATAGGTTTAAAATTCTTCAAACTCATTTCAAAACGTAAGAAGATTATATTACAACTCATATTACAAACACACTTCTAATTGTTTAGAAATAATCATTGTTGATGAATATTATTTTTAATGTTTGCATTGTATCTTTTTGACGAAGTTACCAAACGTCAATGCACTAATGCAACAATTCTAACTTAAAAGTGCCGCGTCAAGTAGACGAACTGGAAATAGTTTTCCAAGTTTTAATACTAAAAACACGTTTAAAATTTTATTAAGTAGTGAGCTACAAATATTAAAGAATCTCTACTCTATAATACCTGTCGAAAGGTAAGTTTGAACAATGTAATAGAACCTAACCTTTTTCAATTTATTGTGTTTGAACAGTTCAATAAACTTATGGTTTTTATGATAAGATTTCCATGATAATTACACATTGTTTACAGACCAAACCTTCTGATTAGAGTAATATTTTACTTTACTTATTTTTAACTAGATAATATGAATTTGTTAATATCTTTTTAAGCAATTTTCTTAATGATGAGCATTAAGTAAAGCTTTCTCCCGCTCTTGGGCAGAGCAAAAGGGAGTGTCAGACTTCGACTGGCTAAAAACCACCCATGTTCTTAGCCCTTTATGTCGAGGCCGTGGTATCTCTTAAACAACCCGCAGCCCAAGTTTTAGTAACCTTAAGCCTAAATGTAGAGTGTACAAACATTATCTACATTTATTTGCAGAGTTCAAGTGCTTATAGAGAGTGGCTTAGCAACAGTGGATATGAAAAAAAAACAGATTGAATAGAAAGAAGTTCTAGAAAGACTCACTCTATTATAGAACAGTAGCAACTGGGATAAAATTATGTACACTCAATAGGAGATAGAAGTAACCTACCAAGCAATTAAATTGTTGTGGCTACTGGAACAGGAAAATGTATTAAGGAGTCTGTTCTTCCTCTTGAATAGCGAGGCATAAAAAAAAACTTGTTCTTTGTAGCTGTTGTAGACTTTTTCTATCAGAATGAGGATAACCTACCATTTGAAAATGATTTTGGTACAAATTTAATGAGTCTACATAGCAATTATTCATAAAAATGTTAAAGGCAGTCTTCTAAGAAAATGTTCAGGTACTTGAACATTGATTTTTTTTTTTTTTTTTTTTTTGATTTTTGCTCATGTGATTATTAAATTAATTTTTCCTTAAACTTTGTAGGTTGAGATGCATTAAAAGCTAATTTATGAGGAAATATTAGTTAAACAAACATGTAACATTATATTTATAGAGTGAGGCGAAGTGAAAATCAATTTCAGAAAAATCCGAATTTGTTGATTAATAATTATCTGTAGGGAACAAATTCTAATAGACTCCGGACACAGGTAGACAAAGGCAAGGAAAACCTGTTCAGGAGGAGATTCATAGATGACTCTGCCCTGGAGTGTAAATGTGGTCTTGCCCCACAAACTATGGGGCACTTGATATTGTGTCCTGCCTGCAATGATATATTAAAACTATACCTAGATATGTTGTCCACCCTCAAAAATTACAACATGAAATGATGCCAATTGACCACATCGCGCTTAGTTACGCACCAACCTCTCGCGCGATGCTACGTTTGTTCTTAATTTAAATCGTGTGTGTAAACCTGCGCGAAACATAAATACAACAGGCATCCCGCTGTACGGTGTCATATTTTCTTTCCCTTTCTTTACGCGTAAAAGTAGTTATGCCGTAGTTAAGCCATGTTAGTTCATCACGTGTCTAATATAATACGTCATTGCCTGCCTGCCCTTTTACTTGCACATCACAGGAGCTGATGGAGGCTACTGAAAGTGTCAAACTTGTTGGCATGGGGCCGACTTAATTTGAATGAAGAAGAATGCGATGCTATAGAATCTATCTTATTTGTTTTAAATGACTCAATTAAGAACGGAAAGCGAGCCTGAGTATCACTCAGCCTGAAAAAGACAACCGAATATCAGCGACGTAGCGTGCCTACAACTCGATTCCCAACGGCTTCCCTTCGGGAAATTACTCTCAGTGTAGTGTGTACTTTAGTAAAAATATTTAATACATCATAGAATTAAAAATATTGTTAAAATACCATTATTTTTCATGTCAATAAAGAAAGCAACAGACAGCTCCAATTATGACGGTGCTCGGGTGTCCGAATTCAGAACTAAATTCCTATGAGCGTGCTCACGCGCGCCCTCCGTCGCTCGCAGAACCGTTTAGTAGGGAACTCAGTAAGCCGAATATTATCGGGTTATGACAAGGGCAGGAGTCGGGACTATGTCGGGGAGAAACGTTATCAAGTCCGACATTTATGAACCGAT
This sequence comes from Diarsia rubi, assembly GCA_932274075.1. Classification (NCBI taxonomy): domain Eukaryota; kingdom Metazoa; phylum Arthropoda; class Insecta; order Lepidoptera; family Noctuidae; genus Diarsia; species Diarsia rubi. The sequence goes on from OW026429.1 coordinate 13,475,950, forward strand.
TTTCAAAATTGAAAAAACTAGATTAACGGGTTTTTTTTAAACTTTGCCCCATACTAGGTATTTCTCCTGTATCGTGGGTGCTTTCACAGACATTTCAAGTCACATACACAAATACCCAGATCCGAAACAACTATTTGGTGGCCATACAAATATTTGTTCCATGGGGGGATCGATCCCGTGACACGTATCTCAGCAGTCAACTGCTTGAGCCACTGCGCCAACCGTGCCGTCGTATTGATGATTAGTATAATTAAAATACAAACAATAATCACAACGCACGCCGTCACATGTCTGCGTGGCATGCATGTGCCTGTGCCTCAATGTACGCAGCTCATAGTACGTTCAGGCATATCAAAATCTACTCTGCTGCGTGGACCTGCGTCACATGCGTCTTAGCATACAGTTAGCTCAAAAGGTAGCTTTGTGAACTGGTTCCATTACTGCCGCCAACTTGCTGTCAGTGCATATTACAGACAGCCTATGAAAAAAACGGGAAGAATATATAGGTACTTTTCAAAAAATCTGTTCTGATATTGTCTATGTAAATAATTACACTTATTAAAATAGTTTCCAACCAGTCGTGACTGACATTTTAAGCAAATCTTCTCATAAACTAATCACTAATACAGCTATTATTTATGTTACAATATCAACGTAAGACGAGAAAAACTAACTAAGGTTTAGGTCTACGGTTAACATAAAATGTCGACGATCAAAAAGATCAATTCGCAGACCTTGAAGTGCGAAGAGTGCAAAGCGGCTTCTGTAAAAATGATAACTGATGAGGAGATGCAATCTCTAAACTTGAGCCTCAAAGACGCCGCCGGGTGTCGGTGTGGCGATATCCGTGAATGTAAAGATGTCGAAGAGGAAATTTCCACAAAAAGGTCGGCTTGTGATCAGATCCCATCAGTAAACTCGATTTGCGAAAACTGCAAAAGAGCGTTAATCTTCAATAATGAGGAGATTCTGTTGTCAACACTGAGTTTCAGTGGCGAAACTCTCATCTCAAAAACAGAGTCTCATCGGAGCCAATCATTAAATGGCCAATCCAATATTGCTTGTGAAGGGTGCCCCACAGAAATGTCCAGTAATGAGGAGATCTATTCACGAACCTGTCTTTGCAATCGCCAAGCGTTCCACGGAAAAATGTTGAACGACGAGGACATTCATTTGCCAGTACTGAACTTCACTAGCGGAGCGCTTCCCACAAAAACGGTGTCTGATCAGAGCCAATCACGAATTTGCGGAACCCACATTGCTTGCGCAGGGTGTTCCCCAAAAATGGCGACTGAAGAGGAGATCCATTCACGAAGCAGTAGTAGCGATGCTCTCCAAACAAAAATGTCGAATGTTGTCAAAAAACTTTTGTCTGATTGTGATCACACAGTGTGCCTGTGTCAATCACCAAGTGGTAGAAACTGCACTGCTTGCAAATTTCCGAAAAAAATGTTGACTGATGAGGCATTATTGTCATCATCGGGATTCAATAGCAATGCTCTTTCTGCGCAATCGTTTTCTGATCAGTGTCAATCATTAAGTTGCGAAAACCGCTTTCCTGGGTGTCTCGCAGAACAATCTACAGATGATGAGACCTATGAACGAAGCAGTATTTGCGAAGAGCTTGTCAAAACAATATTGTCTACTGAGGAGATTCACTTAGGATCTCCAAGCTATAGTGGCGTAGCGCTTTCCTCAAAAATGTTGCCTGATCAGGGACAATCACTACGCTGCGGAACTAGCGTTGTCAATGAAGGGTCTTCCCTAAAAATGTCGACTGAAAGCTTACCAAGCTTGTGTTGCAAAGGGCATCTCTTAACTGCAAAGTCTGTTACAGATGGTCCGAATGCGTATGTATTTCTTTGTTCTATGTCATGTTATATCGGTTCAATTATAATCTTTTATTTGACATTGACCTTTGGTATTAGTCGATATTACGCGCTGGAAGACATCGCCCTTCGTGTTTGGAACTCCTTATTGACGACAGCGCGGCCGAGAGAGGTCGAAATAACGGGCGGTTTCTTTCTTCCTTTACATAAATTTTACTGCTTCTATAATGTTAAACACGAGTGTTACGTTCGTCCATTCACTATGGACGTAGCCTAACTTTCTAATCTTTTCTATCTAGTTATCGCTAAAGAGAATATTGATCATTCTGTGTATCAATCGTGTCATAGACGTTGTGAAGTGAGGTCGTGCCTCAAAATGGCCGATAAAAAATGTATTTTACTATCATGTCTCGTTATTGTTCTGTGTTTTAGTCAAATCAGAGCCATGGGTCCCTTGAGTCCTCTTGATCCGTCTTCGTATTCGCGACCCGGTAAGTTCTTAAACCTTTTTACATTTTGCTTTTTGACTTTATTATGTTACGTGTCGTATCTACAAAATGTAAAAATGTCGAATGTAGTGCGAATAACCAAGCTATTATGCCTGAGCCTGACAAAAGGTCTCGAGTTGATTCCCTTTAGATCCCGTTTAATCAATTTACTCTTTGCCGGATACGGACTTGCTTCTGCTTGTGACTATTTGGCGATGCATTGAATTATTTCAAGAACCAACCCATAAACTAGATTTTTCTTCTTTTATATGCTTGATGTATATAGAGATGTGTTCTTGTTACAGAACTGGCGATTATAAAACACATATCGTTGAATTTGAACGTCGACTTTAATACGCACGTCCTGAGTGCACAGGCTAAGATAGACTTCGATGTTCTAAACGATATCGACGTATTGGTAAGTCGTTATTTTGGTGAGATTGCAAATTACTCTTCGTCTGGGTCTAATAAACATGGTAGTTTCCCATTAGGATGCATATCGTTTCAAAGATTATCGTCCAACATCCAACCTTATAAACCTGTATTTAGTACCTCTTTTTAGTTTCTCTGATTCTTGTCCCAATTTATTTGGGTTCGGCGCAGCATGTCTTCTTTTTCCATACATCTCTATTTCTCGTCATCTCAGCAGTCAGCTCCTTTCTAGCCATAACATCCTTCACACAGTCCAGCCATCGTTTCTTTAGTCTTCCTCTACTCTTATTATGACATTCATGCTCTCTGGCCACATCATTCTCACTGAGGAAAATTTTAATGCCATTGATATGTATACATATGTATATATGCCATCAAAATGTTAATGCCAATAAATATACAGTACCAATTATATCTTCGTTTATATCTATTGTGAATGTTATGTATATGGTGATCCCATTACGTAGTTCTATCTATGGCTGAACTGATTATGAAGCAGTTGGCACACAGGAAGCATTCAACCTTTTTTTTTTTTTTTGGTGGGTGTAAAATCATCGAATAACCCCTCCCGCTCTTGGGCAGAGCGAAAGGGAGTGTCAGACTTCTACTGACTAAAAACCACCCATGTTCCTTCTTCGCCCTCTATGTCGAGGCCGCGATAACCGTTGGACTACCCGCGGCCCCGACAGGCGTCGGCCCTTTCGGGCCCCTCCCATGTTGCTGACATCTCTTTGAGGCGCGCGTGGAACACGAACGCGCCGTCGACACGGCCTGTTTTCGTCGTGAGACGGACGGACGGCGAGTTAGCCCATCACTCACCGTCCACAGGCCCGCGTCTACGGTGGCCGGAGGTCATCGCGGGACCCCCGACGCCCGGAGCGCCTCCCGCGGCGGCTGGAACGAGAGGTTCTCTCCCTCTCGCGTTCCGCCACCTCCTTCGGAAGCATTCAACCTTAGTTAGAATAACGAATATCAACGAGGTGAAGTCGCAAGCAAAAGCTAGTCAAGAACATCCATGGGATGATGCGGTCGGAGATAAGAGACAAATATCAGTTTAGATAATAATACAGCCACAAGTATCGATACGTCACTCATTTTTAAGTCAATCGATTGAAAATATCAATAATATATGGCAGGCGTCATTCTCTTAGCATAGACTAGAATTGTTTTTATAATAATACATGCTTGTAATCCCATATTAATATTATATGTGATGCGGCGGAATGAGAAAAGTTTTGAGTATGAATGTGGATGGGTATAAGAGTAGAAGACTGGGGGATATAAACTAGGGGGTTAGCTCTGTAACAAATGATCTAATTAAAAAAAATACTGATAAAAAGATACAATTATTCGTGGGTGCTATAGACTATAATTAATATGAATATCTTACATATTAGCCGAGCTATCACAGTTTTTGCGGATGAAGTCGCGGGCGAAGTACCTTATGTTATATAGGCTCAACGCTAAATAAAAACCTTTTTCAGGAACTAGACGCAAGCAATCTAAAAATCGAGTCCATACAAGCGGAAGATGGCACGCCGCTACTGTTCGAAGTGGGGAATCATTTGCCTAACATGGGTTCAAAGCTGAAAATAGTTTTACCACAGCAGCTTACTGCAGGAAACGAGTAAGTTAATTTAAAATATTCATCATTATTTTAATAGGTGTTGAACTCCAAACAAAATATTAAATCCGCAAAATCGGTACAGGTTTATGTCGTTGGTAGAATTTAAAATTATACAGCACACTTGTTATTCACGAAGGTTTAGGCAGAGGTTTGCCTATACCTAGCCTACGTTACAGGTTAAAAGCCCATATTAAAGGCTCATGCAATAACCGGCGAGCCTATTCAGCCGGACACAATTCCAAGCTCAGGACTACTTTGTGAAAAAAAGCTCAATAAAATTGCCCAATCTTGGTATTGTGCTATGTATATTAGAAATGCTTTGTGACTGGGCAGGCAATTAAAATAGATAACGATGTATACCTACATAGTTTTGGCCAATAACCATGACATAGATGAAAATATAATAGACCACACCGATATATTTAATTTCACAATATCGATCGAAGATCAAATGTATTTTCTGATGTACGGCACGTTTTGTATTAGGTGCCTACAAATGAAGGTCATATTTTAATTAAATAATAGCTGTTCGCAATATTTTTGCCTACCAAGAGTTATTGGTGATGTGGAGTTGATGTATTTACTAAAAAGTAACTTTGAAACTAAAAGAGTAACCAGCGTTTCTTGCCGGTTCTCTTCCATAGGAAACGACCAACCCGATCCGTCCACCTTTTCTCAACGTTTTCTAAGAGCTCGCGTAGGTCTATGTGGAATAAAATATTTAGATTTTTCGCACAGGCGATATGGAGACCTAAAATTCTGATTCTTACTGGCCAAAATATTCCATTTTTCTTTCATATTTGTGACGGAATTAGATCGGGCTGGTTCCCATGAATACTCTTATTTTGATCAAGAATTGATTAATTTTGGCCAAAGGAATAAACTCCGCAGTAGGTAAGCAAAAAAAAAAATTTTTTTGCTCCGAACAAAATACATCAGTAGGTACTAACTTACCATTTTTCTTTGGAAAGAAATGAGGATGTAACGAGAGCTGAAGATCAAGGTGTCTCGAGTAAACCTTGTCCAAAAGACGGCAAGAGCCCTTACGACAAGTTCTCTCCTGCCCTCCCTCTACTGTTTAACGGATTTTTCTACGGACCGACTGACCGAATGGGTTGTTTTAAAAGCGAGTTGCCGGTCTCCAGAGAGGCATCTTCTACTACCTTGGACGGGTGCTGTGATGACAATATTTCAGCAACGGCGTATCAAGGATATAGGTTAGCAAGGAGTTTGTAAAGGCTGGAGGATAAAAACCTCGTACCCTGCTTTAGAGTGTGGTTGCTCTTTAGAGCACGCTACGCTTTCGATCTGTCTAATTCGATTTTGACAGTTCCGTTTGTTTGGGTCAATCAAATACAACTTGTTGCCTTCGATTATGGGTTTAGTTTTTCTTAGTTTAGGTTTGAAACTCCAGTTTTTACTATTATAGTCAAAAGTAGTTCAGAAGTGTATTTTTAGGGGCATCTCATTGTGTAAACCTAGAATAAATTGTCAAAACCAAATAATAATACAAAGTGATTAATACAAAGTTTTCGATTTTCGTAACGGTATTTGAAATACGGCCGTCAAAAAACCAAATTCAAGGTTCTGCTTCACTAGCTAGACTTTACTCATAGTTCATTACATTAGCATTTCAATGTCACCATAATTAATAGAAACATTCTCACAGTTCAAATATTAAGTCTCTTTTACTTATTTTCTCAGGTATACCGTTAAGATAAAGTACAGCACGGATCCTCAGGCATCTGCCTTGCAATGGCTGGACCCAGAGCAGACCTCGGGCAAGAAACACCCATACTTATTCAGCCAATGTCAGGTCAGTTTAAACATGAAAGATTTTAAAACTTCTCAACTGAATTTTGACTTACGAAGTCAGAGAAGTTTGCACGTCAGGGAAAATAAGGTCTGTATATTCATATACGAAGTCTTTTGGGGACATGGTACTCATCATTATTAAAGACTAGCTGTTGCCAGCGGCTTCACCCGCTACAACCCACGGGAATATAAAATCGGGATAAAAACTCCTATTTGTTAATCCAGGTTATAAACTATGTGTGTACCAAATATCGTCCAAATCCGTGCAGTAGTTTTTGCGTGAAGGAGTAACAAACATACACACTCACACGCCTTTGTAATATTAGTGTGATAAAGATTTTTATAACCAAACACACAAAAGATATTCCTGAAAATTCCCTATTATTTTGAAATATTATTCCCTATTAAATTGAATTAAAAAATAACTAAAAAATAAAAGAACCAACAAGGAAGAAGTTTTTACGCTCTACGACATACGGTCGAAATTATAATGCCAATTGCCGCTGACGCCGGCCGAAAGCTGACCTTCTTTTTTTTTGGCTTGCGGAATATCATCGAATAACCCCTTCCGCTCTTGGGCAGAGCGAAATGTCAGACTTCTACTGACTAAAAACCACCCATGTTCCTTCTTAGCCCTTTATGTCGAGGCCGCTGTATCTCTTACAACATCCCGCAGTCAGCCGAAAGCTGACCTTGACAATACAATGCAACTACTACCTTCGAACTACCTTCAGAATACTCGAGTCTTATATAAGGCACTACACAGTTATTAGCAAGGTTTCTTGAAGATTCTAGATGTCCGTCGTAACTTTATTAACAACTTTTTCCTATGGGGCCATACTTATAATCGCAATTAAACTGCTATCCCATACATTTTGACTCTTATAAATAGGCCCTACACAATTATTAGCAAGGTTTCTTGAAGATTCTAGATGTCCGTCGTAACATTATTAACAACTTTCTACTATGGGACCAAACTTATAATCGCAAAAATAAAAACTGCTATCCCATACATTTTGACGAATTAGATTTATAGTTTTATTTTTCAGGTTCAATTAGGTCCCAGGTAAAAGTTGATCACAATGATATCAGTTCAAACTATGCTGGTATGTAACCAGATGCCACAACATATCAGTATTTTACACAATCAACTGTCATCTGGCTTGTTATCTAACTAACGGGGAATACTTAAATACATATTTACATTTCATCGACATACTTAATTGTAATATATGTATGCATGGTGAAGGGACACCAGAATTCAATATGATGTACTGAATGCGTGGTAAACAGTTGTGTGCCCCGTGGATCTCATAGTCGCAAGCACGACTGCTTAGCATGAGGTCATGTACTGGTACTTTTTTTGTTTTTGTTGGGACAAGCCCGCCTCTCTATTCCCTAACCACTGTAACTCCTGTAAGCCAGAATCAACAGTGGCGACCACAACAAAAGCGCCGAGACAATGAAGCTCGACGAAGTCCCAGAGAAATGATTTAACTGTCTTGGATCCCGCAACGAAATTAATCAGAGAAGAATAGCGGAGGAGTAGGAAAAACAAAAATTTCCACTTCCGTCCATATCAGCAGGAGACAGAACAGAACAAGGCCAATAGGCACACAGGGACGTATACAACTGAGATAAGCCCAGTTGCCTAGCACCACGGACATTGTTGTCATTAATATTACTGGGTCCTAAGTTGTGAGCTGTTATATTTGATTCCAATAATAGGTATGACAAAAATGCTTGAACGCACGCATTCCCGGGTCTAGCAAAAAGTGCTATTAGGCCGTAAGAATTTTTTAACAGTAGTAACCCGGAGTTTTAAAGTTGAATATTGGTTGTATGAGACCCCCGTGCCTCGGAAAGCACGTTAAGCCGTTACTCCTGCGTCTGATCTCTCTCCGATTGTATAGGATTGCCGTCCCATCGGACTATGAGAGAAAAGGAACAGACTGGACAAGTATCGCCTAAGATTGGCCGCCGTGACCGAAAACGTGACCGCTCTCACAAAACGGGGAAGGAAAACATCGTGAGGAAACATGGCATGTCTTAGAACCAAAAACAAATCGAAGATATGTGACATCTACCAAATTGCACTGGGCCCGCGTGGTAGATTTTAGCCCATTCCCTCTCATAGAGAAGAGACCTGTGTCCCAGCAGTGGGAACTTTATTAGGCTGTTGATGATGATGACCGAAAATGGTCAAGAGGACTATACAGGGTTATTTCTAAAACACCGTTAACCTTGCAAGACTGTATTACTATCATCATAAACAACAACTTTTGTTCTATGACTTTTTACAAAACGTAATACATTTACCAAAAAGAAAAGTTCAAGATTTCGTTGTCCTATCTAATACATTTCAACTCTGTATTTTGCTGTACCTACCTACGCCTGTCGCGCACTGTCGTAACTCGCTACGCTACGATTACCCCGCCGCCCTTACCCCGCTCCCCTCGCTATTGTACTATCGTTTTCTTTTGCTTCGCAGACTTGGTAGGGCGTACAATTTAAATATTTTTATTTTTGTAAGTAAATCTGATGAACTAAAATATGATGAATTTATAAAAGTCATAGAAAAAAAGTTGTTGATTATGATGTTAGCAACTTAGTCCTGAGAGGTTAACGGTGTTTTACAAAAACCCTGTATAAACGTTTATGCGCTGGTATCCCTTTTAACCTTTTCTTACTAAGACAAAAAAAAACTGCTACTCGCACACTTACTTACTTCAAACAATAAGCACTTCAATCATTAGTACTGACTAGTATAGTATGAAAACAATGGAATGTAATACTAAAAATAAAATGCGAGTATGTTAGTTCATGTATGGTACATTTAATAGTAAGATAAACGTCACAGTATGTGTATTTTATTTGGTCTTTATAGGTACTTTAAGGAGGGAAGGGGGCTTATAAAAATAATAAACTTACTATGACTTGTAGCTAATGGACACCGGATTAACACTCTGTCCTCATAACAGCAAATGCAGTATTTGCAAAATGGCGGTGGCGAGAAAAACGCGGCTAAGTAATAACATTACACGACATTTCGTGTGAAATTATTCCATTACATTTTTCCTTACTATTTCGCTATGTCAAAACATCCAACCGTACCTAATACATAGTATACCCACAGTTCGCCAGTAATGTTTTAGTCCCATGAGAGAGCGAGCCTTTTGAAATCAACTGGGCGCAAAACCCGAAACGGCGAGAAATTAAGCTATTGAAAATTCCTAATACAAAAACCCAACCTGTAGTCACTTTGCCGACCTGGGCCTGCAGTCTGTACAAAGATAGCGATCGCTTTACGACAAAATTCGGTCGCAAAGCTATAACGATGCGGATTTAAGGTGGACGTGAGCCGGACGCGACCCGCCGGTATTAGCTACCAACTTAAATCCGCATCGTTATAGCTTTGCGACCGAATTTTGTCGTAAAGCGATCGCTATCTTTGTCCAGACTGCAGGCCCTGTAGTCACATTCAATACACACACACCACATTCACAACACAAATAAGTTCACAATACATTTTTTTTTAAATTCTCTTTTCATTCAAACTTTTCTCCACAGCCAATCCACGCCCGCTCCATCCTGCCTTGCCAAGACACCCCCGCAGTCAAGTTCACGTATGACGCAGAAGTGACAGCTCCTGAGGAGTTCACAGTCCTCATGAGCGCACTGAGGGGCGAGCAGAGAGGTAACACGACTACGTTCAGACAGCCCATGCCGCTGCCTTCTTACCTGGTGGCCCTCGCTGTTGGCAAATTGGAGTCTAGGACGCTTGGACCTAGGTGAGTGGAAACTGACTTGGTTTAGATGCACTAATCTGCCTACATAAAGGGTGTAACAGTACCCTTAATGCAAACGAAGGGCATTTGTTCTCCTCACCACTGCGATCATTTTTTGGTTCTAGACCATACCTGGGAACGCCCTAGTTACGGAGATATTGGGGGTCAAAGGGGTAATTTTGCACAGCTGTTTTTGTAAATACTAGTTTTTCAGATTATAACTTTACTTAAATTACCTCCATGACCCGTTTACTATTCAAAGCATCCACTAGCACAAAGTTTTAAGAGTGCTACATTGAGTTTTACCGTAAAATGTGATTTTTGTCCCCAAAAAAAAAGTCGTTTCCGTAGGGGATTTTTTGCGTAGGGGTAGTATATGTATAGAAAGCTTGGTTGACGTATGTGTGAACGGTTAATTTACACCCTGTATAACATAGATATCCTCCAATAAACCACTTCAGTGGAAATTAAATGATAGCTAGAGGAAACAAGTTCTACAAGAGTTCCTATGTATGGTTTCTCTTAAGAATTTACTGGAAATTTTGGTAGACATTTTTAGAATGTGTTCCAGGGAAATATATAAATGAAATTTGTCGGAAAAGAACTGTCCTGCCACGACTTTAAGAGCTCATTCCTCGAATTCTAACTGGGTCTCAGAGAGTGAACATCAAATACAATCTATTTATTTATTTGTTTATTTTTTAAAAAAACGTTGCCCCACACTAGGAATTTCTCCTGTATCGTGGGTGCGTTCACAAACATTTAAACTCACATACACAAATACCCAGACCCGGAACAACTATCTGTAGGTCATACATACAGTGTGATTCTTTATAATGTGCACATATCGAAATGGGGGAATCTATGCTTAATTTTATCGACGGAAAAATTATTTAAAAAAATCTAAATATTTTTTAATATTTTATATGGAATTTTTAAAAATTTTGTCTGCTGCTGTGACCCCAGTGTAAACAAAACGGTGTAACTTTTAAACTAAATTATCTATCGCGATGAAACAAACTCCATAATGATTGGAAGCAATTAGGCGTCCTCGTAAAATGAAAATTGTGGAAAAAAACTACCCTCAATTGAAAATAAACACGTTTTTTGATCAAAAAAACTTTTTTTTTTTCATAACTTTTTACATAAAATTGTTTCATCGCGATAGATAATTTAGTTTAAAAGTTACACCGTTTTGTTTACATTGGGGTCACAACAGCGGAAAACATTTTTGAAAATTCCATAAAAAATATTTAGATTTTTTTAAATATTTTTTCCATCGATAAAATTAAGCATAGATTCCCTCATTTCGATATGTGCACATTATAAAGAATCACACTGTATATTTGTTCCGTGCGGGAATCGAACCCGCGACACGCAGCGCAGCAGTCCATTGCTTAAGCCACTGCGCCAACCGTGCCGTCAACTTATTAAACACAAAAATTGTTTCTACCTACCTATATCCGATAGACTTTGTAACCATCCAACCAATGTACCCCAAACCGGTTTCTTTAGGAGGGCAATAATGCGAAGATGGTTTTAGACCACTTAAACAATAGGGATGTTAACAAAAAAAATCTAGTTAGTCCGCCAGATAGATTTCCAAAAAATATTGGACACGTATTTTTTTATGACATTTTTTACCGGTGAGTGACGTCGCAGACCCCCACTCAAATCTTTGACGCGTTTCATCTTCGTCAATTTTTATTGATTTGATGAAACAAAAAATACGTATCAAATATTTTTCGATAATGCAACAGACGGACTAATTTAAATCATTTTTTCTAGCCTTCTAAAACTCGCCGTATTCATCAATTCCAACCTCTGTTTCAGATCTAAAGTATGGTCAGAGAAGGAAGAAATCGAGCGCAGTGCGTGGGAGTTCTCGGAGACTGAGAAATATCTCCAAGCGGCTGAGAAGCTGTGCGGTCCATATGAGTGGACGCAGTACGATCTACTTGTCCTGCCGCCCTCCTTCCCCTATGGGGGGATGGAGAACCCCTGCTTGACCTTCGTTACACCTACGCTTTTGGTGAGTTGGTATAGAAAACTAGCTTTTGCCATCGGTTCTACTCGCATATTTATACCATAAAAGTCTTGTCACCTGACACTCCTGCGGCTCGAGTAAGTAACAAAGTTTTCCCATTTATATCAAAATGTACAATTTTTTTTTTTGTTTATCTGTTTGTCCCGCATAATCTCCGAAACGCCTAGACCGATTTAGATTGGATAAGAATTAGGGTGCGCGCGTACGTGCAAAGAAAACAAATTGTTTATACAATCCGAGTAATGTAATTGCTAATTAACACAGTAATTAACAATCAATGCTTCATGTTCTGATTCGATTTGACTTGATAAGATAAGCAATAAACTGTAATGCAATTTTCTTTGATGATCATAAATTGCCTTAATCTCTTGATCAAGAAATCAAAACATTACAAGGGATTAAACTGAAAAAGGTTGAGTAGATCATCAACCTCACCCTTTGGGGATCAAAGGCTAGTGATGCATTTAAAAAAAAATTGGCTAAGTATACCTATCATTTTATCAACTTAATTAATTACTCAGAAATATTAATTCCGTTGCTTATATTATTGACCAAACGAACATTACGACGGACTAGCTGACCCGCGCAACTTCGTCTGCGTCACATGATGTTATAAAACTTCCACGATAAATGGACTATCCAACACAAGAAGTTTTTTCAAGTCCATCAATCCATTTTTCTTGAGATTAGCGCGTTGAAACAAACAAACTCTTGTTAAAATGTTTTTTTTCAAAATCCTTAGGATTGTGATAGAAAGTATTTACTCAATTGAGGGAGAGCCCCTTTTTTTTTTTGCGGGTGTAAAATCATCGAATAACCCCTTCCTCTCTTGGGCAGAGCGAAAGGGAGTGTCAGACTTCTACCGACTAAAAACCACCCATGTTCCTTCTTCGCCCTCTATGTCGAGGCCGCGATAACCTGTGGACAACCCGCGGCCCTGAGGGAGGGCCCTGATGTTAAAAGATGTTGTATGCTAGATCTAGTTATCAGCAAATAAATAATTTCGCATTTGAATGATACCTCTCCAGGCTGGCGACAGGAGCCAAGCCGACGTCATAGTCCATGAGATAATGCACAGCTGGACCGGCAACCTGGTGACGAACAGGAACTTCGAGCACTTCTGGCTCAACGAAGGCTTCACCGTGTTCCTGGAGCGGAAGGTCGGCGCCTCCCTCATCAACGACTCGGCTGAGGCCAAGAGGAGCCGAGACTTCCAAAGCCTGTTGGGACTTCAAGAACTTAATGAGGCGGTGAGTTTAAATGAAATTTGGATAGCTTTTTGTGTTAAATTAAGGCTATTATATCTGTATACCTTTAGTTAGAAAATGGCGCCTGGGATTTCTCAGAATTGGATCACTATGAGCGACTTTGACTTTTTTAAATTTTAATGATGCATTTTTAGTTTTCATCAAAATCGGGCCCCGAGACTTTGGAGTATTCGCTTTTCCTCACAGTTTCGGATTGGATCATCGGCATCGCACTTTAATAAATTAACCCTGCATAATACTTTTCTTATAAAATTCTGTGCTAATTCTGAGGGCTCCACACAAAGCACTGTTACTAATATTTATCTCCTTACTTATTTATAAAATTGTATGTAAGTTTTTTTCTTCAAGTAATTTTCCTGTTATCTAAAAGTATGTTTATTTTTATCTATATGATTTGTCTGGGTGGATCTCCGTACTAATTTAGTTCTTACTTTCTGTTTTTATTTTTTGTTAACCTTTCTAATATTACACTGCTTTGCAAGTCTTTTTCAAGTCAGTCGGCCTTCATCAAATGACTCCTCCCGCTCTGGGTGGAGCGGAAGGAAGTGTCAGACTTCTACTGACTAAAAACCATCCATGTTCCTTCTTGGCCCTTTATAACGCGGTAAGCACAATCGCAACGCAGTAAGCTGCAATAAGGTACAATGCGAAAACAAAAAAAAAACAAAAGACATTATTACCTCGCTGCGTTGGTTGTGAATCTAAAATGACAGAAAGCGCAAAATTACAGATCCAAGTCTTCGGCAGTTCTAGTCCTCTAACGAACCTCGTGGTAGACCTAGACGGAATCCACCCAGACGACGCCTTCTCGCGAGTGCCCTACGAGAAGGGATCCCTCTTCCTTCGCTATTTGGAGGATCTAGTTGGAGGCCCCGGTAAGTACTGACCCTCCAGTCTCTGTTCTAGATCAATGATGTACTGGGTCCTACGAATCCTTTGACGGCGCTGGTGGTAGATTTGGACGGAGTTCACCCTGACGACGCGTTTTCGACTGTTCCTTATGAGAAGGGGTCGTTATTTTTGAGGTATTTGGAAGATTTGTCCGGGGGACCTGGTGAGTTAGAAGAGATCTTTACACATCAGTAAATCATTTGAATAAAGGGTGATGTAGGTGCCTTCAATAGTATCGGGATAGTTTATCTACAGCTGTATTAATGGGTTGTACGAGCTACACTGTACATTGACCTTTTGGTAGCTTGTAGTACGTCATGCTCTTTTGTGCACATCGATCCTGTTTAGGTGTGCATTTCTTCAACTAAGCATGTTTAAATATACGTCAGAGCAATAAATCCTTACTCGTCTACTCATTTATTACATAATTTGTAAATATGTCATGCTACTGATTTTGTCATTTCCGTAGGGTCATCTAAGAAGCCAGTTATAGTAAAATGGAGTGCCATTCAACCATGTCATATTATTTAAGTAGGTTTTCACTAAATAAAGTAGTGTTTTAACTACTATCATAATCTATTAATATATAAATAATTTTCTTTTTGTGACATCTATTACTGAATTTGAGCTTCTTAGCGTGTCGATGATTAAAGGGATGTTTATTGACTAAAAAAATATGATTCTAATTAGTCCGTCTGTTAGATTATCGAAAAATATTGGTAACGTATTTTTTGTTTTATCAAATGAATAAGAAATGAAGATAAAACGCGTCAAAGATTTCAGTGGGGGTTTGTGACGTCAATCACCGGTAAAAAAGTCATACTAATATCTTAGAATATGACGTCACACGAGTTTGCACTGTATCGTCTTCATTGTTTGTTTACGTGAAAAATGAAAAAAATCATGTCCCATTTTTTTTGGAAATCTATCTGACTGTCTAATTCGATATTTTTGGTAACTACCCTATTCAAATTTAAGCAACGAGTTCGGCACTTTCAGTAGTCTCCAGTCCAGTCCATTTGCACATCACAGGAGCTGATGCTCCTGTAATGTGCAAATAACAATTTGAGCTTAGTTTCCATTACAACAACTAAATATTTTGTAACCAAACTAAACCTAACACCAATTTACAAGCCTTCTCTCAAACCACCCACTGTTTTCTCTCCACAGAAGTGTTTGACGACTTCATGAGGGCGTACCTGACCAAATTTAGGAAGAAGTCGCTGGACACCATTCAGTTCAAGAACTTCTTAACGCACTATTTCAAGGATAATGTGGCTCTTCAGAGCGTTGACTGGGACTTGTGGCTATACAAGCCTGGTATGCCGGCGATTATACCTGCGTGAGATTTTTTAGTTATTTTTATGGTGGAAGTGGAATGTGAGCCCGCGAAATGCAAATTTTCTTACATTTTCTTGCAATTTACCGGTCAGTGTCAGGTTGTGGACTAACTGCCGCAGAGATATTTAATGATTACTTAAGCTATCACTTTGTAAAGGTTTGGCATATTTTTATATGACAAAACTGTCATTACTAAGTGACGGCCTAAGTAATCATTAAAGCTCTCTGAGTGCGGCAGTTAGTAAATTATAATTCGCGACCGTAACTATGGTTTTACAGAGTTATTATCATCAACACATCCTCTAAGTTCCTTAAATGACTTTATCATACAAAAGATCAAAAATGTCTGTTGTCACCACACCTGTTGTATACCTCTGCCTAGCCCATGTTATGTTATCGACTATACCTCACTAAATATCCCTCATTACCTTTACAGGTACGACACAACAATGACAAAAGCGATATCAGCCCTCCTCGTGAAGATCGACGACCCGACCACGACGTTATCCCACGCTGACGTGGCGTCGTTCACCCCTCACCAGATGATACATATGCTCCAGCAGCTGATAGACCGCCCAGCGTTGCCACTCGACAAACTTGCGACCATAGGCACCGAGTACAAAGTCAACGGGAATAAAAATACCGAGATTTTGTATAGGTGGGTTGTTTGGATTTTGTTACTCGGTCTAAGATTTTTTATCATATTTATTGCATATTATGTGTTTTGCAAGATCTTAAAATTATAATATAGTTCACATGGTCGGCACAATCATGTTGGTCATGTAGGACTCAACAATTTTATTTCCGAACTGCGGGAAGAGCATAAGGAGGGTTATGTGTTTGACCTCTATGTATTTATGTTCGTTTCTTCGTTCTTCCCCTCGTAATTCCTAAACGGATAAACCGATTTTTAATAAATTATTTGTTAGGTTTGTCTTGAAAATTGAGAAATGAGGACATTCTCACTCGAACCAAGGTTACCGACGTAGCCGGAAGAATCGCCTGACTTAAGTGGCAATAGGTAGGGCACATTGCTCGCAGAATGGATTGCCGATGGGGCCGAAAAGTTCTGGAGCGACCGCAAACCGGAAGACGTTGCGTTGGAAGGCCTCCCACTAGGTGGACCGATGACCTGGTGATGGTTGCGGGGACCCGCTGGATGCGAGACGCACGGCACCGGTCATTGTGGCGACACCTGGGGGAGGCCAATGTCCAGCAGTGGATGTCTTAGCTGAAATGATGAATGATGATTACAAATTATTACGATTCTAGTACAGTAGTTTCAGCATTTTAATATATAACAAATTATTTTATTTCTGTTCCAGATGGTTGAGACTGTGCATCAGAAGCAGAGACCAGTCGAAACTCAGCGAAGTATACAACTTTGTAAACAGCCAGGGCCGCATGAAGTACGTCCGTCCTATCTACAGGGACCTCTACGCCTGGGAAGATATCCGGCAACAGGCCATAGACAACTTCCTCAAGAACGAGAAATACATGATGCATGTATCAGCCTATACCTTGAGAAAGGACCTCCATCTCGAAGAAAATGCGACTAAAGAATAGTACTTTTACACGTTAATAATGTAAGATAGTGTTTCTATAATAAATACCATACTGATTTTGAATAAAATTATTATTTTATGATGGTTGATAAGTGTTTTATTTTTACCTTTTTTGAGCAGTATTCTAAATTATAATCATGCTTGGTATGGCCAATTGCTGAATCTACTGATGAAGCAATTCCGTGGGTGCGAATAATAGCTGAGCTGCTGGGCGCCGATGTCTAAGACTACAAAATATATAAGGCCGATGTCCGATCGCGATAGTGAGTCACGCATGCGGTTGTGCACGCGTAGCGCACCCCAGCAGCGCTCGCTGGACCCACTCGACCCACCGCAGTGGCATAGCGTGGTTAAGGCTGCGGTTCCTCTGAAGCGGACTGGAGCGGTTCATACTTTTTACAAGATTTTACTTAGTATCACTTATTGCGTTGTATGTCTGTAATAAAATCTTGCTAATTTTTAACCCACTTCACGGCTTCCGATTGTGCATTCAAATACACAAATCCCTACTAACATCTTTGTCGACAGAGGCAGCCCTGGCAGTTCACATTATCAACACGCGGTGGCGCGAATCACAAAGCAAAACTCACTTTACGTTGGTAAGATTAGGTTTCGTACGCAGCGTCTATCGACTTGAAAGTATAGGCTATTATAATGGTAGATATTGCACATTTTGTATGGAGTGTAGTATCTGGTAATCTGTGGCTGTAGTGCTGGAGTGGAGAAGAGATGTGGATTTCAAGCCATGTGATTGGTACATCGCGGCACAGCTCGTTTCTGCTTTGCTCCGCTCCGCCTCAGTGGAACCGCAACCTAATGGTCCGGCACAGTCGATGGACCGGATATACGCAAAGCTACAAAGGTTGCCGAAGGCGAACCTATTTTAATTATTGATAACATGACTGCTTAGGTCATAAATATTAAATGTAGTAGTAGTACCTAATCCTTTTATTCGGTCTTTTCACGGAACCACAATTTAAATCTTATAGATTACGTAATCCAAGCTATATAGATGCGTGGGGCGAGGGCCCACCCGTAGAAAACCCATTACATGCGCTGGCGCCTTTGATTGCTATTGCTATTCATACTATTCCCGGCTCCCGAGCGCCGCTTACGAGCTAAATAAATCTACCAGCAAGTTAGCCTCGTAAACTCGTAATTGAGTTGAGTGATGGTCTACTAAAGTTACGAAGAAAACTCAAACTGGCGTTACTGAACGAATTAAAAACTGTCACTTTGTTAGTTGACACTGACATACAAAAATAACCTCTAAATATTATTTTCAATTTGATAACACAAAAGGAGTTTAAATTTAAACATTATGTCGGCTGCTAAAAGAGTACAGGTAAGTCAACGTTTGTTATTAATCCAGTGCATCAATTTCTAAAGATAACATGACCTAACACAAACAATATTATTTTCAGCAATGGGCCACTTTTGCTCGTACTTGGCATGTATTTGACTGTAAGTGGCAGGACCCTTATGAATCTGCCAACGTTATTAAGAAATATTTGATGGGTTTACATAAGCCTATCTACCATCCTATGAACGACTGCGGAGATGTTGTAGTCTGTATCAATAGCCGGGATATCGCGTTGAGAGGAGATGAATGGCGTAAAAGAGCCTATTTCCACCACACTGGGTACCCTGGAGGAGCTACATGGACTTTAGCGTGGGAACTTCACAATAAAGACCCAACTATGGTAAGCAATAACTTGATCATTGAATATCATGAAGTTAAAGTAGGAAACCTGGTGGCTAGTCACTTATATCTGTATCTGTACATTAACCTAGGATGTTGTAGGGTCTTACTAATATAAGAAAATGATTTGCCAAATTGCAATCATCGAAAATGAATAGTTTCGGATATATTAATTGTAGAATTATTGATGGCATTGTACTGAAAAAGATGACACTTTACACCGCAGATATTTTGGCATAGAGTATAATGCATGTGTGGAATGTTTAGTTAGTTCAACTCCCATCTTGTGATCACTCTTATTAATCATCTGCATCTCACCACATGCACAAGGATGATCCGCTTGAGCACTTTTTTGAATATCCACATAATTATTGTCTGATGCCATGTCTTCTAGTGATTCTTTGAGTGATTGTAAAGTGTCCCGAGGTTGGACTCTTTCGACCCAGTTGTGCGTTTTTGTGAGAGTGGAGTGACTCCCCAAGGGTTGGATCCAAGTGAGCTTTTTGTGTCTGTTGTTTTGGCTGTGAGTTCCGAACAATCCAGCTCTACTTTGACTCAAAGGTATCTTTCGACTACTGAAGCATTTAATTTTGGTCCAGCTGTAAGTGTCTCCATATTTGGAAGAACCAGAAGTCCGAATACCGAAGCATTATTATTCTGAAGAGTACTGATACCAGTGAAATGTACATACGATAGCCAAACTATTGGATACAAGGTAGAAATATTTTAAGCTTGCTGTGAAACAAGGCCTTATTGAGAAGGAAACTTTGCCCACAAAATTGGTCTTCTATGTCAGTTACAGACAGGAGCTTTTGCGGTTGGAAGTGTGATCCAGAGAACCCATTTGTGGCTGAAGATGGTAACCATATTTACCAAGTAATTGAAAAATAAATTTGAGTAAGAAATTTTAACACTTGAAACGCTCAACTCAGTTTATCAAGCAGAGTGTGTAGGTATTATCCAAGCGGCACACGCTATAGAGGCCAGGGAGGTTACGGATAATATTATTCGAATACTCTCCGACAGTGCCTCAGTCCTTCAATCCCTAAAGAGCAATCAGATCACGTCGAGACTGATACTAGAATGCCACAAGGCACTAGAACGTATCACGGTACTAAATCACAACACGGTAACACTACAATGGATAAGAGGTCACAGTGGATCACTTGGAAACGATGCGGCTGACGAACTTGCCAGAAGAGGATCCAGCACAAAACCGTACGGACCCGAACCCATTGTGCCCATCCCTTTCAAGCAGCTAAGAAGCTGGTTAAAAGACCACACTCGCATACAAGCGGAGGAACGGTGGACCTTGTCACCAGGATGTAGGCAATCCAAGGTTGCTATGCCATCCCTGGATACAAAGCTGACCAGGCGCCTTCTGCGCCTGGACAGAGACAGCCTGCGTCTGGTGGCGGGGACCATCACTGGACACTGTTCACTAAATAAACACTTCCACAACCTAGGTATCACTGACAGCCCCCTGTGCAGAGCATGCATGGAGGCAGAGGAAACGGTGGCGCATGTGCTCCTTGAGTGTACAGGCGTTACCAAGATTCGTGAGGAGACCCTTGGAACACCAAGATCCCTTGCGGATGCCCTGAGGAGACCGGGAAGTCTGATCTGCTTCTGGAGGGAGGTGGGCTGGTTGGAGTAATCGGCCACCATGGCTCACGCACAATGGTCCACTTCAAGGACTAAGTGCGGAAACCTGAACCCCATAAAGAAGAAGAAGAAGAAATTTTAATGTGTGGTCAATAGAATAAGTAGAGTTAGAAAATTGATAATAATCATGAAGATAAAATTAATTGAATTAGTAGAATTAATAAAATATGTTTTTAATATACATATATGTGGTTTGATTTAATCAAGGAATCAAGGCATTCTATTTCCCATTCAGATTTGTTAACTTAATGGGGACACTATAGAATTGGTTCAAATGTGCGTGTTATTTAAAAGTAAATGTGACCCTTTATGTGTGGAATAGGGGATCGGACAAAAAAATCTAATTAGTCCGTCAGATAGATTTCCAAAAAATATTGGACACGTATTTTTTCTTTTTTCACATAAACAAAAAATGAAGACAAAACAGTGCTTCGAAAACTCGTGAACTCTTCGAAAACGTCATATGATAGTACATTTTTTACCTACAAATGACGTCACAACTACATCTTATCTTCGTCAATTTTGATTAATTTGCTAAAACAAAAAACACGTATCCAATATTTTTCGATAATCTAACTGACGGACTAATTAGAATCATATTTTTTTAACTCAGTCCGATCCCCTATTCAGAACCGACTTGTCAACCCCGACACGCCGGGTATACAGCAGAAGTACTGGTTCTTATTCCGCTACCATATGCTTCAATTTAGCTTTACAATTTAACAAAAAAAAAACATTTAAAAATTATACATTTACCCCCCTCTTTCCTCATAGCATAACATGTTCTAGCCGAACTCAATTACGTGTAAGCTCGCTCTGTGGAGAAAGAAACTATCCCTGCGTGACTCCCGGCATGTACTTATGTCATGATTCGAAAAAAAATCTGACACTGGACACATCTGGTAATCAGGATTTTACTGCACTTTCTAAATAACAGAAATGTTAGAATTGTTCCAAACATACCATTCTATTTAATGTTAATCTGTATGAATGGTAAGGGAAGAAACAATACGATTGTAAAAAATAGTACCTACATTGTTATCCGAGGGGCGAAAGTTATTTATTTAGTCCCGAGACGCGGTTTGGCGCCCGTAACGTAGTGAGCCCGGGCGCTAATAGTTTGAGGGACTATATAAGTAATTTACCCGAGGTAAACACTGTGCTTTTCATTACGAATACGAGGAAAGTAAAACTATAAACATAAATTATTAGTTAAAGAAAAAATGAGTGTTAATCGGATTGTCGCTGATCCACTTTTTTTTTGTTCTCTTGTCTTCCAGCTATACAGCTTTGTATACAGCCAGTATTTTTAGTTCATCATTAAAAAAAATGGCCAAGATTTTGCCGAAATCTATGTTATTTTAGAGAAATAGTAACTTAATTATATTAATGTCATAATAAACCTAATTATATTCTTAAGTTAACTTTATTATTTTAATTTTAAATCGCGCTGTAATTTAGTTTATTTAGCTGTAAAAAGTTGGAACATGGTTCAATAAAAATGTAAAAATAGACATGGTTTTTTTTTAATAATTTGACAGCTGTCAGTTGAAAGCGATTCTCCATTTCTCCCTAGGTCTGAAAAGTAGTACTTTCAACCCGCTCCGCATGCATGTTATGACCTACATTCAGAACATGAGTAATGAGAAATATATTACTCCAAATAATATACATCCCTGATTTCCTTTCCAGATCATCAAGAAAGCAGTTTACAGAGCAATGAAAGGCAATCTGCAAAGACGTCACACTATGGAGCGTCTCTTCATATACCCTCGTGAAAAGGTGCCTGAAGACGTTCTGCAAAATGTAACCAATCAGATCCGTCAGCTACGTCTTGTTCCAACCAGGCTTGATCAAATACCTGAGGAGGTGACAAAAACCTTCCCTAAAGTTATGGAATACCCTGAAGACTATGTACTGAAATAAATTGGTTTAATTATTATGTAAATATTAAGTAGATAAGATTAGATTTTTAATAAATAAATGAGGATGAATGTGTTGCTTGTTTCTATTAAACATCATATCATCACGCCTATATTTATCGGAAGAATAAGCAGAAGTTTATAGTTAGCTTACATTTGCCATGGGAGAGTACTGCAGGGTGTAGTACTAGGCCTGACTCAGATGCGTCCTGGTTCTGTTTTGCAGGTGTAAACGCTGCAAAACGAAGCATTGAATTTGTGGCGACAGCGCCATCTATCGCAACAGATGACGAACTAACATCGTCAAGTCCTACATCTCGCTATCAAAGTTATCCGCCACATTAGCGTATATAGAAAATCCCGACTTACAGATGTCGGGCAGTTAGCCCACCAGACACAACACCCGTCTGGCCGGAGGATCCTCCCTTTTCTATGGGGGATGAGGAACTTTACACCCTGTTCCTCATGCCCCCCAAACTGGTGACCCCGAGCAAGAACGTCAGCGCAGCCTTCGTGCAACCCTTCAATATCATCACTTCCTCAAGCCTTCGAGCAGCGAGTCATACCGTCAGCCAGCAACTACGGCTTCATCGGGTATCCTGACCACCAGCATGCAGCGGAAGCGCATTCCTGGTCATCACCCTCAGCCTCATCAGCGACCTTGGCACAGCACACTGCACTTCGGCCGGTCAACAAGCAGAGACGCCCTTCTCTCCTGGTCGACGCAGCAGCCAGCCACTACGCAGCACTGCACCACTCCGACTCACTGGAGCATATGTGCAGCATCACCCCGACTCACTGGGGTACACCGCAGACAGTTCCGACTCACCGTGAACTATGCGGCATCCGGTTCCGACTCACTGGAACCCTCCACTGGCCTGGCAAGCATCAAGACTCAGCCTTCAATCGACCTCCGGTCTCGGAGGGGAGTGATGTGGCGACAGCGCCATCTATCGCAACAGATGACGAACTAACATCGTCAAGTTCTACATCTCGCTATCAAAGTTATCCACATTAGCGTATATAGAAAATCCCGACTCGACAGATGTCGGGCAGTTAGCCCACCAGACACAACACCCGTCTGGTCGGAGGATCCTCCCTTTTCTATGGGGGATGAGGAACTTTACACCCTGTTCCTCATGCCCCCCAAAAATAAAATTCGTCATTGCGCCGCATTGTGTGATTGTTTATTGTGGCATCGGTCGATGCGTCTTTGAAATTGATAGCAGTTACGGCGATACACCGAAGTGACGCTGCTCCCGCTTTGACCGGACTTCAAAATCCACATAATCAGACAGTGGGTAGGTAATTATCTCCTGGTAATCTAGTAATCACTAATCAGCCTAGTTATCTATAAAAATAAGTATAATATTTTGGTTTTCCCAATCATTATTTTTTATTACTAATTAGGGTTTTATAAATTATCTTATCAAACATTGGGGTAAAATCAGTGGTATTTCCTTTTTTTTAATGGCAAACAAGTTGTAGATTTTATCCTGATATAGAGTTTTGCTTACCTAACAGATTCAATGAAATGAATGAATTCAAATAGGTAATAAAAAACTTGGACGAGGATGGCGTGTGCTAATCTTGGGTATTATTAACTGAAGTCTACTCTCCCTGTGTCAATCCTATATCTCTCTGCTCTGATCATTTGCAAGTGTTCGCACGCGAACGTTGGTAACCTGGCAGGCGACAAGTCTTGTATGCAATTCCTACTCTGTCGGTAATCACCATCAGATAAACGATTTACGATTTAACTTATGACCAGCAAATCAATTTATTTACGGCAGGATTCCACTCATTTTGTACAATCTATTTGTACATCCGTAAAATGAGTGGAATCCTGCCGTTTAAGAATTAAGCAATGTAGACAGGATGAGAGGACACTAGGTAACGTAAAAACTAGTATTGTTTGGTATTCTCTTGTTTTATTTTGGTCCTGATAAATTACAAAATCACTGTGGTGTAAAAAAACATTTATTTGTGAGATTATGTACAGAGAAAAAAGATCGCTTAACCAAAATTACGACGGACAAGAGTTTATTTTTTATGACTTAACGCAACATTTCGTTGTCGTAGACCTTGCCGGGGTACCTGGGGAAGAAGGCGTCTGGTGCTTCATCTACGACCTTCACTGCGGAACCCTCCTCAGCAACATCAGCGGCAAAGCTTGGGACCTCTTCGGCGTTGTCGACGAAGTGAACAGGAACGATCTCCTCTGCGTTAACATCCTCCTCGGCGAAATCTACGAAGTTGATGGCAGCAGCAGGGGCGATTTCTTCTTCAGCTACATCGCTGTATTCAATACCCTCAGCATCATCAACAAAGTTGACGGCGTCAGCGCGAATTTCCTCAGCAGCGGGGGCGGCGATTTCCTCTTCAGCGATATCGCTGTATTCAATGTTTTCGGCAACATCAACAAAGTTGACAGCGTCAGCGGGAATTTCCTCAGCAGCGACACCAGCGGCAGCGCTTGGGACGTCATCGGCGTTGTCAACGAAGTGAACAGGCTCAGGAAGGATCTCTTCTGCGTTAACTTCCTCCTCAGCGAAATCTACGAAGTTGACGGCGTCAGCGGGAATTTCCTCAGCAGCGTCAGCGGCGACTTCCTCCTCAGCGATATCGCTGTCTTCAGCGTTCTCAGCGACATCGACGAAGTTAACAGCATCAGCGGGAATTTCTTGAGCAGCATCGGCGACGAGCTCTTCTTCAGCGATATCTTGATCTTGTTCGTATACAACGTATTCCACGACGTGCACGTGATCTACATCTTGCGGGATTTGTTCCTCTGCTAGCCTGAGGGCGTCAATGACCTCCTGGGGGACGATAAGAGGTTTGATGTCGACGGGCTCGAACATAGGCACGTACGGCTGGTCTTCGAATTCGGGCAGGGGAGCCTCGGGCATGTTGATAGGCTGGACCAATGGGCTGGCTATAGCCACGGTGGCGAGTGCGAGTACGATGAAGAGCTTCATATTTGCTGAAAAAAAAAAGAAAAGGTCTGTTAAAATCTATCTTTTTGATCAATTACTTATTTTTCTGTACCTAAGGCTAGATTGTGAAACGGTTTAATGTATCGTAAGTTATTGAATCTAAAAATTCTTATCTATTGTAAAACAGGGCAAGTGTTTGTGATTAATTGAATTTGATAGCCAGACAAGGTGACATGATTTTGAAACTACTTTATGATAATTTTCCATACAACTGCATTAACAATAAAACGAAATAAAGAAAAAAGTATTCTACGAGAAGGCAACTATTTTGAGAAGTAAACAGTAGAATAAAAGCGATTGCACAATCACTACTTATATACTCTTTCATCAAGACACCAGGCTTTTGTACTGATTCACTCTTAGTTAAAAAAAGTTAACAGATTTCCTATCGAAGAAGGGATGATTCAAAACAATGCCTAAATAAATAAATAATTAATTACAAAATGGTGGAATCGTAAACTCACCTGTTTGTTAAACTGTTCAACAAATAAACTGTCGTTAATTACACTTGCTTTATTATATATAGTTGTGCTTATCCTAATCTTAAGATAAGTCTATCGACTGATCTGATTTGTCCACGTAGGTACTTTGATTTTGTAAATTAATGCCTTATTGTTACCTAAATAGTGACTAAAGCAAGCAGCAAGCTATAATTAATTAGTCAGACAGTTGATTATATTTACCCAAGAATAATATACGTATCGTACCCATCATCTTTTGGAGAATTTTCCTTAAAAGGTTGGTCGCTATTTTAATTACTACATGTCTGCCCAAAAAATTAGTGTTATGTCTTTTTTAGGATTCCGTACCGAAAGGGTACCTAATCAAAGAGGCACGATTACCTACTAAGTCTCCGCTCTCCAACCGAATGTCTGCCGGCGGGCTGTTCAAGACCCGTATTAGGAGACAGTTACAATTTCCAAAGAATGTGTATTTCTGATACTACTATAACAAAAAAAAATAAGGTGGCTACTACGATGGCGCGGAACCGTTCATTCAAGTCCAAATCGCACTTGACCGGTTTTTATTACTTCTTATTTATGCTAACAGTGTAGAACAAGGTCGTGAGCACATCACATCATACTTCGCTACAAACAATAGAGTAGGTAATATCCGGCAAGATGTGTGACATTAATCCTCTAAATACCAACACAGCATTTAAGCGACTTTTTGACAAATCTTTTACCATCCAAACACTCAGGGAAGAAGAAATTGTTTTTTAGAACACTAAGTAGAAAATTAAAGTTTTGTATTTACGATTGAGTTAGTTTTCAGTATGGGAAAATCCTAATGGATAGGTACTCTCTTCTACTAGGCAGAACAGTGGGTAATGTCGGACTCTTACTAAAAAACTGCCTCGTTGGTCTAATGATCGCAAGCGCGACTGTTGTGCTTGAGGCTCAGCTAAACCTTCGCGGATTAGGTACAGGTGTGATGTTTTGGTATCATACATCTTCCCACTGCTCCTTCAACTACGATGATGCGGGGATCCGGGAGATACAAATATATTCGCGCAGACATTCACAGCTCCGAATGGTATCAGCCCGCCATCCCATAATCGCAACAAGGAACGCAAGCAGGCTACCTCTCGACATGCTATCAGCATATGACACGTTCAATATTTAATAAAAAAAATGGCAGTAGTAAGTAGGTACTGAATTTATGTCCGAATAAGAACTTAATCGTTAAATAATTTGACTAGGTATTGGTTCCAACTCCAAGTAAGCCAGAGTTAAGACATTATAAAGTAGATGACTTGTCAGAAGAAAGGGTTTCCTCAGGGAAGAATGTTGGGACTTATCCTATATACTCTGCAACTTCGATCCTTGCCTTGTGTTTTACTTTTCTTTCTTCCTTCTATTTAATCGCCCTCTGCCGCCGGACAAACTAATCCTCATTATCACTCTTTGCTGACAACTCTTCTGAGAGGATTATTTATTCAAGCTATTCATTCGTTACTAACCTCAGTAGAAAAAGTTGTCGTACTGGCTTAAATGGGGAATTTTATGTAATGTAAATCTCATTCACAAATGAAAAGACGTGTTTTTGATTTATATCATCAATCAGCTTATCCGCTACTGACTTATCATTATTTTTGTCTTAGAGATTAATTATACTTAGGTACAATAATAAAAATCACTCCATAAGTAGATTAGGGGTTTCAGTATCTGCAATAATTAGGGCCTGGGTAAATCGCAAATACTTATTACTCATTCAGTTCCAACTGATAATCATCCATCTATTAATAAACTGAATAGAATCGAGGAGGATAAAAACAACGTGAAATGGAGAATCCAAATCCATCTTCATCGATTATTGCATAATCAGCATTATCTGTTGCTATTGTTTCCACGAATTCATTTCTATCATTGAGGTAATTCAGTTTCCGTCACTCTTCATACCGAAACCTTTTTAGGGTTCCGTACCTCAAAAGGAAAAAACGGATTATAGGATCACTCGTGTGTCTCTTTGTCTGACCATTCCCCCCCCCCCCCTCTCCGAAAATACCGAGACTAAAACTTAAAAAAAAATACAGAAATTTGTTTAACACTAAGTCTATGGTGCTAAAATAACATGGAAAATCTCTCAATATCTACTACAATGGTACGGAATCATTCATGCAAATCCGACTTGTTTCAAGTAGGCACAAAATATAATGTAAATTCATTGCTAGGTAGGCTGTTTGCTAGAAACTGTAGTTCTGCGTCAGTGAACATTTTACGAATTTCAACGCAATTCATTATGAAAAGTCTATTTTACGCTTTTGGCAATTCATATTATGATCTGCTAAAGTGGCCATTTTAGACGCCCTGTTATTTGCAGCATAGTAGGGTATATAATTAGGGTGTCATTTTGTCTAAAACAATATTTATCTGACGGTAGGTATCTACCTTTTCAACGTTGACCTTACATCGCTGCAATACTTACTGCCATTAGAATCGTCTCGCTCCGATCCTCATTTTATCGTAAGAAACTAAAGAGTTGACCACTTCTGTGCTTTTCTTTCTTTAGATAATTGGCTAGCGATACTCCGTAGATGTGGTGTATGACTGAAGTCTGAACACAATAAACTAAAAACAATCTGTGTACCAAATTATATCAGCTAAAATAAAGTTATTTTTTGAGTTAACTTTACATACTTGATGAATATCGATACTTAAACACGATAATAAAACAAACAAAAAGTGATGCTGCAACTAAACACAAACAGCGGTCATTGAATACAACATATTAACGTATTCACGTTTTATTGTGTTACTTAGTTTTACTTACCTCTCTATAGGCATACAACTAAAAATAATCAACAGACGGAACCGAACACACCGGCACCGCTAGGTGTTTTAGTCTTAGATAATGATATGTATAAGATAATTATGAAATAGATAGTCACCGATTGCATTTTTTTTTTAATTTTATTGGGTGATTTGCCTCATACTCGAAAAACCGCGGCATATCAATACAGCTACTGGTAGAGAGAGTAAGACCGTTTCGCACATAACATTTGCTTCATTTAAAGACGGTTTTCTGTGAGTAATAGTTAGAATATTCGTTTATAAATAGTGAAATTTCTTAAAGTTTAATTTTAAGTCTCGCATTCGTGAACCAAGGTTGTAAAAGATAATAGCAGATATCCTGAAATTGACAATGCGATGCAAATGTAGTCCAAATCCGTTTATCGCAGTGTTTTGCATCATCATCGTAATGCAGCTAAATACCAGTATTTTACATGTAACGAGTATCTATCTGACCTCGCGGACCCGTAAATAGGCTTCTGACTCCCATAACGACTATCAAAAGAAACCAAGGAAGAAATAACACAATAATTGAAATGGAAACCAACATTATATACTTTATTCATAATTATTCATCTCTTCCATTACACCAAATTACCACTAAAATATATTTGGCAATATAAAAAATAAGGAATACATTAGACTCGATTTTTTTTTCAATCATACTACCTAATATTCATATCTAATTTAAATATTGTGTTACGGTCAGAGTAATCAATTCGGACAAATCGAAATTTACAAGTTACCATAAAAACTACAACATAGCTAAAGTAATAATAATACCGAAAAACACCGATATTACATAACAAAAACATTTTTGAAAAATTCTACTAACTAATATTATAAAATCTCCAATTTAATACTTTGACTGTAACATACGCATAACCATTCTCTTGGAATACAATTCTAATATGCAATATCTAATATTCTTACATTTAGGATAAAAAAAACAAATGACTATATAAAAATATACAAGGATGATATAACAAATTCTTAAGAATTATTAGTTATTCGTGAAATTAATATGACGAAGCGATGAGCGAAGACTTACGATGAAACTATACTTCTACCATAAGCCTACATTCCGCAAGGGGATGTTATTTCCAGAGTAATGGCGTTGAAGAAGATGGAATTTCAAGTCAAGATTTTTAACGTTGACAGTTGAAAATCGAAAGAACATGTTCTAAAGAACAGAACTAAGACTTGAGAAAAAATATTTTAAATTTTTTTTTTATTATGTTACACAGTAATGTATGTTAAGTGTGGGTTAGAGACATAAAATAAGTAGTGAAAAATACAAAAGTTTACATTATTTATTCATAAAAATAGCAATAAAATACGGGAAAAAGAGAGGTAGTTCAAAAGTGCCAGATACTGTGTGACAAAAATACAAATTCTCCCAAAATCCTTACTTAAATTTTATATAGCTTCATCGCAAGTAATAATAGCAAATAATTAAATTATAATTTAGTACATAAACGAACGATTCCTTGAAGGTAATGTCGACAAAAAAGAGTAAGGAATACATCACATTAACTTAAAGAAACATAAATAAATTGAAGCCTGACTGAACACGTGCGAAAGCCAACAAATGCGAACTGTTCATAAGTTTTATAAAATATGAATATGTTAACAAAGATTTTAAATTGAGGATGGGATGACTTCAGGAATTGAATTTAATTTGTTGTCTATTATTTAAGGTTTGTGGTTGGTTAGTTTGGTTAACCAATCAAAGAAACCAACTTGAGATTTAACAGCCAAATCTCGGGTCACTTGTGCCTAACAATTCAATTGACATTTATAGCGGCCTGTGCGATTTTTTATAACAAGAACAATGTACATAAAAAGTAACCACAGTAAAAACAAAACAAACTGAAAGTAAAAATTATAAATTGATCTATCTACTATTTTACTAAACTTACGTCCCGCGTAAACTAGTGTTGACTGTTCCCGCTTGCATTCGTAGTGCTCACGCGAGCGTTTTAAAACATTTGAGCTAAACGCGCACGCGCAAAAACCTGCCCCTCTGCCTGCACTCCAATTGGCTTCTTACACCGGATATAATTGGACCCACCACTTTCCTATAGTTGGTTTATCTGAGTACTGTACATCACTTTTAAACAAAGAAAGATGTTAATTAATGGAGTAAGAAAAAATAAAAAATACTGTTTGAATTTAGTTTCTAAAACCTATAGGTACAAAATTCGAGACAAACTATTATTGTTTCACAATCCAGGCTTCAATTTCTACTATACAAGTAAGTATACATTTTAATTTATATTCATATAAAAACGTAGAGATCAATTTGATGAACAAACGGACCTTTTTTTCTGATTGGACCTTTAATCATCGTGTCTAGCGCGGACTGAGGCGTGCATTCTAAATTCAACTGTAATGATAGCGTGCAATCTAGATTAAAACTGCAATGAATTGAAAATAAGTCTTACATTTGTTTTATATTATAATATACGATTCAGATTATATTGACATGTGATATTTTAACAATTATTAAAAACAATTTTGTTGAAAGTATCTCATGTCTCATATGGAATCAAATAACGTTAGTAAATGAATTAAAAATGCTGATATAATGCAAAAAATATGGTTATTTTAAACTATAGAATCAATTTTGGAATGTCATTTTTTATTTGGCATTAAAATTCCGCTTACTTTATTCAGAAATTACATAGCTATCTACCAGATGACATTATTTACGATTTACACTAGATTTAGCTTCATTTACAATATCGAATTCAACGATATTTATGAAAATGATACTTGACAAATTATAACACGTTATAAAGTACAATTTAAACCTAAAATCAATTACGTTTTTAGGTTATAATATAATCTATACTTAAGTAGATATTTATAGTATTATGTTATCTATAAAATTATAAAAAAGAAAGGTATTAACATTCATCAAAGCTCTAGAAACCCTTGTGATGGTCAGAATTAATTTTAGCTAGTTTATTGACATGGGTCATTAATATTACACAAAATTTTAATTTATTGAGAACTAAACATTATCTAGAAAAAAAAAGTTTGACTAAACTCATCGCAAAAAGCAGACGGTGTCTGTATGTGCGTTTGATCTCGAAAACCACTGAGCAAACTTCGATAAAATTGCCACCATAAATCGAGAAAACGAAAAGGATATTTAATTAATTATTGCAAAGCTGCTATTTAAACAAGACATACTTTTTACAATCTGGAAGTACATGAAAGTTTTTTCAAAAATAAATAGAGTGCCTATAACCAATTCCTTTCTTAATTTCTACTTGCTTTATCTCAAAGGCGTATGTGGGTTTATCCTTCCATTAAAAACCACATCTTAAGGCCTAATTATTTTACCGAAAATATATAAACACAAACATTTTAGACGATTCATATAAACACTCTATTTATCCCCCATAAGCTTTCTATACTCAAAACAGTACCTCCAATTTTATAAAAAAAACAAAAGTATCAAAACAATGTTTCGGCAACATGTTTTATGTAGCAAGAATCATGTTGACAACATGTTCTATGTTGCAGGAAACATGTTGGCAATAAAATAAACGTGTATGGGGCTGAAGTATGCTGGGTATGGAAGGTAGTATAAAATTCATTTACTAACGTTAAGCGATGGTCGACGCGTTAGGTGTGAGGCGCGCGCGGTCGCCGTCACTCCGCCACTCATTTGATGGCTCGAGCTTCTGGCAGGAACGCGTCCCAGTAGCGGATTGCCTGTAAATAATATATGCATTATAGTTTATCTAAACTTCGTGCACCAGTGATACAGGTGGACTTAATGCCACAAGGCTTTGCGGTAGGGTACAAAAAATATCTAAAAAGTAACGTCTTGTTTTCGAACGTTTATACAGGGTGTAAATCAACCCTTCACGCATACGTCAACCAAGCATTCTGTACATCAAACTAAGTACCCCTACGCAAAAATTTTTGCTGGGAAACTTTTTTTTTGGAGTTAAATCTCATTATACGGTAAAACTCAATGTAGCACTCTTAAAACATTGTGCTAGTGGATGCTTTGAATAGTAAAATGGTCATAGAGGTAATTTAAGTAAAGTTATAACCTGAAAAACTAGTATTTACAAAAACAGCTGTGCAAAATTTGGAACTTTGACCCCCAATATCTCCGTAACTAGGGGGTTCCCAGGTATGGTCTAGAACAAAAAAAATATCGCAGTGGTGGGAAGAACAAGTGCCCTTGGTTTGCGTTAAGGGTACTTTTAAACCCTTTAGGTACTCATATTGATAACTCACACTGAGTATACAATTAAATTGTTGGCTGCCAGTCTAGCGCGATGCAGCTGAACACCAGTGTTTTACGTTCAAGCAAACACCTATCTGACCTTCACAATACAGTTACTGCATAACATTATGCATCCTCTTGGTAAGAAAGACATTTTTATGGACGAAGTCGCGGTCATGGCCCTTTCCCTAATATCTCTTCGTACGAACCAAAACAAATGAACCATGTATCGTTTTTCATTAGAAAAAATGTTGAAAATCACGATAGATAACGATTCAAGACATGAACAGGCTTATTTTCGGATTTCAAAGTTAAGAACTTTAATAAATGTAGGTGGGTCAATGACCGTTATTGACATCTTAACTGGCAACAACTATAGTAACTGTATAATATAACAGTGATGATACCTGTCCCTGATGCTTCATGTGCTCGTCCAGATAGCGCAGCAGTGCGGCGCGTAGCTCGGTGAGGCGCAGTTCGTCCCATCGTTCTAACTCCTTCTTTATGACGCGCGATATTGTGTCGAACTCTTGTTGGCCGCGCTCTACTTTCGCCTCCCACTGTGAATAAAGTAAAAAAAAATATGATTCCAATTAGTCCGTCAGTTCGATAAGATTCTCGAAAAATATTGGATACGTGTTTTTTGTTTTATCATATTAATAAAAATTGACGAAGATAAATAGCGTCAAAGATCATGAGTGTGACGTCATTTGTAGGTAAAAAATGTACTGACATGTGACGCTTTCGAGGAGTTCACGAGTTTTCGAAGCAACTGTATCGTGTTCATTTTTTGTTTATGTCAAAAAAGGAAAAAATATGTTTTCAATATTTTTTGGAAGTCTATCTGACAGACTTCGTTTTTTTTTTGTCGGATCCCCTATTATAAAACATCACTGCTGTAATCTCCGAAGGGTTAGGCAGAGGTGAACCTAGGCTAATAGAATAACCACATTTCGAAAGTTTTGTTAAAGTCCCATGTAAAAGGCTCGCCCGTCCCATTGCCATGAACTAGGCACAAATCCAGACTCCGCGGCTACTACGGGGAAAGGATGTTCATGGATGTAAGAAATCCTGTACCAAACTGTGTCAACATCAAACTTTGTTTTTTATTGTCTACATTTATCATATTAACTCCTACAAAAGTACTTTTTATAAACTAAATCCGAGTTTCGGAGTAATTTTATTAAATTTGACAGATCTCTCAAAACAACTTTTGAACTGGTTGTGTGAGCGCCATATGTAGGGAGTAAAACAATATCATACTTCTATACTTTAAATTAAATTCCTTGCTCAAAAATAAAATCCCAGCCGCATAACGTCGTAAAAAATTATGAAAATAATTACTATAACATTTTGATCTTGAAACATGAGAATTCTTTGTACGAGTTTCGGTTATTGGGCTTTTCTTATAGGAAAAACCCAATAACACTTTGCCGGACCCGGGAATAAAACTACTAGAACTAGGACCACATGCTCAGCAATGTCGACTAGATCAGCGAGGCAGTTTTTGAAAATTCATCCACAAAAGAGGTTGACCATGAGATGAAAGTTTCATTTATGTTTGAGTTATGTTTCACAAATCCTATTTGATTTGTTAACGTTTGGTGTATAAAGATCTCTTGTGCAATATTTCACACGGCCTTCCCAAAGTGTTGCCACATTGACCGGTCCCGTGCGTCTCGTATCCAACGGATCACAGCAACCTTCACCAGGTCATCGGTCCACCGAGTAGTGGAAGGCATTCTATATCAGGGTACCATATGAAGCCTTATCACATACCTCAATAATTTCATTGGCAGCTTGTTCGATCTTCTCGGGCCGGTTGGCGAGTTCGGCCTTCGCTTTGTTCTCTCTCCGCTTCGTGAGCTGCATCTGAGCGTGCTGCCAGTTTTGGAACACCTGATAACACAGACAATTCAATAATATCATCAATCAATAAAATCTTTTTACATGAACGGTCGGTAAGAAACATTCAAACAATGACCATTCATGACAAGGATTCAATTATCATACATGCAAATGACGACGGTCAAATAAATGCATCAGCGTCAAAATATATAAGTAACTAGCTGTTGGCTGGGACTTTAGTCGCGTCAACATTTTTTACCGGCTTAAAAAAGGAAGAGGTTCTCAATTTGTCGGAGACTTTTTTGTGCCCGATTATAAAAAGTTACTTTCCTAATTATAATATTATCAGCGTGAACTAATAAAGAACAGCTATTTTTACATCAATTAGCATAATATAACAAGTTACCTTTTTTTTTGTATGATGTGTCCTAATACGGTTGCATCATACGAAATACAATCTAGCTTAATACTAAAGCTAATGAGTTATTCTAATTTGACTTAATTTGCTAGGGAGACTACCGACTAACGAGTTCCCTGACACGTAAAAGTCAATAAGTTTATTGTTTCAACAATTTAGTAATGTAAAGATTTGACTTACTTTTGTACGACAAAAGTGTCAAAACCTTTACTAAGTGATGGCCTAATTATTAAAGCTCTCTGAGTGCGGCAGTGAGTCAAGATTTTGACAGTTTCGTGAAGATTTTGTATGTCCAATCATTACTAAGGGACCGCTTAAGTAATCATTAAATATCTCCGAGTGTGGCAGTTATTATTTTGGATGAATATTTTAATTACAAACCTTAACCCTCTCATGGAAGACGTCCTTGATAGCGCCGATGAGTCCGAGGTAGTCTTTCACATGCTCTGCCAGCACGAAGAAGTCTGTGTTCGACTGCTCCAGTCTTAAATGTTCGATCTGTGAAATAAATATTGAAAGCTTTGAGGCATCTGAGCGGTTCTGTAGAGTTGTGGAATTTTACAAGAAAGGTGTGATTAATAACCGTCCAGATTTGTGTCTGTATGGTGGTTTTTGACCTCCCATTTAGATTTATATCGGACTTTTCGAAATAAAATAAACTTTTAATTTCTAGATCATTCGGGCTGTTTTTCAGCTGTCTGGCTTTTTGCTGGAAACGTGACTAACCAACGCATGGTACGATATATCCATATACTCAACAAATGCGTGTATGGTCTGTGGGATAGTGCCACTTGAGGTGTATCGTGTGAAGCGAGCCATGATGTTCGTAAATGTGCGCCCATATGATGGTGTACTATCATTTGGGCGCACATTTACGAGCACTAATGTGTATACACGCATCAAATTTTAAATGTGACTTTCTCCTATTGTATTGACTGTTGTCTTATGTCAATATTAGGCCGATGCGGATATAGCATTTTCGAACTTATAATAAAACGAATCAGACAATATCTTAAAGTAGAAAACGTTATAATTATAGAAAATCGCTTATGAATTTTGCCAACTGTATACAATGTACATATTAGGGCTTGTGACTGTACGTGGTCGTTACAGGGGAAGCTTTCTGGGCTGATTGAGTAATCCTACCTTTTTTTTTTGAAAAAAAAAAAAACAAATTTCGCTCTGCCCAAGAGCGAAAGGGACTGTCAGACATCTACTGACTAAAAACCACCCATGCTCCTTCTTGGCCCTTTATGTCAAGGCCGCAGTATCTCTTACAACATCCCGCAGCCCTAATCCTACCTTCTCATGTAAATCAGCAGTATGCGAGAGCGCGCGCGAGAGCGGCGCATGCGGGTCCGCGCCGGACAGCGCGGCGCAGGCGCGGGCCGCGTCGTGCGCGCGCACGCTGAGCTCGCGCCGCTCGCCCGCCAGCGCCTCGCACGCGCCCAGCATGCGCCGCAGGCACGCCTCCAGCGCTTCTATGCGCGTCGAGCGCTCTTCGAACCACTGCGGGGGAGAACTTGTGTTGTAGAATGGGTGGGAGGTACTGGCATATCAAATAGAGGGACGAACAAATTTCAGAAAAGTTTAACAAAGAGTTATGTTGCACTAATTCCGACTCCATGGCTGCTACTTAGAAATTCATTATGGAAAGAAAGAAAGAAAATGTGTTTATTGGTCTCACACAGGTCAACCGAATTTTGTAAAAATAAAAACTGTTGTGAGTTGTTATATTTGATTCCAACAGCTCACAACTTAGAACCTATATTTAGAACTAACGGACGTCACGCGGTTTCACCCGCGTAGTTCCCGTTCCCGTGGATATACAAGGATAAAAAGTAGCCTATATCACCCGGGGATAGGGTAGTTTCCCAACGGTGAAAGAATTTATCAAATCGGTCCAGTAGTTTCGGAGCCTATTCGTTACAAACAAATCTTTCCTCTTTATAATATTAGTGTAGACAAAGAGCAACAACATAAAAGTCATAAACAGGTACATTACCGGGTCAGACTCATCCATTCTGTAGGTGATCTTGTTGACAGTCTCGCCGACCTTGTTGAACAGACGCAACACTCCTGCGCCGCTCAGTGCTGAAGTACTCGTGGCTTTAGGCAGCTCTGTATCTATGGACACAAGAAACTTGCGTTAGATTGTGAAAAAAAAAATGTCTGTTTGTAAGAACAAAATGGAGGAAACCGGCATGTCTTAGAAACAAAAATTCGAAAACATATGACATCTACCAATCCGCACTGGGCCCGCGTGGTGGATGGGTAGATGTCACCATCCCTCTCCTAGAGAGGAGGCCTGAGTCGAAGATGATGAAGAACAAAAAAACTGTATTCTACTGAATGCATATTAAAGTAAGTAAGTACGGTACTTATAATAAAACCAAAATTTTAGTAAAAATATGGTTTTATTATTAGTAGGTACCGTTATAATAAAACCATATTTTTACTAAAATTTTGTCTGTCTGTTTGTACCGGTTAATCTCCAAAACGGCACAGACGACTTTGATGGAACTTTTTGCTGGCAGGTAGCTGGTGTTTTATGGTATAACTAAAGATACTATTATTTTAGAATAAGATTAGCTATTTAGCTAGTAAGCGCTTAAAGTAGCTTGAATTAGTGATTAATACTTGACACATGAATGATTGTTTATAATTATGCAACCTTCCCGTTGCAGATTCCATTGCATATTTCGTCGGAACGGTTTAACGGGCTCGTTTACACATTGTATGTAGGAATAGGGCAGACGACAAAAAAATCTAATTAGTCCGTCAGATAGATTTCCAAAATATATTGGAAACATATTTTTTTCTTTTATCAGGTAAACAGAAAATGAAGGCGATACAGTGTTTCGAAAACTCGTGTGACGTCACGTTTCTGTAATTTTTTTAAATATTTTGGTGACGTCACAAGCATCTTTGGCGCATTTTATCTTCGGCAGTTTTTATTAATGATAAAACAAAAAACCCGTATCCAATATTTATCGATAATCTAACTGACAGTCTAAACAGAACCATATTTTTTTGAGCCAGTCGGATGCCCGACATTATTCCCGATATTATGGTTAGGGGGAATCGTATTGTAGTTCAAGACTGACTCACCTGACTCAAGAAACTCCCTGAAGTCAGGATCGATGCACAACACAGGGTGCTGTGCCACTCGGTTCAGAAAGCGCTCGAGCGCTGCACGACGTCTCTCTACGAACTGTGACTGAACGCTTCCAGCTGCTACGCTGCCGTTTGCACTTTCCGTTGATGGTGTCGATGTCATCTTTAGTTTTGTGGTGCCTGACGAGAGGAAATTATTGGAATACATCGATTTAATTTTCTACTGCTTACTTTAGGAGAAAGCGTAATTTTTTTTTATCCTTGACCTGCACTAGGAATTTCTCCTGTATCGTGGGTGCGTTTACATATATTTAAACTAACATACACAAAGAACATTTAGACCCGGAACAACTAATTGTAGTTCATACAAATATTTGCTCCGTGCTGGATTCGAACCCGCGACACGTAGCCCAGCAATCAAATGCTTTGACCACTGCCCCCCAACCGTGCCGTCCGGTTTGTTCAAGCTATTTCTAATTAAGCATGAACAATGTTTATCGTGCCAGAAAAAGTTCTGGCACGATAAACTAATATATTTTATAAAAAATATATTGCACACGTTTCACGTTGCTGACTTCACGCAATATTGGAAATAGCCCACTTCCTGCTTCTGCCAATTTCCGAGCCAGTTTCATCCTGGTTTTA
The DNA here is from genome assembly GCA_932274075.1 of Diarsia rubi. NCBI lineage: Eukaryota > Metazoa > Arthropoda > Insecta > Lepidoptera > Noctuidae > Diarsia > Diarsia rubi. The sequence continues at coordinate 13,514,902 of OW026429.1, forward strand.
CCAGCGTATGAAAATTTTTCTTCGCCTATCTCTTATTTTTTTTTAATCTTTCTCATTCCCTATCTCGGGCTGACAACCGATTAGACACTCCTAAAACTACCAAATAACTATATTGATAGTAAGAAATAATCAACAAAAAAAATGCGTATAAAAGTGTTCGCACAGACGTCAGCACATCAAGGTACTCAAAACTTTCACTTAATGCTTTAGCGATAGAGTTGAAAATCTATTAAACTTTCGCAGATTGTGGTAGATTGATGTGATGGTGTCTGTACAAAACTTGTCTTCAAAAAATCTTCATCTACCCACCAACTATACTCTTCTCAGGCGCCGGCGGTATTATCCTCCCCGACCGTAGATACTTCTCCGTCAACTTCTCATGTAAGCCAAGAAAGTCGCTAAACCTCCTAAGTACTGCAAAGTCGTGCTTGCTGAATATAGGCATGTTGGTCTTCGTGAGGACTCGGTACGCGACATACGAGCTCATGCCTTCCCCTATCTTTTGTGGTTCCGTTATTGTGATAATGATGTTGTTTGAGCGTTCCGTAGCTATCTGTAATAATAAAGTTATATTATTTGTCATAGTGTTCTAGGCGAGTGTTATCTTGTGGTGACGTCAGTTTAGGTCTGGCTTTGTGGATAGATTATGTTTTTATTTTAAGCTTTGTATTACCAGATGTATAAATGTGGACGAGGCAAAATGAGTATGTAAGGATCGTGGCAGGTGTGTTGCGGGATGTTGTAAGAGATACCGCGGCCTCGACATAAAGGGCTAAGGAGGAACATGGGTGGTTTTTAGTCAGTAGAAGTCTGACACTCCCTTTCGCTCTGCCCAAGAGCGGGAGTGGTTATTTTGATGATTTCCCACCCACCAAAAAATAATCGTAGCAGGTCACAGCAGGTGGCATTCTGTGGTGTCTGCTTACCCTCCTTGGGTACAAGTTGTAAATTCATGTATGTATGTTTAAGGTTTATAGACGTAGGCTTCTGCTCCCAGCCGTGTATTTTTGACGGCTCAAAATGCTCTAGAACTCCACTTTAATAGCTCATATCATTTGAACAAGTTCAAACAAATATGTAATTCTCCTGTCCGCATGTATTTTTTTATTTTCTCTATTGCTTGTATAGAAAGGAAGGCCAAAGAAAAGATGGATTGAGTGTGTGAGAAATAATATGAGAGATAAAGGACTAAATGTTGCCGTGATTCGACGTCTGACAAGGAAGAATTGAAAATGAAAACATTTTGCGCCGCCCCAAGTAGAAAAAGATCTACAAGATACGACCTACAACGACGACAAGACGATAAGATCTACTTGTCTAATACTTGTTATCCCTGCAGGCACCTCCATTCTAGCCATAAATATAATCTTCCACACTGCCCGTCCAGCGATTTTTTGGTGCCTCTACTCTTTTACAGGCCGTAAGGTTAAATGAGGGACATATTGAAGAAGAGGATTTAGTATTCGTCTTTCGTCCCAAATATGTAAAAAATCTAAAACCTTAATTTGTGACATAATAGGCGTGACGACATAGTCAAAGAATCAATGATTTAATGATATTAGGGGAAATTACATACGAGAAGGATTTAAAACACTGATTTAGTTTTATTTAAAAAATTAAGATTAGTAAGATTTTTAATAAAATAAAAGATTAAAATACTGATATCGGCCATTTTGATTGAAACACCAATCATAGCGCACTACGTCACGCCAATGTAAACATCACTAGCTGTCACTAGCTCACTGTGTTGTTTTGTTGCCGATTACGCATTTGGATATTTTTTTTGTTACTACAATACTTTGTGAACATCTTTAGCAATGGAATCAGGCTTTGTAAAAGCAAACAGTTTAAATTTGCCCAGGATAGATTTACTGATGTTGGGCGATTTCCTTGGGTCAAATAAAGAATTTTGCTCGTCCGAGTTCCGAAATGTGAAAACCTCCCTGTAAGTAAATTTTGTAAGTATCTAACACTATAAAAATACAACAAACTCGTTTTGAGCTTGTAGGAGTTTAGTTTATTTTCACTTTCCTAAGTTATTTTTACAATAAGCTTGTCAGTTTATTTTTGAGGTTAGCGCCTTCGCAACTTGTAATAAAAGTTTGCTACTGAGTTAATAACCAACAAAAGGAGTAAATTTCTGTAACTACAAAGCATGTACTAGTATCTTTTCTCATAGTAACAACCTACTATCATAATCACCGGGTCAGCTATGCAGGTCCAGAGGACAACATTTTTGGCATTCAATGTAATGCTAAAACTATTGCTATTGATGTGTTTTTACACTGAGGCACCGCACACCACTTATAAACTTTGTTATTCATTTTTAACACACGAATTATGGTAATGTTTGTTTTAGTTTCCTCTAGCTGCGCTTTGACATTTCCATGTTTACATAGGCGTGACGTCAGACCCGACGCCATGACACTGCGAGCTGTTTTCGCGCTCTATTTAATTTTTTTTTCAAAAATGGCTTATATCTTCGTTAAACTTTACTTTATTACTGAAATAAAGGTTTTTTCGTAAATAAAAAAGATGTACCCACATTACGGAAGGGGATTTCAAAATCTTTCGTCATGCCTATTGTCCCATGGCCCCCGCACGCTCTCCAGCAGGGCTATTGCGTATCTCTTAAATGACAGTGGCTATCATATAGTGTCCATCAATTAACTGTCAAATGGTTCCATTTTGTACTAAACCATAACCAATTTGACAGTTAATCCATGGACAATATGATAGCCACTGACATGTAAAAGATACGCAATAGCCCTGCTGGAGAGCGTGCGGGGGCCATGGGACAATTATGTCACAAATTAAGGTTTTAGATTTTTAATAAAGTGAGATCTGCAGGGCGCAGATCTCACTTTATTAGATGTTCTTTTTCGTCATTGACCTACGCCAGTTTTAAAATATGAAGAGAAAATGAATTATACCTAACTTATTGATCCGCGCACATTTCCTGTGATAAACGAAAGGGTGGCGAGACTTTTCCGAAATGGTTGGTATGGTTCTGTCTGTTATTTATCAGTGCTTTTTTTGTTAATATTTTTATTAGTATCATATAAGCATGACCTATCGTGGATTTCAATATGTCCCTCGTTTAAACTAACATATTTTATACAATAATTATTTATTCATATTCATACTCAAAACTGCTCTCACGACATTTTTCTAAACCCTCCGCATCATATGAGATTTCTTGTAAATACTATGAGTGTTTCTTGTAAATACTATGAGTGTTTACAAGAAATCTCACCCTTTATTAGACCATGGTTTGGATGCGATAAAAAGTTAACCAGCATTTAGGAATCTACAAGGCCTAAACTGAAGCCCTGACCCTTATATGACCTATGTCTGTCAGTTTAGATCATCCTAGATAGTAGTAACTAGACTGCAGCCTTCGTCGGCCGCTGCACGCAACGTTGTTTGCACGAAAGTGTTCAACAGTGACATAAATAGGACACGTTCGAATACAATTCTATGTGTATTTCAGACCATTTTTATCTACCTAGCCTTGTCACAGGTATAATGTACCTACGGGTTGGTTTCTGGTCTAACCGGATGCAGTTACATACCAGTATGAAGTGAATGCCGATCAGCAGGGCAGTTTGTACTAAACCATAACCAATTTGACACTTAATGCATGGACAATATGATAGTCACTGACATATAAAAGATACACAATAGCCCTGGACCCTAACAACCCACTTAGGTGCTGGGCAATAGACTTTCTTTCTTCTGACTATCAAAGATTACAACCGGGAACAAAGGGCTCAACGTGTTTTCCGAAGTATGGACGGAACTCAGGAACATCACATAATTATGATGGATGGTCAACCTATAAATAATGTTCCCAATGATAGGACATAGATAGACCTCCTCTCTATGAGAGGGAATGTGCTATAATCCACCACGTGGTTCTAGTGCAGATTGGTAAATGTCTTCGAATTTCTGGTTCTTGGACAAGCTGGTTCCCTCACGATGTTTTTATGGTCACTCATCTACAGAGCAACTTCGGCAAGCGTAGCTGTATCATGAAGATCAACCGGTGCGGATGTTATTGCAATAAATTTATTTTATCAAGAGCCCGTAGTAAATACACAAAAGTCGTAATGTAGCACTGAAAGTTAATTGTGTTTCATAAATGGGTTTAAATGAGGATAGTACTTAGTTGAAGTTGGATATTAATTTGACCTTTATTTTTAGGACTTTATATTTTTAAAATACTATTCCTAAGTAAGACATCTAGTGGGCTCACAAGCGCGACTGCTGGTGCAGCTCCTGAGTATGGGGTCAGAAGGTTTGGTCCCTATATAATCCCTAGACTGGGAGCATTTGTAACAGTTCAAAGACTGGGTCTGGATTTTCTTATTTAACCAACGAAATGTGTTCTACACTTCTACCTATCCCTTCGAGGAATATAAGTGAGATATAACCTATCTAGTCTAATATATCTTTTTAAGCGACTTCAAAGGAGGAGGTTCTATGTCCGGCTGTATGTTTGTTTATTGATGTTTATATATATGTCTATAAAGCGGTGGCCTCATCTACACTAATATTATAAAGAGGAAAGATTTGTTTGTTTGTTTGTAACGAATAGACTCCGAAACTACTGGACCGATTTGAAAAATTCTTTTACCGTTGGGAAGCTACACTATCCCCGGGTGACATAGGCTACTTTTTTATCCCTGTATTCCCACGGGAACGGGAACTACGCGGGTGAAACCGGGTGACGTCCGCTAGTAATATATATTGTATTAACTCTGCTTGGGTCGTTTTTGAGACAGCTTCTACAATACGTGTAATTTGCCTTCTTCGTCTATGTTGAGGTTTTCCTAATATTGACTAGTAGCAATATAAAATAAACACATGACAAGAACTTGTGTGGAATGCTTTGACTAAAAAGGATAAAATAAAAACGTTTCGGAAGTCGGTGGCCAATAAGAAAAAAAAACAACGACCTTCAAAAGTTTATTTATTTTTCGCTTTTTAGTGTTTTTTTGGAAATAGTTTTTTTTTTGCAAAAAAGTATCTTAAAATATAATTACCTACCAACATCTATACTATTTCGCTAGCTACGAATATTACAAGACAATCTATCGGTCGCGCATGGCTCGTTTCTCATTCGGGTGATCTCGTGTCTGCTCGGGGATTTAAAATCAGCTATTTATTAGCCGATTACTTCGATCGACGACCTTGTACGTGCGCAGGCATCGGCGAGGCTTACCGATTTATTTGACATGATTGAAGCCATAGTGAGCAGACAATGATGGTACTTTTGTAAGGATTAGCTGTTGGCCATTAGGAATAGTTAGTCGTTTGCTAGTAGGTATTTTTGTTAACTGAAAATATTGATAGTACTTAATACTACTTGGTTTACATGTGAAGAGTTTGTAGCTAAATCACACTAATATTATATAGGCGAAAGTTTGTGAGTGTGTGTTTGTTACTTCTTCAAGCAAAAACTACTCAACGGATTTAGATAAAATCTGGTACACAGATAGTTAATAACCTGGATTTACATATAGGATAGTTTTTATCCCGATATTATGTTCCCGTGGGATAATTTTCGAGTTGTAGCAGGTGAAGCCGCAGACAACAGCTCGGGTCAATCGTCAGGATAAGCCGTGCTTGCCTGAGATCGTCCATGAATGGGTGACACTGACTACCCATTATATACCGAAATTCTTCCGTGCCTCGCAAAACATGTTATGCCGTTGGTCCCAGGCATAGAGTATTAAACCACAAATAGTCTTTGGTCCCAGGGTATCGTACTACCCAATACTAACTGGGTTGTGGAGGTCGCTCCGTGTAAAAAAACTACTATGTAGCTGCATCCAGATAGACTGGAAGTCAAGCCCAACATAGTTCGGAAAAAGCTAGGCCGACGAGTTTACGTGTCAAGTCAAGATCCTATTTTTATATCAAAACTAGCGGACCTGGCAGACGTCGTCCTGCCCGGACAGCAGCGCCACCTACCGGGTCCAATTGTAAATCTAAACCACTATTGAATCGACCGAATCAATCGATAGAATTTTTTTATCAAAATCGGTCCAGCCGTTTAGGAGAAGTTCAGTGACAAACACACGTACAGAAGAAATTTATATATATATAAAGATAATAACATTAATTACACTTTTTAATGTTTACCTCTTCCATAATAGGGCTGCTGAGTGAAGTGGTGATAGAAGGCACTGCATCACTAATGCTGATCTTCTCAAGACCATCGCGAGCTCCATTCACCTCTGGGTCCAGACTTACTTCCTGTAACAGACAAGAATTGCTTTAACTACTTAATAGATCTTCAATTTATAACAATAGGTCAATAGCTAGGAGTTTAGTAGTGGGAGAGTTTAGGTCGCTCAGTGGTATTCGCTCCGACTTACAAGCTGTAGATCGTGGGTTCAAACCACTATATTAGGTACTTTCTGTAATTATTTATTCGAGCGCACGTTTGGCACAGCGACTGAGTGAGTGGCTACTGCGCTGCGTGTCGCAGGTTCGATCCCTGCATGAAACAAATATATGTATGACCTAAATGTAATTGTTTTCGGTCTGTAAAAGGGTGTAAAAGTACCCTTAACGCAAACGATTTTTTGATTCTAGACCATACCTGGGAACCGCCTAGTTACGGAGATATTGGGGGTCAAAGTTCCAAATTTTGCACAGCTGTTTTTGTAAATACTAGTTTTTCAGGTTATAACTTTACTTAAATTACCTCCATGACCCGTTTACTATTCAAAGCATCTATACTAGCACAAAGTTTTAAGAGTGTTACATTGAGTTTTACCGTAAAATGTGATTTTAGACCCCAAAAAAAAGTCGCTTCCCAGCAAAAATTTTTGCGTAGGGGTACTTAGTTTGATGTACAGAATGCTTGGTGCTTGGCTTTAGAACTATACACCCTGTATAGTTCTAAAGAAGAAAATCATTTGCTTGCAGCACATATAGGTAAGGTGTGAACGTTTTGTTCAACTAAGTATAATATTTTATGTATCATCTAACAGATATCTACACTAATATTAAAAAGAGGAAAGATTTGTTTGTTTGTAACGAATAAGTTCGGAAACTACTGGACCGATTTGAAAAATTCTTTTTATCCCTGTATTTCCACGGGAACGGGACTACGCGGGTGAATCCGCGTGACGTCCGCTAGTTTATTATAATAGGCAACTACATCCTATTAGATGAGATAACATACTACAATTTTCTGTGATGTATGTTTTTTTAGGTAACATAACATGACGCCTGTAATCCCCGAAGGGGAGGGATGGGTAGAGGTGTACGTACCCCTACATTTCGCAAGTTACGTGATGTTCCATGTAAGGCGGCGATACAATCTGTAAACTCACTATTTGTGTGTGTAGATTCTTTTAAACTAGGTATTTTACCAGTATATAGACAATTTATCGTAACAGATGCACCATAGATGGAACTTCGTTAAGCACATATATCTCGATGTTTTGAAATATCAATGCAAGGACACCCATGTCCCCGTCGCGTCTGTTTCGCGCGTCGGGGCTGCGAGATGTTGTAAGAGATACCGCGGCCTCGAAATAAAGGGCTAGGAAGGAACATAGGTGGTTTTTAGTCAGTAGAAGTCTGACACTCCCTTTCGCTCTGCCCAAGAGCGGGAGGGGTTATTTGATGATTTTCAACCCACCAAAAAAAGTAAAAAAAATGCGATAAATGGGAGAGAAGGGGGTTCTAAATAAAAAAGGATGTATAAAAACAAAGTAAATCATCTAATATCAAATATTTTTTGTATGTGTCACAGTTATTTTCTGCTGGATAGGCTTAGTGACTTATCTGCTTTAATAAAAGCACAACATATTTGATTCTTGTAATCTAATCTTACATTGCTGCAACATAACATCAATTAATTGTTCAACATAGGACATAAAAGAGTGATGAATATGAGAGAATTATATAAATATGGAGCAGCGGTGGCTCAGTAGTGGCGGCTTCGACTAACAAACAGTAATCGTGGGTTCGAACCCATGTGGGCACATTACTTTGTGTAATTTATTTCATTACCGCTGCTCTCAAAACCGTGAAGGAAAACATTGTGAGAAATGTCTTAGAACCAAAAAAAACAAAGACATGTGACATCAATCCGAACTGGGCTCACGTGGTACATTATTAGCCCATCCCTCGCCTAGAGACGAGGGCTGAGTCTCTGCAGTGGGAACATAATAAGCTGATGATGATGATAAATATGGAAAGAGGGGGCAAGGAAGACCCAAGAAAGGGTGGATGGATTGTGTGAAGAATGATTTATTTATTTCATTTGGGAAAACAAACAGTAGTAGGTATATTAAGTATACACAAAAATAGAATTTCTTAAAATTAAAATTAACAAATATACTACCCACAACATTTTCCACAGATTACTATGTTATATAATAAAACACAAACTGTTATATGATGATATGAATGATATGAAGGAAAAAGAAGGGATGGAAGGAGCTAACCCAAAAAAAGCCTATTATAATGAGTTGAAACAACTTAATTTTTAATATTAATAAAATTAAATAAAAGTAGGTTTAGTGAAATTAATTGTGTAACATACTTTGCCCAGCAGTGAGACACCACAAGATATTTTTTTTTTAAAACCTGCTTCTGCTCTATGAGCACTATTGTGTATTTAGTTTCAAGTTGTTATAATCACTACAATACAGGAAAAAGTCTTACTGCGGTACTCAGAGATATTTAATAATTACTTAAGCCATTACTTAGTATAGATTTGACATAATTTTGTATGAAAAACTGTCAAAACCTTTACTAAGTGGAGGCCTAAGTATTTATTACAGCTCTCTAAAGAGGAAGGAAATTGTAAGTTTCAGAAGTATTTAGAACTTTTCAGTGTTTCATAACGCTTTATAGAGTGGATGTCGTTAAACGTGAGTGCGGGCTGGTAGTGTAGGGTAAGAAATTTGTCCGGAAATAATGTTTATTCAAATGTATACCCAGAACCTCTATGGCAATTATTGAACTATTGCTACTAACTTTCAAATAGTTTTACCATATCATGGTACAACTTTCATAGTATTTTGTGCCAATAAGAGAAAAAGATCAGTTTATTAATAAATTTACCCACATAAAAGTGATTCATAGTGTTGTATTTATTTATTTTCTACAATTTCTTGGAAGTTTTTCATGTTCACTGAAATAAAGCAATTGATAAGACACTTTGTTTTGGTAAAGCAAAGCTGTGTGTTTATAAGATGTTTTAAAGTTAAACAATGAAGTTTTGTTTGTGAATATTGAGTTCTTTTATTTTACAATGTGGAGAGTGTGTGTGTATATTTTTAAGCTGAATAATTGCCTAGTTCTCATGGCTCTAAGAGGCAACCAACAAACAGTTGTGGGGTTTTTTACAAGCCACAAGGAAAAAATTAAAATTTATTTTATAATAGCTGTTACCCACGGCCACGGCTTGAGTCAGTTTGAATTGTTATAAAAAAATTACTTCCCTATTTAAATTGTAGTGGTAAAAATTTCATTGGTTTTTTGCATGGAATCCAAATTCTTACTGTAAGTAAAAGTAACCCAAGTTGCTCCTAGCATCAGCTCTCTGCCAGTAAATTTGTCCAGGCATTTCGGAGATTAGCCAGAACAAATAGACATGAAACAAAATTTATAAAACTACTTTTATTTTTCCCGCACTTCACATTTTATTTAATTGTTTGGATAAATTACTTTTAATCCTCCCAGTAAGGAAAATGGATAAAACAACATAATCAGACATGTTGATACTAAGGATAACAAACTTCATAAATTAATGCTATGCAGGAAATGTTTAATTACCCATGTTTGAATAGCAGTGAAGTTGCGAATAATATAAATTCTTTCAACAATATTGCATCTGATTAAACACAGCATAATATTTTATTACACTTGTGGCTTCCTATTGGAATGGTGACATTGAAAAAGAATGAATCAATTTAGAATGGCCTCGACAACATGCTACGAATAAGATAGTTTTTCCCAAATACCTGCACAAATGTAAACACAGGATTAAATTCAAAAGCCATTATAGTTACTGAACTGACAATATCTTCCAAAAACAAAATACTATTATTATTGATAACTAAAAAACAATGACTGAGAGAACAAACAGCTATCAGAAAGTGACTAATACTAGATAATACACAGTTCTTACTCTTGGGGCATCGATTCAGTAATTAAATTACCTTTCAAGGATGTTTCAAAGAGAAATCAAGTTAAAAAGAACTCTGTATCTTGTGAAAAAATGGTATTTACGATTATCATGCAAATTTTGGTCGAATGATGGTAATAAGCGATAATTAACAGTAATAAAGCAGCATCAGCAACTAGAGTTCGGTGGAATGATGTAAATTCGTTTATTTCATATCATGCACAGGGGCGTCAACGATCTGCCGGGCGCCGGGGGGCGGACGCGAACACAACAAGTTATTAAAACAGGATTCCAATAAGATACCTGGACCGCAGACGCGAAAAGATCTTCGTCATCCCTGTTATCATTGTTGATATCCACTGTGCTGAAGGGCGGCGTATCAGGCTCGTCCGACATGGTTAAACTGCACTAAAAGTAGACACGACCGCAAATAACTGAACGAACAATAGAGCGTCTAATCAAATTTTTCCCGAAAACAGCGAGATAACTTTCCGATACCAAGGTTCACTTGACAGAAATGAACAACCCTCCGTCTGTAATTATCACTACAAATTAAATACAATTTTAAACATGTTTAAAAAACGACTTTCTGAATAAATCCATATGGTGTGCAAGAGAAAAAAATAAGAATAATGTTTAAAATGTAGAGGGTTGTACACCGTGGTTCTGTCGGATACCAATTGTCAGATTTTTAGTGACGTATTCAATTCTGTTTACGAATACAGTTTAGAACGAGCGTTGAAAAATATGAAAGATAAATTATATGTTTTCATGAATCGATAAACTTATTAAATGACAGATCATTTTTAACTTCGTACGATCATACCGACTTCTAGTCTATTTAAGGAAACTATAGTAAATCATCAATAAAAAACCGTTTGAAATGCAAACATAAAAATGACGAGTGAAATGCAACACTTGGCTGTCAATGTCAACCTAGCCTTTTATCAGCTGTCAAAACGTAAATATATCCACGAAATTGTTTTGTTGTGAAGGTAAAAAACATGTTTTTTCACATTTACTGTGTGCTTACTTACTTTGATTGAAGAAAATTTTAGTAATCGCTTGTTTCTTTCTTGATCGTTGGTGAAAAGGTAGGCTTGACGTTGTATTTTATAGTTGTTTTATGATTTGGTAGTAGTGATAGGAGATAGCGAAACAAAATGAGTGGGTTGGATAAGAAGCCGAAGATCCCTCAGCCACCGGCGCCTGCAGCTAGTACCGGTAACCTGCTGTCAAGTGTGGCCCCGCCATCGCAGCTGCCTAACTTCGTGACCGCTAGTCCCGTAATTCCAGTTGCCGAGGTATTTGACATTTGTTTACAATTTCGCTAACATATGCTTTGAAACAAAATCAAGTATTTTGTGTTTAGGGTAATAGAAGTAAAATACCCAAAAATATGTTCCATTTTCTCCATGCTAATTCCTTATATGAACGTCAGTCGGTCTGCCAAGCTTTTCACGATTTTACTGAGATTGCAGATACCCCAAGCACCTGTAGGCCAGGCTGTTCCAGCACCAGTGCCAGTCCAGCCAATCATAGTGCAGACTAGAGATGCACTTCCACCGCAAGCTGAAAATGTGGAGAAATTCAGGTAATGTGGAGTATTACTTTCTGTTGCATAATTTTTAATAATATTTCTGATTGAAAATTGTTTTTAGAAAACTGAACTATTATCATCTAGTAACTAAGCTTCTAATATGAATCCTTTTTTAATCAGTTGTAATTCATATCAGGATATCCTTTAGTTGTGACATGATGAAATTGTTAACAAAATCAGATTCAAATGAAGTAATATTTGGACATGTAATATATAAAAGATGTTATTGTTACTTTGAAATTTTTTCAATAGATCATAAGGTCCAAAATGGTTGGTACATGGGGAAGTGACCTAACACAGGCATATTAAGTCTGAAAGGTTACTTCCAACACTAGATGTAGTACATAACTTGTGAATGAGAATAAATTATTTGTATTTGTAAAAGAGTCAACAGAATTGATTATGCAAATTGTAGCTAGTAATTTAAACTATTATATCATGCACACTTCAATAATATGTTGAAGCATGTATGGGATTTTATAATAGGTACTTAAACAAAGTTATAAAATAATACTAGTTACTGTGCAGATACAGTCAATATGCAGAATAAATATTGCTTTCTGTGACAAATTATGTTGAAAGTAGCTGAGCTGCTTCACCAATGTGGATGTCGGTCAAATTATATACTAAAACCTTCCTCAAGAACCACTCTATACATTGGTGAAAACAGCATGAAAATGGGTGCAGTAGTTTTTGAGTTAATCGCAAACACACAGACAGATGTGGCGGAGGACTTTGCTTAAATAATTAATAATAATAATTATTATGTAGAGAGATACTTATATCATTTACAAGTTACCTTTTGATTTGAGAATACTTATAGTAAGAGATCATTAATTAGATCAGTAGGTATTGTAAAGTATAGGAATGTTTTTCATATCAAGTAACAAACACAGGGCCGGTTTTTCAATCGCCAGTTAACATTTATCTGACGAATAAGTTTGTTGACAGTTTTTGGATAGACAATCTCTCAAAACATCACATTTATTCCTCAGGTAAAAGTTAACTGGCGATTGAAAAACCGGCGCTAAACACTTTTTTATCCAACTATATTTCCAAATTTAATATTAAAATAACTCTGTTTGCTTTTTACCTTTTCAATACTAAATGCTTGATCAGACCAATAGGGATGTTTTCTGACTAAACAAAATATGATTCTGTTTAGTCCATCAGTTAGATCATCGAAAAATATACCCGCTACTATTATTGTAAAAGGAATTATTTTTATAATATTTAATTAATTGTCTTAATTTCAGCCCAGCAATTCCATTGAGTAAGGGGGAGCCATTGATGTCAATTAGGTCCCCTGAAGATTCTCAAGCCACACCGTCTCCAGAATCATTGCCTGACTCCACATCAGATATTGATAAACTAGGTGAGTTTGTTAGAGGGACATATTTTAGACCACTTTAACCTGCAGCTTTTGTTCACTAACATCTATAATCAGCATCTGTAACTTTACAGTGGTGAAGAAAAATAAGATAGAAAGACAAAAAAAAAATGTCGCAGATACGTGACGTGCATAGTGACGTAGACGTCAGTGACGAAGCGTCAATAATACAATAAGGCAAGCCAAAGGAAAAAAGGGATATTTTAGTATTTTTTCTGTTTGTTTTAACCTCTCTTTCGATATCAGCGACTCCTAAAACCACGAAATTGACACTCATGTCGAATAATCCAAAAATTTCGTCGGTGCCATATTGAATTTGAATTTTTGACCGTTGAAAGTTGAAAGAATAAAACTATATATTGTTTGCATAATATTATATTTTGTTTAAGAATTATTTTCCTACTCCTAACCGTCAAGGAGTTATACTTTTCATCATCAGCTCATCAACATAAGGTGATGAGTGCCAGATGCGCATATTTGAATAACTTTATAAAAAACACGAAACACGTATTACCTGCCTATAAAATTTGTGGGCTGCCTTCGATTACCCTGAGATTCCATCATCAGATCCTGAAATGGGGATGGGGATAATGGGACCACCTCGGGAGTATATTCTTTCGAATAAAAAACGAGTTTTGAAAATCGGTTCATAAATGACGGAGTTATAACGTTTCTCCCCTACATAGTCTCGATTCCTGCCTTGTCATCATAACCCGATAATATTCGGCTTACTGGGTTCCTTTACTAAACGGTTTGCGAGCGACAGAGGTTACGTGAGCACGCTCATACGAATTTTAGTTCTGAATTCTGACACCCGAGCTCCCCCCCCCGGCTTATTTGGCGCTGTCTGTTGCTTTGTTTGTTGACATGAAAAATGTTGGCATTTCTGTAATATTTTTAATTCTATCATATATTAAATATTTTTTACTTAAGTGTAATTTTTCCGGAGAGAAGCCGGTGGGAATCGAGTTATGGGAACGCTACGTCCCTGGTAGACGTGGTGTGACGTGGTAGGACCATAGCCTGATTAGCCTGGTCTACATCACCCAAACATCATTCTGACAAAATGATTTTGTCATATTTTTGATCATGTGGGTTGATTAACTGAAGCAGCAAATATTATGCACTAATATCGATACTCTTTGAATGGCCTTTATGAAAGCAAGAAAGGTAAAATTTTCAGGATAATATAAACCATAAATACTATGAGATTTAGGTGTTTTTCTTAAAAGCAGAAAAAGTGTTTGTTAATTTTTGTGATGTGATGGTTTTAGGTAAATAGTCAGTCTGTCAACTTTTTTTTTTTTTTTTTTTTTTTGGTGGGTGTAAAATCATCGAATAACCCCTCCCGCTCTTGGGCAGAGCGAAAGGGAGTGTCAGACTTCTACTGACTAAAAACCACCCATGTTCCTTCTTCGCCCTCTATGTCGAGGCCGCGATAACCAGAGGACTACCCGCAGCCCCGACAAGTCTGTCAACTGTGAACTATTTTGCCATAACTTTTTAATAACGAAACCGCAGATATTTATCCCAATTGTAATGACCAGGAGACATAATGCCAGGAAGTGGCATCTTCACATGGATGAGGGGCGCAGTCTCCACGGGAGGTATCTTGCAGCGGGTGGCAGAGAAGGCGAAGAGTTCCGTCGACTCCATGATCACCACGCTCGATCCTCAGATGAAGGAGTATCTTAGTAAGTAGGTTGTGGATTTAAAAGGTTGATATGTATCCATAGCGAAGTTTTTGGAGAAGCGTTTGCTAGTGGGCAACAAAAGATAGCTGAAGCCGTAAAATATATACAAAACATCACGCCTGTAAACCCCAAAAGGTTAGACAAAGGCGTACCTAGTGGAACATTGCGCTAGTTATTTTTATGTCCTGTGTACAGATGCCAGCACATCAAGTTACTACGACCGTTCACTTGCAGTATGGTGGTTTTTCGCTGGATCCCAGACGCTCGGGACTAATCAATGTGTTGGGGGAGGCCTATGTCCAGCAGTGGTCTTTCGGCTAAATTATGTTGATTATATTTAATGTGTGAATTTAATTAAGGAAGTGGAGGAGACTTATTGGTGGTTGTTGCATCGGACAAAGAAGTAAAGATCTCACCAGTCAGAGAAGCATTCCAGACTGTCTTCGGTAAAGCTAATGTAGTGTAAGTATTTATATGGATATAAATCTCTCTGCCTCGTTTGTCTGTTGAGTATGAGATCCTGGAATCGATTCCCGAATCGAGCAAAGTGTTATTGGGTTTTTCCAATGAGGATTTTTCAGTAGCAGCCACGGGTGTCCAGTTGATGTTAATAAGCTTGTCCCCTATTAGTTGGGAATTAAACTTAACTATCGGAATGAGGGTATAATACAGCGTATAGTACACACTCACATTTTGCTTAAGTAACTGCCGAAGCCGTCGGGGATTGCACGTGTACGTCGAAGATAAAAAAGTTTGGTTTTAGCTCCTTCTGCGCCCTGCTTCCCTGGTAACTCTTAGACGGCACAAACTTGTGGATGTCTCTAACTATTCTCAATTTTATTTTATTTTTTTTATCTTCTTTTAATAACGCTCTTTTACAATAGTTTTTAATCATCCATACGCCCTTTGGTACAAATAGTTTCAGCACTGATAACAACAGTTGTGCCTTACCTACATTACAAAAATTAGTTTACTCTTAATTATATACTTTTTTTTTTACTTACGCCTTACTATTGTATCGAGCCTGGTTCTTCTAACCAACCTAACAGACAGATGTGTTGCTGGGGAGTTTGTTTCGCCACTTCTTCTTTCCAGCTAAAACACTAGGAAGTGCCGAAGGGGTGGGCGTTTTGGGGGACTGTCTCTTGTAAATAAGTAGAGTAATAGTACATTACTGCCGCGGTCTATAATGACTACTTTGCTGGTCGCGCTGATGATGGCCGACAGCGCAGCGTAGCGCAGCTCCAGGCCGACACAGCGTGGTCAGCGTGCAGCACTTGATGGACGAGCTGAGATAAAGGCCGAGACCGTAGGTCGAGGCCTTTACAGCGAGGACAGCAAGGGCTGCAATGATGGCCAAGCTGAAAGGCCTAGAGCGTAGCTAGGCTAGCTCGAGGCAATCATAGCGTGACCAGTGAAGCAGTCATTGTGGGCCAAGGTTTGTATAGTGCTTTACTCAAAAATGCAAGATACCTAATCTAAATAAAACCAGCAAGTAATTTAAATTAAAAATATATTAATTAACTAGAATTTTAATTAAAATGACAATTATGAAAAGTACAGTTACTAAAATTCAACACCGACTTTCCCGGTTTGATATTACTGATAGTTTGCGATAATTCTAATGCGGTGTTTGACTGCTGGATTATTTCTTCATTTATTACTTCATTTAAATCTTTTTTTTTTTTTTTACCTTTAGACGTACAAACAGCTGTGTTTTAAATAAAATCTTTTTGGAATTGATTTTTTAAAACGTTGAAACGTCAAAATAGCGGTCGGCAAAACATTGCCGGCCTGTTAGAGCGGCCAGCAAAACTTTGCCGGCCGCTCCTTGAAACAGAACGGCAAGGTCGACTTTGCTCAAACAAGGTTGTCAAAATAATGACAACATTACATGCATTTTTGAGTAAAGTAAATTTTGACGTTCGAAAAGTGCTGATTATCAGCCTAATTTGAATAAATGACTTTTGATTTTGTAATGTTATAAATCTCTCTGCCTCTAGCATTTTAAAACGATTTACAGAAATAGGATGATATGATTTCAATTTCGTTAAATATATTCAATTAGTGCAAGCCGGCTTTAGAAAAGCATTGTTGGAAAGAGAGCCTTAGCCTTTTTTTTCTAATAAACCACCGCTCTTTTTCTACCCTAGCTTATGTAGTTATATACCAATTAACAACCCACCTTATACCCTACTAAATAAGGCTCAATTTCCAGTGGCTACGCCGCACAGAGTGACGTCACAGCCGATCAGCCGGTGGGCTACGCGGCCGCATACGCAGCGGCTAAACAACGCATCGCTCACATACGATCAGTGCACGGAGAACTTAATAACAACGTACCTGTGCTTGCTGTAGAGGGATATCTACATGAGTCGGTCACTGATAGGTTAGTATTAACCTTTCTCACACTAACTGCGGTACTCAGAGATATATTGATTACTTAAGTCGTCACTTGCTAAAGATTTGACATACTTTTGTATGACAATACTGTCAAAGCATTTACAAAGATAATTTGATGGCATAAGTAATCATTAAAGCTCTCTGAGTGCGGCAGTTAGTCACAAACTCATTACAAATATCTACAAAAAAAACCGACCGCGATAATTATAATCATTACTTTTCGTCTCATATTTTTAAAATAAAATATTACTCTTAACATCATTATTTATTTAATTTGACATTATTTCATATTATACTAACAATAAACAGCAGATACAAAGTTAAAAAAAAATACGTTTTCTTGTCGGCTCAACCGCGGCAAAAGGTAAAAGTAGTCGGGTTGGGCGCGAATGTACTTTTATCTCCTAGCCCCCGACACATCGTAGTAGTACGAATAGTGGGTTTTTAGTCGATTAGGACCGACATAACCCTCCACTTGTCCGAGACGGAGGGTACATTGAGAATTTTCACACAAAAACAAAGATAAATGTCAAAGAGGTAGATTATAATTATAAGGACTAAAAGCTCGCGAATAGGAAGTTTGATTTATAAAACATCGTATTGATTAGCCTAGATATGTCTTGGAAGAAAGCCTGTTTCAGTGTAATTTCTTCGGATTGTACGAGCTTAGGGGGTTATTTAAAGATTTAAAAAGTACAGATAATATAAGGAGTGGGATCCCATCTGGGCTGTAAGTTTCGAAAAGAACCCTGACTTGGTAGCCAAACAATACAGATATTTTACCTATGAACTAAATCATCCCCTCTCCCCCCAGATGGTACGACATGTCCCTACTGATCCTCTCGCAACCCTCGCTGGGCATAGAGCTACAGCTGCAGTCGCAAGGCACGCCGGTACCGGCCGCAGCCGTGGCCGCCGCCAGCGCCGCCACGCCGCACGACTATGCGCACGCGCAGACCGGCTACAGCGTCACTATTGGATCTATTATGGGAGCTAGCTTACAGGTGAGGCCACTAAAAAGTTTATGAATAGTCTCAAGGCACTCCAGTAAACAGTAACTAGCTAGCTCGACTACTGAACGTATGGATTTCTTTCTAGGTGTATTCGTAGCAGCGTTTAGTTAAGCGGCGTGATCAGTGTTTTAGCGTTTTAACGAGCGTTTACACAGTGCTGTCAATTGTGGGGGAAACCCCCGATTAGCGAGGAATTAAGGGTAAGGCTGCCTGTCCACAGAAGGATACTGGGACTATAATGGGAATATATTTGTCCGTTTCTCCGCTTCGCAGCCTCGCTTCGCTTCTGTGGACAGGCAGCGTTAGCGCGGGGAAAGTCCGGGGAATGACATAAATCGGGGAATTTTAGGGGATTTAAAAAACACTGATGCGGGGAATCGAGAATGTTTTAATGGCGTCACTCACAGGATGACACTTGCACTTCAATGGCGGCCTCCGATTCGTCAACGTACTTGGATGCCCCGCTCTCATGCACGCTCTAGCGACAACTAGTTGCGTGCAAGCTGAACGCGACGCTGCACGCGACAGCACATGCTGGAACGCTCCGCTGCATGCCCCGCCGCGCCGTTTTGAAATGCAGCCTAAGCCATACAAAAAGCTGTTGCAGCGTTCAACGAGATGAATACAGATATTTGAGGGGGATTTTAACGTTGATGAAAATTAAGCAAATAAAATAGATTACTTGTTGGTAGCATTTGATTGGCCTGTTGGTCTAGTGGTTAGTGACCCTAACTGCTATGCCGGAGGTCGTGGGTTCGATTCCTACCCAGGACAAATGTTTGTGTGATGAGCACGATCATTTGTTCTGTGTCTGGGTGTAATTTATCTATAATATGTATGTATCTAGAAATATATAAGTATGTTTATCAGTTGTCTAGTACCCATAACACAAGCTCTGCTTAGCTTGGGACTAGATGGCGTTGTGTGATAGTTGTGGAATATTATTATTATTATTATATCATATTAATTCAATGTTAAAATCCGTTTTTCCCTTTCCAGTGATTCTATTCACCCCGTTTTACCCGGTAACGGTAAATAAAGTGCAAGGGTTGTGATATGCCACGTCATTTTAGGCATGAAAAATCTCAAAAACTGTACAATCATGATACACAATGCCGTGCCTATTTCCGTGGCCACCATCTTGAATTTTTATTGCAGCCGCGGCCGCATCAGCAACAAAAAATAATAAAAACCATGGTTTGGTCGACCGTGTGGCGTTTTACGAAAACTGCAGCGTCGTGTGTTTGGTTCTAGTCTCTAACTACAGATATTTTCTTCTGGTTTTATTTATTTATTTTATTTTTTTTATAAAAACGTTGCCCCACACTAGGAATTTCTCCTGTATCGTGGGTGCGTTTACAAACATTTAAACTTCACATACACAAATACCCAGACCCGGAACAACTATCTGTAGGTCATACAAATTTTTGTTCTGTGCGGGAATCATAGCAATCCTCATTCTCGATGCAATACGCTGCTATTGTACTAAATAAGTGCCGATGACAAGTCAGTCAAAGTCACTATGATCTTTACTGTCACCAAGATAAGATTGCTGTTGGGTTGTTGCTTTCAAAGAAAATGACTGCAACAAAAGTACAGTTGGTATTTATATGTACACACACGTTTCACTGTATCTATTTTATTATGTGTGTGTTACATGTTTCATAAATAATGTAAATATTTGCATGCCTAATGGTAAAATATGGCTTAGCTTTGATATTTAATTACAACTATTATCCATATTTCCAAATATAATTATTTTCTAGTCTATCCCATCGTTCACCAGGTACCCCATAACCAATGGCAGGAGGCTTCGACTGGGGTATCAAGGCGAGAACTGTTGCAATTAGCGGCGCGGTCTCTGGCGGGCTCCTACAAGAAAATGCTGGCCGTGTCGGCGGCTGAGGCGTAAAGCAAAGACTGGACGATTATCGACGGATTTGAGAATATGTACAGTTAGTATTTACGTGTTACATATACATACGTTTTGAGTATGAACGTGGATGACGTTACGAGTAGAGGAAGTAAAGAAACACTGAGTGAACTGCTGACTAGTCCAAATAAATTGGAATATACACTTGGCAAAAAGCAAACGCGAATTTCTCGCGAAATAATAATGATTTCAACTTTTAGATATGATAATATGGGTTTACTTTATGATTATATCTGCTGTACTCACAGATATTTCATGATTACTTAAGCCGTCACTTAGTAAAGGTTTGACATATTTTTGTATGACAAAACTGTCAAAACCATTACTAAGTGATGGCCTAAGTAATCATTAAAGCTCTCTGAGTGCGGCAGTATGGATTCCAGAATATTAGTTTCGTTAAGTAAAATGAAAATGAAATCAATACAGAAGGCGGAAACTGATTCTAAACGTTGCTTAGTGGATACACATTGCTGCTGCTGACTGTACATAAATCAATGCCAGTTTTCGTTGTAATTTTATAACTTAAGAACAGGCTCACCTATCCAAACCAAATGTTTAGGCTTTGTTCGGACTATTAAGTAGATGGTTTATGTGAAGGACCGGATAGGTGGCGCTGCTGTCCGGGCAAGACGACGTCTGCCGGGTCCGCTAGTACAACATAAATGACAACAACAAAAAACTCAATGTTGTAAAATTATTGATTGAAAGATGTGCCTAAAGGGATTGCATCTTGTTAAAAACACCATAATTTTAACAGATAACTGAAACGAATCGAACACGCTAATATAGGCTTTTGCCGTATTCGAAGCGAAAACATGAACAACTTTTTTTGAACAGCAGAAGCTAACCCCACTGGGTCAAGATCAAAATGTATAAGGCGGCGTCCTAATTGGCAACGGTCGTACGATCAAACGATACGTTCCCGTCGTACGACGGGATTAAACACACTAGTTTCTTCAATGTGTCCTAATATAGCTTACGAGTGCGTGCGATCACAGTGGAATGCGATAAATACATACACGATCGTACGATCGTGCGATCGTCCAATCAAAGCTGCAGATCGCTTCTGATTGGTCATACGTCATCGTGCGAGCAGAACGCGGGGGGACAGGAGACGGCACAGGTTAGTCGAGATGAGAGAGAACGCATCGTTCGGTCGTACAATCGATCGTTGCCAGTTAGGACACCACTTGGACCATCGTACGATAATTTTCATCGCACGACGCACGACGATGAACGCATCGTTTGAACGTACGACCATTGGCAATTAGGACGCTGCATAAGTTACTAACAAAATTATGGATTATGAGTCTGAAATAAACATATATTTTTTTTTATTTTTTTTATAAGTCTTAAAATAAACATTTTGACTGTCCTAAATCTGGCCAATATTCGAGCTTATACTTGACAACCCAATGGATAGTCCATTGGGTTGTCAAGTATAAGCTCGAATATTGGCTTAAGCAGATTAAAAATTCACATAAAATTCTTCCCCATAATAGTTATATGATGATATTATTATCAGCTGTACCGACATAAAGCAATAGGGTAGTTAACAAAAAAAAAATTGTACGTCAGATAGATTTCCAAAAAATATTGGACACGTATTTTTTTTTTTTTACGTAAACAAACAATGAAGACGATACAGTGCTTTGAGAACTCGTGTGACGTCATATTCTAAGACATTAGTATGACATTTTTTACCGGTCACAAACCCTCACTCAAATCTTTGATTCGTTTTATCATTGTCAATTTTGAATAATTTGATAAAACAAAAAAAAAATACGTATAAGTACAATATTTTTCGATCATCTAAAAGACGGACTAATTAGAATCACTTTTTTTTCTAGCCAGTAAACATCCCTAATAACTTTGTTGACCACGTGATGGAATGTGTATCACTACATATTTTAAAACAAAGTCCTCCGCCGCGTCTGTTTGTCTGTTTGCAATAAACTCAAAAACTATTACACCCATTTTCATGCTGTTTTCACCAGTGGATAGAGTGGTTCTCGATGAAGGTTTTAGTAAATAATTTGACCGACATACACGCGGGCGAAGCCGCGGGCATTAGCAAGTTATAAAAAATAACCCAGTATGTTTTGTTTCAGGGACACGAGATGAATGTAAAGAATCTATAGAAGAATATATCGTAAATTATAACTAATAATTACTTAAAAAATATCTATATTTAAGAGTCACATAATAAAATTTATTTGGGGCCATTTGTGTTTTCTTCCTTGTTTTTTTGCGTTTTGGTTTTAGTCGTTTTCTTAAAAAGCAATAAAAATGTGACCATAGAGCTCACGAACAACTTGATGGCCACTATTGATGCTTTATTTTGGATGGAAAATTATCAAATGACCCCCCCTCCAGCTCTGGGCGGAGCGGGACTTGTACTGACTAAAACCCACCCATATTCCTTCTTTGCCCTTTGCGTTCCAGAGCCGCGGTATCTCTTTTGAACAGTCCCGCAGCCCCGGACTGTATTGATGCTCTGTGGTATGATTCTATGATGTCCCGTGCATTTTTCACAATATGGTTTTTCACAAAAAAAATCTAATTAGTCCGTCAGATAGATTTTCAAAAAATAATGGACACGTATTTTTTCTTTTTTCACTTAAACAAAAGATGAAGACGCGTCACGTCGTGTGACGTGACACGGTTAGTACTTTTTACCCACAATGTGACGTCAAAAGCCCCCAATCATGATCTTTGACACGTTTTATTTTCGTCAATTTTTATTATTTTTATAAAACAAAAACACGTAGGTATCCAATATTTTTCGATATAATCTAACAGACGGACTAATACGAATTTTTTGGTGAAATACCCTATTCCTATGACAGCTGAACGTGTGCTCAGCGCCTAATAGTATGAGTGCTTATAAAATTGTACTGGCAGGAATATTTATTCATCATATTTTATTTATTTTTTATTTATAAGACTGCCCCACACTAGGAATTTATCCTGTATCGTGGGTGCGTTCACAAACATTTAAACTCACATAGACAAATACTCAGACTCGGAACAACTATCATACAAATATTTGTTCCGTGCGGGGATGAGAACGCGCGAGACGCAGCGCAGCAGTCCATTGCTTGAGCCAATGCGCTAACCGTGCCGTCATTATCATCCACAACCTGAACTAACCCTCTGCTAGGTGAAGGCCTCTCTATTTGTGTGTCAAACTTCACGGTCCTGTGCCAGCCTCATCCAGGTTATCCCCCGATGGAAAGCATGTCGTCTGCCCATCTCGTCGCCACACGACCCACATTTCTGTGACAGCCTTAGTCTACCTGCCAGCACTGCGCCTGGCTAAGTGTCTTGCCCGGCTTCATCTTATTATAGTACCCGGCAGAACGGGGTGAATAGAAACGCAGGAATAAGTCACGATAAAAAAAATATAGAAGAAGTCGGTTAAAAATAGAGCAAGTGGTACTTGTTGGTATGGTATTTACTGAACGTGAAAATCCCGTTTAAAAGTTTTGTCTCGATTTAGGTAGGTATCCCTTTTTTTTTTTTTTTGTAGAAATCATCAAATAACCCCTCCCGCTCTGGAGCAGAGCGAAAGGAAGTGTCAGATTTCTACTGACTAAAAACCACCCATGTTCCTTCTTAGCCCTTTATGCCGAGGGCGCGGTATCTCTTATAGCATCCCGCAGCCCCAACGGGCGTCGGCCCTTGCGGGCCCCTCCCATGATTTAGGTAGCCCTGCTTCTTTATTCACCCCATTTCATACTGTCGTCTCCATTCGGTGCCCGGTCGGCAACTACTTGCTCTGTGGTGTTTATCAAAACATAAGCAAAATTAGGCCCTTCGTAAACCTGTTGTGGAGTTAGAGATTTCAAGTACCCTTTTCAAGGCTAAAAATAAAATTAACCTTTTCTGGTTGATATAATAATATTTAAAACGACTATTGACTTGGTCGGTTATTGAACTGTAAGCATCATGGCCTGCGGTGTCATTGACCATGCATGCTTTTTTTTTGGAGTATTTTACTTATTAATATGTTTATTAATAGTCAGCTTATTTCTACAGGGGTTCAACGACCCAGTCAGATGTTCTTTATTATAAATGTTCAAATAAAAAGTTGATTAGAACATAACCGTAGATGAACGCGTCTTTAGACAGATGTAAACAACAAAAAACTTGATCGGGCAGTCAATAAGAAGTTATTACCTTATTATGGATCTAACGTAAAATTATAATTTACTAGTGACCCGCCCCGGCTTCGCACGGGTGCAAAAAAGACACTAAAACCTTCCTCTTGAATCACTCTATCTATTAAAAAAAACCGCATCAAAATCCGTTGCGTAGTTTTAAAGATTTAAGCATACAAGGGATTTCGGGACAGCGAAAGCGACTTAATTTTATTCTATGTAGTGATAGTAAAGCCATGTGCAAAAATGTTTGTTAATAACCTCGGATTCATGTGCTTATTGTATAATTGTCACTTGCTTCGGTGAACGAAAACATCGTGAGGCAACCAAACCAGCCTGAGAGATATTAATTCTCGACGGCATGTAAAGCCAAGTCAGGGGCCTAGGCGCTTCACAAGTCGGAGGCCATGGGCTTCCATGGACGTGGGAATGCGCTGCCGTCGGGATCCCAGTTAATGGTGGGAGGGGTTCCCATCGGCGTCGAGTGTACTTTGAAGTACCTAGGACTCGTCCTCGACAGCCGGTGGAACTTCGTGGAGCATTTCCGACGTTTGGCTCCCAGACTGGAGCGGGCCGGGGCTGCCTTTAGGTGGCTCTTGTCCAATCTGGGGGGGCCAAGCGGGCCACCCACTACCTGAACGTGCCCGAAAAGGTCATGGCCGTAAGGATGGTACGATCTCCCGCGAAGCGGCGAACCTCCTTGCCGGATTGCCGCCGTGGGATCTGGAGGCGATAGTCCTCGCGCGCCTGCATCAATGGTGCGCGGAGGTGCTGCGCCGGGGGGTCACTCCGCTGCCGCGGCAAATTGCTGCGCGGCGGACAGACCTCCGGTGCGATCTCATGGCGACATGGAGACAGCGACTGTCGCAACCCCGTGCAGGGCACGCCACGACAGTGGCGGTAAGTCCCCTCTTTGAGGAGTGGCTTGAGAGGCGCCACGGCGCCCTCACCTTCCGTCTGACGCAGGTCCTCACCGGACACGGTTGTTTCGGGAGGTACCTGCACCGAATCAGGCGGGAGGAAACGCCCGGATGCCACCATTGTGAGGATCGGCCGGAGGACACGGTGGAGCACACAGTGGAGGTGTGCCCCGCTTGGGCGGAGCCCCGCCGTGTTCTCGTAGCGGCGATCGGCGGCGGCGACCTCTCGCGCCCGGCCCTGGTGCAAGCCATGGTCCGGGGCGAGGAGGAATGGAACGCCGTCGCCTCCTTCTGCGAAGCAGTGATGCTAGCGAAGGAGGTGGCGGAACGCGAGAGGGAGAGAACCTCTCGTCCCAGCCGCCGCGGGAGGCGCTCCGGGCGTCTGGGGTTTCGCGATGACCTCCGGCCACCGTAGACGCGGGCCTGTGGACGGTGAGTGATGGGCTAACTCGCCGTCCGTCCGTCTCACGACGAAAACAGGTCGTGTCGACGGCGCGTTCGTGTTCCACGCGCGCCTCAAAGAGATGTCAGCAACATGGGAGGGGCCCGAAAGGGCCGACGCCTGTCGGGGCTGCGGGTAGTCCTCTGGTTATCGCGGCCTCGACATAGAGGGCGAAGAAGGAACATGGGTGGTTTTTAGTCAGTAGAAGCTCTGACACTCCCTTTCGCTCTGCCCAAGAGCGGGAGGGGTTATTCGATGATTTTACACCCACCAAAAAAAAAAAAAAAAAAGGGCCTAGGGCCGACGCCTGCCTTGTTTGCGGGACTGTTCGAAAGAGATACCGTGGCAGGAACACAAAGGGCTAAAAAGGGATATTGGTAGGTTTTAGTCAGTACAAGTCTGACACTCCCTTCCACTCTGCCCAGAGCCGGAGGGGGTCTTTTGATGATTTAAAAAAACCGGCCATGTGTGAGTCGGACTCGCGCACCGAGGGTACCGTATTCAAAATGTTTTTATTATCTAATGTAACTAAAAATTTACGGTTTTCGTAATTTTTCCTTAATATGTGCTATAAGACGTTGCTTCGTACCAAATTTCAAGATTCTGAGTTCACGGGAAGTACCCTGTAGGTTTTTATTCCCTTTTGAGTGTCGAAAATTTGCGGCATAAACTGCTGTACCTATCTTTTGATTGCGTTGACTTAGAAGTTTGATTTTTTCACAGCTTTAAAGGACAGTAGATCTGAGTAATTTCAGCTAGATACCTGCACGCGTTCCTGAGAATAAGGGTCTTGACAGACAGACAGACAGACGGACGGACAACAAAGTGATCCTATAAGGGTTCCGGTTTTTCCTTTCGAGGTACGGAACCCTAAAAAAGGCCTATCGACGGCGTAAGGCAAGGCGCTGACGAAAACGTTCCAGCTGCTGAGATACGCGGCCTCTGTGTTGGAGGGAGTAGCACGTAATTATTTAATGTCATTAAATAAACAACTGTATCTATATCAACATAATGTATTTTTAGCGTAAAATTGGTCGCTTCCGCATTCTCAAGCACGCGAGTCTATGCCGAATATGGTAATTGGCAATACTGATACAGACGTACACTCAGTAATATCAATAAAGTTAGCGAGGATGTTTTAAGGAGCTCGACAGAAACTGGCCCTCCGTCGGGCACGTCACCACAGCACTTGGTCGCTATTTCTCATCATCTATGCAAGATAAATCCACGCAGGAATGAAATCAAATCTCGAATGCAGGTATATTATACCAGCTGCTGAATATCTCCCGCCTGGGCCTGGAAGTCTTTAAATTCACTCCGGACCCAGGTTTGTCGCAGCAAGGAAATGCTGCTGCAGTGTTGATGCAATCCACTTGAGTTAAAATTTGGTGCTGTTCCTCAAACAATCGGGCACTTACTGTCGCACCCAGAGAGCTTTAATGATTACTTAGGTCATCACTTAGTAAAGGTTTTGACAGTTTTCTCATACAAAAGTATGTCAAACCTTTACTAAGTGACGGCTTAAGTAATCATTAAATGTCTCTGAGTACCGCAGTTAATATCGTATCCTGCGTGTCCTGTTGGTTATTCACCAGGAGCTGATGGACGCTACTGAAAGCGCCAAACTAGTAGCTCAGTTCTGGGCCGACACAATTTAGAATGCCATCGTATTCAGAATTTTCCGACAATATTTCTATTACCTATTCGAGTATAAAACTCCAGTTTTATTCTGAAATTCCAGTGCTCTACTTCCAAGCCCGTAGTAAAGGATTATCCCGAACAGCGGATTTATTCTCACTTTCCGTAACAAATCAGGTGAATACAGTGCCGGACTGGGACCCGAAACCGGCCCGGGCATTTTAGAGACAAAACTTAAAATAAAGTAAAACTAATAATGTTTATGAATCAACCGAAGAAAACATCTAAAATGGAATGTTAGGCAGAAATGGTAGGCAGCGAGTAGAAGTCTGACACTCCCTATCGCGCTGCCCAAGAGCGGGGGGGGGGGGGGGGGATTTGATGATATCCCAACCCCAAAAAAACGGGGTCGAGTAAAACCGATTTGTAATGGTTAAGAGTAGTTTGGGCTGCAGCTGAAGTTTTTCTAAGAATTCGAAGAGATGAAAAGTTGAAGTTACAAATTCTGAAGAGTTATTTGAAAGGGCTAGAAATTAGCTTTTCTTTAATCCTTTTATTCAGAAATACATCAGATGTTACTTAATCGACTTAGGGAGACAATTTTAAGAACAAATGAAACAAGGCTACATGAGTAATTGTTAGAATTTTTCAACCCTGTAAAGAGTTACTTGGACGACAAAGCCAAGATCAGAGAGAAGAGATAGAAGCGAAAGGAGTGCAGGGCACGCGAAGCGAGCTCGAAAATTGTTTGACACCGTGTCGAATTGTATCGACTTATTGGAGTTACTTGGTCGACTTCTATTAGTCAGTGTTTAGATTCAAGAGAAAGTAGACTGCAAGAGCGAGCGAAGCGAGTTAAAAAAATATTAAATTTGAGATCAAAATGTAAAAATGTTTCATTTATGCAACTACTTATGTATGCATGCCAAAATTGCCTTCTAAAGCCTTTTTTTGCTGAAGACTTTTTAGTCAGACTTCTACTGACGCCAGCCCTTGTGGACCCCTTCCCTGGTGCTGACATATCTTTTAGGCACGCGTGGATTACGAACGTGTCCACACGGCCTGTCGTCATAAGACTGACAGACCTCGACCTAGCCCATTACGTGCCGTCTACAGGCCCACGCCTACGGTGGCCGGAAGCCATCACGTGGCGTCTTCTAAAGAATGGGGGTAAGGAGCTCCAGGAGGAGGAGGGTTTGGCTGCGGGTTGTACACAAGTTGTATTACCGCGGCCTCCACACATAGGGCTAAGAAGGAACATGGGTGGTTTTTAGTCAGTAGAAGTCTGACACTCCCTTTCGCTCTGCTCAAGAGCGGGAGGGGTTATTTGATAAATTTCCAACCGCCAAAAAAAAGGAGCTCCTATTTATTTCAGCCTCTATCTATACCAGTCGATCATGTAAAAATCCAGATCCAGAGGTAGAGAAAAAGAAGCCTTTGTGTTAAAACTTTTCACGCAGGGTTCAAAGTATGAACCGGGCGTTGTATAAGTTTGTAGCAGTAGTACGAGTTCTTGGCCTCATTTTCCGCCTAAAAATATTTTAGTTTAAGTGATTCTACTGTACCTACGCTACAATTTGTGACTAAGGCAAAACACATCGACTGCCTATAGGCTACACCGGCCCATCGGGTATCCGGCTCTTCGGGCATTTTCCCGATTTGTCCTATGGCCAGTCCGGGCCTGGATGAATAGAGACAAACGTTTGAAAGTGTATGTTGTTAGCTCAGACCAAGTAAAAAGTAAAGACGGAACTCTGCGAACAGCAAAGTGAGGCCGGTCTCACTACGCCTCGCCGTGTACATACACAATACACGCACACACGTACAACATAAACTACGCCTTGGTCGAAAACTTTTTATTTGGTCTGAGACGTGTGTGCGTGTTTGCGAAGCGTGGTTTGACTGGCCTCACTTTGCTGTTCGCAGAGTTCCGTCTATACTTTTTATTTGTTCTGAGACGTGTGTGCGTGTATGCAAGGCGTAGTTTGGCTGGCCTCACTTTGCTGATCGCAGAGTTCCGTCTATACTTTTTATTTGGTCTGAGACGTGTGTGCGTGTATGCGAGGCGTGGTTTGACTGGCCTCACTTTGCTGTTCGCAGAGTTCCGTCTATACTTTTTATTTGGTCTGAGGTTGTGTAAACAAGAAGTTTATTTTATATACTAAACTAGCGGACGTCACGCGGTTTCACCCGCGTAGTTCCCGTTCCCGTGGGAATACGGGGATAGTGTAACTTCCCAACGGTGAATGAATTTATCAAATCGGTCCAGTAGTTTCGCAGCCTATTCGTTACAAACAAACAAACAAATCTTTCCTCTTTATAACATTAGTGTAGATATAATACTTGTGGATGATTACTTATTTAATGTTTTTTTTTAATTGGGTAAGGGAGGGAGAAATAAGAATAAAAAGGATCAAGACACAAAATAAATGACTACCTTTTAGGTAGAAAATTTTATTACACGACTTTCCTGTTTAGTGAGTTCCTGGTTTAGTCGATGATCGTGGGCAACAAACATTTGCGTGTTCACGAGATAAAGATCGCGAACCGCGCGAACCTGTATATTATCTGCGTCAAATTCCGGGGCCAAAAACCTTCAGTGTCCAAATGCCCTTGGATTATTATTCCGAAATATAGGGGGAAGTACTGCATCATCTTTTATCTCCCTCTAATGCTGTGTGAAAAAATGGTAGGGAAAGGTGGTATTATGAGCCGCAGATTTTATGCTAATACAACTTAAGTGCCTTTTTACACGGGTAAGTTAGATTATTGGGCTATCAAGGTTTAAGTAGCGACTTATAGCTGCATGTTTATTATGATCCAGGATGAGTGGAATAAGGTTCAGGGTATGAGAATTATTAGAAGGGATATCTACTCTACTCGTGTGGTTAGAACAACATGTTTATATTTGAATAGGGTGTATTTTGGTGTGTGTGTGTGTGTACCTACTTATTGCTATTCGAAATATGCTACTGTCATTAGTATATTAGGGATAGGTAAATCACTAAGTAGATGTGAGTGACAACGCCGAATGGGGACGACGCCCTAGAAGGACATACACTGACTGATTGGTTACGTTCTTCAGAAAGGACAAGCAGGAACATACGTAGTCCTACTCGCAACCGCGCGGCGTGCGTGTATGACCTGATGTATGAACTTAGACGAGGCAAAAAGAGTATGTAAGGATCGTAGCTGGTGGCGATCAGTTGTTTCTGCCTACACCCGTGTGAAAAGGAGAGATTTTATGTAGAATAATATGTCATTGCTCCATTAAAAATACCCCCATGAGAAAAAAGCGATCACACCCCTCGATGTACATATGTGTACAAACAAAATCCACTAGCAAGATTTTACTTACAGGTAGTTAACTAAAAATCTAATTAGTCCGTCAGATAGATTTCCAAAGAATATTGGACACGTATTCTTTCTTTTCTCACGTAAGCAAACAATGAAGACGATACAGTGCTATGAAAACTGGTGTGACATCATGTTCTAAGACATTAGTATGACATTTTTAATCGCTTAGTGACGTCACAAACTCCCACTCAAATCTTTGACGCGTTTTATCGTCGTCAATTTTTATTGATTTGATAAAACAAAAAATACGTATTCAATATTTTTCGATAATCTAACAGACGGACTAATTAGAATCATATTTTTTT
The DNA here is from genome assembly GCA_932274075.1 of Diarsia rubi. Taxonomy (NCBI): domain Eukaryota; kingdom Metazoa; phylum Arthropoda; class Insecta; order Lepidoptera; family Noctuidae; genus Diarsia; species Diarsia rubi. The sequence goes on from OW026429.1 coordinate 13,545,922, forward strand.
TAAGTCAGTAAACATCCTTAATAACGAGATGCATTTTTGTTCTGCATGTAATGGATTTCATAGAGACAATTTTATTATAATATATCAGCAGGTCGCAAGACGTATGTTTTCCTTAACCGGCCATGTACCTACCTGAAACCAATATACACAGTTAGAAAAAGTTTTACTTCATTTTGTACTCTATGGCTTAGAAAATCGGATTGATACTTGTGTAAACAAGTAAGATATGTGAAGCTTTGGGTCAAGACTTAAAATTCATATTGGATATTATTCTTCGAATTTGTTTAGTATTGTGCGGGTCGCGTTGGTTGCTGCTAGTATATTGGCGTTAGAAAATATTCATTTATTTTATTTTTTTGTTGCATATTCTCGAGTTTTAGAAGGTGAGTCTTAGCATTACGCAATGTGTGTTTTATTGAAATTACTTTATAGGGTATATATAATTCACATCTAATTGATTTGATATTGTGACATTTAAATTTATCTTGTTTAATAGGATTTTCTACAGAGGTTGCGTTTACAAACATTTAACTAAACAAATAACATAATAACTCACATACACAAATCAAACAGCCAAGTTTTAAGTAAGTACTATATTTATATAAGACCCATAACGAAGCCTAAAAGAACCTTATGTCCTCGTCATAGCGATAATTTTCTCGTTTTGGAACATATTTTACATAATTATAATTATCTTCTAGTTACGAAGATATTGTAAGTCAAAGTTTCAACTTTTTCACCAATTTTTTTTACTACAAGTTTTTAATGTGTGTTTAAAATAAAGCTATCACTTTATTATAAATGGGTCTTGCCAGCGGCTTCGCCCGCTACAACTCGAAAATTATCCATCAGGAAGATAAAATCGGGATAAAAATATCTCTCTATCTATCTTATGCGTTAATCCAGGTTATAAACTTTCTGTGTACCAAATTTTATTCAAATCCGTTAAACATTTTGGAAAAAATAATTTTATACCTAATTAATATCTACAAAACAAAAAAAAGTATTATATAATTATATGTGACGACAATGCACCTAGAAAAATCTAAACCAATACAAAGTACCTATTTAAATGACAAAATCACACCTGTAACCCCAGAAGAGTTAGGCAGAGATGTACCCATTAGTAGGTACACCCGCATTGGCTTCCGCGCATCGCCAGTTATGTTTAAGTCTCATGTAATAGGGGCGTGCCTATTGCCATCAACCTGCCACAAATAATTTTAATAATAAAATAAAAATCTTTATTTATACTATAAAACTAGGTCACGTGAATTTCGGTAAATTAAAGGTCATACTGATAAAGTAAATCCAGACTCCGTGGCTGCTATCGACAAATTCCTAACGGAAAAATACAGTACCTAACACTTTGCACGACCTGGGAATCGAACTTATGACCTCACGCATACCAGTCGCGCTTGCGGCCACTAGACCAACGAGCACCTATAAAATATGATTCAGAAAGTAACAAAACAAAAAGGTTGATAACTACGTGGAGCAAGCATTAAAGTAACAAAACAAAAAGGTTGATAACTACGTGAAGCAAGCATTAAAGTAACAAAACAAAAAGGTTGATAACTACGTGAAGCAAGCATTAAAGTAACAAAACAAAAAGGTTGATAACTACGTGAAGCAAGCATTAAAGTAACAAAACAAAAAGGTTGATAGCTACGTGAAACAAGCATTAAAGTAACAAAACAAAAAGGTTGATAACTACGTGAAACAAGCATTAAAGTAACAAAACAAAAAGGTTGATAACTACGTGAAGCAAGCATTAAAGTAACAAAACAAAAAGGTTGATAACTACGAGGAGCAAGCATTAAAGTAACAAAACAAAAAGGTTGATAACTACGTGAAGCAAGCATTAAAGTAACAAAACAAAAAGGTTGATAACTACGAGGAGCAAGCATTAAAGTAACAAAACAAAAAGGTTGATAACTACGTGAAGCAAGCATTAAAGTAACAAAACAAAAAGGTTGATAACTACGAGGAGCAAGCATTAAAGTAACAAAACAAAAAGGTTGATAACTACGAGGAGCAAGCATTAAAGTAACAAAACAAAAAGGTTGATAACTACGAGGAGCAAGCATTAAAGTAACAAAACAAAAAGGTTGATAACTACGTGAAGCAAGCATTAAAGTAACAAAACAAAAAGGTTGGTAACTACGAGGAGCAAGCATTAAAGTAACAAAACAAAAAGGTTGATAACTACGAGGAGCAAGCATTAAAGTAACAAAACAAAAAGGTTGATAACTACGAGGAGCAAGCATTAAAGTAACAAAACAAAAAGGTTGATAACTACGAGGAGCAAGCATTAAAGTAACAAAACAAAAAGGTTGATAACTACGTGAAGCAATCATTAAAGGTAATGTAAGTGTGTTTGGTTTGTGTATGTGAGTTTAAATTTGAATCATGCACGATCCAGGAGAAATGATTATGGGGGCAACGTTTTTTTTTAATTGTTATATTTACACTAATATAATAAAGAGGAAAGATTTGTTTGTAACGAATAGGCTCTGAAACTACTGGACCGATATGAAACATTCTTTCACCGTTGGTAAGCTACACTATTCCCGGGTGACATAGGCTACTTTTTATCCCTGTATTCCCACGAGAACGGGAATTACGCGGGTAAAACCGCGTGAAGTCCGCTAGTATTAAAATAAAATAACTGTAAATTTTTATACTATTCCAATGCATTTTTCTCCGCAGCAATAATGAAGATGCTGGCAGTATTCTCTTTGGTCCTGGCAGTAGCCTACAGCTACCCAGTCGTGAATACCTATACCCTCACAAAGCTGGGGGATAGCATGACGCATAATACAGACCCTGGCTTGCTGCCGTATATTACGGGTGCCTTTAACCTGATCATGGAGACGATGTTTTATGGTAAAAATGAGGTTTGTATCATTTTGAAATACCTTTTTAGGCATTTTTTATATATACATACAAGTCAACACACATAACCCTCCTTTTGGACTTCGCGGCAGTCGGGTACAAAGGTCTTGATGCAGACCGTCACTTTCGCAAAATGTCATCGTGAAAAATATGGTCACATTCGCAAAACGCCATTTTCGTAGAAAGTCATTCAAGGCATTTTTTTCTCAGGATAAACCTAATTCTAACACTGCACAGAAAAAGTGTAATTTTTTTTCACGATGACATTTTGCGAAAGTGTCGTTCTGCGTCAAGACCTTTTTTACAAGCTTTTCGTAGCATCAGGATCCTTGATCTAAGATTACTCTCTACTGCTCGACTCCTTTTTTTTGGTGGGTCTGAAATCGTCAAATGCCTCCTCCCGCTCTGGACGGAGTGAAAGGGAGTGTCAGAATTCTACCAACTAAAAACCACCCATGTTCCTTTTTAGTATTTTGTGTCCGTGACCGCGGTATCGTTTTTGAACAACCTACAGCCCCGACAGAACTGCTCAACTCTTAACTGGTTGATAAGTAGGTAGTACCTTTTTTTTTATTGGGGAAATCCTCGTGGATGCCCTCCGCTTTGGGCGAGAGGGGGTTATTGCGGACTCTCACCGAATAAAACCCTACTATTCCTACAAATACCATGTGTCGGGAGCCCAGGAGATACAAGTTCTTACATTCGCGCGCACCCTCGACTGGTCTCAGCCCATCTTTCCCTGCGGGCCTCATCACCAAGTGCGGCTAGCGAGCCGTCGCTATTATAGAGAACGTGCCGACGTTCTCTATAATCACTTTTTTGGGCCTGTCTGGTCAGGCGACATCTCAGTCCTTAGTTTGCCACCCACAGGCCACAGGCCCCACCTTATGGTGGCCGGAGATAGTTAAGCGCTCTTCGACGCCCAGCTGCCCTTCTGGTGCTAGTAGAGTGAGAGGCACGCTCGCTTTCCCTCTCACCTCCTTTGCATGCATCAAGAGCATGCATCTCCTCGCAAAAAGAGGAGATGACATTCCACCCGTTTGAGTAGGAAGTACCTACTTAATTTTTTGCTGGATTCTCGGTGCACAGACAGAACTACCACATCATGTATGACGACAGCACATCGAGTTACCAGAAACTGTAAAATTTTCTCAATCAACCTTGAACCTTATGCTATAGCTTTAAAGTATTACCAGAAAACAGTAAAACAAGTTTTCTTACTCTATTCTTAATTTCAACCACCTTGAAATAATTAACTTTCATTACTCAACTAGTCCCTCCATCTTTATTTTTTCTCAAGGAGTCAAAGTCAATCAGAACTTTAGCGATCTATTGCACCAAATACCAATTGAATTGGGCATTTTTATCTTCTGGGTGCCTGTTAGTAATTTAATAGCAATTTGTATACTCGTAACTTAATATTTATTTGCAAGTATCTACATATTATGTTCCTTAGTGCAAGTTGACTGCAAGATTCAGTTCGTACAGTCAACAGCAATAATATGTTAACACTAGGCAAAGTTCAAACGCAAATGTCTCGTGAAATGACGATTGCAACTTTGAGGTATGACCTGTTATATGATAATATGGGTTCCAAAATATTAGTTTCGTTACGTGGCATGTAATTTAATTAAAGCAGTAGGCGGAAATTGCATCTAAACGTTGCTAAGTGTATACATATTGATGCTGCTGACCGTACGCTCATAATTTTAGGTCTTTTGCTCATGGGCAGCATAAAAACTTATACCACGGTAGGCAATACTTACGCGATAAAGAAAATAAGATCTGACGCTTTGGTCTATATGGCAAGATGAGGTATTACGATATCCCGGGTTGTTCGAAAGACCTCGGCCTCGGCACAAGGGCTAAGAAGGAACATGGGTGGGTTTTAGTCAGTAGAAGTCTGAAACTCCGTACTGCTCTGAGGAGTCAATTGATGATTTCTCAAATACCAAAAAAAAAAAGTTTAAAAACTAAAACCAAACAAGAAAATAATTCTTGTCTGATATTCATATATTGAATTTGTATATTTCTATTTAAATATAAGTAAAATTATCATAGAGGATCGCCGTAGTCGCGTGCCACTGATACCTGATGCTCCTTCATGGCGTTCTCATTGATACAGACGTCAGCTGCTGTTGCCGTTAGCAACGTGGCATGCGACTACGACTGACCTCTATGATAATTTTAGCCTATGTCACCCGCGCTATTCTTACGCATTTATTGACACCTCATTTATTAAAATATGTTCAGTGGTCTGGGCGCTACGGTGGAACATACATGCATACATACCTACATACATACATAGACTGCCAAAATCATTACCCTTCCTTTTGGCTTCGCTGTAGTCGGGTAAAAAAAGGTATTACGATATCTTTTGTTTCAACGATCACTGGTTTTATCAAATACGAAGAAAGCCTGGGTTTCAACAGGTCATATACATATTAGGTATATACCATACTATATTTGTTTAAAACTCTCAAACTCCTGGGGCTTAAAATGGCTTCTTTAGCAGAATCAAATTAGAAAAATAATATGAATTACGATACAATTCGTAAAATAGTAACACGGTGTAAATTCATAACATTACTGCGTCTGTGACCGATTTAAGAAAATTAAATTGATTCATACTAATATCTTATTACTATTCTGCTAGAGTTATACACAAGTATAGGTAGGTATGTATTGAAATCCAGGCTTTGCCGGTAGGTAACTGAATTAAACTATAACCCGATATGGGATTGTAACCAATTCATAAATTGTTTTTTTTTGTGGAATTTAGCGCGTAGTTTTATAATTATAGTAGATTTCTTTTTAATGATATGTAGATTAGTATATATTGTAGATATATATTATTTCTGCTAAACCCATTTGTAAATGCTATTTGAGAAATAAAACTCGTTTTCGTACACTTTACAGCTCTAACAATAAACGAATTTCAAGTGTGAATCATAGATTTTTTGTGAGTTCCGTATCACGTTCCTACCTAGTGTATTTATTGTTATTTAATTTACATATTAAATAAAAACAGTCACGAATACTCCCTAAGCATTTAAATATAGGACAAAGTCTATCATCAGACTAGCAGACGTTGGTACTGCAACGTACCACGCTTGGTTGATATTCCGAAGAGTTGTACTCAGCGCCTCACGTCCACGTTTATGGTGCGCACAACCCAAGTGTGGAACTCTCTGTGTCCCACATTTAACCCATCTGCCTTCAAAGCATGACACGGGCATCTTCAGGTCACGCCGATTCCATCATATACATCATATTCATCGCTTTCTATCAGGCGTGATCGAGGATTAATTAATGCCATAGTAATTTTCTACCTATCAGCCATACCAAATTGGCTTGTTACACCTATTGGCTTAACACCTGCTACTTATTTGGTTTGATAAGCCTATTGGTACAAATTGATTTTATACCAAAGAAACAGCGCCAAATAAAATTAAACTTCCGATTCAATTTTTCAAGTGAAACTTCTTTCAGTCAGTAGTGTCACGGGTGTGTGACACAAAAGCGTTACGGCCGCTTGGGAGGGAGATAAATCAGGAACTATTGGTTGAAATTTACTGAAATTGATGAAATTTATTGGGATGTTTACTGACTTAAAAAAAACATGATTCTAATTAGTCTGTCTGTTAGATTATCGAAATTAAAAAAAATTAAAGATATATTAAGATAAAATGCATTAAAGATTTGAGTGGGGGGTTGTGACGTCACTGAGCGCTAAAGAATGTCATACTAATGTCTTAAAAAATGGCGTCGCACGAGTTTTCAAAGCACTGTTTCGTCTTCATTGTTTGTTTACGTGCGAAAAAATCGAAATGTGTGCTGGGACACAAAGTAGAAGTGAAACATGAAGTTTTACAGGCAGATTGTTAATGTACCTTCTGTCAAATTTGAAAACCTGCTCGTAAAACTTTAAGTTAAAATTTTGTTGCGATTCGTTTTTCCACTTGTCCGTTGAAGTTTCACTTCTACTACGTGTCCCAGCACACATTTCGTTTTTTTTAAACTTTTATTTGCATTTATGTTTACGGAACCCAAACGTTTCAATGTACAAACAATTAACGTATTAATATTAAAACGTAAAGTCGTAGGTATTTTTTTGATACTATTAAAAAAGGTGACAAATAATTAAGTATTCGTATGAATGATTAATTATTACGGACACAGTTGTTTTCTTACACCACATGTAGAATATTAAGTAAAGATATTAATAATTTAGCGGCTTGATGCGAGAATAATATACTCCATAATTTATCTACATAACTTTTGTTAATCGGTTATAATTAAAGCAGTATGTATTATGAATTTACCATAACTGGTTACAACAAATATTCAACGTATTAAAAGAACCGATAATTATTATCGTATTGTTATGACTACAGCAATTTGTCATTTTTAAAAAATAGATTTTCAACTTTGTTGCAAAAGTACTAGGTTCAAGGTTGATTGGCAAAGACAGTGCTGGGAAGCTTGATACTGGCTTCTGTACATTAAATATATACAAAATGGATCGTATTAGTTAAATTATATATCCATTAAGCGTAGATACGTAGTTTTCATTGTTTGTGAGGCTTATGAGGGTGGCATAATCGTGCCTGATCAAACCCGCCATAAAATAAATAACGATTAAAAAAGGATGAAACGTGTTTTTTACGACTAGGTAATGCTTGTTTTCACGAACACAAGAAACTTACACTAAACAACCGTTACATGAATGTGTCATTAAATAATACCCAGATTGTTTGAATTTCAACTAAACATAGCTTTTTTCGTAATTACTTAATGCAGAAATGCATCAACTTCTACAATTTTTGACAGACATTGAATTAATATATTTTATTTTATAATTGGCCATGACTTGATTTTTTTTATATTTTTTTTACAAAATATAGACCATTTCAAGGAACTAATTTGCTTATTTTATTTTTTTAGGGGTTGTACATTTTTTTAGGATTTTTTAAATTCGAGGTGCTCTCAATATCACTATGAGGCTGTATGTAGTGCGGTGTTGTGCCAAAGACAAATTAAAAAAGAATACAATGTCAATCTAAATCCAGTGACATATCCTTGACAGTTGAGATTGATACAGTGATTCAAGAGGAAGGTTTTTAAGTATAATACATGCATAATATAGTAGAGAAAAACACTAGTGCGAAGCCGGGGCGGGTCGCTAGTATATAAGTTCATTGATGACAAGAGATAAACCAATCTTATATAAATCAAAACAATGATATAGAATACTTACATTAGAGCCTTTGCTCCTCGTATTTCCGCTATATTGTGTTGAGTGGACAACATCATAATATACTCAACAATCATAGCATTATTGACCGTAGGTATGTTACGGGAATCCGCCTTAGTATAATTTAAAGAAGCCATTACAACAATTCACAATATTTCACAAAAACAAACTTCAACAAAGCTGGCTAAACATAACTTACAAAATGTTGACATTGACAGCCTCGCAACCGAATGTTTTTTTTTTCAAGAATGATAGAATGACAAAGGAATGTTCTATTATGCCTAATGTTATATTGTTGGAGGGTCTGAAAGGTCAAATGAAAGTCATTCGTTAAAACACCTATAACTTTTGAAATAGTATGTATTTTTCAAATCTGGTAACAGCATTGGCGTGCAGTGGTCCCCCGCGATGGGTAGGCTACGAATAATTGACAGGAAAAAAAAGTCACATTTACCTGTACTTAATATTTAAAAATAAGCCTGTAAAAACAAAAGTTATACGTACCTACAATTTAAAAGTAGCACACTTAAAACATTGTGCTAGTGGTTGCTTTGAATAGTAAAAGGGGCATGGAGGTAATTTAAGTAAAGTTATAACCTGAAAAACTAGTATTTACAAAAACAGCTGTGCACAATTTGGAACTTTGACCCCCAATATCTCTGTAACTAGAGGGTTCCCAGGTATGGCCTAAAACAAAAAAATTATCGCAATGGTGGGGAGAACAAGTGCCCTTCGTTTGCGTTAAGGGTCCTTTACACCCTCTATGTTTTTCTGATAGGTCATGCTTTTTGACCGAGGAATGAAAATGATGTATTAAACAAAATGCACGGAAAACAAAATAATTTATTTGTGTGTATGCAGCCACACGAGTATATGTTCTGTGAGCCACACAGCCAGGTAAATTTTGTATAATTATGAGGATTGAAATGACGAGTACGCGATGAATTACCATATTTTTGGATTAATTCTCGTAATTCGGGTACACATCTACCTTTAGATACTACTTGAAACTTACGCTACTTGAGAAAACTTATTACCTTTAATATCCAATAACCTACATTATCAGCACAAACTTCACAAGTAAATACCATTGTTATTTGTTAGGTTACACACCAAAACACACACAACAAAAAAAGGTTATACACGACAAAATTTATATTTACACTACTGTTATTGATGTTAACTGTACGTTTTCGGTTTCAAAACAAAATCGCGCTATATTGCTTGTCATAACAATGAAACAGTAATGGCTTCCTCTTACGTAAAAAATAATTTCTAGGTTATTATTGTCGATAGAAAAATACTAGCAAATAAAATTGCATCATTTTCATATAGAGTTTGTTCACAACAGCGGTCAACATTTTTTGCAGGATTATACGACGAAATGCATCAATGGTGACAAGTTGACAACATTACGAACATCGAACTAAACAGGTGCTGCGCTCTATGCACGGAAGCCCGAAGTTCGCGAAGCGCGAAATTAAAATTTCCATACGTTTTTGCAATTTGCAGGCCAGTGCTAGGTTGTATGTTCATTAAAATATGATTCCCGGTTTTAAGACGTATGTAGTCATATTTTATTCAACATACAACCTAGCACTGGCCTACAAAATGCAAAAAAATGCAAGTTTTGAACTTCGCGGGTTATAGTTTGGTTGTGTTGTTGCAGCCAATCACAGCCCACTCAGCTACAGTCGTAGGCTCGTAGGAGCTGCTGCGTTAAAATTGCGAAAATCTATGTATGTGTGCGGTTCATAGACACGGCCATACGCACCGATGTGACGCTGTGTGCATACAATTATGAATGGGTTTTAGACAAGGCGAGTGTTTGCCTATAAGATTCGTACTAATCGTAGTCCTTGTCAATGAGTTTTAGTGGGACGCGAAAAATTGCTATAAGTATTTTAACAGGAGTTTGAACTTTTTTTATGATTAATTTGTACATAGTGTTATTTTATTCCATCGTTAATTACTTATAAGAAATGCTCAGTTGGTAAGGTAGGCTAAGCCTAAGAGTCTATATAGGGCGCACGCCCCTGGGTAACAGGCATGAATTCACCTAAGCTAACCCTCGAAATGGTTTTAAGACAGCGCTTGAAAAAAAAAATTAGGCATGCCCAATTAGGGTTGGCCCACGATAAAATAGACCAGTAGTGGCCCAGTGGTGGCGGCCTCGACTTACGAGCAGTAAGACTTTGGCGCATTACTTTGTGTAATTTACCTATTTCATCACCACTGCTCTCAAAACATCGTAAGGAAACCGACATGTCTTAGAACCAAAAAAATCAAAGATGCATGACATCTATACCAACCCGCACTGGGCCCGCGTGGTGAATTATTATTACTCCATCCCTCTCCTAGACAGGAGGCCTGTTTCTCTGCAGGGGGACACTACAGGCTGATGATGACGACGATGATGATGATGATGATTATCCATTTATTACACGGGAACGGGTTTCCAGAGGGAAAAAGTTGTTGGGTTTGAAATCAATCACTCAAAAGCGGTAAAGAAAAACTTAACATGGCGGTTTCCGCGGGCTCAGATTGGTGGATGTCACTAGTATAGTTACGAATATTTATAATATAAAAGTTTCGAGACTAAACATGAACATGAAATCAACACAGTAGGCGAAAATTACTTCTTTCTTCTTTAGAAGCAACGGAACTATTATTTCATAACCCTTTTTATCATAAAGAAGTATTATTATCTCGAAGTTACAATCGTAATTTCACAAGACATTCGCGTTTGAACTCTGCCAAGTGCATATATATATTTTGCATCTGAGCCCGCGTGGTTGGTACTGGCCAAATACTTGTCAAAGAGAGAGGAGCGTTTCCCATCAGTGGGACGTTATAGACTGATGATACTTACCATGCGTTTTCAGGACCTCGTCAATGCCGTAGTTACATCCCCTACCGGTGGCTCCACCTGGACCGTGGAACAGCTGAAAGCGGCCCTCGCAGAACCTCCGATGAATGAAGATCACGCGGCAGTGCTGAAGGAAGCCATGACATTTGTTCGTATGAGGAATAAAACTGGAAATATACAGGTAAACCTGAACACTGGTAAACGTACATAAACTCACTCTTCCCATGGGGGCAGGCAGAAAATACAGAACTCCACATACTACTTTTGCCTTGTTCACGTTCATACATCTGGTCATACACGCACTCCGGTTGACAGTATACTAAGTACGCACCTGTCCTTTCTGATGTACCTTACCAATAAGGTACGTGTATGTCTTGCTCGGGCGTCCCCTACCGCCGGATACTGTTAACTTATCTTTAAATATGCAATTAATTTCTAGGCAAATATGGTGTTTTCGGGAAATTAATCAAACCATAGAGATCACATATCGCTACCACTGCAAATAATTGAATGACCTTTTCAGCAGTATATCCAGAAATAACTTACTAATAAACAGTAACATAGAATTAATATTTATTTAAATAACATAACTTCATTAATTTGATAACGAATTTGAATGTGGAATTGTGGATACATCCATCCTACTGATCCTACCTACTAAATGCATGCGCCCGATTCCTAAAATTGATATTAAAGTGTATCTAAATAGGTATTCTTATTCTTTACAGGATTCAGCGGAGATAGTAATCCCAGCTTTGGATATCTCGACCTGGACTCCGGAGGATGTGAGCGAGGCTCTCAGGAGCCCTACCACGAAGTCTACCCTTATTCCTTACTTGGAGAAAGCAGACAAGAAATGGCGTGAGGAAGGAGCAATACGGGTAAATGCTATTCAGAAAATATTGTCAACATTTCGCATTTGAATGTTACAAAAATCGAATCTATTCAAATCAATCAATAGGGAAAATATTGTGAGAACCCGGTAAAAGGACTAGATTCATGAATTCGAAGAGTTTTGCCATCTGCCATCTCGCACATGGCCCGCGTGGTTCTCCTCAGGGTAGCTTTTTTATTAGGAGGACGCCGCCGTGTCGTAAATTATTACACTCACTCGTGTCAATCGTTAAGGCGCGCTTGCAGTTGTGAGACAGTTGCTCCATTTAAAATACTGGTATTCAGCTCCATCCTGCATCCAATTAGATTGGGCCGACCCTAATTACATAGTTGAGAAAGAGTAGGCAGATAATTATGTTTTTTTTTAGTAGGACGACTGTCCTACTTTTTAGAACTATGTAGATCGTGGCACGTGATAAAAAAAAACGTCAACATATTCATTATCGGCTGCCTTATAGCCTTTTCTCAACTATTATAGTCGACTGCCAGCCTATCCGGATACCAGTATTTTACATGGAGCCTATCTGACTGACCACAACCCAGTTTATACTGGGTAAATCGATACCCTGTGGTAATATTGGTTGTCAGACTTTTAGGTCACTGACTACCTGTAACGACTGCCAAAGATATGGCAGCCGGGACCAACAGCTTCACGTGCTTTCCGAGGCACGGAGGAAACTCGGTATGTAACCGATGGTCAACCATCCACAGGCCAACTTAGGCAAGCGTGGCTTAACCAAAAGATCGACCCAAGTGGCAATAAAACTAAAAAAACTAAAATTATAAAATTCTAAAAAACTAAAATTTGATTGGCCTGTTGGTCTAGTGGTTAGTGACCCTAACTGCTATGCCGGAGGTCGTGGGTTCGATTCCCACCCAGAACAAATGTTTGTGTGATGAGCACGATCATTTGTTCTGTGTCTGGGTGTAATTTATCTATAATATGTATGTATTTAGATATATATAAGTATGTTTATCAGTTGTCTAGTACCCATAACACAAGCTCTGCTTAGCTTGGGACTAGATGGCGTTGTGTGATAGTTGTGGAATATTATTATATTATTATTATTAAAATTCCGACTTTTTAGACAGGTAGACTGGCGATCAATTCTTCTGCAACTAAAACAGTAATAAACTTTTCAGGACACAATATTCATGGTGACACCCGTTGGTCTTATTCCTTCTAAGGCAGACTACCGTTATCTTCCCAAACCTTTGAAGAACCTCATCAAGAAGACGAAGAAAGGGGTATAAAAGGTAATCACCATTCTATAATCATGAGACATACCATTAAGCAAAAATAGACAGGAGGTACCCTGAAGAAACTTCGAACTTTGATGTCGGATATCACAGTAAACAAGCATGGGATTAATGGTCTTTTCTCTGAATCTTAAGGTCTATTTTCAATGTTTTAGTCTGAACCTGAAGTTTACCATTTTATCCTTATTTTCAGGTTCTCGAAAGTTTCAATAAAATCGACAATAAAATTGATGGTGTGAAGAGATTGTGTCTGTGGTGTGTGTGGTGGTGTCTTGGCGGTCTTTATTCGTAGTTTTTACATGACTGTATTTTTAATAAATTGCTGGAAAAATCATTGCTGTTTTATTCATCATCATTCACAGCCTGACTTCGTGTCATAGGCTTCCAGTTGCTCGTTCCAGCCTTATCCAGGTAATTTCCACAGTGGCAACCAATGACGTATTATATGTATATAGACACGTCATGAACTTACATGGCGGCGCTTCAAAACGGCGAAAATATTTTATAACTACTTTTACGCGTAAAGAACGGGAAACAAAATATGACACCGTACAGCGGGATGCCTGTTGTCTTTATGTTTCGCGCAGGTTTACACACACGATTTAAATTAAGAACAAACGTAGCATCGCGCGAGAGGTTGGTGCGTAACTAAGCGCGATGTGGCCACTTGGCTTCATTTCATGTTGTCATTTTTTAAGGGAGGACAACGCATCTATAGTTTTAATAAATCATTGGTGGCAACTATGTCTTCTGCCCACCAAGCTGATTTATTTTTACAGATATGTAGACATATACTACAGATGACAGAAGTCCAAAAGGTTCTGGATTGGTGACTAGACCGCGTATCGGTGGGCATAGCGTAGATAGACCGATAACTTAGTAAAGGTCGCGGGTCTGCTCTGGGCTGCACGACCGGTCAATTTGGCGAAGGATGGAAGATGGAAAGACTAAGGAAAACCCGCAATTTTGCTTTGTTTTTTAATTTTAATGTAGCCAGTGACAATTGCGCCATCAAGACGAATCGCCATCGCCATCTAACGACGTTTATTTAATTCAAATTCCTTCATCCATTTAGGAGTTATGAGGGATCAAAGAAACGGACATACAAACATACATACACATCAAACACATAACCATCCTTTTGGGCTTCGCAGGCATTAGAGTATTAATAATAATAAGTTTATTTCGGATAACACAATCCATAAATCAAAGAGTTACAAAACAGAAAACAGAAAAGTCAGCCCACAGATACAGATTTAACAAACATACAATAAATTCAAATAATGGCAATTTACAATCACAAAATTATAAACCACACAATAGAAATTAAAATAGATAATAATAACATAAAGAAAATTAAATAACTAAAGTTAATATTGCTTAGTATTGCTTTTTATTCTTCGTTTTGATAGATCATTTTGTAATATCGTTTTTCTGCCATAACATACCTAAACGTGAATCTTTATATGAATTCACAAGACACGCAGTAGGTAGTCTTTAATACAAAAACAATTCAGGATGTTAACACAGGTGTAATTTTAAGATAAATTTATGTAACTAAATATGTGTTCAACGGATAAATGCAAAACCACAAGACATTTACAACTAACTATTATAAAAGTAATACATAGGTTTGGCTGACAATGAAAGGGTGCTTTCTGAAGCCCATGAGAGGAATAATAAGTTAATAAATGAAATGGCCCAGCTATATGTTCAACTTACTGATGCTTTGGATGACCGGGATAGGCTCCAACTAATTGTGGACGGGTTTAGCCAGTGTAGCGTAGAGTATGAACAAGCTCTGAGTCACAAACATCTGTTACAACAACAGCTACATGAGGCTAAAAGTCTAATTTCTGAACTCGAGACGACAAATCTTAATATCACAGCCTCACTAAACCAAAGTCTGTTCAGTGAATTGGTGCCTATTGCTCCATCAATGATTTTTGATAAATACCAACCTGGCACTATCGATTTGACAGGTGATGATGATATAAAGTTGAATAAATCAGTGCGGGTATTTACTAGTAAGAATAAACTAAAAAAATATATTAAAATAAACAAATACATCGTTAAAACTAAGAAAATGGTTAAAAAGCAAAAATTTTTCATTAAAAATGTTAAACTAAATAGGGAAAGATTAAACCTTTTAAGTCAATTAGATATGTATTCATTAAATTTAGATAAAAGCAAAAGGAAATACCAAATAGACACTGAGAACTTGCAATGTGAAATTAGCCGCCTTCAGGATAAACTAAGTTCACTTAATATTAAATATACAGCCTCTGAGAATCAAATGAGGGACTATGTATTGGCTATGAATGAGCTAGTAAGTTCACAATCTAATAAAAAACACATCTAATGAACCCGCATCGGCCCATTCATTGTCAATATGTGATACAACTATACCGCAGTCCTGTGATAGTCTACCACTAGAACATATTGATTGTATAACTAAACAGTGTGTTAATAAAGAAATTGTTATTTTTTTGGATGAAATTGGAAAGGATTTAGGCCACTTGTTGACAAATAAGAATCCGGAACATTCAATCATAAACTTTTGTATGCCTGGATGTTCCTTAAATAACATTATGAGAAAAATTGTTAATTATAACTTCAACCAAGATTCCATATTACTTATATTGGTTGGTAATAGGGGTAATGTGAATAAAGGAGAATTACTTCAATATTACAGATCATTAAGTAACCTTAGTTTAAAAAAAATTGTTCTGTTCACATTCCCTTATAGTCAAAGTTTGCCACAGGAAGAAAACCTTTTTAGATATGATCTTAACATGACCTTACATAATTTGACATTTCAAAATAATCTATTTCATCTAATTGACATTAATAATTATGTTAGTAATAATTTATGTTTGACAAAAGATAGATTCCTAATAGACAGGTAAGTACTATCTTTCAAGATATTGTAAACGACAGATAGCTGTGTCACTGTCTTATTATTTTTGTATTACAGCCGAAAATTTTGCTAAAGAGATGGCTTTTATTGAGCACCATGACATATTGAATAATCCAGTGAGTTTAGTGCATAATATTGACATTGTAAATCATTTAAATTAGAGAATAGGACAATAGAGGCAAACTCTAGCAATAATGTACAATGTTAAAAAACTCTGCATAATAAAAAGAGCATAAAAACAAATAGTATCAACTTGGTGCATCAGAATATTCAGGGACTGAGGAACAAAGACTTAGAATTAGAACTATTTTTGAATTTTAATAATATTGATATCCTTTGTATTACAGAACATTGGCTTCAAAGCCACCACCAGTTCATGATTAGTTTCAGTAATCACCAGGTTGGTAGCACATTCAACAGAGTTAATGCCATTCATGGTGGATCACTCATTTTAGTAAATAACCAGATTAAGTTTAAAGACCGAAAGGACATTGTGAGCCTATCTGTTGAACGCATTATTGAAATAGCCTGTTTAGAATTGGAGCAGTTCATTATATTAAGTGTGTACAGGCCCCCCTCGGGATTGTATGACTGCTTTGAGAAGGTAATGGATGAAGTTTTACACAAGATTTGTAACATAAACAAGTCCATTATCACCTGCGGTGATTTTAATGTAAAATTGGAAAACTCAAGTGCATGTAGTAAAATTATATATTCTTTTTTTTAGATATCTTTATTAGATATTCAGACCATTTTTGTTTTGCAAAAACGGGCAGTTAGATCTATTTATAAATTGAGTCCGAGACACTCTCTCAGAGAAAAAAATAAGGAAATTAACTCTCACTACTCTTCCCTCTCAGTATATTTATGAAAAACTTTTGTATGCTCACAAAAATATAAAGTTATTTAAGAAATATAGTGATATTCACAATATAAATACAAGAAATAGACATAAATATATTCTACCCACAACAAGGCTCAAGAAAATAGGTGGATCATTTAGATGCCAATGTATTCGCTTTTATAATAAACTACCAAGCCACATTAAAAATTTAAGCCTTAATAAATTCAAATCCTTTATAAAACATAAACTTTGCCAGAAAGGATTTTATACTGTTAAAGATTATATAGAGGACAAAAAAGCTTGGAATTGAACTACTCCAATTTGAATTGACTTTATTCATTTTATTTTTTTACAATTTGACATTTTATGATTTTTTTTTATACACTGACATTGTTTACTTTTTCAAGTATGACTTTTTTTTTTTTACCAATATTTACTTGTTAAATATTTTATTTTATATATATATATTTTTTTGTGTGTGTGTGTGTTTTTTTTTTGACATTTAATAATGTAAAATGATTATTTAATATGATAAATATTTCAAAAATTGATATTGTGAATGTGAGGACCATGTGGGTCTTTCTTAAATTTTAACGATTGTCTGGCAGTTTGAGTACTTTAAGTGACCCACCCAAATGTCCTTTCTTTGGTATTGTTCGTCGTGACGTTGAGCTCCTTGAGTTATATGTCGAGTTCCACGATAACTGACAAATGCTTGCACTGACTGGACGGGTCCACTCAAATCTGTGTGGTGCTTTCTTCAAAAGACCATCTCAGACATTAATCTGCATGGTCTTTATGTGTGTATTATACCTTATTGTTAACCCAAACGATTTTAAAAGATTAAAAGAGTAACCTTTGGAGTTTCTTGCCGGTTCTTCTCCTTAGGAATCGACCAATGCACCGAACCGTGCCCCCTTTTTACCGACGTTTTTTAAGTGCCCATGTAGGCCTATGTGAAATAAAAATATTTTGATTTGATTTGACTATTAAGAAGAATTATTAATTGAATAAATTGGGATTTTTATGATTTTTGACGATATTTATGATTGTGTTTGGTATTTGTTGCTAGTTTTTTTTACACTAATAAAAATTTAACTACCATTGAAATTGTTCATATATTTCTTTCTTTTGGAATTCCCCTTTTCTGATAAAAACAAGGTCTGCTGTAGGACACGTCCCTGTCGTTTACTATTTACGGCAACCATCCAAAAAAAAAATGTGTAATTTTTGTGGTCGGGACTATGAAACACACAAATGAAAAAAAAATACATGAAAAATAATAGGATTCGTAACTGGAACTAGGACTTTTAACAATAGGGTAATTGACAAAAAAGTCTAATTAGTCCGTCAGATAGATTTCCAAAAAATATGGGACATACATTTATTCCTTTTTCACGTAAACAAAAAATTAAGACAGACTGAAGAAGAAAAGCAGTATATTTTTACAGGCCAGTGACGTCAAAAACACTCACATCTTTCTTATTACCCGACTGCGGCGAAGCCCAAAAGGAGGGTTATGTGTTTGGCGTGTATGTTTGCATGTAGGTATGTATGTATATCCGTTTCTTTGTTCCCTCATAACTCCTAAACGGATGAAGGGATTTGAATAAAATATACGTCGTTAGATTCGTCTTGATGGCGCGAGTGTCACTGGCTACATTAAAATTAAAAAGAAAATTTGCGGATTTTGGGGGCCATATAGCGTATTTCAAAAATTAAAAAAAAAACCATTACCATCGAGTAGTGTATCAAAATGAAGGGTTTTAAAATATGTATATGACACTCGTATGTTTAAAATAAATTCTAAGTCACAAATCATATAAAGAAACACAAAAGTCAAATCATCTGCGAAGATTTTTACGCGACCAACGAAAGAACAAACACAAAAGAACTAAAAAGTTGAAAATAAAAAAAAGTAGTATAAAGCTAAAAAACCCGACTGAAAAAACTGAAAAGTAAAAAAAAAGCTCATTTTAAATTAAACAAAACTTGGAAGCAGGTGGGGTTCATTTGAATATTAAATTATGAAATGAAAATAGAATGGACCCCGCCTGCTTCCAAGTTTTGTTTACTTTTTTTTTATTAATTTGATAAAACAAAAAAAAACACGTATCCAATATTTTTCGATAATAAAACTCACGGACTCAACAGATTTTTAGTTTTTGTGTCAGGAAACATCTCTATTCTCAAATTATGTAGACCCGAAGCCCACATTGCCAGATTCTTACGGTAGCGTACAATTCCTCACTGTATAGTATCTACGACGCATAAAAAACATTCGTTAGATTAAGAATGCTATATAAACAAAATAAAAATTAAATATTAAATCGATTTATAGTCATAGGCTTATGAGTGGACGTCATCAATGATAAAAGAGACGTGTTTGTCACAGCTCTAGTATTTTATGAGTTATGAATTATGAATGGTAGATAAAGGGTGCCATTTTATATTTACCTGGGGGCTTACATAATTACATCACTGTATCTATTTACCACCACTGCTCTCAGAACGGTGAAAGAAAAAATCGTTAAGAATCTTCTTCGAAGTCTTAGAATCAAAATTTCGAAGACATGATGTGACATTACCAATCAGTGCTAGGTCCGAGTGGTGGATTCATATAATTTCATAAAGAGGAGGTCTGTGCTTCAGCTGTGGGATAGGCTGATTATGCTATGATTACGCTATCCACTACGTACCCCACAATCAATGGCAAGAGGCTTCGGTTTCATCGGAAGACGACAACTACTGCAATTTGCGGTGTTGCAATAGCAAGCAGTTTTTTTTAAATTAACCTCCCGGCCAATCTTTTCCTCTCTAGCCAATCAGTCAGAAACTGCCTCGGTGACGACGACCGTCTTCAGGCACCCACTGTGTGTGACGTGACGATTCTTGCCCATCTGTCCTGACCCATCCTGGAAATGTGACCCGCCAAGTATAATTTTAATCTCGCAGACTTATGTTACGTATTGGATCGGTAATTTTTGGCAAACCTTGACTTTGGACTTCTGAGCATTCGTCAAAGACCAAAGTCTGAGTGCCATAGGTTAGGATAGCAAGCAGGTAGCATAAAAAATAAAAGCACATTTTGGTTTTATCAACATAAGTATGTGTGCTTACGTACATCCCCTGCAGCTTTCCCAGGATTAACCATATGATAAGTGTTATGACGATGAATACTTAGTCTTTCGTTCATAACAATGAGATTATTTTATCATGATTTATTAATAAGATATATCTGATCGAATGCAATAAACTGCTCAAGATACAGTTTATTGCAGTTTCGATTAAAACCTGTATAAATATTGCTGTCTCGCCAAATATCACCAAATTACTCGACGGTAGGTAAGTCGATAACATATATTACAATGTGAACTATATGTCAGCACATTAAACTACTATAAACTGTCAAATTTATTTAATAGATTTTCAACTTTATTGCTAAAGCTAATTAGACAGTTTAGGGTAACTTGATGAGCTGGCGTCAGTACCTTCTTATAAGTAGATTTAATTATTACAAATGATTGGAACCCGACTGCCTGTATTCTAAGCATAGTTAGAGATATGCACAGCATGGGGACCTAGGTTCGAGCCCTAGATGAAGAGAGAAGCGTTATGTCTTAAATATTTTTTCCTGAAATCTAAAATTATTTTAACTTTGCTGTTACTTATATTTTCCGTGATTATCCATGATTATGAGCTCCCGATATTTCTACGCTGTTGCAAGATCTATGATTGTAGGATTAATCGAAAAGAAGCGTCGTTTAAAATAGTGTTCTAGAATTATTATTGTGCCCATTTTTTGGCAAATGAGGTTGTCTCCTTTTTTCATGGTACTTTTTCAGACAAGCATTTATGTGTACAGGTCTACAACTCTGTCTTAGCATACAGTAGGTACACGCGTGATGCAATATCATTCTCTTAGATAGTGTCTTCATGGTAATCTAAGTATTGATAAACATACTATTACCTATAGTGATATCAGCTAAATTTGGCTTTCGAATTTCTTTAACATAATAAGTTACAAACCAACCAACCAAAAAGTGTTTTTTTTGCCTCTTATTTTATTCTAAAAGTGCCTAAAAATTTATCTTTCCAGCAGTAAAAAAAAAATCTTGAAAGATGAAATTCTTCGCTGTCTTCGCCGTCTTGGTGGCCGTGGCTGCCGCTGACTTCAGCTCCTGGACCCTGTCTGAGCTGTCTGATGCCATCCAGGACCCTAATACCGAACCTGCACTCCTCCCTGCCCTGGAAGATGCCCTCAACAACCTGATGGACTCTCTTTTCGCTGAACACCCCGTGGTAAGTTATTTAGGGTTTCTTGGCATGAATAATATTTTTTATACTACACTTGCTTGGAAAGTGTACCAATACTACCCACTAAAAGGCTTGACAGCTGTTCATTAAACCTTCTTAAGAATCTAGGCAGTTATATTGTATGGAATTTCATTACCAAAATGAAAATCAGGGTATACTACGGCCGTTCAGAGAATGCGTTCCTGACACCTATCAGTTAGTCACGACTAGTGATGGGCACAACATAACACTGAGTTCGTTACCGTTCCTCCAAAATGAACCGCCGCATTATTTTAAGATTATTTTCGTTTTAAATTGGCGGAATCATTTAAAATTTATATTTTAGTTATTTAAGTGGAAACCAAAAAAAGGTAATATTCATATAATAAAATTGTTTTATTTATTCTTTGTTACAAAGTTACAATCTGTATTTCTATGCAATAAAGTAAGCACATTGAATTGAATGTGCGTACAGAATGTTAATCAGACTCCGATTCGCTTGAGGAGGTGGTGTCTTCATCATCTTCGCCTACAATGTATAATTAGTTTGGTCATAGTTTTATTTTTATATTTCATAAAAGTTATCTTATAGTCCATTATTTTCAAATTCTTAAAAAGAAAAACAAAGCGTATTATTTTATATTAAAATATAAGTATAAGTAACTGTATAAGAACAGATTACGATACTTGCCTGTTATTTTTAGCACAGCACTACAAATATAAAGCGCTGACATAACCTTGTAATAGCGCAGTATAGATTTAGAAAAATGTTGTTTACCAAGTTATTTGACACTCAGTTTGGCACAAAATTATAACATTCATTGATTATTGATATAATAATGTTGTTTTAATGCTCATCAATTGTTAAAACGGTAAACAACCAGCAAAAATATTTTTATCGTAACTGCAACGCCATTACAAAGTTACGTCGTCAGTTCAATCGCGACGTGTCAGGAACGCATTCTCTGAACGGCCGAACTTTAGTAATGCGTTCATTACTAACGCGTTTTGTTTTTTTTTGTCTTGATGACGTTGTCAATCAAACGATTTAATTTCACCATAAAAAGTACTGGCCACTAAAACTTTTAAAGCAGGTAGAAGGCCGGCAAATTCGAAGTTCTTACCTTCTCTAAAGCCGCGTCCCCACTAGAGCCGCGCGGCACGCGACGCGGCTTAACGTCTTTTGGCGCGAAAACTGTTTGACGAGCTAAAATTTAAAGAAAAAAAAGACTTATTGTTGGTTGACGTATTATGTAGAAACAATTTTCTTTGTAAAGTTTAAAGTTTGGTTTAAAGTTTGTAAATCACAAGTTAAAATGAATCATTCCAATGACAATGATACCAACAACAACTTCACCCGACATAATAGCAGATGCTAAATGCTTTATTTGCTATTTTGTCTTTCACTTCTTTGTGCTTAAGTGTAGCATAAAGCAGTATACAGTGTGATTCTTTATAATGTGCACATATCGAAATGGGGGAATCTATGCTCAATTTTATCGACGGAAAAATTATTAAAAAAAATCTAAATATTTTTTAATATTTTATATGAAATTTTTAAAAATTTTGTCTGCTACTGTGACCCCAGTGTAAACAAAACGGTGTAACTTTTAAACTAAATTATCTATCGCGATGAAACAAACTCCATAATGATTGGAAGCAATTAGGCGTCCTCGTAAAATGAAAATTGTGGAAAAAAACTACCCTCAATTAAAAATAAACACGTTTTTTGATCAAAAAAACTTTTTTTTTTCATAACTTTTTACATAAAATTGTTTCATCGCGATAGATAATTTAGTTTAAAAGTTACACCGTTTTGTTTACATTGGGGTCACAACAGCGGACAACATTTTTGAAAATTCCATAAAAAATATTAAAAAATATTTAGATTTTTTTAAATATTTTTTCCATCGATAAAATTAAGCATAGATTCCCTCATTTCGATATGTCCACATTATAAAGAATCACACTGTATATCACTCGAGGGTAAGTACAGATTACTAAACTCGTGTGGTTTACGGCCCTCCGCTCCGCGTCGGACCTCAAATGCACACTCGATTAGTAATCTGTGCCTTACTCCCCTTGGGGCATAATCTACTATTTCACACCACCTGCTCGAAAATGTCAAATTATATGTCAAGCAACCTTAACCTAAAGTGAGTCATTAGTGGCCGGGGGCACAGCCGGTCAATAATGTTGCACTGGATTTCATTATGACCCGCTGGTCAATAATGTGCTTTAAATTTGGAATCTCACATGCTCAGCTAAATTGGCAGTATAGTATTAACAAACACCCTTTGGTGCCAGAAAAAGGAAAGCTATTCTCGATACCCTTACTACCTACGCGTGGATGATATTCTCGATTTCCTACAAAATCATAACGACTGCTTCTTCATATCGTTGCCATGTTTTCGAAGACATAATATTGTAAGAATAATTAGATAACTACGAACCATTTTTGAAAAAGAATGGAATAACATTAAAACTGGCATTAATAATAACAAATACCGTACCGCGCCGTAATACCGTAATACCGTAATAATAATTGGCTGTAACTTTATCTTTGCACAACTGGACTAATGTCTCAAATGTTACCATTAACTTCAATTAATATGTAAGTGCATATAACTAACTAGTTCTAAATATGTTATTCTTACTGTTGGTTTATTTAATAAATACTTTGTTTATCGTAATATGGCTATTGTTTTCTCACAGTAGGTGTAAAAAGTAGAGTATCCTCCTGTGGGCTAAAGGTGTCTTTGCCTTGGGCTAGCTTGAATCCCTCCCTGCATTCAGGATTCAATATGACGCCCGTGACATAAGACACAACTTTAGCCCCTTGGTGCATAATCTACTATTAGTAACTTTGAGAAAATAGTTTTTGGACAGCATCTAAGGTAGCCGAGTATAGTAACGTCAATTATCTTTGCTGGGTCCTTATTCTTATATCCAGCAAAAAGTTGTTAGGTTCTGGCCTATTAGGAATTACTCATTATTTTACCCGGTGTAAAATCACTGAGTAAATGTAAGGGTAATGCAAGCGTCAACGCTATCGCTGCACTGCAAGCGCGTGATAGCGTTGGGCTTGAGAGATTGTACCCCCAGCTCTTATAGCATATATATTGCAATGTTATTACTAAGCAGATTAATAAAGCTCCATTTTTTTCCATATTAAAAATATTTTAGTACGGGAAAAAATGGAGCTAAAGTCATTCAATAGGTTCTTTCATAAACTTTTATTTACTGTGACAGGCTCCCGCTGAAGCCCCCGTCGACCTGACCGGCTGGACTCTGCACGACTTGTCCGAGGCCCTGCAGAGCTCTGACACCGACCCCGCTCTCGTTCCCTACCTGGAACAGGCCCTCAACGACATGATGGACGCCATCCACGCTGGAATCCCTGTGGTGAGTTATTACATAAAGCATTTTTAGGAAATAGTCAAAAAAATCTCACAGGATAACTAATCATTTCGGCAATCATTGTCTATCTTCGGAAACACGAACGCAAGTTTTTAAATGAACTGGTTCGTTTCCTGTCTAGAAGCTGGAAGTACTGATTTTTCAAAAATCCCATGAATGGTTTTAGTTTTTATAAAATGGGACTCGAGACTCCTTTGAGTATTTTGCACAAAAACTTTCCGGAGTCTCTAAACGATGGTAAGTACAGCATTAAAATCAATTGCGTCATTTATTTTCAATGTAATTGATCCTATATGCATTTTTACCGTTGCACTTCCAGACATAAAATTATAACCTCAATTATTTATTACAGGAGGCCGTCGGTGTTCCCGTCAAGCCCTTGGAAGTGTCCCACTGGACCCTCAACGAGCTGAGCGCAGCTCTTCAGGACCCTGCCACCGACCCCGCCCTCATCCCCTACTTGGAGCACGCCCTTAACGACATGATGGATGCCCTCTTCGCTGGCAACCAGATTGTAAGGATATGTCTTTGTAATGAAGAGTAGATGACCTTTTCTAGAGCAAATAGGAGTAGAACTGTAATTAGGTGTCTGCCTCGTTGGTCTAGTGGTCTCAAGCGCGGCTGCCGAGTTTGAGGTCCTGGATTCGATTCTCGGATGTTGCTATTAGGTTTTTCCATCAGTAATTGCGCAGTAGCCACTGATACTGGTTTTGTGCCGGCTTGATGGCAATAAAGTCAGCGCCTTTTACATGAGACGTAAGTGCTGGGTGTAAGTGACAGTCGTTCACAAACTGACAACTTTAGAAATTACGATGTTGGGGTGCAACATGGTTCATTCAAAAAATTATTTTATTTTATCAAATAGGAACAACAAACGGCTACATTATTCAAAGCTAAAATTAACACTTTATCTTCTTGTTTCACAGGAGTCTATCGCCGTCGTAGCCCCCGCTGGTTTGGTCCCCGTCAAGCCCGATGCCGTCGTCGTCCCCTCTCCCCTCCCCGTGGCGGACGTTGATGAATCTCCCGCCACCGTCCCATCTGCCACCACCAGCCCTCTCGTCCAAATCATCGTCAACGTCAACCAACAGTAACTCGTTATTTTGTTGAAGTAATCCTCTAGTTATTTCTACACTATTAAACGCGGCATAATTTATATATACATTTTTTTTATTTGATTCTTATGTATCTTCTAATAGGCTTTATTTAAAGAATATATAAGAAGGCGACTAATGGAGTTCGGATGATCCCCAATGCACACAAGTCTGCTTGGTTATGATAAGCGTTCACTATCTTTCGCTACCATGCCCAACAAAGCAGCAAGGTAATGCGAAGCACCTAAGGGGCGTCTACCAGGATCCATGAAGTGGTTTTCGGCCTTTCGCTGCATCCCAACCTTTGCCGATCGTACTGGTCTACCAGTCCATTGGGCCACAGAGGAAGGGACGAGAGAGTGGATTTGCACCTGCGCAACTGCTTGTCCACTTTAATCCAACTCACGCGCAGATGACCTTAGCTAATGTATTTCCGGATCTGAGTGTAAAAAAGCCCTGCGGCGATGGGATGTTGGCGGTGGGGCTGAGGTATCGATGTACCGAGGTTTTAGTCGGCATCCTGCATGTAGGCGGCCAGGTGAGAGTGGTCGCTCCTGGAGTCGATTGAGTCGGGACTCTGGGTTCGGCAGCACAACTGGTGACAAAGCAGCCCTATTTAGGATCGCTCTGCTTTCCTCTGCATAGAGGAGGGGTCTAGAAAAGGTGGCCTAAAAATAGTCCGTCTCACCCATCATCCAGGTGCCAAACCGCGGGCGCCTGGACATCGGCATATGCGGTCGGAAGAAACAAAAGCAATCTAATAATAGGAAACAAAACCAACGACTTTGCATCGCTACATGGAACGTTCGAACTCTGCTGGACAACGACCGTAATTTATGCCCAGAGAGAAAAACTGCTCTCATAGCAAGAGAGTTGGCTCGCTACAACATAGACATAGCTGCAATAAGCGAAACCCACCTGAGTGACAGCGGAGAGCTTCGTGAGGATCTCGGAGACTACACTTACTACTGGAGCGGACGTCCTTCCGGTGAAAGAGCGGGTGGTGGTGTAGGTTTTGCTATTCGCAATAGTCTGGCCAGAGATCTGAGTGAATTGCCTAAGGGTGTCAATGACCGCCTCATGACTCTACGCCTTCCAATTTCTGTTAACAAATACGCCCATCTCATAAGTGCCTATGCCCCCACTCTACCTTCGCCGGATGAGGACAAAGAAGCTTTTTACCAAAACCTACGACAAACTCTGGGAAACATCCCAAATAGAGACAAAATTATATTGTTGGGGGATTTTAATGCTCGTGTTGGCACCGAACATGAAACTTGGAACGGAGTCCTCGGCAGGCATGGAATCGGAAAGTGTAACGACAATGGACTAAGGTTGCTGTCATTATGTGCTGAATTCGACCTTAACATCACTAATACATGCTTCCGACTTGCTGAGAAATACAAGACGTCGTGGATGCATCCTAGATCTAAGCACTGGCATCTTTTAGACTACGTTATTGTTCGCCAAAAGGATCTGCGCGACGTTCTTGTAACGAGAGCAATGCGTGGAGCCATTGGATGGACTGATCATCGTCTAATTCGATCAAAGATGTACCTGCAGCTAAAAGCACCACGACGTGCTCCCAATAAGATTCCAACCAGACTCGTCTTCTCATCTTTAATAACATCATCACAGTTGGGTAAAGCGTTGGATTTAAAAGTTGCTGCCTGTGATCCGCAGTCTGAACCATCAACTATCGATGGTGACTGGAGATGTTTTGCCAAACAGCTTCATGCTTGTGCTCTGGAAGCTATAGGTAAACCTCAAAAAAGGAACCAAGACTGGTTCGATGCATCTGATCAAGTGATTAAAACGCTAGTAGACAGACACAGACATGAGCTTAACTCGCCGGATGCACGTAGCAGCAGGGACACGCAACAGAAGCTGAAGTGCCAAATTCGCAAACTTAAAGACAAATGGTGGAATGAAAAAGCTGCTGAACTTCAGCACTGCGCTGATACTCACCAAGCTGGCAGGTTTTTTGAGGGCATCCAAGCAATCTTTGGCCCTCGAGCCAGAAAAATAGCACCCATGTACACTAAAGACAAACAACACCGAGTTACGAGTAAAACCGACGTACTAACGCGATGGGCAGAACATTTTAATGAGGTCCTGAACCCCGATGCAATCAGCGCTGATCTGTCGTACATAAATACGCTTGAAGACTTGCCAGTTTGTCAACATTTAGAGGATCCACCTACGTTTGATGAGTTTGTGCAAGCTGTCACCTGTCTTAAAAATTCCAAAACACCTGGAATGGATCAGCTGCCCGCAGAAATTTACAAATACAGTGGGAAACATATTGTGAATAGGCTATTCGATCTTATCACAAGAGTGTGGGAAAGTGAAAAAGTTCCGCAAGACTGGCGAGATGCGGTGATCTGCAAGCTGTATAAAGGGAAGGGAGATGTTTCCGATTGCAGCTCTTACCGAGGCATTTCATTGCTTTCTACTGCCGGTAAAATTCTTGCACTCATAATAAACACCCGCCTGAGCGATCTTGCTGAAAAATTCCTGCCTGAAAGCCAATGTGGCTTCCGCCCCGGTAGAGGTACTATTGATGCCATATCCGTCGTGAGGCAACTCCAAGAGAAAAGCTTTGAACATCAAAGGCCCCTCTATATGTGCTTTGTCGATTTAGAAAAAGCATTTGATAGAGTTCCGCGCGAGGCCCTATGGCTTATTCTCCAGAAGTATGGCTACCCAAAGAAGTTCGTCAACCTCATACGTCAATTTCATGTTGGCATGAAAGCTCAGGTTCGACATGAAAACGATCTTTCTGAGGAGATCCACATTACAAGTGGAGTAAAGCAAGGTTGCGTCATGGCACCCACACTCTTTGCCATTTACTTCGCAGTTGTGATGAGAGACGCCCTGCAGTACTGTGGTGACCAGATAAAGCTTAACGTACGGACTGATAAAGGCGTTTTTGATGTCACTAGGTTTAGAGCAAAGTCAAAACTGCAAAAGATTTCCATTCTGGAGATACTTTACGCTGACGATGTGTGTCTCATGTCCAATAGCATGGCGAATCTTCAAAGCTATGTTGACGCACTACACCAATCTTGTCAACGATTCGGCCTAGTGATCAGTGCTTCCAAGACGCAAGTTCTCAAACAACCACCACGAGGCTGCCAAGCAGATGATGCCATACTCAATCTAGATGGAAAACCACTAGAAGAAGTCACGCATTTTAAATATCTTGGAAGTAACATTAGGCATGATAACACCTTGGCTTCGGAAATACCATCGCGTATTGCAAATGCCGCTGCTAACTTTGGACGACTTAATGACCGTGTCTGGAGATCACATGACCTAAAGCTAGAGACGAAGATAAGTGTTTATAAGGCATTAATCATACCTGTCCTTCTGTATGGCGCAGAGACATGGTGTTTGTATAAACCAGACATAAGAAAACTAGACACATTTCACCTAAGGTGTCTGAGATCCATACTAGGCATTAAGTGGCAGGACCGTGTTCCTAATACTGAGGTTCTGCAACGTTCCGATATGTTTGGCATAGAAGCTCTACTGATGCAACGTCAACTGCAACGAAACATTACCGTTTGCCCAAAGTGGTCTTCTACTCGGAGATGACTGAGGGCAAACGAAAGCATGGCGGTCAACATCTCCGCTATAAGGATGTGCTCAAGAGGCATCTTAACGCTTGCGCTATTGATCCGACTGGTTGGGAGAGGCTCGCTCTGCATAGGTCGTCTTGGCGCTCTACTATTTTCAAAAAGACAAACTCTTTCGAAAAACAGCGAATCGAATCTCTGATACAAAAGCGCCAAATACGTAAGGAGAGACCTAAACCCTCCTACACCTATACCTACAACTCTGCCGGTCAACTCTACTGCTTTATATGTGACCGGGTATTTAAAAACAAATTCGGCCTGGCCAGCCATATAAGAGCACACGCTAGGAAATAGCTTGTAAGGGTCGCCGTTACCGAAATCGGTAAGGAGGACTATATATATATATATATATATATATTTAAAGAATGAACAAATTGACAAAATAACATAAATTAAAAGCACAAAACATGAGAGAAACACTTAAAATTAGGACATACTTAGTTTAAATTAAAATTAGTCCCGAACGAAGCCAAAATGGTGCTGTAACATTGACAAATGTCACAGCGCTGGTATTCTGATAGGGCCCAAGGTGACGACGTATTTCACATTCAAACAACCTATTTTAGATCACAACATTTCGTACAAAAACATTAATTAAAAATATAATATGTAAACACATCTGGATAACTGAAGACGTCAGAAGTTGTTCACAAAAGAAAGAATAACTCCACCAGATATGGCGTCTGTGTATGACGATGATGTTGTAGACTATACTAGACAAGCACTGTAGCAAATGCTACTATAGTGGTGTGGTGTGAACGTCAGACTGCAAGTTGTAGGTCTCGAGTTCGAACCCAAGACACGCACCTCTGATATCCGGATTCATGCTTCGCTTGCACTTGCTTCTGTGAAGGGAAATATCGTGAGATAACCAGCAAGTATTTTGCATGTTGTGCTTACCTGAAAGAGGTTGATACACTTGTCTGTGACTCTTATGTATGTATCTCTTTTCCCTGTGTAGTGTACTCAATTGATGGTGAGTCAAATAAATAAAATAAAATAAAGTCTGAGAGATATTTCTTGACGGCATGAAAAAACAAGTCAGAGGTATAAAAACTTGCGCTGCGGAATGTTGTAAGAGATACCGCGGCCTCGACTTAAAGGGCTAAGAAGGAACATGGGTGGTTTTTAGTCAGTAGAAGTCTGACACTCCCTTTCGCTCTGCCCAAGCGCGGGAGGGGATTTGATTTGATGATTTTCCACCACATAAAAAAAAAGACTAAAACAGTAAAAGAATGGCAGATTTTCAACTAGAAGTTAGACTAAAATAAAAAAGGGGCATAAAAACTTTGACATCACGTTAGGTGATAACCACAAGATAAAGAAATAAGACCACGGTCAAATAAGAATAGTTTGGATGTAAGGGATAATCTTCGGAACTACTGATCCGATTCTGAGTTCTAAAACAAATAGTTTAGGAATGATCAACTAAACTTAGTGCTGCCATACAACGTGGCAATGCCGCCAGTTTTTTGGACACTTTACCGTGGAGTAGTTTTTTGATGCCCTTTTATAGTTTCTTGTTAGTTTATTTAATAGCTTTGAATTAATTAACATAGTTGGTTTACTCTAATAAATAATATTTATATCAAATGCACTTAAATTAAATATTCAGCTAATGAATAATTCATTCATATTGCAATCATTCAGTAGTAGCTGTGATTAAATCACGGTGTTCAATAGATTGTCTGAGGTCGGTGCGGTTTGCTAATTTCAATTGAAGCAAAATTGAGTTTGGCATTGGGTCAGCATATTGGCTACCGCAAACCACCACCGTACTATCAGTATAATGGGTATCAATATGTGGGATGAAGTTAATAAAAACCAAGTATCAACTTTAAATGTGTTTACCCATGTAGGTGGTCACTGTTAAATTAACCGATTAATAAATAGGTAATATAGGATCACTATAGTGACCCTAAATACACCCGACCTTTCGGAATTCAAATTAAACTATTCTTTTCACTAAAAAAAACTTTATTTAATTTTTTTTGTTAATTAAATTCGTGTTAAAATCGGTCCAGCTGTTTCGGAGATTAGCCAGAACAAACATACAGACAAAAATTACAAACAAACACTTAAGTTTTATTTGTTTCTATAGATAGATAATAATAAGCTATTATTCAAGTTCTAGGTAATAATTGAGTAAACAAAACAAAAGAATGGACTATAGACCTTTCGGACTAAAAGGACACTCACCTATCTGAGACCAAGTATTTTTAGACACTATCTCCCAACCTATGGAAAGAAACAAACATAAACAATGCTCATCAAGACATGAGGAGATAAGATAAGGCTGATAAGAGATAAGATTGACAGATCGATGTGTCTCCGAAGATGATGATAACGTAGAAGAGCCGAGTATTATGCAATTGCATTGTGTGGGTGGATGACAAGTCACGAAGGAATGTCTGAAGTGGAGTGGCTTTGAATCGCGTGACCGCAGTATATTGTCTCTTATAGATTTCTGTTTCCATTAAAGCTGTTCAGTCTCTCCTTGGTACCGATACGCGCTCCACTCCTGGACTTGTTTGCCCGATCTGTCAACAACTGTTAGCTGTTAGGGTCTCTTGGGTAAGCAGTTTTTAGGCTTCTGTACCCGAACGGCAACTATTTCGACCCTACTAATAAGCCTCCGCTGTCCGTCCTTCCGTCTGTCTGTCAGCGGGCTGTATCTCATGATGTGTACTAAGTGGACAGTTGACATTTTTACAGAAAGTGGCTTTCTGTGGATAATATTAAATTTAATTAAAATGGCCTACTACGATGGTATGATGGTAGAGCAGCGGTTGCCCAGTGGTGGCGGCCCCGACTTACGAACAGTAGGTCGTGGGTTCAAACCCGGGCAGGTACATTACTTTGTGTAATTGATTTTTTATCACCGCTGCTCTCAAAACGGTGAAGGAAAACATCGTGAGGAAACCGGCATAGCTTAGAACCAAAACATTCGAAGACATGTGACATCTACCAATACGCACGGGGCCCGCGTGGTAGATTATAGCCCATTCCCTCTCAAAGAGAGGAGGTCTGTGTCCCAGCAGTGGGAACATTATTAGGCTGTTGATGATGACTACGATGGTACTTAACTTTTCATGCGCGAGTCCAACCCGCTCCGAATCAATCTTTATTTGATAGAAGGGAGGCAAATCTCCAAAGATGTAAGATTCTTCTATTATCTTAGATTGACAAGTATCCTAGAGCGACACTCAAATATTGATACGGTCAAATATCTAACGTGATTGTAATCTATGGTTGGTAAAACCCCGGTCCTGTGAGTATCGATTTGAAAAAAAAACAACAAAGACAATAAGTCAACGTTACATGAGGCTCAAAAGCAGACCTCCTACCTACGGCTTACCCCTCTTAATAATTTCCAAAATTAGCTTAAAACCACAGCGCGGAATTGAAGTGGGAATACTGTAAATAGCTGCAAGTAGCCTATATGTGAGTAATTTTTGCAATAGCCTACCAATAGCTAAAATGATCACACAAAAGTTGATAAAAAAACATCCTGAGTATCTTATTTATGAGTGGAAACGAGCTCGAGGCTAACTAATTACAGCTGTGCGGATCAATCTTCAGCCTGCACTTCCCTAGATTGGTCTGTGGATGGGACTCATTACCTACATATCGAGTTTCCTACGTGCTTCGTAAAGCAAGTTAAGCTGTTGGTCCCGGCTGTCATTTGCAGATCTTTGAGAGTGGTTAAAAGTAGTCAGTGGCCCGTAAGTTCGAGAACCAGTGTTACCTATTGTTAAAAAAAAACAACCACAACAACATTACAACATACCGAGTTTACTCCATGCCTCGGAAAGCACTTGTAGGCAATTTTCAGTGGCCCGAAAATCCAACAACCAGTCTTGATAAGACTAGGAGGGTGTCATATTACCCAGTACTGAGTTGTGGATGAATGTTGTCGCTCTATTTAAAATACTGGTATTCAGCTGTGTTCAATTAAACTGGAAGCCGACTATCCTCATTTTAAACTGCGGAGTTCGTATCACGACTGTGCATTATTCGTCATTGAGTGTGTCACAGTAATACCTACGTGTTCAGTTCCATTGAAACCCTTTTTTTATCTCGGCTTTTGTGTACTTCTATCTATAAGTCAAACATTTGAATGAATAGCGCCGTACTCACAGCAGTTGGCTATGCTGGGCTATAATCCACTACGCGGGCCCATTGTGAGCTAGTAAATGTACGTGCGAAATTTTTGGTTCTACGATATGTTGGTTTTCTTACGATGTTTTCCTTCACCGTTTTGAGAGACGTGTTCATGAAATAAAGTACACAAAGTAATGCTACTGCCTTCTTTTTTTTTTGGGGTGTTTGAAATCATCAAATAAGGGGTCCCGCTCTGGGTAGAGCGAAAGGGAGTGTCAAACTTGTACTGATTAAAAACCACACATGTTCCTTCTTAGCCGAGGGCGCGGTATCTCTTTCAAACAACCCGCAACCCCAACGGGACAACCCGCAGCCAAGACGGGTGGGTTCGAACCCATGACTTACTTGTAAGTCGTTGCCGCCATTGCTGGGACACCGTCCACTGCTTTTATTTATAGTTGAATTAACTAAAATATGAAACATTGGTGACTATTAGCTACTGGTGATTTAAATAGATTCATTTTTAGTACATTACAATAAATTGAATGCTGCACTGTGTGTCGCGGCTTCGATCCCCACACGTAACAAATATTTTTATGACCTTCAGATAGTTGTTTCGGGTCTGGGGCGCTCTGTGTATGTCTGTTTCAACGTTTGTGACGATACAGGAGAAATTCCTAGTGTGTGGCAAGTTTAAAAAAAAGTAAATAAGTTTCCCAGGTTAAGCAAAGTGGCGTTTCTCTGTTAGCAAAACTTATAAGAGTGATGTAGTTTTCAGATAGTTACAACGGTACTAGCTTATACCGGTGGCTTTGCCCGGTTGGTGTTTGTAATTGTCCTACGGGGCTGAACCATCGGGATTAAATGTAGACTTTATGTTAGTCCAGGTTAAAATTAGTTTTCTGTCTGCTAAATTGCATCTAAATCTGGTCAGCAGTTTTTGCGTGAAAGAGTGTTAAAAATCCAGACATCATTCATCCTCATAATATTAGTAGGAATATTAATATAAAAGAAGATAGTGAGAAACAGCACAAAATAACTTCGAGAGAAAGGAAACGAGAAATACGCAGAAGAAACTTAAAATTCTGCAAAAATTTGAATTTACGAAAATCTGTCAACGTGTATGAATACGGCTGTAAATCAGTATGAATCATTAAGTTCGAGTTAAAATGATGTAAAGACAAATTTATTGGTATCCTATCGGTATCGTAGATTTCGGGTATCGGTATCGTTGTATTTTATGATGTAACTTTACTCATTTAAAGTTTCCCCGTCTTCCGCATGATTGGATGTGATTGAGGTGCGTAACATAAAGGTTGGGATTTGTAATAATAATAATGTTCAACTTTACTGGAACAGTTCAGAATTATTTTAAAATATACCCAAAAGCAGTTGGAAGATTTCCAAATGCAAGTTAGGTTGCATGGATGGGCTGCGGGTGTTCGCAAGAGATACCGCGGGCTCCACATAAAGGGCTAAGAAGGAACATGGGTGGTTTTTAGTGAGTAGAACTCTGACACTCCCTTTTGCCGTGCCCAAGAGCGGGAGGGGTTATTTCATGATTTCTCACCCTAAAAAGGTTGCATGAATCCGCTGGACGTTAGACGCGCGGGACCGGTCAATGTCAAAATGATGGTTAAAATGATGATGATGATGACGATTTGCGGGTCAGCATGCGTTGGCACAACCATCTAGTATATTATGTCGATACACTTTCGCAGAATTAAGTAAGAGGAGGACATGCTGCATCGAAGTCATATAAATCGGGTTGTGTGCAAGGGATGATGATACGTTCAAGAAAAAGTTGTTCGGATTACTTCGAGCTGAAGGTAAATGCTGCAAGAAGTTTGCCGATCAGCGCGAACTAAATCATATGCCACATACATAATTATGTTTAGTAGTCAATATGCATTAAGTTGGTGGCGGCCTCGACTAACGAACAGTGAGTCGTGTTTTCGAACCCAGTCAGGCGCATTACTTAGTGTAATTTATTTCATCACCACTGTTCTCAAAACGGTGAAGGAAAACATCGTGAGGAAACCGGCATGTCTTAGAACCAAAAAATACGAAGACATGTGACATCTACTAATCCGCACTGGGCACGCGTGATGGATTAAAGCCCATCCCTCTTCTAGAAAGGATGCCTGAGTCCCTGCAGTGGGAACATCATAGGCATAGATGATGATTAACCAAATGATAAAGCAAATGAAATATCTTATCTTATCTTATCTTATCTTATCATAAAGAATATGAGACCTACAGCAGTATGAAATGATAACATGAACTTTGGTTGCAGTCTGGTCATTCGATTTGAAAATGTTCTGTACTTGACTGATCCCACGCACTTTCTAGATACACATAATAAATTAGCAGGTTTAATTCTTGGAAAAAAACACTTTGGTATTATCAACTAATGAGCTGTTTTAATCTACAATGTTATGTAATTAATCCAAAGACATGTCATATTTATCTCTCTAAATGATCAATAAGTGTATTCATTATGCTTACATGTCCATTGACATGCAAAATAGCAATCTTATCAATTGTTATTGGTACGATGTACTCACTTTCTCAGACTTTATATCGTAATACATTTTATTAGAAATAGACATGACTGATCAATATTTACCTTGAAATAAAATATAATAATAAAATATGCAGAGAGTTGATCGATATTCAACATAAATGGATGACCGTCCATTTGTTTTCTAATAGGGGATCGGAACGAGTCAAAAAAATATGATTCTCATTAGTCTGTCAGTTAGATAATCGAAAAATATTAGATACTTACGTGTTTTTTCGGGTCCGTAGGTTACGCCCCCAGTGTGTTTTGCCCCCGTGGTGGAAGCCCCCGATTTCGTTTTAGTACTATAATATTTATTAGTTAAATATTTTTATCAAAAGTACAGTCAGATAGCAAAGTGTAACCTATTATAAAAAATTTCTAAGTCATGGTTCATTATTAAAATCAAAATCATAGTTTATTATTATAAATCTTTATTAACAATGTCGGTGTAACAAACGTTTGCTTATCTAATAATAGGTACTAATGGGTAATAATAGGTAATACGTAGGTACTTAATATGTAATAAAAATTAAATTAAATGTCTAATAAATAATAATAGGTATCTACGTAAATACAACTTTGATAACAAATAAAACCAAACATTAAAATAAAGCAACAATAACATGCAAAATCACAGATACGAAATTAAAAATCACAGTTTAAAATTAGGATTATTTTAAGTACCTACTTATATACTATTTACGTACTAAGTATATAGGTAGGCATCTACTTAAATATTTAGAAGATTGGTAACAGAATGTTCAAACACTAAAATATAATAAAAACAATTAACATTTAAAATCACAGATAACAAAAGTAACAAAAGAAGAAAAACATAGTAAAAATATTAGGATGATTTGAACTTTGTAATTAAATTATGTAATTTAAGTCATTTATATGCAGTGACTATGGAGGTTACAACATTGATATAGATATAAAATTAAAATGTAGTAATTATGTAACAATAAACATGCAAAATCATTATTTTTAAGCTAAGTAAGTAGGTGATTATTTTTGCTTGACTTGCACATACGGACGGATTTGTTCCAAAAACTCCATAATTGTAATTTGTTTCTTTTCATATTTGTCTGTCAGCTTAGCAATGAGTTTGTCATTGATTATTGAAGATTTTTTCCTTTTACATATAGGACTGTCATTTCTTCGTAATCTGAAAGTATAAGATAAAGATTATTTACTAAGAGTAAAAAAAATGAATTACTGATATATTAAGCGTTATGTAAGTAATCAGCATTTTACCTCACTTGACCTGTGCTATACGTAGAAATATCAGTTGTTATAATTTCCAAAAACGATAATAATGATGGTTTTCGGCCCAGATAGCACTGAAGCCGTTGATTCCAGGCCTCCACTAAATTTGTGGTTCTATGTCGTTCTTTATAGCAACACCACTTTAAGATCATCCCCGGAGGCTCAAGCCATTGTTCAACGAAATAATCGTTGAATTGGGTGACTTTTTCATCGGGAATACTGAAAACAAAAATTATGATATATATGACATGTCGTATATACCTAAGCATTATTTTTATTTTTGCGTACTTATAAAAACAATCTATGAGCTGTTAAAACTTTAAAATAAAATGAAAATTAAAATTACCTGTTTTCCATTACGGAAAGCCAACCATCTTCTATATCTTCTTTAGGAAGAAATGCTAGACAGGTGCACAGTTTCACATACAATGTTGTTTCTTCGTGTGCCAATAAACCTAAAGACTTCGCTTTTCTGTAAATGGCTCTTTGGAAGTGAACATTACAGCCATGTATTGTGACCGCTGGCAATACCTCTTTTATTGCCAGCATTGTAGCTAATTCAAAATCTACAGTGAATTTCATGGGGCTGAAGTCCGGCACAGCTTCTTTAATTTTTTTAAACATGACTTCATATGTACTTTTTTCTTTATTAACTAGTAGCACATAAAATATAGGCACAATATTGGTTGCTTGTGCATCACTTCCCATATCTCCATGAATGGTAAATATTTGGTAAAATGGACCTGGACAACAATCAAATGTACCATCCCCGAAGTAGTGTTGTATATTTTTGATGTGTTTTAAAGCCTGTGCTGATACGAATACTATAATTCTGTTGTCGTTCTCACAGTAATCAACTAATAGATATTTTTGAAAAATCTCAGGTATAATGACTTCAGCTGGATTACGAAACTGTGTCTTTTCTACATTTAAGGCTTTCTTTCGAGAGTTGTATAACTGTTGCTTGATATTATTGAATTTGGGTATGTATTCATCGAAGGCTGTGTCTGTGTTTTTTAACTCGGCAAATTTTGTTTCAAATTTTTGTTGTATAGAGCTCGAGAAACTCGTTTTCACTTCCTTTTTTAATTTTTCCATAACAACTCTAACTTCATTTTTCATTAAGTTAGGTTGACACTCAGCATTATGACACTTTTGGATTTGTACATTGTCACTTTCCTCACTTAATTTTATAGAACCACTACACTTGCCATGTCTTTTATTTACGCATGTCCACACACTTGATTTATTATTTTTCCTATGAAGATTATAAGCAAATCCGACATGTAGTAACGTTCTTCCACCTAGTTTATTTGAAATTATTTTGTAATTGGTTTGTGCTAAACCCCGTGAAGGACCTGGACTTGCCATTTTGAGTTAACATGACCGACTAAACTTTCTTATCAGTAACATATTGCAACTATGTGGGAAAGGGATAGAAATAGTGCCCATCGCTATGTTTGCTATTTTCACTGTCCGTCACCCTGGACTCTATTGTTTTCAACCCTATCTTTCCCTTTCTTTGACTACCTATCTCTTTCTTTTAGAATTCGATCTGGCTATTGTGTAAAACCAGTTTGGGCGGGCACGGGCGCCTCGTTTAGACAAAGTACAAAGTAATGCATCTAAATTAAATAATTGTAATATAGTAATAAAGTGAATATCCTTGTAGCATGTTTATAGTATCCAATATTGTGTTAGTTAGAATACTTATTTAGTAAGTTTGTCTACGTATTTGGTTCCGAAACACTTTTTTCATCGTCTGTATCTAGTAAAAAATATTTTTATTTCGGCGAAATCAACTATAATAACTTAATTTAAAATCGGGGGCTTCCACCACGGGGGCAAAACACACCGGGGGCGTAACCCACGGACCCGTTTTTTCTTACAAATCAATAGAAATTGACGAAGACAAAACGCGTCAAAGATCATTAGTGAGGGGTTGTGACGTCATTTGTAGGCAAAAATTGTACTGACATGTGACGTTTTCGAGGAGTTCACGAGTTTTCGAAGCATTGTATCGTCTAAATTGTTTGTTTGTGTAAAAAAGAAAAAATACGTGTATATATTTTTTGAAAATTTATTTGACCGACTCATTAGTTTTTTTTTGTCCCATCCCCTATTACAACCTAATTTGGTATAGGTACATATAATATTTTAAAGATGAACAATTTCATACACTATTGAACTTTATTTTTAAACGAAAGCTTTATAAGCAACGTCAGCTATTTGTTTTGTGGAGAGGTTCTGGGTGGCTAACAGTTGAAAGTTCATGTGTCCTTTTATTAGGCATAAAACATTAATTGTAGCTTAATAATAACTGTCGCTTAATCTTCAGGTTAATTATGCTTACCTAGGTTGACTCGTGAATGGGTGACTACCCATTCCATACCATGTTTTCTTCTGGAATTTGTAGATCTGTAACAGTCGTTCCAGGTCGTCAGTGGCCTGAAGATTTGACAACCAGTGATAACAAAGAATATCGGATTAACCAGTACTAACTGGGTTGGAGAGGAGACTTTATAAGAACTGCCACTCGGGTCGATCTGAACAAAAGATGAAGAAGATACAGTGCTTCGAAAAGTCGCGTCAAGTCTTATGACGTCACAAGGTTAGTACTTTTTTTACCCACAAAATGACGTCAAAAGCCTCCACACACGTTTTATTTTTGTAAACTTTTATTAATTTGAGAAAACAAAAAACACGTATCCAATATTTTTCAATAATCTAACTGACGGACAAATTAGATTTTTATGGTGTGTAACGACAGTGATAAAAAATAGACAGGAACTGATTCATTATTTTATTCGGACAGAGTCTCGACTTACAGGTTTCACAATCGAGCGCGACAAGACCTCGAAACTGAGCTTACAGGGCATTATATAGACTGATATCCCCACCGGAGGCATCCGGTAGTTATGGCGGTGTCTTCGCTTGACTGTGATTGGCTCGCGAGTCGTTGCCCGTCATTGGCTGGCTAGAGTGGCATGGCTATGGTATGCTAGAGTGGCATGGCTATGGTTTGCTAGACTGGCATGGTTATGGTTAGCTGTCATTGGCTGGCTAGGGTGGCACGCTGTGAGCAGGCTGTTGTAACATTCGGCCGTCCTGGAACAATTGCTCCCGCAATGGAAACAAGAATACAGTGATTACAAGTCAGCTCAGAAAAACTAAGTTAAAATGGGGCAATAGACCTCTCAGGAGATTTATTAAATCTTCGGTTTTCAATTGTTCGTTCACACTACTGGTGCTATCAGACAAAAGCACTGCTACGATATGTTACAGCGGATACTAAACATGTAAACCCGTTGTATCAAATAATATGACCTTTCACACTTCTTAGTTTGTGTCAATCATTACCTAACTCCTCAATATCACTTAATGTGGGCCAGAAAACCAATCTTCTAACAAACAAGAGTTAACCTGGCTCGCCCCCTATAGCATGGGACTTTAAGCTGAAGTAAAAGGAATAAATGCATAAGAAGATTTGTAGTAGGTACCCACTTGTACTAATTATTATGGACAATTGTATTTTTACCCCAATATAGTTAAGAATAGGCTAGACAGATGATGATGGATACTGAAAACTAGGCCATACCTAGTAAGTGAACAAAGTCGCAGGTGAAAGATTCAGAATATCAAAAGTATGACACCATTCAAGAGTTCTCACAAAAGTGTTATCAATTTGATATGCACTTTCGCAACGCTGCATCAGAATTTTTTATCAGAATATTTGTTATCAGTGGGTTTGAATCAT
This sequence comes from Diarsia rubi, assembly GCA_932274075.1. Classification (NCBI taxonomy): domain Eukaryota; kingdom Metazoa; phylum Arthropoda; class Insecta; order Lepidoptera; family Noctuidae; genus Diarsia; species Diarsia rubi. Next base: position 13,587,011 of record OW026429.1, read on the forward strand.
GTACCTATGCGCGAATTTTTGGCCACAGTTTGCGAAATGCTTATCAATTGACTGATAGTGTGCGGTGACTTTAGGGTACCGTACTAATGGACGAAAACGGTAATGTTTCGTCGTGTTATGTGTAAAAGAATATTTTTTGGACCGACATGTGAGAACGTTTTTGCTCAGCAGTAGGTATCTTTTTTCTGTATTTTCGTTTTTCAGAAGGGGTGAGATCTATCAAACCGCACTGCGCTAGTGTGCTAGGGAGAAGGCCTGGGTCCCAGCAGTGGTGATGTTATAGACTGATTATGCTATAATTAGTGTATCAAGTTTGACAACCAGGGTTGTAGAATCCAGGTAAGTAGTAGCTCTAAGTGTAAAACACTGGTATTCAGCTGAATCCAGTTAGGTTGGATAGTTGGGAAAAGGCTTGGCAGATAGTTTAGTTTAGTTTAACTGGGCTTTTATCCTCACTTACTGCGGTACTCAAAGAGATTTAATGATTACTTAGGCTATCACTTAGTAAAGGTTTTCACAGTTATGTATGTCAAATTTTTACTAAGTGACGACTTAAGTAATCATTAAATATCTCTGAGGTGCCCGGTGATCTGTCACGCTCCTGCACTCTAGAAGTACGTGCCTTGGCGTTTCTTCCGCCTCCATGCATCCTCTGCACAATGGGCTATCTGTTACACCTATGTAAAATAGATGTTCGTTTAAGGAACAGTGACCCATTAAAATTCCTATGATTTTACGGATTTTGTCCCAATTCAGTTTGATGAGATTGCGGGTAAACTTCATTGATGGTGCCGGAACTGCATCTTTTGTTTGCGTACATCCTTCCACTGTTTCTCCATTCTGTGGTCTACGGTCTAAGTCTAGGCAGACGATGATGAGGTTAGCAAATATGTATTTCTTTGTCGAAAACAAAAGCATCCCATCACTTTAATATCGGTAAACCTGATCTACAATATTATCATACAAACATCATGTTCGAGTAATAACTTCACCTAATAATCTAAATTGGGAATAATTTTATTACCATTGTGTAGTTTCATGTTTGTGAAGTTTATGAGTAGTAATAGCTAACGCAATATTAATATCTGCACTGTTTCTATTGTTGAATTAAGTACCCCTTTGTTAATTGCTAGAGTGAAGGGGTATAGTTTATAATGTCGGTATAGAAATCTCGAATACGTAGAGCAGTGCAGATACTACTCTATTAATTTCCGTGTGTGAATTACTTACTTTTATTGAAGTACTAGATGTTATTGCCGTTATAGTTGTTTTCCTCGGGAACACTTCTTTTTTCGGAATCAAAGTTACATATTACTTTGTCTATGTTCATTTTTGTTCACAATATTTTAGGATGATCGGTTGAGTGGCTTAGGCGCAACTAGGTAACAAACAAACCAACTTTACTTTTGCATTTATAATATCAGTAAGGATTTAATCACACGAGTTCCATGGTCTGGCTACTCTTTTCCAAAATACATTATGTTGGGATCAGTTTTAGCTAATTGCGATAGTCGTATTATGTAGGGCGATTGCCTATCTGACTTGTACTTACAACCCAGTTACTGAGTGACATGAAATGCCCCTTGGTAGGACTGGTAACTAGATTTTTGGGCATCAGACTATCCGGTAAACGTCTAGGTACCAAAGGTTTAAAGATGGTCCCTTATTGCTGGCGTTTGTAATTGTATATGATTTCTAAACAATTTTACCCTACGGAACCTCAAAGAATTATCGCCAGCACACTTGACACACCCATGACAAATTGACACGTCCCACGCCCGTATCTCGACACTCATCGATTGGGTGTGATTTATATACTGGGGCCCAAACTATCGACGTCAGTACACCACTAAACTTATAAGGACTGAGTTCTAGCAGTATTATACAAGTAAGTAATCTTAGGAAAGGAATTCCTTCTCTGTTCTTCTTCACCGTTCTCTTGGATTCTTCTTCTTGTGTCTAGTTAGTTCCCAAGTTGTATATTGTAATTGTTTACATGATATCATCGCTAGTATTACAATGATTAATTTTTCACTTCCTTGATATGAATACAGTTTATTATGACATTATTTTACTGTCGATAAAGTATCTTATCCTCTTTAATCCGCCATAGAATTGAATTTATTAAATAAAGAAATTGGAAAGATTCTGAAATGGTTTTTGCGACTGTTGAATTGGGCTATTTAATTAATTTAAGTTTAATTTTAATTTAATATTGATTTAATTTAATTTTCATACTTTTTAGTTTTATGTTATTTTTGTTTTTTTGTTATTTTCATTTTTTGGTTTTTCATTCTAAGCTCTTTTTTATTTGTATTATTAAATACATTTAATTACTAAATTAAATTATACCCATTAAGCACTTTATCTGTATCTGGAGAAGGGCGTTGGAAGCGGCGCTACAGTTTGTACTTTTGCAGTTTCCATCGTTTTATTTGTTTTATTATGTCTAGTGTTATCTTAAATAAACTTTTATAATTATTATAAATCTAATTAAGCGCAATGTATATTTTCTTAGGGTAACATTTTTTGGGTATTGATTTTGGTTTCGTTTAAATGAATACGTTTGTTATCTACACTAATATTATACGGTTTTTTGTCACTTGGCTACTTTTTATCCCTGTATTCTCACGGGAACGGGAACTACGTGGGTGAAACCGCGTGACGTACGCTAGTTTGATATAAATACGTGCATGGAGCGCGTCTTGTTTAGTAGAAGTTAATCTAACTATCTACTACCTGTGGACGTGTTCCTGTTACTTGCTTATGTTGAGTTATTAGTTTTCCGACAACTATTTTCAGTTCTTTACAAATATTTCGTGATGTATTATGAAATATTTACTAGTCGGCAATATGCCACATACGTGTTTCTAGAATAGATGTATCGCGTAATATTTCTGGTCGAATTAACATGTTAGTTATTAATTTAAATTAGATCAAAAGCTTGCTAGCTCCACAGCATAGAGATCGCTTTGATAGAACTTTATTTATGTGCACGACGTTTTACAAGTTGCCATGTAGGCCTATGTGAAATAAATTATTTTGATTTTGTTACATAACCTGTTAGCGCAAGAAGCTATTCGTAGGATTTTTTACTACTTTTCGGCTTGTCCTATTAGCTGTCGAATTGTGTTTATAATAAGATATTTTCTTTAACTAAAGTAAATAAACATATTATGTGATAATGCGACAGTACATTTACGGACAGTAAAATAATAACTTAGTATGTTGCAATTGAATATTCCCTCGTCTTATTCAGAAAAAAATATAATATTTGTGTATTTGTGGGGTTAAAAGAGGCTGTTCTACATTTGAGAAAACCAATTACTTTTGTACTGAAAGTATTTCCCTATGTTGTGTTTAACAATAGAGGTTATTAAGCAATAGGCTCCATATCAGGATTGGCTTCAGCGATTTTCTCGTCCCATATTTTGTGTTTAAGGCGACATGTATTTATCTTAACAGTTCAATTATACTGCTTGTTTTCGCTTTATCTAAGTGAATGCTAATTTTGTGCCCAGTTGATGCCAATAGGATCATCCCCTATTACATGGGGCCATTCCCATTACAGGCGTAATGTTATGTTTACAACAAATATAAATCAAAAAGTCCCATTAAAAAAAAAGTAGGCCTCCTTGACGAGCAAGGTGTGTTATGTTATTGAAATAGTAACTGATGTGTCATCGTTGATGTTTATATCCTACACTCGTATCTAAATAACTGCTGAACTTCACACTAATATACTAGTCCCAAAACACTGATAAATTTATTGATTTCTGGCAATGATAACGATAAAGCCACGAGTCGGAAAGTCAACAATGCGTAACACATCATATTGACACTAAGATAACATCGCGCCTGAAATTCCTGAAACGTTAGGCAGAGGTACATAATAACAATCTCATTGCACCAGTAATTATGTTTAATCCTGTGTATAATGGGGTCATACTAGATATTGCTGTCAACCGGACAAACACAGACTTTTTGATGCTATTGTGTTCGATGTAAGAATCAAATACGGACCAATTGAAGTCGAAACCAATAGAGTAGTTAACAAAAAGTAATTAATTAGTCCGTCAGATAGATTTCCAAAAAATATTGGACACGTATTTTTTCTTTTTTCACGTAAACAAACAATGAAGACGATACAGTGCTTTGAAGCCTCGTGTGATGTTATTTTCCGAGACATTAGTATGACATTCTTTAGCGGTCAGTGACGTCAAAACCCCCCACTCAAATCTTTGATGCGTTTTATCTTCGTCAATTTTTATTGATTTGAAAAAACAAAAATGCGTATCCCATATTTTTCGATAATCTAACAGACGGACTTATTAGAATCATATTTTTTAAGTCAGTAAACATCCCTATTACAACTCCACAATCCGAGCAACAGGTCATAAAATAGTCAGACATTTTTAGTCTTTCCTATATTTCATTCTCCTTACTGCCTTTATCTGAATTTATTTGAGATCGGTGCAGCATGTCATTTCTTCTTTTACGCGTCATCTCATCAGAAACCACCTTTCTTACCATACAATCCTTCATTCATTATTAAGTACCTAATATAGCTCAAATTAAATCATTAATCAGACCACTCTTCTCCAACAGAGCACAACACAAAATGGCTCTTCCAACCGTCACAATCCGCGAACTGTCCGACGCGACTCAGGACAACACACTGTGTCCGAGCACCAAGAAGGTCGTCGAAGGCTTGCTCAACGACTACATGGACTTGCAATACGGGAAGGAGACACCGTACACAACTGGAAAACAAGTCGTGCCTACTGGAGCAGAACTGGCAGATGTCGAAAAAGCAGCTGCTGATGAAAGCGCCCCTAAGAACTTCCACGATGTTTTTGCTACGATCGAGAAGACTGCTAAGAGCGGGGACCTCACTCCTCTTTCCAAGAATGATGGCACATGGGACCCCAAGTACACCCCCGTCTTAGTTCTTATCACCCCTAACCCTTAAATTAAGTCTAGAATCTGTTTTAGTATTACTTTTATTTTATTTTAATTATGTTATTTTATTGTATTTTGATTAATGATTAAAGTTATAAAATTAACAGCTTGTGTCTTATTCAGAAAACTATTGAATACTAACATTTACTTCATAAAGGAGTCTCCCTACTATGGGTCGTAGGGCTTTCGGGACCGGAACCGGGACCGCGGTCCAGGATTAATTTATTAATAATAATAATTATGTTTCAGTGGTGTTTCAGGGCCACAAATAAATTAAACAAACATATTATGCCTTTTAAAAGTACGATCAACCAAAAAAAAAAAAAGTTATACAAATAAAACTATTTTTATAAGAATATAAAATTTTCTTTTATTTCAAAATAACAGCCTGAATATAAAAAAAATAAGTATTATGTAATTTGCATTAATCAGTATTTCAAAATTAAACTACAAAAGTTTAATTGAAAAAAATATCTTCTTATTATCCTCATTGATGTCCTCATAGTTATAATCATAGTTATGACTTTTTGCATAAAATATAAATATTCATTTGCGGTACCTATAGAAACACATGATTAACTAAACGGGCAACTTATAAATGTTGTGTGTGATTTTCCCGTGGCGGGCCCAAGCTTTATCTCTCAATGTCAACTAAAGTGACGAAGGTCCCATAACAGACAGATATAGGGATGATTCAATAAGTGATCCGATTTTCGTATTTATAGCAGGAAACAAGAAATGTTATGTCATTCAATATTTTATGCTGTCTACTTAGCTTGTCCATAATGGTAAGAATTCAGAAATGTTTAGTTTTCAGCCCAAAATTTAGCGACGACTTTCGCATTTTCAGTTCCATCTATCAGCTCCTGTGATGTGCAAGTGACGGATAATATTTTACCTCACACTGTCACATTGCTACGTTATTGATATAGGCGTTTTTGTCATAATAAACTTTTTAACAAAAAACAAAACAAAAATAAACTTTATAAGAAAAAGCAGTTTCCTGAAGTCGGTGACTTTTGTTTGTTTGATTTAATTTTTTTTGACATAATCTCAATTAATTAATTAAAGTACCTAGATAATTGTTTTCTAAGCACAGATGGCGTTTAGCCAGAGTCTCGTTCAGGAAGCATCTCCCAGCCCTCCTTTAACTATGTTGCTGCGAGATAGTCTAGAATAAATTAAAGTGAGGTATGACTTACTCAGGTAGTGCAAGGAGAGACAGATAGATGGCGTTATTAGTCTTTATTTTAGTCTAAAAGTAGTGCTAAGGACCGCATCAAGGCAGACAGGTTTAACGTAGACAGTGAAAAAGGAAAACACAATTCAGTTTTATTATTTAAGATCTTATCAACTTTAAAGTTCAATAAAATGAAAACTAGTATACAAAAGTAGCATTAATCATTTACCGCCTCTAGATAATACTCAATACTCAATACTCAATTCTTTATTGCATTCCATATGTATAAAATAGGTGGTAGGTACATAATAAAAAAGAAGATCAATATGGACCCTGTCGGGCACAGCAAAGATAAAGAGAGAGGAAGACAGCTAAATAGGAGTTCAAATTATCATTAATTATTTAATGTGACTAATCAGGAGTACTAATGTATAGATAGAATATATAATATAAGGTTTGCGTATATAGGTATAGTAAAGTAAGATGTATTGTGTAGGTATTAATAATTATTAATTCAAGTTATTTTCTTATATTTAATTTATTGTTTTTATATTTGATATTCGATACTGAATTGTTTTAATAAGTATATTATTATTCCTTTATTTAACTTTATACATATAAATTATATTTTTAAATATTCCTATACAAAATAATATAAAAAACATTTAGAAATATAAAAAATAGTAGCCCACCGGTATCGGGAACAGGGTCCAAGCTACCGGCAGTCAGGGCTCCAGAGAAAGGAACCTCCTAACAATGCGAGCCGTGTCCAGGAGTACCGCTCTCTGTATCAAGCCCCTGATCCAGCTGCCTAACGAGAGCCTCCTCAGATGTTGGTCGAGGCTCTTGGCAATTAAGCCATTGGCTGAAACGACTATCGGCACAATGATCGCTGAGTTCACTCCCCACATGTCGACAACCTCGCGAGCCAAGTCAAGATATTTCATTTGTTTATCTTTCTCAGCTTTCACGAGGTTCTCGTCATGCGGGACCGTTATGTCAACAATCATTGCGCGCCGTTCTGATCGATCCACCACCACTATATCAGGCTTATTGGCTACAATAGTCCTGTCAGTGATGATGGATTGATCCCAGTACAATGTGATACTGCCATTTTCGAGAACTGGGTCGGGCACATACCTGTAGTACGGCACTTCCGATTCCACAAGGCTGTATTTTAGAGCAAGTTGCTGATGGATAATCCTGGCTACAAGGTTGTGTCTATGCAAGTACTCTCCGTTAGCTAGACGAGAACACCCAGAGATAATATGACGGATTGATTCACCCGGACGGTGGCATGCCCGACATATGTCAACCGTGCCGTCCTTCACAATAAATCTCCGGTAGTTATTCGTCATTATAACTTCATCCATAATTGCACAGACAAAACCTTCGGTTTCTCCAAAGAGTTCTCCGGATCGTAGCCAGGCTACGGACGCTAGGAAGTCTACGTCGGGCCCGTGTAGGGCCCGGAAAAAGCGTCCGTGAAGCTCCTTACTCTTCCATACCTCCATGCGTTCATTAGTGTCAAGCACTACAGGTTTGCGCCAGTTCTCTTTAGCCAAGGAGAGCGGGGTAAGGTCCTTGTCCACCGCGACAACATCTCGATGCATCCCCACGTCGGCCTCCAGGAAATATTCCCTGAGACTGTATATCTCACGGTTGTGGAGAGTCTTAGCATTTAAAAAGCCTCGACCTCCACACTTTCGTGGGATATACAGTCTCATAACCGAAGAACGTGGGTGATGCATTCGATATGCGGTTAACAATGTACGGACCCGCCTATCCAGGGCATCTAGCTCTGTTTGAGTCCATTTGAGTATGCCAAAAGAGTACATCAAAACCGGCATGACCCAACCGTTGAAGGCACGCACCTTATTTCCGCCTGATAAAAGACTATTAAATACTTTTCTCAGGCGGCCAAAGAAGCGCTCCTTCAACGATTGTTTCATGTCGGCAACGTTGATGCCCAGCGCTTCCGACATACCCAAATACTTGTAGGTTTCGGTTGCTGAGAGGGACCTAAGATTTATGGAATCGGTGAGCTGGGTTCCCACAGATTCCACAATCCTCCCTCGCTTTACATGCATGACTGCACATTTGTCCACACCGAATTCCATCTTGATGGCGCTACTGAAAGCTTCAGTGACCTTCAGTAGTTCCATCAGTTGCAAATCGTTGGGGGCAAAGAGTTTCAGGTCATCCATGTAAAGGAGGTGAGATATAACCTGACCATCTCTCTTCAACCGAAAGCCTAGACTTGAATCCTCCAGCAGAGTGCTAAGAGGATTCAAGGCTAAGCAGAACCAAAGAGGACTCAAACTGTCGCCCTGAAATATACCCCGCTCTATCCTTATCGGTTCGCTATTCCTCTGGATTTGTCGACATCCTGGATAGCGAAGGACTGTCCTCCATTGCCCCATACACGTCATCAAGAAGGTGCGTAGGGTTGCATCAATTTTATACAACTCAAGCACCCTCATGAGCCATGTATGTGGCACCGAGTCATAGGCCTTCTTATAGTCTATCCAACATGTCGACAGATCCTTTCGGCAACGGCGAACCTGCTGGCTAATGGCCATATCAATAAGGAGTAGCTCTTTTGTACCACGGGACCCGTTCCTACATCCATTCTGAGAAGTAGACATGATAGAATTGTCGTCAATGTGTTTGTTAATTTTGGTTCTCAAAATGGATGTAAGAACTTTATAGACTGTCGGAAGACAAGTAATTCGTCTATAATTTTTAGGTTCCGCGGTACTACCAGATTTATAGAGCAGGTGGGTTATACCTGTTGTCAGGAATTCGGGCAGCGACCGTAACTCTAAGGCTGACTGGAAAAGAGTCGCCAGGCGAGCGTGCGATCTTGTAATCCACTTGATCCAGAAATTGTGCAGCCCGTCCGGCCCTGGAGATTTCCAGTTGGGCAACGGACGGACTGCACGAGCAACGTCTTGGGGGCTGATAGTGATTGCCCCCATTTCTGATACTGGATCGCACGCTCGCTCGACATCTCGAGTCCATTCACCCTCAGTATGGCTGACAGGCACCGACCAGATGCTGCGCCAGAACGAACACATAGCGTCATCATCCGGCAGGAGCGTGTCAGCCACACCTTGGTCTGGTCGCTCCCAAGCCCTGTAAACCCACCTTTCATCGCTCTGGAATGTGCGATTCTGAGTGTACCGCTCCACCCGCCGCTTATACCTACGGATACGGTTTGCCCATGCACACACTTTCTGCTTCCAGAAGTCGATACGTTCTGTGATACGGGACATGTAGTCTCGAGGACTGATATCAGTCCCCGCAAATGCCCGCCTCACAAAACGCATCACTCGAGGGCGACTGTTGCCCTCCCGGAAGCATATTAGTTTGCCGATGAATGCTCTGGCCCTAGTAATGCGTCGTTCAATCCTGGACTGCCAAGCCGGTACAGCTAGTTTCGGTCGTGTAGCCCTATCATCTGGAAATTTGACATGAGCTACACGACATACCGTTACAGCCGCGCAATACAGGATTGAATGAGCATCAGTAAGGTTTTCGCAATTGTCAAAATAACTTGACAATTGCGAATCCAGAACAGCCACCAGCGCCCTATTTTTATTGTGCATGGGCAAACGAGGTAAACGAGGTCTAAGTTCGGGAGACATGAAGCGATATTCCCGAATCACACTCTCCAAAGTACTCCTTATCTCCTCATTGCACTGGGTACTTACATCAGTAGCCATGTCATTACTCATGTCGTGGTTAGACGTTATGGTCGTGGCAAACTGTGGTGGTACCACATCCTCCGACGGTGTAGCAATGGCATGGCTACTCTGCATTTCAGTTCGCAGGCGATCAAGTACAGTGTCATCCAACATGCGATTACGCTGGATGACTCGCACCTGATCCGACAATCGTTGCGCCGACACGTTGACAACCGGCTCAAGCACCTGAAACAGAGAGAGCATCCGAACACGGTACGCGGTCAGGTTGTTTCCTCCCTCTGTAGCCCCATAATATGCGCGCATGACGTTCTCATTTATGGACTGAGTCCATCTCATGCGCGACACATTTCCACCGGCAGCGGGGACCCTGTTCGGGGCCGGTTGGCCTCGAGGTCCCAGGCCCGCTGGTGGCCGTCCTCTTCCTCGTCGTCCGCACCGCGGTGGTGATGGTGATGGCGGCGGTGATTCTGATGGTATCGACGACGACGGGGAGAAAAACTCGTCGCTGGAACTCGACGCAACTACAGCTACCGGTGACACGGCGTTCACGGATGTGGCGCGTCCCGGCGGCTGCGAGGCGGAGCTCAGCGACGAGCCCGGAGATGGTGGGTGTGTCTGCTGCAACCTTGCTCGGCGTCTGGTCAGCATTGGTGACTTTATTTTGACATAATTTTCCTTAGTGTGTGTTTCATTTTCGGTGGTATATTTTTAGTCCAGTAAAACCTTTTTTTTTTTTTTTTTTTTTCATTATTAAAATTTGTTGATGAATGAATGGTTTCCAGAATTGATGGACCGGTTTTATTGAAGAAATTTGTAAAATTTTAAAATTAAATTCGGACACGGAAAAAAATATGTCATGTCACTTTGACACTCGAGCCACAGATTATATTATATATATATTATATTATATATATTATATTATTATTATTATTATTATTATTTCCTTTATTTATTTATTCACATAAAATTTACATTTTTAAATATTTCATATAAAACTCATAAAAAAACATTTAAAAATATAAAAAATAGTCGTCCACCGGTGACGGGAGCAGGGTCCAAGCTACCGGTGGTTAGGGCTCCAGAGACAGGAACCTCCTCACAATGCGAGCCGTATCGAGGAGTACTGCCTTCTGAATCAGGCTCTTGATCCAACCGCCGAGCGAAAGTTTGGACAGGTGGTCGTCCAGACTCTTGGCTATAAGGCCATTGGCCGTTACGACTATCGGCACAATGATAGCCGAGTTCACATGCCACATATCGACAACCTCGTGTGCTAAATCAAGATATTTTATTTGTTTTTCTTTTTCAGCTTTCACGAGGTTCTCGTCATGTGGAATGGTAACATCGATTATCATTGCGCGGCGCGCTGATCGGTCCATCACCACTATATCAGGCTTATTGGCAACAATAGTCCTGTCAGTGATGATAGACTGATCCCAGTATAACGTTACATGGTCATTTTCGAGAACTGGGTCGGGCACATACTTGTAGTACGGTACCTCCGACTCCACAAGTTTATATTTCAAGGCAAGTTGCTGGTGAATAATCCTAGCTACTTGATTGTGTCTGTGCAAGTACTCGCCGTTAGCTAGACGAGAACAACCAGAAATAATATGTCTGATGGACTCACCCGGACGATGGCATGCCCGACACACGTCAACCGTCCCATCCTTCATAATATATTTCCGGTAGTTGTTCGTCAACATAACTTCGTCCATAATCGCACAGACAAAACCTTCAGTTTCCCCAAAGAGGTCGCCAAAACGTAGCCAGGACACGGACGCTAGAAAATCTACATCGGGCCCATGAAGAGCCCGGTAGAAGCGCCCGTGAAGCTCCTTGCTTTGCCATACTACCTTGCGGTCATCAGCAGTAAGTACCACAGGTTTGCGCCAGTTCTCGTTAGCCATGGACAGCGGGGTGAGTCCCTTGTCCACTGCGACCACATCTCGGTGCATACCCACATCGGTTTTTAAAAAATATTCTCTGAGACTGCACACCTCGCGGTTGTGGAAGGTCTTCGCGTTTAAAAAGCCTCGACCCCCGCACTTCCGCGGAATATACAGTCTCATCACCGATGATCGTGGGTGATGCATCCGATTTGCGGTCAGCAATGTACGAACTCTTCTATCTAATGCGTCAAGTTCGGTCTGAGTCCATTTGAGTATGCCGAAAGAGTACATTAAAACCGGCATGACCCAACCGTTGAAGGCGCGCACCTTATTCCCACCTGAAAGAAGGCTACTTAAAACCTTCTTCAGGCGTCCGAAGAAGCGCTCCTTCAACGATTGCTTCATGTCAGCTACGTTAATGCCTAACGCTTCCGACATACCCAAATATTTATAGCTTTCGGTCGAGGAAAGGGATCTGAGGTGTATGGAATCCGAAAGCTGAATTCCCTCGGATTCCATAATCTCTCCTCTCTTTACATACATGACTGCACATTTGTCCACACCAAATTCCATCCTGATGGCGCTACTAAAAGAATCAGTTAGTTTCAGTAACTCCATCAGTCGCAATTTGTTGGGGGCAAAGAGTTTCAGATCATCCATGTAAAGAAGGTGAGATATCACCTGACCATCTCTCCTCAACCGGTAGCCTAGACCTGAATCCTCCAGTAATGTGCTGAGAGGATTCAGGGCCAAGCAGAACCAAAGCGGGCTCAGACTGTCGCCCTGGAATATTCCCCGCTTGATCCATACAGGTTCATCGTTCCCATGAATCTGTTGACATCCCGGATATCGAAGGACAGTCTTCCATTGCCCCATACACGACTCAAGGAAGGCGCGTAGAGTTGCGTCTATCTTGTACAACTCCAGCACCCTCATGAGCCATGTATGTGGCACCGAGTCGTAAGCCTTCTTATAGTCTATCCAGCATGTCGACAGATCCTTGCGGGCCCGACGAACCTGTTGGCTAATGGCCATGTCGATGAGGAGTAGCTCCTTAGTACCGCGGGACCCGTTCCTACATCCATTCTGAGAGGCAGACATAATAGAGTTTTTCTCAATGTGTTTACTGATTTTCGCTCTCAAAATGGATGTAAGAAGTTTATAGACCGTCGACAAACACGTGATCGGTCTATAATTCTTGGGTTCCGCGGGACAACCTGACTTATGGAGCAGGTGGGTAATGCCTGTGGTTAAAAACTGCGGTAGCGTCGCAGATTCTAAGGATGACTGGAATTGGGATGCCAGGCAAGTGTGTGAACTACTGAGCCATTTGAGCCAGAAATTGTGCAGTCCGTCCGGACCAGGTGATTTCCAGTTCGGTAACGGACGAACTGCACTGGCTACATCTTGTGGTGTTATTAAAATAGCGTCCATTTCTGGAATAGGTTCACACACTCGCTCGACATCACGCAACCAGTCAGCCTCAGTATGACAGACGGGTACCGACCAGATGCTACGCCAAAATGAACTCGTGGCAGCATCATCCGGGCGACACACGTCCGTCATATTTGGCTCGCGTCGCTCCCAAGTTCGGTATACCCACCTTTCATCGCTCTGGAACATGCGATTCTGTGAGTACCGATCAACCCGCCGTCTATACCGTCGAATACGGTTGGCCCATGCATAAACCTTCCGCTTCAGGAAGTCGATGCGCTCTGTGACATGGGACATGTAATCTCGAGGGCTAATTTCAGTCCCCGAGAATGCCCGCTTCACAGAACGCATCACACGTGGTCGTGTATTGCCCTCCCTGAAGCAGTAAAGTTTGCCAATGAGTACCCTGGCCCCGTCAATACGACGCTATTATTATTATTATTATTATTATTTCCTTTATTTATTTATTCACATAAAATTTACATTTTTAAATATTTCATATAAAACTCATAAAAAAACATTTAAAAATATAAAAAATAGTCGTCCACCGGTGACGGGAGCAGGGTCCAAGCTACCGGTGGTTAGGGCTCCAGAGACAGGAACCTCCTCACAATGCGAGCCGTATCGAGGAGTACTGCCTTCTGAATCAGGCTCTTGATCCAACCGCCGAGCGAAAGTTTGGACAGGTGGTCGTCCAGACTCTTGGCTATAAGGCCATTGGCCGTTACGACTATCGGCACAATGATAGCCGAGTTCACATGCCACATATCGACAACCTCGTGTGCTAAATCAAGATATTTTATTTGTTTTTCTTTTTCAGCTTTCACGAGGTTCTCGTCATGTGGAATGGTAACATCGAATATCATTGCGCGGCGCGCTGATCGGTCCATCACCACTATATCAGGCTTATTGGCAACAATAGTCCTGTCAGTGATGATAGACTGATCCCAGTATAACGTTACATGGTCATTTTCGAGAACTGGGTCGGGCACATACTTGTAGTACGGTACCTCCGACTCCACAAGTTTATATTTCAAGGCAAGTTGCTGGTGAATAATCCTAGCTACTTGATTGTGTCTGTGCAAGTACTCGCCGTTAGCTAGACGAGAACAACCAGAAATAATATGTCTGATGGACTCACCCGGACGATGGCATGCCCGACACACGTCAACCGTCCCATCCTTCATAATATATTTCCGGTAGTTGTTCGTCAACATAACTTCGTCCATAATCGCACAGACAAAACCTTCAGTTTCCCCAAAGAGGTCGCCAAAACGTAGCCAGGACACGGACGCTAGAAAATCTACATCGGGCCCATGAAGAGCCCGGTAGAAGCGCCCGTGAAGCTCCTTGCTTTGCCATACTACCTTGCGGTCATCAGCAGTAAGTACCACAGGTTTGCGCCAGTTCTCGTTAGCCATGGACAGCGGGGTGAGTCCCTTGTCCACTGCGACCACATCTCGGTGCATACCCACATCGGTTTTTAAAAAATATTCTCTGAGACTGCACACCTCGCGGTTGTGGAAGGTCTTCGCGTTTAAAAAGCCTATAAGCCTTATTATTATTATTATTAATGTTACTATTTATTTTATTTATTATTTTAGTATTATTGTTTATTATTTTATTAAATTAGTGTTGTTGTTTATTATATTGTTTAATTTATTCATCATCTAAAAACTCCTTTACTGAGTAGTAAGACTTTGATTCCAAAAATTGTTTTAGTTTATTAATGAATACATTTATTTTAGTTATTTCTCTAATTTTGTTTGGTAATTTATTATAGATTTTTATGGACATAATTAAAGGGCTGGTTGAGTGCATTTTGAGTCGGGATTGGGGTTTGTTTATTTTGTTTTTGTTGCGTCGAAAAGTGTATCTTGTTTGTGTTTCTTCACAAGTAGTGTAAAAGTCGGGGTGTTTTTTGACAAATTTACATAATTCTAAGATGTATAGACAGGGAAGTGTGAGTATTTTGTGTTTTTGGAAGTGTGGTTTGCAGCTATCTGTTTGTTTTATGTTGGCCAATATTCGAATTAACTTCTTTTGTACAGTAAATAAGGTTTGTGAATCAGTACTGTTACCCCAAAGCATGACCCCGTAGCTAAGCCATGCCTGGGCATACGCATAATAAGTAACAAGTGCAGTTTGTAGGTTGGTCGATTTTTTAATTTCGCGTAGGGCATATGTGAATTTGGATAGTTTTGCCCTTATTTTCCGTACATAATAGTAATAATGTTTACAATGGATTTGTATCTTTGATAGTCTTTTTCATAATATTTAACTTTTCCGCATCAAGCTACTGGGTCAATCGTCAACGAACCTTCGTCGTGAACATAAGTAAGTTTGTCTATGTTTTCTACATTTGACAAGTGTGACAACGACAGAATATTAAGTACAATTCGCCTTACATTGCAGTTCAAACTTTTGGTTTACAAA
Organism: Diarsia rubi; assembly: GCA_932274075.1. Taxonomy (NCBI): domain Eukaryota; kingdom Metazoa; phylum Arthropoda; class Insecta; order Lepidoptera; family Noctuidae; genus Diarsia; species Diarsia rubi. The sequence continues at coordinate 13,602,625 of OW026429.1, forward strand.
ACTATTGCTAAAATCTATTTTTGTTTAAGGTTGTTCAAAATGAAAACTGTATTTTTGGCTCTATTCGTCGTGGCGGTGACTGCCGCCCCAATTCCCGAGGATGGATCAGGGAGTGATGCTGTTGAAATGATCGTGAATGGAGTTCCTGATGGAGCTTTGGAAGTCGGTAACATTGTGGATATCAAGTTGAAGAAACACGCTGATGGTGAAGTAGTTGCTACCAACCTCCTGCATCCGTATTCTGCTGTAGGTATTGCTGAAATTGCTGCTGCAGCCGCCGCAGCTGCTTCAAACGATATATCAGTCGTTGACAATGGAATGGCGGAGTTTGCACGTAATGTCCACCCTATGCCTGTTGTGATACCTTCTCCTGGATTTGAGCCTATTGAGGTTCCAAAACCTGTGATCCCTGAACCCATTGTGATGCCACCTCCTGGCGTCCCAGCTGTTGAGGAGCCGCAACAGTTGCCAATAGCCGCTCCTCAGGTCAACAATGAGGTGTACAATGATAGACAGGTTCAGGTACAGTACAATGGACCACAGGACCCTGGCATGTTCTCCGCCCTTCAGGATTGGTTCCAAATTTTTGTCAATTACTTGACTCCCGCCAGTAGCGCTCCTGCCGCAGCTGCCCCCGAACCAAGACATCTATACATACCTCAGCATTAGACAGACGTCTTCAGACACTATAGTGTACCAAATTGTAAATACCAAAAACAAAGAGCAGATTTTTGTAATGTTTTTCTTTTTAAATCCTGTTTTGATATTCTGTATTGTATGTTGAATACTGTGGTTGAATATTAAGGAATAAATTTAAAATACACTCTTTCTTTTTCAAAACTGAGCTTGTTTGAGGCTATAATTAAGGTTGCCCCTTTTGAAAACGGCCAGAACGGCATGCGTTGTAATAAACTATTCAAGTATTGTGTGAACTGGCTCAGGGGCTTGGCACGTACTCGCCTAACTTAGCCAAACTTCACTAATAGTCATTTCAAAGTTAATTTACCTCTTACTTTTCACCACACACAAAACGAAAGACACCTTAATTTCATTGGAATAAAGTTGTTTTTGGATAGCTATTACTGATAAGTGTCAAAATATCCATGATCTTTATTCTGGTTCCTATAAGGTTGCTATTAGGCTACAGCTGTGCGACGTCAAATAATTAAAAAAGACTGCAGTTAGCTCGTTAGTATGAAGTTTGGTAGTCCAGCTGTAAAATGATCGCTTCTATTGTGTTTAATAGTATGCAACCCTTGGAGCCTGTAGATATCTTGTGTAAACATAATGTACACTCGCTCTTTTTTAAAATATCTTAAGTACAAAATATCTTCTTGTCGATAATATTATCTATCGTTCTCTTACTGTTTTTCGTAACCAACTAATTTTCGAGTTTCATAAAATGCAGAATCTTCACTGAAAAAAGAAGGATTTGCCTCCCATGCATTATGGGAAATTAACCCATTTTCTCATGCTCAGCGGTAGCCCTTGTGGCCACTGAACCCATGCGGCAGTCAGTCTAAAAAAGAATTAAAAAAAAAACTTTGTCTTTACCTCTCGTAACTTTACCTCTCTAACTTCTTCAACGTTTGACCACCCAATGTTGAGTGATGGTCGAGCAAATGATGACCGAAGGCTTTCTTACTTCCTTTTCGTAGGGGCTATAGGTTGTTCGAAAGAGATACCGCGGCCGCGGCACAAAGGGCTAAGAAGGAACATGGGTGGTTTTTAACCATTTGAAGCCTGACTCATTTTGCTAAGCGGTAGCTCTGCCCAGAGCGGGCACGAAGAGGCATTTGATGATTTCCCACAACCAAAAAAAAAAAAGAAAAAGACTTTCTTCCTTCTAGAAGTATATATATTTTGTCAACTGCGCTGCATTAGGATAACAATCTCCTAATTATTTATATTACTCAACTTTATGGTTCTTAATGCACATAATAAAGCAATATGACTCTTGTACTCCCGTATCATAGATTTTGATAAACGCAATAAGCAATAAACTGTATAAATGATTTTTATTTATTTGTATGTTCATAATGACTCAGATAAAACAACATTGTCGATTGAAATCAGTTTCTAAGTTCTATTAACCTGCAAATTCAATCTGAAAACCCTGTTCTGTATTTGCAACGACGCACTGCCAGATTCATTGTTTTTAAATCTACGTGTAAGCAAAAGCATCATCAGCCCCACTGCTGGGATGTTCCCACTGCTGGAAAGGAGGCATCTCTGCGAGCTTTGTATAGCATTAAAATGATAATCAACAAACAACACTACCCTCGTTGTTGATGTTATGCCGTGACAGTTGAATTGTTTCTCTGGGACTTCGTCGAGCTTCATTGTCTCGGCACTTTTCTTGTGGTCACTGTTTCTTCTAGCTTTCAGGAGTTGGAATGATTTGGGAGTAGTCTGCCCGCTACGTTACATTAAAAAAAGGAACTTATATACAAAACTAACGGCAGTGATTATTAAAAAAAAGTGTACATAAAGCTATTACCTAAACAGCAGCGATCCTAAAAGTTCTGGTTTAAATCTTTACTGAAACAAAATATGTAAAACCTCTTTTATATCCAACTTCACAAAAATCTGCTAAAAAGCATACGCTTAAGTTTCTCGGATTAACAACCTGCCGATCACATTTCATCTTTACTTTTGATTTCTAGAATAAAATAGCAAATTCTTTGTTTAGTTTATCAGTTTTTGCAGGATACGTCTTATATGCGAGTATCTAGCAGCAATTGAAACAGTCCTTCCTACTTTGTATTCCTAGTTTTAGTTATCCAGCAACCCGCACTGGGTCCACATGGTGGATTGTGGCCCACTGTCTCTCATAGGGAGGAGGCCTGTCTCCTAGCCATGGGAACACTACTGGCTGATTGAATAATAATCAGCCAGTAGTGTTCCCATGGCTAGGAGACAGGCCTCCTCTCCTTCCTCTCTGTTAGTTGCATCATTAACAACTGCGTTGCCTTTTCCTAACTATGATGAGGTCTGCTTCCAGTATTACAGGAAACAGTTGAATACTAGTAATACATTCCACATGGAGCGACTGCCTATCTGACCTCTAGAAAGGAAATAATACTTGAAAACTTAGGTACTGCTTATTTCTAAAGCAATTTCTGCCAGCAGACTTGCAAAAGCATAAATTAAAAATTTATTGGATACCAGTACATATTTAATATTGCTGTTAGTGATAAAAAACTGTAAAACCCATAACCCAACATCACAAAAATAGGCAAAACAAAGCCTACATATTACAAGTGTATCTCGGATGTTCGCCGGCGGCCGCCGGTTGGTCAGCGGCTGCCGTGTGCGAGTTTTAATACGTTTTTTAAGAATCACAAATAAAGTAGAAAGTGGCACGCCTCTGGTGTCACGCGACCCTTGCACGCCACCGTGCGACGTGCGAGCTGGTCGATTACCCGCAGTGCCCGGGGTTCGAACCTGCTCCTACTGGACTTATATGTCATTACGTTTAATTAAACGGGGACTAAGATTTTGGCGTTTGTCGGGTGGAAACGCACTCCAAAATAGTGTAAAAAACCAGACAGATGATGATGTGATTTTAATTCGGGCAAAAAATATGTTAATTTTTTTTTAAACTGTATTAAACCGATTGTCTGTTTTGTTGACTGCCTCGTAAGTCTAGTGGTTCCGAGGTCAGGTAAAGTATTATTAGACTTTTCATAAAGAATTTGTCAGCAGCAGCCACGGTGTCTGGAATAGGGTATTTCACCAAAAATATCTAATAAGTCCGTTAGATAGATTTCCAAAAAATAATGGACACGTACTTTTTTCTTTTTTCACGTAAATAAAAGATACACTTTTTAAAAGTCAGGAAATACTTTTTAAAATCGGACTGAATTGTTATAAATTTAGTCACTAGTCTTAGTAGGTAATTATTTTAAGGTTTCTCGTATTTGTAGATATTAAAATATATATTAGTGTATTTAATTCTATCTGTATATTTATGTATTAGTATGCACCAATTTATGTATTATGTTTACAAAATGGTATTATCCTTATTTATTTATTTTTTTTTTTTTTTTTATTTGTACTCGACCACAGTGCTGTCCTTTTTTAACCAAAAGGGTGACTGGTAGGGAATGCCTTGTGGCATTAAGTCCGCCTATGTACCACACTTGTACATGAAGTTTAAATAAATAAATAAATACAGTGCTTCGAAAAGTCGTGTGACGTCACATTAAAGCTAGTACTTTTTTACCGACAAAGTGAAGCCACAAGCCCCACTCATGATCTTTGACACGTTTTATTTTCGTAAATTTTTATTAATTTGATTAAACAAAAAACACGTATCCAATATTTTTCGATAATCTAACAGACGGACTTATCAGATTTTTTTGGTGAAATACCCTATCGTGGCCGGTTGATAGCAATAGGGTCGCGTCCTACTATCATGGGATATATAGGCAGAGGTGTACTCATTAGAGTATACTAATAGGTACACTTCTGCCATCCCCTTTGAGAATTACAGGCGTGATGTTATGTTCTATGATGTTATTTTATTCAACTGTGGACTACTCCTTTAATGTCACATTGGATAACGCAGAACACCGTGCCTCTTTATTCTTTAAAGGGTTCTATAGCCTATACAAATGACCTATACAGGGTGTATCTCAACCCATCACACAGCCAGCACCCAAGCATTCTGTGCATGAAACTAAGTAACCCCATGCAAAATTTTTTGCTGGGAAACCACTTTTTTTTTGGGGTCAAAAATCTTATTTTACGGTAAAACTCAACGTAGCTCTCTTAATACATTGTGCTTGTGGATGTTTTCAATAATAAACGGGTCATGGAGGTAATTTAAGTAAAGTTATAAGCTGAAAAACTATTATTTACAAAAACAGCTGTGAAAATTTTGGAACTTTGACCCCCAATATCTCCGAAAGGGTTGTCTTCTAAAGCACAAAAATAATCGCAGTGGTGGGGAGAATAAGTACTTTTCGTTTGCGTTAAGGGTACTTTTACACCCTTTGTGATGTTATTTTATTCAACTGTGGACTATTTCTCTAATGTCACATTGGATAACGCAGAACACCGTGCCTCTTTATTCTTCAAAGGGTTCTATAAACTATATATACGACCTATATACTAAAAGTACTCCAAGAGGTGTATTTATAGAGCACCCTCATTTCGCTAGTTACGTTTTAAGACCCTTGTAATAGAGGGGGGGGGGGCAATTGATTCGTCATCAACCGTGCACAAACATTCAAACTCAAATTTATTTTTTACTAGTGACTCGCCCCGGCTTCGAACGGTTGCAAAAAAGATACTATAAAACCTTCCTCTTGAATCACTCTATGTATTAAAAAAAACCCCAATCAAAATCCGTTGCTTAGTTCTAAAGATCTTAGCATACAGACAGCGAGAAGCAACTTTGTTTTCTACACTAATATTATAAAGAGAAAAGATTTGTTTGTTTGTTTGTAACAATTGTATATACGTAAAAATTCTTTCACCGTTGGGAAGCTACATTATCCCCAGGTAACATAGGCTACTTTTTTATCCCTGTATTCCCACGGGAAAGGATACTACGCGGGTGAAACCGCGTGACGTTCGCTAGTATACTATGTAGTGATGATAGTGTTCATGAAGAAGTCCATTATAACCGTTTTTTTAATTCCAAAGAACAGCGAATGTACAGTCAGAGTCATAACGCATGATAACTAGTAAAGCTACTTTTTTCTAGTAGTTGACTTTCCCAAGTCTAGATCTCTATGAAGAAGAATGGCTAAAAAAACTCTTTTAAATCAATAAATTCTGTAAAATTTTGGTTACATCATTCATGTTGCACGAATCCAGGCTCCAGGTGGTACTGAGTTGGATGAGGGTTGTTTGAAAGAGATACCGCGGCCTCGACACCAAGGGCTAAGAAGGAACATGGGTGGATTTTAATCAATAGAAGTCTGACACTCCCTTTCGCTCTGCCTAGAGCGGGAGAGGTTATTTGATGACACCCCCTCCCAAAAGGCGCTACTGGGTTTGACCTAGGAATTTGAACCTAGACTTCATGCTTAGAAGTCGTGCTGGCTTCCACTAGACCAATGAGATAGAATATGATAGCTCATGCTGTATTAAAACTATAAATAGTCAGCAAAATCTGACTGCCTAGTCTTACTCTACGCTTAGCAGACCTTAGCGTATTTGAATGCATTTGACATCATAATCATCTGCTTAGCTTTTACCAACGATGTTGGGATCGGCTCATTGTGAAACTGATTGCAGCTGAATATTTGTATTTTACAGTTTTTGGACGGATTTGCGGATCTGAATTCAACAACCGAGTTACAAAGAAGTTAGAAGACATAACGAATTTTAATGGAATTGAACCCCGTGGTGAACACATTTAGTGTATGCATCTTAACAATACAGGCTTTTGATCACCAGCATTTATTTCCCGTTGACGATGAATTATGTTCAAGCTTTTAATTTCCGATTCCTATAATTAACTAACTCAACTGAAAAACTTCTTTGTAAATAATAAACAGAACTCGAAAAATCATGAGACACTAATCTCTCTCGATTCCAACTAAAATAAATTCCATTCACAACTTTCATACTATTTCATAGTCAAGCAAGCTATGTTTTTATTTCTAGTTTCGTCGAAAGAATATTTTTTTGTCAAAAGCGCCTGCCACTATCACGAGAAATCATGATTATCCTTCGTAGCACGTCGTAGCGCTGACGTCGTAGCCGCGTAGCTTGTTGTAGCACTCGCCTACGGGCTACGGGCCGCGTAGATAAAGGACAAACCATAGCTTTATTTTACGTAGTATTTTTGTATACGCCTACATCTATTTATAAAAACCAAATTAAGGTATGAAACTCGATTATAATAAAAATATTTCGGCGTCATAAATTATTTATTAATTCAAGGAAATGTGTTTTTTTTATTAACCATAATAAAACCCACATCTACTCCTTTGTTTAAAATCATTTTCCTGTTGCTACAGACTTTCAGGGCTACGATAATTTGTTAGCTTATTTTTTATTAAAGCTATCGTAGAACTGGCTGTCGTTAGTTTGGATATTGTCCGAGTTAATTCATATAATAGTCGTACAAGTCAAAGGATCAATAGTAACTTTTAAATCGACTTTGTGACCTAGAAAACGACTGGATCGCGTTTTCAGAAAACCGTTGACCGCATCGTATTCGATCGAGTTAACTTTTTACTTTCACGAAACGTACGCGCCATGAATCGATAGGGTGTGCGGCCGTCGCGGCTGCAGGCAGCGGCACGACAATTATTGTGCCGGCGGTAGCGCGAATTTAGGGCATCGGCGCGGCGGCGCGGACCGCCGGGGGCGCGTGGGGCCCCGGGGGCAAGGGGTGAGGGCGCCGGCACGCCCGGGCCAGTCCGCGCCGCGCCCCGCGCCGGCCGCTCGTGTGCCCCGAGCGCGCACACCGCGCCCGCCGCGCCGCGCCGCGCCGAGCCGGCGTCGCACGCGCCGAGCGCCCTCTGCCTCTCCGCTCGCAACCGCTAACATGTTGCGAGTGTTGTGATACCGGGCACAGGTGAGCACTGATCATGCACTAATAGTGAAACTTTACGGTTTTTAACGTGAAATCGATTGAACTTTCGTCGCTGAGATCGATATTTGTTGGTGAGTCGTGTTACTGATACATTATTTATTAAAGGACTTTTAATTTGGTGTTACCCCTAATTATAGATTTGAGACGGCGCGCCGTGTATTTTTGATTTTTAGGTTGTATTTAAAATTTGTAGTGAATGTTTTGTTGTCCGCGTGGGTATCGCGTGGTGTGCCGCCGGATGGTTGGATGTATGTATCCCATGCTGGTATCCTGACCTAATTCAATAGTGCGGATGGATGACGGCATCAGTCGTCGTAACGGGACGTGGTTAGGCACAACACTGCTCGTAATAATACAATAAGTGCCGCGACTACGCGCTGCGTTAAAGGTAAAAGGTCAGCAAGTCGAAACTAAGTTCGTTACGTCCTGGTACTGCAGATGTTTCACTTAATAATTGTTTAATGACATTAGTTATACGAAAATACTATAAATATCAACTACTCAATCAGGTATTCAATTGAATATGAATTTAAAAAAATTAAAAACAGTCATAATTTTCTATGGAACTGTAATGAAAACGTTAGCACATAGTAATTTTAGACAAGAAGCATATAATGTGCAAACTTCAAATAGTTTCGTCGTGTTGCGCCCACCCGCTCTCTAGTTTGGCATGGTCAAAGGAATTCTTACTCGTATACCTTAATACAAACTTCTACATACACACACACACACTCACATACATCCATACATTTTATATAAAGCTGAATGCTTGTAGCATTCTTTCTATTTCCTTGTTTTCGAGTAGCGGGCGGTCCACCACTGAACGAAAAATCATTTTACTTTTCCGAATGTGATTTTCAATAGTTTTATTTGCCAGAGATTCGGCTCAGGAGCAAACAAAGACTGTGTTTTCTAATAAACTTTTCAAAAGCCCACAGAGGTGAATAACAAAGAGATTTCTTTTTAATCTGTTGATATATCTTTGTTATATTTATCAAGCCTGTTGATAGAGCCTAGTTTTTGTTGGCCATTTTATTTACTTGGGTTTTGTGAAGGAACTTCACAGTCTAAAGCCTTTTTTACCATCAGTCTTGCCAAAGGGTTGTGTTTCCTTGTAACTGGGTTGTGGTAGTCAGATATGCAGCCACTCCTTGTGTAATATTGGTGTTCAGCTGCAGCTCTCAACTATGTTGGGGTCAGAAATGAGGACATCCGCATGAGAACCAAGGTTACCGACGTAGCCCGTAGAAGAATCGCCGATGGGGCCGAAAAGATCTGGAGTGGCGAACCGGAAGACGTTGCGTTGGAAGGCCTCCCACTAGGTGGACCGATGACCTGCTGAAGGTTGCGGAGACCCGCTGGATGCGAGACGCACGGGACCGGTGCACGTCGAGCACGAGTAGCAGTGGACGTCTTATGGCTGAAATGATGATGATGGGGTCGGCTACCAGTCAAACTGGATGCAGCTGAATGCCAGTATTTTTCATGGAGCGGCTGCCTATCTGACCTCCACAACCCAGGCACTGGGTAATACGATGGGAGTGTACCTAAATATAGTTTAGAAAAGGCTAGAGAGATGAAGATGACTATCGATTATGGACTATTAATTCTCTTTCGCTTTGAATCTTCTGCAACATTCTAATTTTTCTGCAACTATAGTCTCTATTTAATATTCTATTCTAGTTTAAATTAATATGGTGACACCTGGGGGTGATGCTGAACTGATGATGATGATGATGATATTTTCCTAATGGTCCTGATTTCGACTGTCATCAATGTTTTGTTCGGCGCTCTGTCTTTAGAGTTTTTAACACTTTGACTTTCAAACGAGTTTACACATAGATGCATACGTATATAAACTCACGCGTTTTGTTTAATAGGGTAGGCAGAAACTATACCTCCCTCTACGATTCTTACGCACCTACCTCCTTTTGCTTTGTCCACGTTTACGCTTCTGATGATATGCGTATTCAGTTGTAAACGTCCTTTTGTGCCTGTTGGCCTTGTTTTGTACTGCCTCCTGCTGACATGGGGGGAGTGAAAATTATGTGTTTTCTTACTCTTCCGCTATTGTGTTGGTTGAGGTATCCAAGTCAGTTATGTTGTTTCTCTGGGACTTTTTCGAGCTTCATCGTCTAGGCGATTGTCAGCCGGTCGCCACTGTTGATTCTGGCTTTCCAGAGTTGGCAGTAGTTTGGGAATAGTGTGGCGGGTTGGTGCTCAATAAAAAAATACTCGCCCCGGTTGGAAGATAACGTTTTTTTAATAAAGATCTTCTCCAAATATTTTAATTATTTACTATAGTAACGAAATATTCTAAATAATAACTTAAACCAAAGGAAACTGTTTGAGAAACTTATAGAATTCCCTTAAGTATTTAATTAGAAGTTACGAAAGAAACACAAAACCTCTGTGATCCGATTTATCCGAACAAGTTTAGGAACTTCGGAAAAGGCAATACTTTATTGGTTTTTAGACTTAAATTACTTCTCAAATATTTTGTTCTATTACACTTTTAGTGATTGACTCTCAGCTTGTTAGCAGATATTGTTTTTTATATTTGTTCAATATTGATTGAGTATTACAATAATATTGGACCATAGCATTGGACCTAGGCAAGTGGCTGACAGTTTGAAAGCCTTTCCAGTTTGTGTTACCTAATTAAAACTTTTTTATACATTTAAGACCATTTCTCGCTATCACATGTAAACAGAACACAGCTTAAAGAAAAAGTCGAAATATGAACAGATTCATCATCATCATCATCATTCTCTTGCTTCCCAATTCATTTGGGATCGGCGTAGCATTTTTTCTTCTTCCATATTTCTCTGTCTCTCGTCAGCTCATAAGACACTACCTTCTTTGCCACCTTTGATTATACAGGGTGTAAATTAACCCTTCACACAAACGTCAACCAAACATTCTGTACATCTAGCTAAGTACCCCTACGCAAAAATTTTTGCTGGGAAACGACTTTTTTTTTGGGGTCAAAGTCTTAAAACATTGTGTTAGTGAATGCTTTGATTAATAAACGGGTCATGGAGGTTATTTGAGTTTGTAAGTTTGAACCTGAAAAACTAGTATGTATTTACAAAAACAGCTGTGCAAAATTTGGAACTTTGACCCCAATATCTCCGTAACCAGGGGGTTCCCAGGTATGGCCTAGAACAAAAAAAATACCGCAGTGGTGGCGAGAACAAGTGCTTTTCGTTTGCGTTAGGGGTATTTTTACACCCTTTGTACAAAGCTTGCCATATCATTCTTAACACAGTCCATCCATCGTTTCTTTGGTCTTCTTCTACTCTTCTACCCATCCACATTCATAAGTAATCCACATACACGACATTTTTCTCATTACTCCGCATGACATACCCATAACACGACAACCGATTTCCTACCAACTTATCGGTCACCAGGCCACTTTATATAGACTTTGGCAGAATAAACATAACCTAAAACTAATATGATATCAATATTACAGTATATTACCGTATAACTTTGTAAAAAAAAATATAGCATAGCATTTTACTGTCAATAATTTATGAAATCACAGCTTTGGTTAAAATATTTATTTATATAGTGTGTAAAGCAATGGTATAGGTACATTATTTTCTTCAACAACTATTTAAAATAACTCTGGTAAAACAGCTAAATTATTTTTCTCAGAAGCGACAGCAGTGTTTTCTTTCAACATCATATATTACCCCGTGTTAAAAATACTTTATAAGGAAAAGGGCCATAATTCATTTTAGCACGATAAATTGGAAAACCGAACGTGTCCTCTTCAATTTACACTCTGGATTTACCGCTAGAGCGGTTTTTATTACATTTATATTTTCGACTAGCTGTAAAAATAGTTATAAAATATGACTTCCATATTTGGATTTCGATTACAATTGCAACTTTTTTGCACGGAGCCTTTTTTTCTTAAATAAAGGTCCATAACATCAGCAATCTGCCAGTAAAGTCCTGTCAAAATCGGTCTAGCTATTTTTGAGATTAGCCGGAAGCGAGAAACGGACAGACAGACGGTCAAAAACATGATTTTGAAAAGTTTTTATTGTGAAATTACGTACCTATAGCTACTACATCATTATCATCAGCCTATAATGTTCCCACTGCAGGGACTCAGGCCTCCTCTCTAGGAAAGGGATGGGCTATAATCCACCACGCAGGCCCAGTACGGGTTGGTAGATGTCACATGTCTTGGCCGCGGGTAGTCCTTTGGTTATCGCGGCCTCGACATAGAGGGCGAAGAAGGAACATGGGTGGTTTTTAGTCAGTAGAAGTCTGACACTCCCTTTCGCTCTGCCCAAGAGCGGGAGGAGTTATTCGATGATTTTACACCCACCAAAAAAAAAAAAAAAAAAGATGTCACATGTCTTCGAATTTTTGGTTCTAAGACAGGCCAGACATGCGGTTTCCTCACGATGTTTTCCTTCACCGTTTTGAGAGCAGCGGTGATGAAATAAATTACGCAAAGTAACGTGCTTGAATGGGTTCGAACCCACGACTTACTGTTCGTAAGTCGGGGCCGCCACCACTGGGCCACCGCTGCTCTTACTAAGGGGGGAGGGGGGGGGATCATCAAATATCCCCTCCCGCTCTTGAGCAGAGCGAAAGGAAGTGTCAGACTTCTACTGACCAAAAACCAGCCATGTTCCTTAGCCCTTCTAGCAGCCCACCGCTGCTCTTGCTTGACACTAAAATTTAATTTATTTGCATAGACGTACAATCTTGGTAAAACGTAACTTGCCTAACCTTTTCCCAAAGATGTTGGGATTGGCTTCCAGTCAAACCCAGGTGCAGCATCAAGTCACTCTTAAATTCAATTACTCCATGTTTTTTTTTACCCCCCATGGCCTACCAGCACATCGATTGTGGGACACTGTTCCAATTTATATTGAAAGGATTGTTAAAGAGTTCTTTATCCATTTGCTTCGAAAATCGGCTCGGTATAAAAAATCGCCAGTTAAAAACATAAATCAATCAATTAAAGTTGTTCAAGTTCAAAATAAAAAGCACTGTTATTGATAATGTTTACGAAAGTACCTCGTGGACCATTTAAAATACCTGTGAGTACACTGAGCCACTATGTTTGCAGACATGTCTGACCTGGGCCCCGAGTCTGCTATTCAATAGTGTCAGAATGATCTATCACTGATCTCTTAGTTGTTGATTTTGACAAGTTTGGTGTTGTCTGACTGACTCTGACTCAGGGCCCTGAACGAAAAAAAAAATCCGTGTCGACTAATCCGATTGATCTCGGACCTCGACAGATCCATCGAGCCGATGTAGCTAGTCCGGTATAATCTCCAGATACGCTAGGCTCATCCCTCGGTAATCCCTAAGTCTCACCGTACATAGCTTTTAAGAACCGGCACAGCTTTATTTGTGCGGGAATTTCACAATTACATTACGCACGACTACGACCTCAGGTTTTGCGACTAGTGTCAAGAGAGGCGCGTGTAACTTGTAACAAAAAAAAATCTAGTCAGTCCGTCAGATAGATTTATAAAAATTATTGGACACGTATTTTTTCTTTTCTCACGTAAACAAACAATGAAGACGATACAGTGCTTTGGAAACTCGTGTGACGTCATTTTCAAAGACGTTAGTATGACATTCTTTACCGTGAGTGATGTCACAACCCCGCACTCAAACCTTTGACGCGTAGTATCGTCGTCAATTTTTATTGATTTGATAAAACAAAAAATACGTATCCATTATTTTTCGATAATCTAAAAGACGGACTAATTAGAATCATATTTTTTTAAGTCGGTAAACATCCCTATTGCCGGCGCTACGCAAGATTTGTGTCATGCTTACAAATAACTTCTTTTATTTGTTTTCTTCTTCATTGATTCCTGATTCATAGATGACTCTGCCATGCTCTGGAGATTAAACGTGGTGGTCTCCAAAAACGATGGGACACTTGATATTTTGTCCTGATATCAAGTGCGCAGTGTGCACGATGGGAAGCTACTGAAAGTGTCAAACTGGTCGCCAAAGGGGTTTCAACTATTTTGTATGGAAGCTGGCATATATCCCCTTTTAGACTGACTCACTCAGACTTATTGACTTGCTAAGAAGAAGACTCTAAGGAGCTGTTGGTCAAGCTATACCTCTCACTTCTTGACTTAGCTTAAAATATCGGAATATCCGGGCAGCCCTATAACCTATTTGAACCGAGCATATAATACTAAATACCGAGCTAATAGGATTAATTGCACTTAAATGATTTAAGTGCTTGAGTGTGAAGTTATGTTTAGTTAATTATCTCTGATGACTGACTGTCGGGTCGTGGCTTAATTATAACAGTTGGGTTGATCTTCAGGTTAAGCCGCTTGCCTGGGTTGGTCCGTGGATGGGTAACCCATTACTTACAGAATCTTCTTCATGCCTAAAGCATGTTAAGTCTTTGGTGACCACTGTCGTTTGTACATTTTTGACAGTTCTTGCAGGCAGTGGAAATTATGTTTTTCCTACTCCTCTGCTATTCTTTTCTGATTAATTTTGTAGCGGGATCCAAGACAGTTAAATCGTTCCTTTGGGACTTCGTCGAGCTTCATTGTCTCGGCGCTTTTCTGGTGGTAGCCACTGTTGATTCTGGCTTTTAGGAGTTACAGTGATTTAAGAATAGTGTGGCGGTCTTGTCCCATAAATAAAAAAAGTACTTGCAGGTAGTCAGTGGTGCATTGTATTACCCAGTGTCAACTGGGTTGTGAAGGTCAGATAGGCTGTCGCTCTATGTAAAATACTAAATTATAAAACCACTTCCATACAGATTCTACATAAATAGAAAAGAAGATAGGTACATGAGAATCTAGTAACAAGGTCTTGAGTATTCAGGTATTGCTTTGTAAAACACAGCAAACACTTTTGTCGTATTTTTGCCTGTCGTGACCCCACCTCACTGTTATTCTACAAGAAATACTAAGCTGAATTTTGAACTGGGTCTATGAACAAAAAATCTTATACAAAATTGAAACTTTACCTTATGATATGATGTATAACTTACAACCCCAACCTTTGCCGTCTCCTTCAGGAAAAACGCGAAAATATAATTTCCCGTATACCTCATACACTCTTACAAAATGGTGTATTCCACATGACTTACGAGGCACCTCGGCTTCGTATCCTGATATCAATGAGCAGTAAATTTTACGCCTCTCTCGAGGCACGCGGATTGATTGCACAGAAATTGTTGGGCTGTGCATACCTACTTACTTTTATGTTGCTGTATAAATATATGATGTTATGCTAGAATATTGATTTCGTCTCACTATACTGTTGTTTTGCTGTTTTCGACGCGGGAGGAAACCATGTCTTAGAACCAAATAATTCGTAGACATGTGACATTACGAGTACCAACTCGCACCAGGCACGTGTGATGGATTATAGCCCATCTCTTTCCTAGAGAGGAGACCTGAGTCCCTGCAATGGGAACATAGGCTGATGATAAATATTAATCATTATTAATTATTAATACAACCAATTTTTTTAGTCAAAATTTTACAAAGAACCAATTTATTACACTTAATTTTAACCCTCTAGGTTCATTTAAAACCGGCCAAGTACATGTCTGACCACGCACAATGTAGGGTTCCGTAGTTGCCCATCAAAATATGTGAACTTACTAAACTGATTAACCACCCTGCTTACCTACTTCCGAACGATGTTTTTTTTATTGTAAAAGTAAAACAAACTTACATTTGCAGTTTTGAGACCTGCGCTCCCATATTATGTATAGGAAAATATTTCAAACTATTACTCGTAAACTCGTTAAGCCTACTTAGCTGTGATAGATTTTCTTTTATTTTCCTTATAATAAATGTGCACTACAGGTGGGTTAGGTTGGCACACTTGAGTCTAACAAAAATGTATACTTTAAAGCTTAATATTTCACAAATCATTCCTATTTAAATGTGTATTGGAGATACCTTAAAAAATAATTTTCAATATTTTACTTTAGCACTTTGTCGGCGTAACTCATTTGTATATTCATGCCAAATTACAGCATTCTAGTACTAAGAGTCTCTGAGATATAGTACGGACGGACAGACAGACAGACGGACATGGCGAAACTTTAAGGGTTCCATATTGACTACGGAACCCTAAAAATTAAGAAAATTTGAATTTCACGCATTAGCATAGTGTATGTTTCTTAAGCTTTACCAAATTTTTCCTTTAAAAGAACCTCACAACTTTGTACAGTTAATTGCAATGAACATTTCAACATTTTGCGAACCTTAATAATATCATAATCAATTAGGTACATACATTTAAAACAGGTGCTTTGCATAATTTATTACTCCAGAATTACAACATTTTCGTTCACGAACAATCATAATTTAAACCTTTTTTTTTATGTCATCAAAATAACTCTACTTTAAAACGAATCGCTGTATATGCGCTTACCTTTCCCCGTAAAAATGTTCTATTATGAAAAGGTAACTGTAACGTAGGGCGGGCGGTATTCATGGTAGGTACTTAGTGGCGCAGAAAACTACAGAAGGTGAGTTCCGTAAAAATGAGTGACGACAGACGCACGCACACATAGACGTGTTCGTACAGCGATATATCTGAGAGACGCGTGTTCTTCTCGTTACAGCTCGTCACTTGTGATCACTTGAGTGACCACATCCTGAGAACTTATGAGTTCAAAGTCCAAAATTGGAGGTCTAAGTTAAAATAACGTTATAATGTTAAATGAAAGTCAAAGTTATCAATTCTTAAGTATAGGCTTCCTTATAAAACACTAAGAACATTGTACTTGGCACTTGTTGATTCCGTGATTGACTACGGCCTAAGTAGCTACGGGCTTACATACAAAACCTACATCGAGGACATATACAGGTTACAGTTGCGTATTTTAAAAACTATTGTACGATTTGATACGGGTCTATTTCAGTACTGCCAAGTTGTAAATGTTTTTGACAAGGTACGTATACTCATTTTAAAAGAGAATAATCACAACGTGGATAACATTAAGAAAAATGAAAGGCCTGAGTCGTTGCGTAGTTTGGCATATCAGCCTACATTTAGAATACCTAGGTCTATTAATGTTTATGGAGCCAGGACGTGGGAATGTATGCTCCCCGCTATTATGAACGAGTTACCGTTAGATATAAGGAACAAAATAAATGTTAACAACTGTTCAAAGGTACTGAAGAGGCACGTCCTGGATTGTGCTGCAGTCTAGGAAGTGTCTGTTTAGTACCTACATAAACTTATTCTATAATAATATTACAGAATATAATTATATTAATATCAGATTATAAAATATGTACTAATCACGGCACCGAGTTGTCGTGTCAGGCATACTACAGATAAACCCTCGATGGTTTGTGTGGTATGTTTATGTATCTAATTAAGAATGATTGTAATATGTTTTTGAATACAAAAAAAAAAAAATGTAGCTTAATATTTTGAGTGCGTTTAATTTAGTGTTACAGTAAAAAGTGATTTTAAACAATATTTCCGTAAACAGTATAAGTAGGTATGTGTTTCATGTATGAGTCAGTGTCATGCAATTTAATGTATGGGCTACTTGGTTGATGAATTTGTGACAGGACTTCTTTATTTCGTATGTGTGCGTGCGTTTTCGAAACTGACCTTCTGTTTAATTCTTTGGTATTAGGTATACTGCCGTATCTCTAAGTTACAATGTCAGCTTATCAGGGATTACTATCCTTCCGAAGTGCGGCCTCTTTCTTTATGTACTTGTAATCTAGGTAGGTGAATGGAGAGAGGATTCCAACGAAATGGGTGCCTTACTTAATGGGACGTGGTGATTTTTATTGATATTTTACTTGTGAAAAGGAAATAGCTTGTAAATAGTTGCGTTGAAGACTCCTATTTTTCTGACGGCTACATGTAGTTTGAGAATAATTAATGACACTAACAAGGTGGGGTCAGTTTAACTTACTGCTAAGATTTTATGTAACTTTAAAGCAAGTTTATTTATTTTTTGGACACTCAAAATAGAGTATAATGGTAACGCATATTTTATGTGGTTTCTTCCAGTGAACCTGCTACGGGATCGATTATCAAGAACACAACACACATTTAAAGCAGCTTTGAACATTACAATTTCCAAAACTCAAAAAGAAACCCTGAGGCAAAGAAAACTATCGTACATCAAAGTTTATTTATTGGGCACCCAACTCGATGGTTTATGAGCAATAAAGTGAATAAAAATCAATAGGAATGGACCATAAACTATTTATATGACGCCTAGACCAGAGGTAAGCTAGACTTAACCTCATGTTAGATTTGTAAAGGTTGACCGAACCTGACGTTGTGAGAATAGCTTGTTAAAATATTTGGCGCAGGCACACAGCATTATCTTTTTTGTTTTTATTTTTTTTGTGTGCAATTACAGTATGGGCCAAATATACATGTTTTCTCTCTTTCTTTAGTGGTCTTACTCTTCACCCTCTTTCGACGTATATGGACAATCCTCTCTATCATTTAACAATACTAGCATTTGCTCGCGACCTTCGCCCGCATGGAATTATTATAAAATATTGCTCTTCTACTTGAATTGGATTTTGTCAATAATAGCAATGATTAAATCCTTTTGCTTTTAAAAACAAAAACTTCATATTAATGCACGGTATGTATTAATTTCTTGATCTCTTGTTTCTTTAGCGTTTACGTATTATCTGTCAGTTATTTAGTTATTTAACAATTAAGGAGAAATCATCGTTTTAGTGTGACTTCTCTTCATATGCCTTCGTGGTTTTATCTTCTAGCTGAACATAGCTAGAGGTAAAAAACACGTTTTTCAGTCAGCTCAGTTTAATGAAATCGTATTTAAACGATAGACATCAGCAAGTACAAATAAATGGTGTCAATTCAATGGGCTTAAAAGTAAGTATGGGTGTGCCACAAGGTTCGATACTAGGTCCCTTTCTGTTTTTAGTCTATATTAATGATCTACCCCATTTATTTAAAAACCAACCTGAAATGGTATTGTTTGCCGACGATACTTCTTTAATATTTAAGGTAAACAGACGTGCCACAAATCTCGATGACGTAAATAACGCCCTACTGCAGGTTCATAATTGGTTCAACGTTAATAATTTAGTATTAAATGGGAAAAAAACGAAGTGCATAAGATTTGCTTTACCAAACGTCAAAAGTACTGATTGCGACATAGTATTGAATCAAGAAAAACTAGAGTTTGTAGATGAAACTGTTTTCTTGGGGATAACGGTTGACTCAAGGCTACAGTGGGGTCCGCATTTAACATCTCTTGCAAGACGGCTGAGTTCAGCAGCATATGCTGTTAGGAAAATCCGTCAATTTACTGACGTAGATACCGCGAGACTAGTCTATTTTGGCTATTTTCATAGTGTTATGTCATACGGTATTTTACTATGGGGACGGGCTGCAGACATCGAGTCTATATTTATTCTGCAGAAAAGAGCCATTAGAGCCATATATGGTCTAAGAAGACGCGATTCTCTGAGAGAGATGTTTAAGGAAATTAACATCATGACAGTACCTTGTCAATACATCTATGAAAACATCATGTACGTTAGGAAAAATCTGCATTTATTTAGCAAAAGAGGTGATAGACACCACTATAATACGAGAAATAGGGACCAACTAGTTCAGCCAGGTTTCAGGCTAGCTAAAGTAGACACATCTTTCATGGGGTACTGTTTAAAATGTTACAATAAAATACCCCCTCACATTCTTCAACTGAATGAGACGAAATTTAAATCTTGTATAAAACGCACACTATGTAGGCAAGCATACTATAAGTTGGGGGATTACATTGATGATAAAAATGCTTGGCTCAATGCTGGTCCTGCTCCACAACCATAGGGGCAAATAAATCGATTATCATGTGAAGTAATTGTAGAAGCTAGAGAAGATTGTAAAAATATCTTTGCGTTATGTAGATTCGATATCTTAATATTATATAATTGCATAGCACATGTGTGAGTACTATGTACTATAAAGCCACTTTTTACATTTAGTTATTTTTTTTAATGACTTTGCCCTAGTGGCTGAGAGAATGTCATGCTCACTCAAATGTCTCGCTGATGGTGGCGTGTGTGTCGGATCATTTAGTTCCCTTCAAAATGGTTGAGCTGAACGGTGCTGATCCGTGCGTCATGTTCGTGAACGGGCGCTGTCAGTAGAGACTGGTCATCTCTTAGTTGCCATGGTACATTTTTTTTTTTTTTTTTTTACTAGCTGACCCACGCAACTTCGTCTGCATCACATAAATGTAGCTTACAACCTTTCTCGATAAATCGACTATCCGATCTAACTACCTTATTTTATATTTTATTAGAATATCTCATGTGAAGTTATTGTAGAGGCTGCAGAAGATTGTAATTATTTCTTTGCATTGTATAGATTCAATATCTTAATATTATATAATTGCATGGCACATGTGTGAGTACTATGTACTATAAAGCCACTTTTTACATTTAGATATATTATTTTTAATGACGATGCCCTGGTGGCTGAGAGAATGTCATGCTCACTCAAATGTCTCGCTGATGGTGGCGCGTGTGTCGGATCATTTAGTTCCCTTCAAAATGGTTGAGTTGAATGGTGCTGATCCATGCGTCATGTTCGTGAACGGGCGCTGTCAGTGGAGACTGGTCATCTCTTAGTTGCCATGGTTTATAAATATATACATATTTTTTTGATTTGTTTATTATACCTTTTTACTCCGGACGCTCTTATCTTGCACGTCTTGCTACATAGTTCTCACATAATATACCATCTCAATATGAATGATGTAATGTACCAAGATTTTGTAACAATATTTTGATTTAAAAGAGTGTCCATGGAGTTTCTTGCCCGTTCTTCTCCATAGAGATCTACGCTAGGGAACTGGCAACTACAGTACTTTCACAAGTTGTTATGCCTTGTGACTGTGACTGTAGCTTAGGAGTGCAATGCGTTGTTTCGGGGGTTGCTGCGTCGGGTTGCGCGGCGCCGGATGTTACCGGCGGCGAGTGCTGTGGGTGCGGGGGCGCGCGGCGGCGCGTGCCGTGGTGGCTGGTGCGCGGGGCTCCGGGTCGCGGGGCGGCGGTTGCGCGTTGCGGCGTGCATTCGTTGTTCCGTGATTCGAGGTCTCGTGCATTCGTTGTTGCGGTGTGCGTCGCTGCGTGCTTTTTTGCTTGCAGTGTTCGTCGTTGCGGGCATTCGGCGGCGTGTGGTTCGACGTGGTGGCTTTCGAAATGACGTATTGCACTCGTAGTTTTTCGTAGTTTTGTTTTATGAATTGTTCTTATGACATTCAAAAGTGCCAGTAATGGTTTAATTGAAATAAATGCTTTGAGTTTGAGTTTGAGTCAATTTATCCGAGATAATTGATAAATTTTAATGTTTGGTTTATCTTCTAGTCCATTTAATCAATTGTCGTCGATCACCATCACTCTTACATAACATTGGATAACTAGGTGATATGTAAATTCCGTCTATGCAGGAATGGAGTAGGTGTGACGTCAGAACCACAACAGATACGTAAGCAATGTTCGTTCTAACGCATACGCCATGCAAATTCAATTTTCCAATAGAGTAGTCGGCTTTGCAACGGAAACCTATTCTTATTTTCACGAGAGAATAGGGTTCTATTTTTGAAAGGGGAAACAAAGGTCCGTATTGGGAAGTGCGAATCTTTAATATGAAAGCAGGGAATTTAAATGTGTGGCAATGTAACTGGAAGGTAATGGAAGAG
Source organism: Diarsia rubi (assembly GCA_932274075.1). NCBI lineage: Eukaryota > Metazoa > Arthropoda > Insecta > Lepidoptera > Noctuidae > Diarsia > Diarsia rubi. The sequence continues at coordinate 13,623,903 of OW026429.1, forward strand.
ACAGCTGCAAAAAACATTATTGTAAATATTATTATTAAGAACGTAGAAATACATTTTTTAAATAATTTCTAAAGAAATGACAAAAAAATAAGGATCTCTGATCATTCTTATTGTAGAGAGAAATAAACTGTTTAGTTTAATAAAGAGCAATTAATTAATTAATTTTACGTGCGATAAGGTACGTTTTTGTACGTACAATCAATTTGTATGAAATATATTGAACTGAATTTACTACTCGTGCGTCGAAATATATGTTAGCCCGTTGGCCCCGGTTGTAATTTGTAGATCTTTGACAATAGGGTATATAACAAAAAAAAACCTAATATTGGACACGTATTTTTTCTTTTTTCACGTAAGCAAACAATGAAGACGATACAGTGCTTTAAAAACTCCTGTGACGTCATATTCTAAGACATAAGTAAGACATTTTGTAGCGGTTAGTGACGTCACAAACCCTCATTCAAATCTTTGCCGCGTTGTATCTTCGTCAATTTTTATTGATTTGATAAAACAAAAAATACGTATTCATTATTTTTCGATAATCTAACAGACGAACTAATTAGAATCATATTTTTTTAAGTCAGTAAACATCCCCATTGTTACAACTAGTTAGCGGCCGAAAAGTCTGAAAGCTAGACTTAACAAGGGTGTCGTAATTAATGGGTTATGGAGGTTATGTATTCAATCAAAGAAGATGGTCTTTTCAGACATTAATCTGCATGGTCTTCATGTGTGTATTATACCTTATTGTTAACCCAAACGATTTTAAAAGATTAAAAGAGTAACCTTTAGAGTTTCTTGCCGGTTCTTCTCCTTAGTAATCGACCATTGCACGAAACCGTGCCCCTTTTTACCGACGTTTTATAAGTGCCCATGTAGGCCTATGTCAAATAAAAATATTTTGATTTTTGATTTTGAATCACTCTATCTAAAATACTCTCATACAGCTGCATCAACACAGTTGCGTAAAGACTAGGTAGTTGATGATATTGAACTGATTTTTGTCATAGCAACGATAAGTAAAGTTCTACCATTTCTTAGTCGCTTGTCATCGGTTCCACATCCCTGCCAGAATACTTGTAGTTAAGGAAACATGCGAGTGCGATTAGGGAAGCTATCTTATAAATTGATCTGTAAAGAGTCCTTAAATAGTCGCTGAGTCGACAAGTTTCGTGTTTTTGCGAATATTCTCAGCATTTGGAGGACTAGCGTTTAGAGTAATAGTACTTGCTTTGCTTGTTTTAGGTATTTGCAGTAGAGTATATTTTAGATTAGCAATTTCGTATTGATCTATTGAACAGACCACAACAAAATTGCTTAAGAAAGTTTCATAAGTGCACGCATGAAAACTTATCTCAAACATTACTCAATATATTTCAATAAAAGATGTTCCCAATTACTTGCAAGATGGTGATACTTTTTGAAAATTGTGACGTTGACTGTTCAGCGGAACGTTAAGTACTAAAATAGGAGCTCAAATATTAAGGAGGCAACTGTAAAATCACTAATTACAAAAAGAGTCCTTAAATAGCGTCTGTCTGTTCGCAATCAGCTGAAAAACTACTGCTCCGATATTAGTGCTGTTTTCACCAATGAATAGACCACTTTATTCTATTCTCGAGGAAGGTTTTAGTTTATATTTTTTCGATATTCAACTCCTTATGGAGTTAAATAGTGGATGCAAGTTTGTTGGGATATTTTTCGACATCGACACGGGCGAAGCCACGGACAAAGCCGTAGTCAAGTATAAATTGATAAAACAATTTCCATGAACAAAATATACAAGGCAAGAAACACTTCAAAAGTTATGTTCACTACATTTTCAACATTGAATCTCAGAATAAATTTCCATGTCGTATTACTTGTTGAGAACGAGAGGAAATTGCTATTGCAACGCTTAGTGGTTTGCTGCACAAATGAGATTCGAATAAGATGCTCCTGGTATGCTGGTACAGACAAGTGCCTAAATATGAATAAATTTAGGGTACCTTTTTTATAAAGCGCTGTAAAATGCTCAACTCAAACCACATCGTTTTCGGCATGGTCATCCAATGCTGCTTCTTTGGCCAAAAATAGGCCATCTCAGTCAACTTAGGGCTTATCCCATATCGAAGGTAGCTTCAAGCAGATATATTTTCTAGCCAATGACAGTTTAGATTGAGGTATTGGGTACATGGCTTCTTTGATAATTACGTAAACGTGAACGTTGGTTGTATTTTAGATATTGCAACAATAATATCGAAGCTAAACGAGATTTTTGCACATAAAGGAAGTGTATCCTACATATTTGTACCGTTCACTGTACAACATGAAACTCGGGTAAGTACACTTTGAGATATTCTAGGAAATCTATTGTCTACCTTAATACAATACTATTTCCTCAAATATCTCAGCTGAAACCTACAGACTCTATATGGGTTTCGGCGAAACCACTTCATTCCTTAGCTCGCTTATAAGACTAGTACATTATAATGGGTTTTATAAATATAAAATTGAAACATAATATCAAAATATAAGAATTAAAATATACCTACTGCTCTTTTTATAGATATGATCTATATGACATAATCGAAAAGACCGTACATTTATAAACTAACACTTTTTTCAAGGAGGCAGAAACCACAGAATGCCATCAGTTACGATCCCTACATACTCCTTTTGTCTCGTAAATTTTCATACATCTGGTCATACCAGTATTCTCTAAAGAACCTTACCAATAAGGTCAGTGTATGTCTTTCTAGAGAGAGCAGCGGTGGCCCAGTGGTGGGGGCCCCAACTTACGAAATTAGGTCGTGGGTTCGAACCCAGGCAGGCACATTACTTTGTGTAATTTATTTCTTCACCGCTGCTCTCAAAACTGTGAAGGAAAACATCGTGAGGAAACCGGCATGGCTTAGATCCAAACATTCGAAGACATGTGACATCTACCAATCCGCACAGGGCCCGCGTGGTATAGCCTATTCCCTCTCAATGAGAGAGGAGGCCTGTGTCCCAGCAGTGGGAACATTAATAGGCTGTTGATGATGATGTTTTTCTAGGACATCCCCTCCCGCGCGGCATTGTCCCTTTCATCTGTCTTATAAATATCTTTTGTTAGTCGCCTATCGTTATCGAATAATTTGTATTGGAAATACGCTTTTCTGTATAAATAAACTTTACCTTCCAGTTTGTAAGCCATCTAAAACTCCTTTGAAACTGCTCAAACGCTGACGCCGCGTCGTAATCGAAACGTAACATCTATATCGAATGCAATATCGTTAACGCCATGCGACGCCATTTCGTATTCCGATATATATATATAAATATATATACCTATATATATATTCATGGTACAGTCGAACAAGCCAATAAGTATACAAGTAGATATCTTTATAATTCTAGTATAATATTGTTTGCAATTCTGTTTTATAAAGTGTTTTGCACTAAGCAACTAATGCTACAGCTGATGCATCAGCAGTCTCTCAATTTATCTGTAAGTATAATCTTAAAAGTAAATACAAGTTAGCTGGCTGTATACTTATTAACTGGTTCGACTGTAATATACTGATACCATTTGTAAGAAGCGTGATGCAAAATTCAAGGGTACGTGTTCCATGATGTCTAAAAGCAGTTTGTTATTCCAGAGTAAGAAAAGAAAAGAGAATACCGGACGTATAGCTCCTTCTCTTTCCCACTGTGGTCAGGCCACCTGGCGGTTTTATAACAAGGGAAAAATAGCCCAATAATAAAAAGCTTAAAGCACACAATGGGATTAAAAAGAAACCAACCAAAGAGCAGAGTAAACGTAAAATTGTCCTAAAAGAAAGTGTGCAACATTAAAATTCATATTTTTTTTGTTTGGTCGTTCATACCCGTCAGGGAAAAAAAGGTCGACTCTGACGTATTTCGTTGTAACGCCGGTCCATTTGGCAGAGCCTAAAATAGGGATATTCTATCTACTGAATCAAAAGTAAAGATACACTAAAGTAATGAGTATTTTCCTACAATCAAACTTGAATTCATGATGTTAACTGAATCAATATTTGCTCTTTCTCTATCTTTTACTCGATACTGGTAAAAAAAAGTATTTTAATTATAGACACTGGGATTTAGAATCAGCACGACCCGCACGACCGCATTATGATTGATACGATTCAAATTCTAATAGGGTCGGTTTTTCAAGAATTTGATTTTCGACCCTTTGTAAGTTAAGAATTTATCAAAATTAGCCTACTTTTACTCTTAAACTAGGTATTGTTTTATTTTGGTTGATTCATGTTACCAAATTAATATTAAAGAAAACTATCTATATACTCTTGTATATCGGTATAAAGGATCACTCAAAGTAGTATTGACAAGTGGCTGACGAGTTGCGTACACCAGACACTGACTTTTACTTCAGTATGTCTGTAGAATACCAGCGTCCGCAGCCACTACACAATCTATTCCAACCGTTTTGCTCAAACTTTAACCCGAACCCCTATCCCCTATAACTCCCATAAGCTTGTTGCTCTATAAAAATACGCTTCACGATAACAAGCAGGGGTTCCCGTGGTCATGTTAACCCCTGTTTTTTTCACACAATCCCTTGGTATTACTGTTTATTACGTTTTTATTCAGGTAAGTGATCTAACAGATTTGTTATTATTAGGGAAATGGGATCGGTTTCAAAAGGTCCCTATTGGATCAGGGGTCAATAACTTGTGATATTTCGAGTTTGGTTTATTTAAAAGGTTATTTCGCTCTGTTTTGTTTAAGTATTTGGTTTTGTTTTATTATCTTGGATTGAAATCTTCTATGTGATTGGGTTTTTGTTTGTTTTAAGTGTTTATTTGGTTTAGGTACCAATTTCGTGGATTTTGTTTCGGTTTTTGATTTTTGTTACTGGAACGTAGGAGTTATGTATAGTTTTAATTAGGGAATGAAGCAACCAGTTTTAAACTAATCTTTTAGACCATTTGCTTTTGGCCGCTGCTTCGCCGCCGTAAATATCGAAAATTATTCCATGAGACACAATACATAACATCATCACGCCTGTAATCTCCGAAGGGTTAGGTAGAGGTGTACCTAATAGTACACCCACATGTCGCCAGTTATGTTCAAGTCCCAAGTAGTAGGGGGTGACCCTATTGCCATGTACCGGGCACAAATCCAGACTCCAATTTCTGATGGAAAAACCAGTAACACTTTACCCGACGCGGGAATCGGACTCAGGACTTCATCATGCTCAGCAGTCGCGCTTGCAACCACGAGACCAACGAGACTAAAAAAAATACAAGTCAGAGACACAATACATTTTCATAAAAAGGTACTCCACCGGTTAACCTTTTTTTTAAGGATGGGAAAAAGCATCAAATACCTCCTTCTACTCTGGACAGGGAAGAATTTAGTGACAGACTGTTTCCGACTAAAAGTCATCCGTGTTCCTCCAAATGCTGTTTACGATTCAGGGCCGGTGACTCTTTCGAACCAGCTGATAACCTTTTTTTTTTGGGGGGGTGGGAACTCATCAAATAAGCTCTTGGGCAGAGCGAAAGGGAGTGTCAAACTTCTACTGACTAAAAACCACCCATGTTCCTTCTTAGCCCTATATGTCGAGGCCGCGGTGACTAGTGATGTACAACCCGCAGCCCCGACAGGACCCGCAGCCCCGACGAGGCCAGCTGATAACCTGCATTTACAATTTGCAACATCGAGCTAAAAACATGGAATTATTCAAAAAACTAAGCTATATTTTTACCCCTCGGTCAGATTTTCCCTGCATATATGTTTCAGACCTGTTGCAACACTGGCTATACCGAAGTTTGTACTCCAGTGCACTAGAAACACTCACGAAAATTGAGAGAAATTGACCGATTTTAAACCGCTTTAGAGTTTTGTAGGTGATTTTTAGGATAGTTTTGAGTTCTGCATCATAAAGTGAGAGTTCAATTTGGCAACTTGCAGTTTTTGGGTTCTAAAACGGATGCAACAAAAGCATTGTCAGCAGTAATTTTTGTTCCATGTTTTATAGTAGAGGAAAACCAAAGAAACGATAAATGGACTGTGTGAAGAATGCTACGGCTAGGAAGGAGGTGACTACTGACATGACGAGAAATAGAGAAGTATAGAAGAAAAATACACGTTGCGCCGATCGCAAATAAATTGGGATAAGGGCAGGAGAATGTATGTGTAAAAGAATGAATGTTTTGTTAAAAATCAATGCATCTTCTCTGTTAAGCACATTGTCAAAAAGAAAATACGAGTATCTTCAAATAACAGCCGAGATCGTGCTTTACGAATCACGTAGGAAATTCGATATTGTGATGGGAGTTCGCCCATCCACAGACCAACGTAGGCTAGCGCAGCTTAACCTACAGGCCAGCTTGACCCGAGTTGCTGTTATTATTTAGGCACTAGCTCTTCCCGTCACCTTCTATAAATAATTAGTTTATTACTACGGACTTACAATTGACTTCATGACATAACATTGTATTCGAATTTACGTGTAATTTTCTCGAAGTGCTAGATAGCAATTCAGCATCTCGGCAGTGACGTCATATTGTATGCTGACGTACATTGGAAAATTACAGAACACGTCACCACAATGACGTAGGAGGAAGAAAGGGGTTATGCATTCCAATGAGATGCCGTGAAGAGTCGAGTGGGGAAACTAATAGTGAATTCAATGGTTTACTGGGAGAGAATGCTTAAGCTTTATTATTCTCTCTCCCTTTTCCACACAAAAGGGTAGTAAACAAAACAAAATCTAATTAGTCCGTCAGATATATTACCAAAAAATATTGGACACGTATTTTTTCTTTTTTCACGTAAACAAGCAATGAAGACGATACAGAGCTTTGAAAACTCGTGTGACGTCATATTCTAAGACATTGGTATGACATTTTTTACCGGCGAGTGACGTTCAAACCCAAATCAAACTCAAATTTTTGACGCGTTTTATCTTTGTCAATTTTTATTGATTTGATAAAACAAACAACACGTATCCAATATTTTTCGATAATCCAACAGACGGACTAGTTAGAATCATATATTTTTTAGTCATGAAACTTCCCTATTCAGTTAAAAAATCATCTGCCATTCCGTTCATTTTGATGAAAATCAATAGTCTGGTCTATTTACAATATATCTACTTATACTCGTAGTAAGGAAATTTCACGGTTCCATACTATTGCATGTTTGACCAAGGAAATACCACCATACACAATGATATATTAAAACTATAGATACGTTGTCCGACCTCAAAAATGACAACATGAAATGAAGCCAATTGGCCACATCGCGCTTAGTTACGCACCAACCTCTCGCGCGTTGCTACGTTTGTTCTTAATTTAAATCGTGTGTGTAAACCTGCGCGAAACATAAAGACAACAGGCATCCCGCTGTACGGTGTCATATTTTCTTTCCCTTTTTTTACGCGTAAAAGTAGTTATAGTACATATAATATTTTCGCCGTTTTGAAGCGCCGCCATGTTAGTTCGTGACGTGTCTATATAATACGTCATTGACCATACATAATATTATTGCTAACCAGCATTCCTTTATTTCTACTTTGACTACGGTACGGGTAACATTCCTAAACATTACAGGTATTTTGTCTTGCAAATAAATATAAACATGAACAAATACTTAGAGCTGTCCCCTATATCCTAAAGTACGTAATAACATTCCTTCTTTTCGTAAATTACTTGTTTATTTCTGATATTGTAGTAACTTAAAAATATTTTAAACTACGTCTCACTTGAAACTTAAACTACTAACAGTAAACCACTATTAAAAGTTATGAGAAGTCAGCTTATTCTTTCCGTCGTACACCAAGCCAGAGGGAGCTATCGTGTAAGCCTACTCTCCATAACTTTTTGTACAAACTTTAACTTACCCTTTAACTGTATCTAAAACTAAATCGGTGGGAAAGAAGAAAAATAGTCGGTAGTTATCATAATTTTATTGAAAACCTTTTATAAATCACACGACCATACTTATTAGGTTCTTCGCCCGCGTGAAGCTCGATAATTGTCCCATGGGATCATACTACCGAGATAAGAAGTATCCTATGTGAAGTATCCTATGTTAAACCATCTGTGTTCTAATAATATTTAATATTAATTATAATATTAGTAGGATATCTCCAAGGATTGAATTAAGGAGTAGTTTAAAATATAAATAACATAATTTCTTCCAAGTGTAGTACTAGTTATTTGATTGTGCTATTTAGATAAAATACTGATCACCCCGCTTGGTTATACCGAGTTCGCAATTTCATACCATAACTAGCAGATGTCACGCGGTTTCACCCGCGTAGTTCCCGTTCCCGTGGGAATACAGGGATAAAAGTAGCCTATGTCACCCGGGGATAGTGTAACTTCCCAACGGTGAAAGAATGTTTCAAATCGGTCCAGTAGTTTCGGAGCCAATTCGTTACAAACAAACAAAGAAACAAACAAATCTTTCCTCTTTATAATATTATTATTATAATACCTAGATTTCTTAAAAAAACACTCCCGTTATTGTTATTCTCTTATCTTGTGTTAGAATATAATAATAAGTAAACATTCCATGTAGGTATGTTATCAGAAAAGTTAAAATGTATCGAATTCTCATTAAGCTGTCTTCACACACATCTTTTTAAAAACAGTTACGTAAAAATAAAAAAAATTAAAATAAAGAAGTTTGGATAGTTAACAAAATTACATTTATTTTTTATTATTTTTATTTTATTGGGAGATAAACCAATTATGTCGGAACGATACGGTGGTTAATAATTATCGGGACGACTAAATTTGAGTTTTACCAAGCGTATCTTGATGGAACAAAGTTTACTTTTAAAACATACTGTATAAAAAAAAAAACAGCCTATCCGATGTACTGCGTCCGCAGTCTCTCGTGCGCAACATTGACATTGAAGCACGGCGCTGCACTTCGAGATCGACTGGAAGTACCCCTGCCAGTACCGGTAAGGCTTCAGTACTAACCGTCCTATACGCTTTACACAAGAAAATCAAGGCCAACCGCTGGCTTTGAAGTAATTTACGTCGTGCCGCTCCTATGGTGGCCCTATCGGCCCAAACTGGTGCCCCGTAGCACATACACCCCAAGTAAGTAGCCCCATAGATCGTCTTCAGAGTTACAAATGATAAACCCCACGTAGATTTAAATATTCTCGTTAGGGCATAAAAGTTCTTTTTAGCTTTTTCACCGACGGTTTTTATATGTTCAATGAATGAAAAATTCCTCTCTAAGACAAACCCAAGGTAGCACACGGACTCCTTCTTTTTCACGGGAACGTTATTAAATTTTATACTGGGGCATGATTTAAGATTACCTTTTAAAAGAAGTTGATAAGTTTTATGTGGTGCAAAGGTCAGACGGTTACGATCACCCCACTGGGATATTAATTTTAGGCAAGTGTCAGCCAAATTTTCGAGTCCAGCCCGAGTACTTGACTGAATGAGCAGCAGGCCGTCGTCCGCGTAACCGGTTAATGAACAGCCGCATGGAAGTGGAATCGCGAGGAAGTCATCAAAGCCTACGTTCCATACATACGGACCCATAACCGAACCCTGAGGGCATCCCATGGTGAGGGACTTTGACATAGAATGATGTCCGAGTTTGAGTTTCGCGGAACCATTTAAGAAGTACGAGTATACAAGATTGTATATGTTTTTAGGGCAACCACGAATTTTCAGTTTAAGGAGTAGCATCGGCCACCATGCGTTATCAAAAGCCCCAGAAATATCTAGAAAGATCCCAACTACGTACTTATGTTCGGATGTATTGACAATTTTCCGGACAGAAAGTGCCGCGTCTACGGTAGATTTTCCCACGGTAAAACCGAATTGGTTGTTGTGAAATTTCGGTCCGTCTGGTAGTAAACGTGGAACGATAAGACGCTCCAGGAGTTTCCCCAAAGATGGTAGTAGTGTTATAGGGCGGTAAGACTTAGGGTCGTCCGGTGGCTTGTCGCCACTTTTCGGAATTATTCGTATAAAGCCGCGTCGCCATATACGAGGAAAAACGCCTTCTGCAATGCAACGGTTGTAAACACTTAAAATTGCGTCGGCCGCTGTTTTACATGCTTCTATTATCATCCGATTAGATATTTTATCTTCACCTGACGATTTGTTAAGTGGGAGTTTCTTGACAACTTTAATTAATTCGTCAATGGTTGGAAGGTCTGACGCTGGTGATTCAGGTGGCACAGCCGCCCACGCCCTGATCTGCTTGTGGTAATCATTGTCATTATCAGGCAAATCATCAGGTATCAAAGTATTTAATAGAGCTTCGGTTGTCTCCTCAATACCGGTGGTGTGTTTGTTGTTTACTTTAATGTTTTCGACGAACGCAAGATCCACTGATCGGTTTGCTTTGAACTCGTGATACAATGGAGACCACGGACCTTCTTTATCTAACTTTTCTACTATTTTCCGCAGTAAGTTACCTTTAGATTTTTCTACCGATGCTCTGTAGCGGGACTTGGCATCTCTAAACGCATTTAAAGCAGAGATAAGGGGGTCTCCGGTGACCCTCGTTTTTTAAGCTTGTTTAAATGTCTACGCGCTCGGCGATAACTTTTACGTTGTTCAATTAAGTAGTCACACCACCAATCACATCTACGAATATTGGTCATAGATCCGCGGCCAATGGCGATGTCAGCACAGTAAGTGAAGGTGTCTGACATAATTTCAGCACTTTCTTCAGCTGACAGCCCGTCTCGAGTGAAGTCTTTGGTGTGAGACGCAAAAAGCAAGCTAAAGAATTCCCAATTCGCGCCTTTACTTTTATACCTAAAGTTACCAATGATATGTGACGGACCTTGAGTAAACATCGGAACAAATTCGTACACGATAAGCCGATGATCGCTACATGACGCATCCAGAAGGACACGCCACCTATCCAAACGAACGTCTGCACTAGAAAGTGTGACGTCAATACAAGATTCGCCCATTTGGCTGCAAAAAGTAGGTGGTGCATCTGGGGTATTATGAATCGATAGGTTCATTTCAGCAATGAAATCTTCAACAGCGGAACGTCGGTCGGAATCCGTACACCGAACCTTGCCATACCACAGAGACGAGGACGCGTTAACATCCGCGCCAACGATAACTTTACAGCCAGCGAGTGACCGCAAGACATGACGGAGGTTATGTATGTGAGGACCAACAGGGTCTGAATATTGAAAGTAGCAGCTCACAACGTAAACTTTATAGGAAGCCGAAGAGACTTCCGCAACGGCACAGTGCGGCGTCATGAGGTTACGCAAAGACGTTACTGTAAAGTTAGAAGAACGCGCTACGTAAATTCCGGCTCGTGACTTTGAATCCAGCTGAACTACTCTATGTCGTAAGTGTGAGTTTTGATATTACTCTTGAACAAGCACTATGTCCAAGCTGTAATCGATAATTAATTTGTCTAGTTCAGAAGTCGCTACCCTGTCGTTGTGGAGATTTAATTGCGCGGACGCAGACTTTTTAACACAACGTGACCGTACTAAAATAGCTAGATTACTTAAACCACAGACTGACGTCTGGGAGGATCTTTTGTCAGAATGGCAATGTAGGTGGGATAATTCCATCAAAGGCCGACACCTCCACCAGTTCTTTCCATCCGTTCGTGAGCGGCTGGCCAGGACATGGCTGGAGGTGGATCACTGTGTTGCCCAATTTCTCACTGGTCATGGTAACTTTAAGAGTAAATTATTTTCCTTCAAGCTTGTTGCGTCGCCTTTTTGTCAATGTTCTACATCTGACTGCGAATATGAACAATCTGCACATCACATTTTATGGGAGTGTAGTCTTTGGCAGAATGAACGCAATATTATGTTGGATAGTGTACAGGTTACATCCGGAGTTATTTACTATACGGACCTTGTAGAAACTAGAACAAATTTCCGTGCGTTCAAGCATTTTTGTCATACCTATTATTGGAATCAGATATAACAGCTCACAACTTATTACCCAGTAATATTAATGACAACAATATCCGTGGTGCTAGGCAACTGGGCTTATCCCAGTTGTATGCGTCCCTGTGTGCCTATTGGCCTTGTTCTTTTCTGTCTCCTGCTGATATGGAGGGAAGTGGAAATTTCTGCTTTTCCTACTCCTCCGCTATTCTTTTCTGATTAATTTCGTTGCGGGATCCAAGACAGTCAAATCATTTCTCTGGGACTTCGTCGAGCTTCATTGTCTCGGCGCTTTTCTTGTGGTCGCCACTGTTGATTCTGGCTTACAGAAGTTACAGTGGTTTGGGAATAGTGAGGCGGGCTATCCGATGTACTCTATCCAGTTACTGGGTACCCTTTGGTAAGACTGGTTGTCAAACCTGACAACTTACCAAGGGTTCAATGCGCTTTCTGAGGTAAGGAGTGAACTCGGTGTGTAAGTGTACCTACTGATGGTCCATAGAGAATCTTCGGTAAGCACTGGTTAACCTCAAAGATCGACCCGCAAAGCAGTTATCTGATTGTGGTTGGTAGATTTATTGTATAGCATGTGCGTGACCCAATAAGAGACTGTCTCTTCATTGTTATCGCCAGGCCATTCACTCCACTTGGTAGATAATTATGTTTATACAGACTGACACAAATCATTATCTTAAATCCCTGTCATTTAGGTACATTATGCAAACAAAAAAGCCAGTAATTTTAAGAGTCTTGAATCACGTATCTTGTACATAATAAGATTCTACAATTACCAAAACAGAATTCAGCTCGACTTTATACACTGTTTTCACGAGGCTGGAGGCGTAATGTGAAAATACATTCATTTGTTTTTGCGGTATGCGAGGCTTAGGGGGTTATGAGTAAATGTTCCTTCTACCAATGTATGGAGCCCTGGTACTTTATGATCCACGCTGATGGAAGTAATGTGTACCATATAATAATAAAGATCGCAGTAATGCTGGTGACAGCTTGCTAGCCCATTACCGTATTATAGTACCTGTAAAAGCCGATGGGACTCTTCCAGTTTTAGAGCCTTCGAGATGAGAATTTTTCGTTTATTAGCTTCTGAAGGTATTTCTAAGCAGTACTGTAAAACCTCTACTAGACTGCCTCCTTGGTCTAATGGTCTCAAGCGCGATTGCTGAACACGAGTTCCTGGTTCATGTCCCGTATCGGGCTTAATTAATGTTATTCGGTTTTTAAGAATTTCTGAGTAGTAGCCACGGACTCTGATTTACTGTCCACGGAATTGTGTCCGAATGATGGCAATTGGCTATTACATGGGACTCCAACATAACTTGCGACATGTGGGTGTACTGTTAGGCACACCTCTGCCTATCCTTTGGGAATTATAGGCGTGATGTTTTGTATGTGATATACTGTAACATTAAGTTATCACAATTTTTTTTGCAATTAAATAGTAACAGATACTTCTGTTAGACGGTCATCTTCAGTTACACAATTTTAATGATTCTAGTTTAAAACACGTCAAAGTCTTGCCACGAACTTATATCGGTGCCGCGAACTCGTATATTGAACGAGAAACACTAAAAAGTACAACAAATCAAAACTTTAACCTCAGTCTCGGTTTCATTTGCCATCCACGACAATTCGTCCCAAGACTCTAAGAAGTTTGCCAACGACTAACCAATGTACAGTTGCGCTCAAAGTTTTACTTTTCGGCTTTAGAGCGGTTAGCAAGTATTAAAACGTCAGGAATGAAAGCACGATCAACTGAGGAAATGAAAAGACAAGCGTAGTGCAATTAAGCATTAATTAGTAGATAAATGGCAGCTCGTTGAGTTGAATACTTTTTTTCAGCGACTGTACTTTTTATGTTTCTTTAGTTTGAATGAAAATTGAACATTTTTGGAACGGTTTATTAAAGTGTCACGGAAATGAAAGGCTAATTTGAGTAATTGATTGGGCAGGTAATTTACCGTTGTTATTGGATTTTTCCATCAGGAATTTGTTGTTTGTGATTTGTGCCCGGTTGATGGAACTTAGGCTTGACCTCTCTTACAGGGCTAAAACATAACTGGCGAAGTGTAGATGAACTATACACAGCTTCTGGGATAACATGCGTGATGTTATGGTATTAATTTGCTGTTATTTAGATAGACTTCTGGAATAAAAAAAAATATGATTATAATTAGTCCATCTGTTAGCTTCTCGAAAAATATTGGGAACGTATTTTTTGTTTCATCAAATCAGTAGAAATTGATAAAGATAAAACGCGTCAAAGATTTGAGTGGGGGTTGGGAACGTCACTGACAGCTAAAAATGTAATACTAATGTCTTAGAATATGACGTCACACGAGTTTTCAAAGCACTATATCGTCTTCATTGTTTGTTTACGTGAAAAAAGAAAAAATACGTGTCCAATATTATTTGGTAATCTATATGACGGACTAATTAGATTTTATTTATTAACTGGGTAGTTAACAACTAAAATCTAAATAGTCCGTCTATTCCGTTTATTCATATTTTACGAAATCTCACTATTTTGCACTTCATGTGGAAAAGCTAATCAGGAATCAGGAAATTATGACAAAAGGTTACACATAGTAATTACGAAATGTTTAGTAGTATAATTGATGTCGAAGCCGAAAGGCACTTGTTCTCCCCGTCTTGTCATTGCGATATTTTTTTTTGTTCTGTACTATATCTGGCTCTCTAGTTACAGAGATATTAAGGGTCATAGTTCCTCGGTGCTGCGGGTTTTTCGAAAGAGATACCGCTGCCTTGGACACAAAGCGCTAAGAAGGGAGGATCATGGTTGGTTTTTAGTGAGTAGTAGTCTGACACTGCCTTCCACTCTGCTCAGAGGCCGAGAAGTCCTTTGATGATTTCACACCTTCCAAAAAAAGGGTCAAAGTTCCAACAGTTTCTCATTTTTTACTACATTACTACAAGTTTATATACTTTCTCAAACCCGGTACTATTTGATGCATCAGCGCAATATTTTTAGAGCTAGCTAGCATACTGAGTCGTACCACAAAACGACGTTTAACTTAACACGAAACAATCAATTAGCCTTCAATGGAAAAACACGCTCCATACTTTTCAGCCACTTAAAGCCGACAAGAAACCCGGTTTTCTCAAGAACCGAAAACATCTTAATCCAGTTACCGCCGATGTCAATACCTGCCCTTACGGCTTACTTAAGCAATTAAATAAAAATAAATGCGTAAGTTGCCACAAGGTTACTGGCACAAAAACAACAATTCCACGTTCAAAAAGCGTAAGTACCGTTATAAATACTAGCTAATCGTTTTACCGATACCGGTAACGGTGACTAAGAATGTGCCAAACGGTTTTTCTGTAATAATATTTAGTCTGTGTGCACGATGCCGGGACCGGAAATGACACGAACCGAGCCGCCGGTGTAGCTTCGCCCTTACCATTTGTAATTAAGTTTTTGTCGGTGAAACCTACACTTTGTTTTGTTTACTTTGAATGGAAGGTTTTTCTGATGTTTTGATTACGTCATATTTAATTTCTTGGGAAGTCTGCGTGTGATTTTTTTGGGTATAATTAATCAAAACTGAAATATTAGAACATCCACTTATGATCGAAATTAGAAGCCAACCAGCCATTGTAGAATGTACAGACGTCAGCACATCAAGCTACTTCAACCTGTCAAATTTATTTAATTGATTTTTAACTTTATCTCTACAGTTAACAGTATTAGCGACAAGGTTGATTGTAAAAATTTGACAGTTTCGGGGAGTTGATGTGCTGGCGTCCGTACATCTATCATCTATCTATCATGGGGTTTTGGTTTCCGCACTTGATCCTTAAAGTTTACCATTGTGCGTGAGCCGTGGTGGCCGTTTACTCCAACCAGCCCACCTCCCTCCAGAAGCAGATCAAACTTCCCGGTCTTCTCAGGGCATCCGCAACGGATCTTAGTGTTCCCAGAGTCTCCTCGCGAATCTTGGTAAGGCCAGTGCACTCTAGGAGCACGTGTGCCACCGTTTCCTCCGCCTCCATGCATGCGTCTGTACATAGTCCTTTGTAATTATTATCCATCTAATTAATCCTTTGAAATCTATTCAAAAAAACTTGTTTTTTTTTTAAACGTTGCCCCACACGATGAATTTCTCCTGTATCATGGATGCGTTTACAAACATTTAAATTCACATACACAAATACCCAGACCCGGAACAACTATCTGCAGGCCATACAAATATTTGTTCCGTGCGGAGATCGAACCCGCGACACGCAGCACAGCAGTCCAATCGCTCAGCCACTGCGCCAACCGTGCCGTACCTACAATAATTAAAAATACTGCAGGTACCTACCTACACATTATCTCTACATACGCGCACAGGGAAGCACATGGTATTTGAGTATCTACGTAAAAGAGCAATTCATAGTCAGAATCGCTTTAAAACTTTGTGCGTCGATCCGGCAAACCAGGAGTTACCCGTTGTAACGGCTGCTGATAGAAAATAAAACGGAAAAAATACCGTTTTAACTCCGATCGGTATGGCACCGTAGTTTTCTGCCAAGCGAGCTCTAACTTTATTACCGTTACGGCCATTTTGAATTTGAATTTTGTCGCCATCTTGAAATTTCGTCGCCATTTTGAATTTTGTCGCAGTTTTGTTAAAATGACGTGTAGTTTGTGATAGTGGACATAAAGTTGAGTTGTGAAACGATTTTATTCAGTTTCACATTCGTGGGAGAAATGGTTGAATGTTTTTGAAGTATTTCATTGTAGTATGGATAAAATGTGAGTCGTTCGGATATTACAACAATTTTTGAAAGGTGTTGGAGGGGCATTTTATCTCAACGGTTTGCATGCATAAAAGGAAGTCTGAAAGTGGTGCTGGCGACTGAAAGGTTCTGTGGTAATTGGTTGTCTTGGTATGTCATAGGAGAAATGAGGAAAACATCGCAAATGCGGCATAAAATGAAGATCGACCCGAGAGGCTGTTATTGATAAAGCCACAAGTTCCTCCATGTGCATCTCGATTTAAGGTGGAAACGGTTATAAAAGTAGGTTTCTTCAGCCATTAAATTCAAATCCAAGATCATTGTACGGAAATCCCAGTCGATATCAAAGGTACTAAATAATGTACGATATGTACTGTCTTACAGTGATTAGTTATTTATAGTAACTTCAGCCGTTGGCCATGACCGCTGTAAAGTGTTCCAAATACACGCGTGACGTAATTGTAACATGGAATAGGTGGATTTTTGATTTACCAAGTTTCCATTACTTATTATTATTTATTTACGTGAGCGCTATATTTAAAAAATTATTTAGTATTTTTTTTCTTTTTTTAATATTTATAATGTGTTATGTGTATTGCTTTTTTTAATGTCATGTATGCTAGTCATGTTTCTGCGACATATAAATATTTTTTCTTTCTTTCTTTTTTTACAATTTTTTTGAGTTTTTCTTGGAAACGGGTTCGATTAACAGATCGGGGGAAGTGTTTTTGGGTTTTTCTATCAGGAATTTCTCAGTAAGTATCAGAAACGGTGTCTGAATTTGTGTCCCGTTGATCCCTATTACGTGGGACTTGAATAATTGGCCATGACTTGATTTTTTTTATATTTTTTTTTATATTTTTTTTACAAAATATAGACCATTTCAAGGAACTAATTTGCTTATTTTATTTTTTTAGGGGTTGTACATTTTTTTAGGATTTTTTAAATTCGAGGTGCTCTCAATATCACTATGAGGCTGTATGTAGTGCGGTGTTGTGCCACAGACAAATTAAAAAAGAATACAATGTCAATCTAAATCCAGTGACATATCCTTGACAGTTGAGATTGATACAGTGATTCAAGAGGAAGGTTTTTAAGTATAATACATGCATAATATAGTAGAGAAAAACACCTGTGCGAAGCCGGGGCGGGTCGCTAGTATATAATAAGTTCATTGATGACAAGAGATAAACCAATCTTATATAAATCAAAACAATGATATAGAATACTTACATTAGAGCCTTTGCTCCTCGTATTTCCGCTATATTGTGTTGAGTGGACAACATCATATACTCAACAATCATAGCATTATTGACCGTAGGTATGTTACGGGAATCCGCCTTAGTATAATTTAAAGAAGCCATTACAACAATTCACAATATTTCACAAAAACAAACTTCAACAAAGCTGGCTAAACATAACTTACAAAATGTTGACATTGACAGCCTCGCAACCGAATGTTTTTTTTTTCAAGAATGATAGAATGACAAAGGAATGTTCTATTATGCCTAATGTTATATTGTTGGAGGGTCTGAAAGGTCAAATGAAAGTCATTCGTTAAAACACCTATAACTTTTGAAATAGTATGTATTTTTCAAATCTGGTAACAGGCATGAATTCACCTAAGCTAACCCTCGAAATGGTTTTAAGACAGCGCTTGAAAAAAAAAATTAGGCATGCCCAATTGGCGGGCTGTAGTTGTACTAACCCTTCGGGAATTAATAACAGGCTGGCGTGATAACTCAAAAAGCATTGCTTTTAACCTTGAATATTGAGCTGTTTTTTTTTAATTTCTTACATAACATCACGCCTGTCCCCGAAGGTATAGCAGATGTATCCATTAGTACACACAAACGCCAGTTATGTTAAAGTATTTAACAAGGGGTGAGCCTTTTGCCTTCAACCGGGCATAAAATCCAGGACCGCCACCACCGCGACCACTTGACCAACGAAGCAGTTTTATCTCTTATTGTACCGAAAAGTTCAATTTCATCGTCTGAAACCGTATTGTATCCCAAATTTCCTAAGAGAATACAGGACTTAACACATGCCAAGCTTTAAACATATTTTATTTGATGATGAATGTTTCAATAGATACTGGGGTCTACGGGGGTGTAGGTACGTGTGCGTCTCAGCAGTGATTACCTCAGGGAGGGCGCGCTCATGCATTCGTGATGGCGGCAAACTAGTCTAATGTGCTGCTATATAATTGTGGAGAAGACCGACTGAATATTATATTAAGGACTTGTTTGTAACTCTATATGTTTCACTCGCATTGGTTTTTGGATACGTCGAACTATTTTATCAGGTATTTTTAATGAAACCATTGTTCGTTTGAACCGTTTACAATACCGTTACTAACACCGTTAACTATTACTCAACATTACAGTCAAAAATGACTACCACTGTTTGTTTCTGCATCGCCCAAATGTTGACTGGTAGAAAATGCCTATGGTATTAAGTACGCCACTGTACTATATGTTTCAAGTGTTAATAAATAAATAATAATTTACTGTAGAACAAAACAAAGAAATTAACAAAAGTGCCCCACAATCCGTATGTGCAGTAACATTGAATCAAATAGTTTATAGCCTCTTCAAATGAAATACCTAAGTACCGATTTTAAACCTCTCCCCGTAGATAAATCCCGGCTAAGTCTGTGATAGTCACTTAGGAGCTGAGGACCTCCGCTCAAGCTGAAAGGAAAAGAGAAAATAAAATCTTTTTCCTCTTAGGGTCAGCACAGAAAAGGGCAATTCGTCAATGGTGATTTGAGTGAGAGTTTCTGCCTATATGTTTCGTAATAAAGTCAAACTCAGTGTGTTTACGAGTATTTCAATTAAAACATTTACCAACACTTTAGAATGTGAAGTAGTCGGAAAGTTAGTCAGACATGTAAAACCAAATGGCCCTTTCTAAATTTAAAATCTTCATCATTTCATCTTCGTCTGCCAAAAATTTTCCCACTCAAGCTGTGGTTGCCTTCCAGTCTTACCGAATACATCTGAATACCAATATTTTTAATGGAGCGGCTGCCTATCTGTCCTTCGGAACCCATGCAGCCAGTACTGGGCAATACAATACTCTTTGGTAAGAAAGCTTGTGAGACTTACGGGCCACACAAATGACAGTCGAGATCAACGGCTTAACATGCTTTCCAAGGCATGGAATTGATTGTCAATCAACTAAGCAATACATTTTACTGACTGATCAGTGATAATTTCAAACCAATTCTGTTCTTCGGTTCCCAATAATTTATGCATCCTAATCAATTATCCTTTTGTAAAAAAAAAAAAGTATTTAAAAAGCCCTTATAACTGGTCTGCAAAAGAGTTATAATTGGTCTCGGTGTGCCCATTTCATATTTACCTACGAGTATAGAGCCTGCGACGGTGTAATCGGGTTTTCAATTCATCATGTAGCCGCTTGATCGGCCATTAATAGCCAGTTATCCGACGATGTTATTTTAACAGCATACGGTTTATCAGTACCGCGTACCGAATTGAAGCAAAAATTTAAACATTTATTTTCATTTAAGGTAAAGAACTTTTGAACGATTTAAATGCTGTTCTAGGTTTTATTAAGGATTTAGTGCTGGCACAAATAAAATATATAAAATATTTTTTATAATTTCGTGAAGTACGAGTGTGGAATCCGATGATTTTAAGTTGCAATGGTTGAAAAGTTAATCTAATTTAGTTCCTCGTATAGTTTTAAAATTGCAATAATAATTTATTGCAAATACAAGGGTACAAGTATAAATTCCAATAATTCGTGATATGAATTAACTAATCAAAAATGATGGAGTTGATAATTAACGTTACATTAATTTCCCAACGTTGTATGTACGTTGTTGGAAAAAAGGTTAGCAGAATTTACTGATTCAGGTGTGCATTGGAACAATGTTTATATACCTAACTTATTCGACTTCTTCATCATCAACCTATAATATTCCCTGAAGGGACTCAGGCCTCCTCTCTAAAAGAAGGATAGGAAGTGCGGGTTAGTAGATGTCACATGGCTTCAATTTTTATTTTTTGGTTTTAAGACATACTGCATGTTTCCTCACGATGTTTCCTTCACCGTTTTGAGAAGACATTTCGACTTAATATTTTTTTTTTTAAAACGTTGCCTCACACTAGGAATTTCTCCTGTATCGTGGGTGCGTTCACAAACATTTAAACTCACATACACAAATCCCCAGACCCGGAATAACTATCTGTAGGTCATACAAATATTTGTTCCGTACGGGAATCGAACCCGCGACACGCAGCGCAGCAGTCCATTGCTTGAGCCACTGCGCCAACCATGCCGTCCAAATTATTAATATAATATATTATTAATGTCTAAGGTAGACTGGTAGAAAATGCCCAAGGCATTAAGTCCGCCTTTGTACGGTTTCATTACTTGTGCATAAAGTTTTAATAAATAATAATAAATAAATATCTTACTAATCACAAAATCACTCCAACACGTATCAACATCAGCTCAGTATCGCGTGTCTCAAAATGACGTCGGTATATCATTATCTCCCCATAACCCGCTAAGTGGGTAAACAGATACGGTGATTTACATTGTTTCCCGCAAGGCCTCGCGCCAAAACTTCCATATTTTCCTCAGTAAACGCCTACGTGCTAAGAAATGTATGATGCCAGGGATGGAAGTTTATTTTATTTTTGTTTCAGTATTTTATTTATAACTACTGTAGCTTCTGGTCTCCTGGTAGCCGGGCCTCATTTTTTGCCTTAGTAAGTAATATTTAAGGGTTTTAGTTTGACTGGATTCCATTTATTTTGGTAGTGGTTTCGTATTTTTGCATGTAAATAGGTTATTATAAATATGGTTTTAGTATTAAGTGCGAAGTATAAGTTGTCCGGTTTACTTACTGTCTGCCTGGTGTCGGTGTCGTCTCGAAGCTGGATAGAGGCCAGGTGTTTCATTCATCTCTTTTGATCCACGACTATTGTGATCGTTTGTTTTGTCCAGGATTTTTTAAAGTATACTATTCCTGTTCAACGTGGCTATGCCTTCTGAGCACTTTCCCTGTTGACAACGATGTGGATAAAATTTTTTAACACCCCGTGATTCTTTTCCCCTGTTGATACTTCTACATATTTAATTGGGATATGTAGTCTGTAAATAATTTATATAAATTCTTAGTGCACTTATTTTCAACTAGCTGACCCACGCAATGCGTTTGCGTCACAATAACATGCTCACAGCCTTCCTCGATAGATCGACTATCCAACATAGTAATATTTTTTCAATTAACTTTCTAATGTAAAAAGAATTTTCAAAGTCGTCAGAGTAATTTTTGAGTTAAATCGTAACAAACAAAAAATCTAATCTTTCCTCTCTATAATATTAGTTTAGATTTCCTTAGATTATTTTATTAAAGTGAGAATTACTAAAGGTACTATAGGTACATGGGTATCTCTTTCTGTTAAACATACAATCATCATCATCAGCCTATAGTGTTCCCACTGCAGGGACTCAGGCCTCCTCTCCTGGAGTGGGATGGGCTATAATCCACCACGCAGGCCCAGTGCGGATTGATAGATGTCACATATCTTCGTATTTTTGGTTCTAAGATATGCCGGTTTCCTCACGATGTTTTCCTTCAAAGTTTAGAGAGCAGTGGTGATGAAATAAATTACCCAAAGTTATGCGCCTGCCTGGGTTCGAACCCACGACCAACTGTTCGTAAGTCGTGGTCGCCACCACTGGGCCTCCACTGCTCAGAAAACAATAATATACAATAACACCTTGTAAATATTATGGTGCAATAAATATTTAGAATTTGAATTTCCCGGAGACCTGAATCTCCACGCATCTACATTGGGACGTGAGGGCTGGCTGAGCGCGTAATTATTTTGTCGCGCGGACATTTTTACATTGCGATATCTTCTAAAATATTTGTTTAAACTATATAGATACAAAGGCACAAATATTCTATACTAAATTTTTGTTCTAACAAACACATTTATTTAGACATAGATTCTTTGGGTTGAATAAGCTCCGCAAAAAATAATTCAATTTAACCTCCGCCGCTGGCAACAATAGGTGTTGCCAGCGGCTTCACCCGCTACAACTCGAAGATTATCCCACGGAAAAATAAAATCAGGATAAAAATTACTACTACTACTACTACTACTACTACTATCCTATATGTTAATCCCAGTGGCGTGCAGTGGTCCCCCACGATGGGTAGGCTACGAATAAATGACAACAAAAAAAAAATAAAAGTAAGCATGTAAAAACAAAACTTTTAAATACAATTCAAAAACTCACCACATTATTCAAGGTTTAACTCACGATTTTCTAATGACGATGCAAACAGAAGAAAGATTCGGCCACCTCAAATATCTCATCCAAGTGAGTGGGTGATAGTTACAGAACACGTAACTTGCAAGATTTTGGATAAATTTTCGTAATTCGGGTACATGTCTACCTTAAGATACAACTTGAATCTTATCATTATACGATCCGCCCCTAAGACGACCCACTGACCGATAATTGAGAACACTTATTACCTTTAACATGTAATAAACACACATTATCAGCACAAACTTCACAAGTAAATACCATTGTTATTTGTTACGTGAATAAACAAGTAATACACAACAAAATTAATATTTACACTACTGTTAATAACGTTAACTGTACGTTTTCGGTTTCAAAACAAAATCGCATTATATATTGCTTGTCACAACAATGAAACAGTAATGTCTTCCTCTTACGTAAAAAATAATTTCTAGGTTATTATTGTCGATAGAAAAATACTAGCAAATAAAATTGCATCATTTTCATATCGAGTTTATTTACAACAGCGGTCAACATTTTTTGCAGGATTATACGAAATCCAATGAATGAGGTGACAAGTTGACAACATTGCGAACATCGAACTAAACAGGTGCTGCGCTCTATGCACGGAAGCCCGAAGTTCGCGAAGCGCGAAATTAAAATTTCCTTACGTTTTTGCAATTTACAGGCCAGTGCTAGGTTGTGTGTTCATTAAAATATGATTCCCGGTTTTAAGACGTATGTAGTCATATTTTATTCAACATACAACGTAGCACTGGCCTACAAATTGCAAAAAAATGCAAATTTTGAACTTCGCGGGTTATAGATTGGTTGTGTTGTTGCAGCCAATCACAGCCCACTCAGCTACAGTCGCAGGAGCTGCTGCGTTAAAATTGCGAAAATCTATGTATGTGTGCGGTTCATAGACACGGCCATACGTACCGATGTGACGCTGTGTGCATACAATTATGAATGGGTTTTAGACAAGTCGAGTGTTTGTCTATAAGATTCGTACTAATCGTAATCCTTGTCAATGAGTTTTAGTGGGACGCGAAAAATTGCTATAAGTATTTTAACAGGAGTTTGAACTTTTTTATGATTAATTTGTACATAGTGTTATTTTATTGCATCGTTAATTAGTTATAAGAAATGCTCAGTTGGTAAGGTAGGCTAAGCCTAAGAGTCTATATAGGGCGCACGCCCCTGGTTAATCCAGGTTATAAACTATCTGTGTACCTAATTTTATCCAAATCCGTCCAGTAGTTTTTACGTGAAGAAGTAACAAACATACACACTCACAAACATTCGTCTTTATAATATTAGTGTGATAGTGTGATTAGTGTGATTTAAATAGTAAAAAATGCTTACAGTAAGTCAATTTTATCTTAATAGATAGATATATGTTGTTGCGGATGCTTTTGTAGAACTTTTAAAGAGGAACATTTCCTTTATACATGATATTTGCATAACTTAAACCATTTTCGCAGCGCACGCATCGGAAGCTCTCAATAAGGAATATCGTTTCCCGTTTAGGCAACATTTTTCATTAATGCTCTACTCCTATTGATCGTAGCGTTATGTAACATAAAACCTAAAGCCTTCCTCGATAAATGGACTATCCAACACAAAAATAGTTTTTCAATTCCAACCAGTAGATCCTGAGTTTATAACGTTCAAACAAACAAACAAACAAACAATACAAATTAAAAAAAAACATATCAGCAAGGAGAATTGCTATCTCCGGAAAATGCGGAGCTTTTAATTCTTCTTTTTGGCGTTTACTCTAACAGCGTTATTCAGCCATTAATAAAGATTATGGCTTGTCATAATGAGACCCTAATTACCCACCCACATTATGCATGGGCACTACTTGAATTCCTTAGCCTGGCTCAACGGCGACGCTTTAATGACAAACTATGTAGGGTCGATAGAGAAATGGGTTCGAAGCTGTCTAATTACTCTTTCAGATAATTGCGCTGTTTTTGATTGACCTTTATTTTATTTAATAATGTTTTTAAGAAGTTTACGAACTGATTCTTCCTTCATAAATTCTTGCCTAATTTACGGAAAACGATGGAGAATGTTTTATTATTGAAGTGATTATAATATGTTGCGTGCAATACGGTTTTCTTCTATAGTTAGTATTATAATTTAGTAGACCCAAATCTCAGTTGATCAGACTGATAAAACATTAAACTTTATTATTTAAACGCAATAGCTTACCAAGTGCACATTTTATCCACCAAACTTTTGGCAGAGCAGCGCAAACAAAAACATGAAAGGTAAAGTATTTTGCTTAAGGAATAACTGAATAGTAAAACTAGCTCTATTTCAATACTGGTCACAGATCTAGGGAACTGTACCGAGCAATATCGAGCCAACTAGATCAAGGGCACTCTACGAGACGAACCGATTTTGGCACAAAACGTACAGTTATGGACAGAACAGATTACCAAGTAAAAGTTAATAGAAAGTCGGATAAAGTCTCCAACGATTTCGGCTACCGAACAGAAGGTTAAAAGTTAAAATGGCCGACATGCGCAGTACAACCCTAGCTCATTAACTCGACTCGTTAGGCGCAACCCTATATTTTATAAGTACTTACTAGTGAGGTTTATGAGTATATACCCAGTATACCCACATAGGTATATGTAGATTTACAGTAAGTATATAAGCTTTTTATAGCGCATTTTAAATGCAAGCTTTTTTACGAAAGCAGTTTGTGGTTGTTTTAATGTGTCTTCTTGAAGCATTTCGTTTAAAAGTTATGCACTGGAGCCCGAATAATTTTAACAGCGTCGAAAGTAGGTTTCAAAATACATTTTAATATGCTATGATGTAGGTACTTATTTAGTTTTGTGCTGATTGTAGGAGATTAGGTTTATTGGCTCCAAATGAGCAAATATATTGTACTAGTTTCTGCCAGCTGCATCGTACACGTGTGATATGCGAAATTATTTCAGAAGTAGGTACATACTTACTAAATAGCTACAAAATGCCCTATAATATGTCCTAACCAAAGTCTATCCGACTGTCAAACATTGAAAACCGTTCAGCCACCTAAGGTGTGAAAAGGTATCAGACATAAATGTATCGTAGCTATAAACAGACTATAAAAAATTCTTGGACTGATTTATATCATTTACCAACTGTTGCCAGCGGCTTCGCCCGTCACAAATCGAAAATTATCCCACGGGAAGATAAAATCGGGATGAAACTATCCTATGTGTTAATCCAGGTTCTAAACTATCTGTGTACCAAATTTTATCCCAATCCGTTCAGTAGTTTTTGCGTGAAGAATTAACATAAACATACACACTCACAAACTTTCGCCTTTATAATATTAGTGCGATTATGTTTACTTTACTATCGATAAGGCGTAACCACATAACCTAAAAATGTACAGTCATGAGCACACATATGTATACACGCAGCAAAACTATACCCGATTTTCTCGAGTAACAACAGCTTTTACTTTAATCAACACCTATTTGGTAAAAGTTGCTATAATAGGTGATCGGACAAAAAAAAACTAATTAGTCCGTCAGATAGATTTCCAAAAAATATTGGAGACGTAGTTTTTCTTTTTTCACATAAACAAAAAATGAAGTCAATCAGTGCTTCGAAAACTCGTGAACTCTTCGAAAACGTCATATGATAGTACATTTTTTACCTTCAAATGACGTCACAACCACATCTTATCTACGTCAATTTTGATTAATTTGATAAAACGAAAAACACGTATCCAATATTTTTCGATAATCTAACTGACGGACTAATTAGAATCATTGTTTTTTGACTCAGTCCGATTCCCTATTATATGCTATGCCCGGAATAATATAACATAACAATTTATACAGTAGGAGAAAATCACTTTTCAAAGTTACGTGTTACAAATTAGTGCTCGTGAGGAACTGTACTAAACAAGATCGATCTCGGCATCTATAAAAAGTCCTTCGTACTAATTATCTAATGGACAGATTCTGTTGCAGAACCATATATGACATCACGATGACGTCAGCCTTTGTTTTGCAGCCGGTACAATCTGTGGCTGTTTTATTTTCTTTCCATATTTATTATGAAAGTTTGTTGTATTTACTCCGCTACTTATGTGAGACCTCTAACACTGCTTATTGCTAATAGCAACTACTTTATCTGATTGGGTTGTGTGAGTTTTAGAATAATATGTAATATGTGTAATGTAAGTTCCTTACTTGGAATTTTCTATCTGATTTATGGGAGAACTACAAGACACTTTATAAAAATAAGTCAGTCAGGATCAGACTGACTGCTTATATCGCCGTCTCGTAATAGGAAGTTGGACTCACTAAAAGCTGTATAACTGCCGCACTCAGAGAGCTTTAATGATTACTTAGGCCATCACTAAGTAAAGATTATGTCAGTTTTGTTATACAAAAGTATGTCAAACCTTTATTAAGTGACGGCATAAGTAATCATTAAATATCTCTGAAAACGGCAGTTAGAGACGTAAGAAGACCCTTAAAGGTGCTCGTTCGCGTCATTGCGATCATTTATTTTGTTCTAGACTATACCTCAATAAAAGGTCAATTCTAGTTACGGAGATATTGGGGGTCAAAGTACTAACTGTAGTTTCCACAAGTATTTTTTAATGAAGTGTTTAATGTTATAACTTAACTGAAATACCTCCATGGCCTCCGTACTAGTCATTAAGTGCATCCATCAGCACAATGTTTAGAGTTCGTTACATTGAGTCTTACCGTAATACGTAATTTAACACCCCAGAAAATAATATTCAAAAAATATTTGGTTAACTTACTTCTTCGTGTAGGACTCCGGACTCCTTGTAGTTGTAACGAAAAAAAAAATGGTTATTTTATAAAATTATATAAATAAAATAAATAAAATAAATATCCTTGGACATTTCACACAACGCCATCTAGTCCCAAGCTAAGCAACCTAATGCTTGTGTTATGGTAACGAGATGGCTGATAAACTACTTATATACATTTTTTTTTTGTAAATACATACATATTATAGATAGAAAAACACCCAGACTCGGAACAAATACTTGTAGGTCGTACAAATATTTGTTCCGTGCGGGAATCGAACCCGCGACATGCTGCGCAGCAGTCAATCGCTCAACCACTGCGCCAACCGTGTCATCAAATATCTTTCTTTTGCTCGTTTTAAATTATTTATTTGGGTTCTACAGCATTTTTTCGTTGTCCACACTTATTCATTTATCGTGAAATAGCCACTCTAGTCTGGCTATTGTTCAAAAACTAGATTTTACAAGAATTCGTTTCGAAATAGGGTATTTCAGCAAAAAAATCTAATTAGTCCGTCAGATGATTTTCAAAAACTAATGGACACGTATTTTTCTTTTTTCACTTGAACAAAATATGAAGAAGATACAGTGCTTCGAAAAGTCGCGTCAAGTCGTATGACGTCACAAGGTTAGTACTTTTTTTACCCACAAAATGACGTCAAAAGCCTCCACACACGTTTTATTTTTGTAAACTTTTATTAATTTGAGAAAACAAAAAACACGTATCCAATATTTTTCAATAATCTAACTGACGGACAAATTAGATTTTTATGGTGAAATACCCTCTTCCGAATAAACTAACCAGATGTTTAACTGATTATTAAACTTAAATATCAAAGTTAATGATAACATTATCTTAGTAGAATAAACTTTGAAGTTTACCGGGGAACAAGAACAAAGGATCAAGCAATCGGTTCAACCAGCTTATTTGACTTAGAACTAAGTTAGTCCGTGTTCCCGTGGTTTAGATATTAGTGTGGTGTTTAGACGAGTTTAGCGGAAACAATTGGCAAAGTCATCTGTTTGTTAGTGGCTGAGACAGTTTGGATAACAGAGTAGGAAGGAGATATAGAGTGTGGCATATGCTGATCGCGATCGAAATCACAAAAAAATTGTTTACTTTTTTTATTTCTATTTTCACGCACCTGTTTCGCTTTTGTCTGGCTGTGACCCAGTTTTTTTTTATATCTGGTTTAAGAACAAGCGCAACTTTATCAAGGCTCGCAAATTAGTAATAACGTTAGACCAGTGATCTAAACACAGCGGTGGCCCAGTCGTGGCGGCCCCGACTTACGAACAGTAGGTCGTGGGTTCGAACCCCGGCAGGCACATTACTTTGTGTATTTTATTTCATCACCGCTGCTCTCAAAACGGGAAAGGAAAACATCGTGAGGAAACCGTCATGTCTTAGAACCAAAAAAAAATCGAAGACATGTGACATCTACCAATCCGCACTGGGCCCGCGTGATACATAGATTATAGCCCATTCCCTCTCACAAAGAGGAGGCCTGTGTCCCAGCAGTAAGAACATTAATAGTGTTACGAGCTGGGTATGGGATAAATAAAAGCACTACCAATTGAACACACGAAATAACTTTATTACTCGCAAAACACTTATAAACAATCGCAAATCACAACTGAACACTATAGCGCACTTGATATCAATACGATATTCGAACCTTTCGTTGTCTCGCTTAAAAGTAGACTGACTCGCTGCGTCCTCTCTCGGTCCTTTTATACCACTAACAAACAAAAGATATTCGAGAAAATTCGCTACTATTCCTTAAAGCATCCAGAAAAAACATTAACAAAAAAATAAACTTAAAGATAAATTAACCAACAAAGAAGAAATTACTTTACGCCGTAGGCATACGGTCGAAATTACAATGCAAGTACCGCTGACGCCGGGCGCAGTAGTTACCTACAGAATGGAATTAGGTACCTACTAGAATTCACGCGTACTTCTCAGTTATTAGCGAGGTTTCTCGAAGATTCTATATGACCGGCGTAACAATAGGCTGTTGATGAGTAATCTAAACTGTAGTACAGGGGTCGGAAACCCAGGGGTTATTATTATTGTGTGAGTCCTACTTGCTCTTGGTTAGTTTTTAAAGTTGTCCAAATCGTTTTAAAACGACTTTTAACGAAAGTACAGTTCAGTAAAGTATAGTTAGTTTTATCACTCAGAAGGCCTGTAGTAATCACGAGGCCGATAGCTTGCCTTATGAATACTTTAGGGCCGACTCAGTTCCAGTGATTAATGAGCCATATTGTCATCACGTTTGAGTGATTCGCTCCACGTCTTTGCTTTTGTTTCATAGAGTTTCTGCGTATGGAGCTATGGTAGGGCCCATTTGTCATTTTGTATTTGATTTATTGAGGCCATACGACTATTTCTGATGTTTTGTATGTTATTACTTAATTTCACATATTTGTTTGTAGGTTATTTTGGGCTGGTTAAATCGAGGTGAAAGAAGATACTAGATAGGTAGAAAAATGTAAATGAATTGGTGAATGAAAATTTGTGGATATTTCTCAAAACACAAGGCAAACTTTTACATTTTTTGGGTCATGGGTTTGTTACGTATTGGCAAACCATTCTACTAGTTTATATCTATAGGTGGCGGTGTTTAAATTTTTGATTTGAAGTGGTGTCTGCTATCAGTTTATATCTTCTAGAACAATCTTTTTTTTTTGTAGGTTAGGAAATCATCAAATGACTCCTCCCGCTCTGGGTAGAGTGGTATGATAGAGGTGTCATACTTCTACTGACTAAAATCCACCCATGTTCCTTCTCTGCCCTTTGTGCCGAGGCTGCAGTATCTCTTTCGACCATACCTGCAGCCCCGTTAGGTTCTAGACCACCCTTCATGCAATAAAAAATATTACACCTGGAGATCTGTTGCAAAATTTGTAAAAAATACTCAATTATAGTACCTGTTTTTGGTATCCAATAAAGAAGTGGTCAAGCAAATCAGCGTCGGCCAATGTCGTCGATATCTAGAATATTATTTACTAGCTCATGGCCGGGGTTCGGCAATTGTCTCACGAGAGCATACTACCGCGATACCGGGAGAAAAAGTGTCCTTTACGTTAATTCATTTGATAAACTGTCTGTGTGCCATATCCGGTTATTTTTTTTTGTGTAACTCAACGCGTTTTAATATCTAGTTTTTGTGTAAGTAAAAATAAATAAATAGATCTTATCTTGATTTTAACTAAGAAGTTAGATAATATAGGTATCTACTTACCCACAAAACAATTATTAACCTACTCGTTTCGAAGCTCCACTGCGCCAGTCATTTTTGATTAACTATAATTGTCTTTGTCGGAAAAATCCCTTTCCGTAGAATAAGATGCACTAATTATATCAGTTTCCCGAAACATCTTGATCTTCGGGTGAACGGGAACGTTGGAGAAAAGCTTAGCTTATTATCTTGACTAACAACGGCTGTAAGAAATAAGGATCGTTATATTAAGTCTACTTGGAAACTCAACAACGCACTATGTAGATAAACTCAAACCCAAACTCAAATTAACTTTATTTCAATTAAACCATTACTGGCACTTTTGAATGTCATAAGAACAATTCATAAAACAAAACTACGAAAAACTACGAGTGCAATACGTCATTCCGAAAGCCACTACGCCGAACCACACGCCGCCGAATGCCCGGAACGACGAACACTGCGAGCACGAAAGCACGCAGCGACGCACACCGCAACTACGAATGCACGAGACCTCTAATCACGGAACAACGAATGCACGCCGCAACGCGCAACCGACGCCTCGCGACCCGGATCCCCGCGCACCCGCCGCCACGGCACGCGCCGCTGCACGCCCTCGCACCCACAGCACTCGCCGCCGGTAACATCCGGCGGCGGCGAGAGCGGTGGGTGCGCGCAATTCGACGCATTGCACTCCTAAGCTACAGTCACAGTCACAAGGCATAATAACTTGTGAAAGTACTGTAGTTGCCAATTCCCTAGCGTAGATCTCTATGGAGAAGAACGAAGAGATAGTATTGCGAAGTAGTCTCGTAATGTTTTTCTACACTGTTTTTGTTTTTTAATCCCTTTTGTCGTACTGCCTCATCGGTTTAGTGGTCGACCTTGAGGTTCTGGGTTCGATTCCCGGATTGGGAAAATTGTTCTTCGGATTTTTCATCAGGACTCTCTCAGTAGCAGAAACAGAGTCTGGATTTGTATTCGGTTGATGGCAATAGGGTTGCCTATTACATGGGACTTAAACATGACTGGCCAAATGTGGATGTTCTAAAAAATTAATATTTAAATATTAATTTATTATTTTATTATTCCCTTTATTTATTTTGTTACAAACTTATTTCATTTTTAAATATTCTTTACAAAAAAACAATAAAAAAACATTTAAAAATATAAAAAATAGTAGCCCACCGGTATCGGGGGGAACAGGGTCCAAGCTACCGGCGGTCAGGGCTCCAGAGAAAGGAACCTCCTAACAATGCGAGCCTTAATTTTTATAATTATTATTATTTATATATATATTTTTATAATTATTATTATTATTTATATATATATTTTATTTGTTCTGTTCTTTTTTAAGGTATTTTTGCCCAATAAACACAATTTTCTTTCTTTCTTTTAGGTACACCTCTACCTTACCCTTCGGGGATTACAGGCTTGACGTTATGTTATGTAATAGTCAAAACTACAGTTATGATGGAATTAGTTAAAGGATTAGCATTTACTACTAACGTAAGACCCCTGGGTACCGAAGCGTCACAATTACATTATTCCTACGGTTTCACAAAACAGCGTTTGGCGACGTAACTAATTTAATATATTCCTGTATCTTAATTGTAATCTTGATTGTCTAAATATTTAGTTGAATTTGAGCGTTTATGTAACACTAAAACTGATTATTGGCGAAGTTGAAACTTTTATTTCACTTTGAAAGCACATAATTGGATCGTAAAAAGTTAGTTCTTTTGACTCGAAGTGTAAAAGATTCTTAATGAGAAGAGTGAGTATTTCCAGGACTAGGATGATGGATGGAGAGAGAGAGGAGGTCAAACCAGATGAATGGCGTGAGGAATAATATGAAGGAGAAAAGAGTAAATGATACCGTGACGACTCACAGGGGAGACAGGGGAGTGACTTCAAATTGAATTGGATAAGGGTAGAAAGGTGATGATTTCCACGACAAATAAAATAACAAAAAAACGTTATTCATTTTTAAATTTTAGCTTACAAGTAAATTATGTTAATTTTGTCAGGACAAACCTTAGACTTCTGGTTTCTAGTGCTAAAAGCATATAGGCCTTTTTTTGAGGTTGGAAAATCACCAAATGACTCCTTTCGCCCTAGGCAGAGCGAAAGGGAGTGTCAGACTTCTAATAACTAAAAACCATCCATGTTCCTTCTTAGCCCTTTGTGTCGAGGCCGCGGTATGTCTTTCGAACAACCCGCAGCCCCCAGCACATGGGCCTTACAATAACATAATTCAATTTAATTTCAATAGCGGCTCAATCGTTTTTGTTCTTTTAAAAGCTTGATCCTTAACTGAAAAACTGAAGCTTGAAAATGAAAGACTAATAACGTTAATTAAGTACAAACATTTTTCACTGTTAAGTATGCAAATTCTTTCTTTCTTACACTTTCTTTAAAAGATTTATTCACATTCATCGGCGACGAAGAGAGCGATTAAGAAATCAAACCACGATCTAGCCAACTTTCGATTTGAAAAAGGAAAAAATAACGAAAGAGTCTTTATGCAGTATTGTTGAAATAGACGGCCTTGTTCACGGATTTTCTTATTTTCTTCATTTTATAGCTGGCCTGTGATTTTAGTTCATACTTTTGTAGGAGGAATATACTATATTCATTATTTTTAACGTAAGACTTTTCATTGTATTCAACACACAAATATCTATGCACTTTTATCACGCCGTCCGTTACTGTATTAATCAGTAACTGTCTTAATATGTCATACTGCGGTACTCAGAGATATTTAATGATTACTTAAGCAGTCGCTTAATAAAGGTTTGACATCCTTTTGTATGACAAAACTGTCAAAACCGTTACTAAGAGATGGCCTAAGTAATCATTAAAGCACTCTGAGTGCGGCAGATAATGTTGTAATAATCAGTAAATGATTCTTCCTTTAATTTCCATTTCCAAATGTTACTATCACGTATATTTGAATAATAAGATAAGTTCGAAGTTAATATGGCACGTAGTTTAATTAGAAAGGATATCACACTTCTTTCTAATTAAACTACGTACCGTATTACTGAGCAGCGGTGGCCCAGTGGTGGCGGCCCCAACTTACGAACATCATTTTTTCTCAAAGTCAATCGTTTCAAAGATAGACACATCCAAAGTGGTAAAATGTGTCCCCCCCCCCCTCTAACTTTTAAAGTAAGAGAGTGACAATTCTAAAAAAAATATATAATGTAGATCTCAACAAAAACTACCAACCAAAATTGGTTTGAACGAGATCTAGTAAGTTAGTATGGAGGTAAAACTAGGCATACTAGGTCTCCTGTCGTTTCACTGCATTTGATGACCGCCACTATCACGACCGTTGCAGTTTTGAAATGTGGAGGTCGTGAGTACGAACCCAGGCAGGCACATTACTTTGTGTAATTTATTTCATCACCGCTGCTCTGAAAACGGTGAAGGAAAACATCGTGAGGAAACCGGCATGTCTTAGAACCAAAAAATTCGAAGACATGTGACATCTACCAATCCGCACTGGGCCCGCGTGCTAGACTGAGTATAGCCCATTCCTTCTCAAAAAGAGAGGAGGTCTGTGTCCCAGCAGTGGGAACATTAATAGGCTGTTGATGATGATGATGACCGTAATACTAGTAATCATTAACTTCATTATATGTCCCGTTGAGAGGGATGAGGTTGTTCATAAAATCATAAAATATGTTTTTCTGTTGCCGCTTTAACAAGAAATAATACTATGATGATACGGAACCCTTCATGTGCAAGTCCGACTTGCACTTGGCCAGGTTTTTACCCGACTGCAAGGAAAGGGTTTAGGGAGGGAAGGGAAGGGGTTTCCGCGACTATCTTTGTTTGTAATATTCTTTATTCCCTCATTTCTTCTTTTTTTACGTAGTTTGTCAGTTCACACGACATTCGTCGGATTAACCCTCTATACTCATTCGTATTTCCTGGTACCCAGTTCAGCATTCACACCTGTCACCTACACTAAACCAATGACCTCCCGGTTAAAATAAAGCTAGTAAAACAGTAAGTTTACGTCTAAACGTGTTGGGTTGGGCGACAGCAATGTAACCGATCGTCTTAACAATTCAACCGTGTTATTAGGTTATGCTTTAATAAAATAAAATTGACTTTGACTTTGGCTTTTTTGTTTACGAAAGAAAATTCTATTTGTATTAAACATAGAAAGAAAACTAGCTAGAAAACTAGCTGGGTTTTGTGAGCAGTTTTTTTTTGAGGATTTTGAAGTGGGTTTTAATTGGAAGTTTAAAAAAATGAATCGTTTGTATAATGTGGGTATTTTTTAATTTATATAATCATCTATTTTAGTTGCAAAAGGGATAATTTATGAACTGTATCGATATTTAAAAAATAAAATGAAGGGGTGGGCTACGTGGGCGGAATGTTGTAAGAGATACCGCGGCCTCGACATAAAGGGCTAAGAAGGAACATGCGTGGTTTTTAGTCAGTAGAAGTCTGACACTCCCTTTCGCTCTGCCCAAGAGCGGAAGGGGTTATTGGATGATTGTTCAAGCGCAAAAAAAAAATCGGGGTGGGCTCCGTAGGCGCGGGCCTGTGGAAGCTGAGTCCAGCTCGCCGTCTGCCCGTCTTATGGCGTCTAATCTAAAAAAAAGGTTTGCTTTAATTAAACACCACATCAGTGAGAGTGCCAACGCATTACCAACTTCGTGCAGTAAAGAAAAGATGAAATAAAAAAGAGTGACAAAGATAAAACAGCTACCCACAGGTCAAACAAAGTATGACGTCATCAAAACCCACTCTCTATCTACTAAATGCTAAAGTTGAATCAGAAAAGCATTAGGGGTAAAACAAACAGCTGTCATTAAGCACATACAGGGTGTTTCGGAAAGTAATCATTGCTGCTTTCAATGGCAGGCTGTATACAGGGCGTGGGCGTTTAGAAACGAAGCTCTTTGAAATTCTCAAAGAGGAATGAGTGGGGGAATGTTGGACTATGTTGGTTGGAAAGTTGGGTATTAGGGCATGTTTGGATTTAAAAAAGTACTAACTGCGGTACTCAGAAATATTTAATGATTACTTAAGCCGTCACTTATTAAGATTTGACATGCTTTTGTATAACAAAACTGTCAAAACCTTTACTAAGTGATGGCCTAAGTAATCAGTAAAGCTCTCTGAGAGCGGCTGCTAGTGTGTGAGTAAATAAATTCGTGTTGGGTTTGGTACTTATCTGTTTTAAAGTGAAGTTTTATGAACTAAAAAAATCGGAATAGAGTTTAATAGAGTCAAAAGAAGTTAGAGACTAGTTCTTATCATTTGCTACATAATAACGAAACTTCCCTCCACTGCCTCGTTGCTGTACATAAGGTCTTTTGTTCGATTTCCAGCGTGGGCAATATGTTACTGGGTGTTCCATAACGGTTTGACGGCACGGTTGGCGCAGTGGCTAAGCGATTGAACTGCTGCGGTGCGTGTCGCGGGTTCGATCCCCGCACGGAACATATATTTGTATGGCCTACAGATAGTTGTTTCGGGTCCAGGTTTGTGTGTACGTGAGTTTAAAGGTAGAAACCTTTAAACTCACGTACACACACACACACGAACGCACCCACGATACAGGAGAAATTCCTAGTGTGCTGTAACGTTAAAAAAAAGACGTGTGGCACTCGGGGACTGCCGCGGTAAAGCTATTGCATAGCATTTTTTATCAACTTATGTAATTTTAATAATTTATATTATTTTTTAAAAGCCGATGTGGTTATGCATATTATTTTATTATTATTATTATTTTGCGTACTAAATATAACAAAAAGTCATTAAAAGTACTGTTATTCATCGATAGATGGCAAAACTAAAAAGTATCACCGCGGTGCCGGTCGGAGTGGGGGGTGTTAGGTTATTTTCGTTACGGAATAGGGGATCGGACAAAAAAATAATATTTAGTCCGTCAGATAGATTTTCAAAAAATATTGGACACGTATTTTTTCTTTTTTCATATAAACAAAAAATGAAGACGATAAAATGCTTCGAAAACTCGTGAATTCCTCGAAAACGTCACATGGTAGTACATTTTTCACCAACAGATGACGTCACAACCCCCCACTCATGATCTTTGACGCGTCTTATCTTCGTCAATTTTTATTAATTTGATAAAACAAAAAACACGTTCCCAATATTTTTCGATAATCTAACTGACGGACTAATTAGAATCATATTTTTTTGACCCAGTCCGATCCCCTATTTCTGGATTCGGTCTCCACGCTCAAGGCCCGCGATAGAAGCTATGCAATAGCTTAAAAAACAGTATTTTTTAGCAGCCACGAAGACTTGATTTATGGCCGGTTGATGGCAATAGATTCACCCTACACATGGGACTCGTTATGTTTTTTTGTGAACTGGAAAGTATGGAATAGCGAGTCTGACCCTGGAACAGCGAGTCAAAAATAAAGTTCGGGAGTTAGACTTACTTGCTCCGTAATAACGAAACTTTGTGTAATCAGCCACCTTTCCGTTTAAACATCAAAGGCTTAAGTTCTTCACCTACAGCTGGGTTTGGGCCTTTTTTTATGGCGGGTGGTAAATCATCGAAAAACCCCTCCCGCTCTTGGGCAGAGCGAAAGGGAGTGGCAGACTGCTACTGACTAAAAACCACCACATGTTCCTTCTTAGCCCTCTATGTCGAGGCCGCGATAACTAGTGTACAACCCGCGGCCCATCTGAGTTTGGGCTTTCGCTTTCTCCTGTCATATTTAACGGTATGTTATCCTGGTGCTTGCTGTGAATTTGCCGATATCGTCAAGTAAGCTACTTTAGCGTAAAATTCCACGATTACGTTAGATTAAAAAAATATGCACAAAATTAGTTGTGGTATCTCACACAAATCCTTGTCAAGTATCATTGTAAGTAAAAGGAAGAAATAATGCATATTATAAAGGATAATTTATGAAGTACTGAAGCAAAATAATTATTTAAATGCAAAAGCACACTGCAAGCTTTTTCTACCGAATTAAAGTAGAATCTCTTACATCGAATCAATAATCACGGAGATATTGGTGAACATGCATGAAAAAAAAATGCTGGTAGAACTAATAACTCCCTTCGTTTTTTACAAATCGGTTAAAAGGACATGCGGGAGGTCTTTTCTCCATAGAAACGCTCCGCCTGTTTTATTTCTTATTAATGACTAGAAAGCTATTAATTTTTACAGAATAATATATATTAAGTACTTGTACGCCCTCATGTTTTTCTTTTTGATGATACATAATTTTTCTAAGCACTAGAACCCTAAAAAAATACTCAAAATTGCTTATTTAGATCGCTGTCAACAGAGGCCTAGTGTATAAATTAGACAACTATTAACAAAAAAAGAAAAATATAGGGGCACAAAATACATCCTTTATAATTAGTGTCTAAAATGTCTTATGAATTGGTACAATATTGAAGGAGGAAATAGGCAAGAGCCAAACCCAGAAATATGACTTTTTACTTAAGCTACTTAAGCTTGAGTCGGATTTGCAGTTGTCCTTATCTGCCGCCCGGGCGCCTAGCTCTCGCAGAGCGACAGCGATAGTTACTTCAAATACCTAATTTTCAAAAGTCTGTAACTGTTTTCACTGTGGTATGTGTCTACTAAGATCATGCAGAGCTGTAACTACGTCGCGTTACTCTATCCCGAAAATTCCGTCTTATGTACTCGTATCATGTTATGTTATTAAAAGCCAGTTCCTCCGCAACAAATACCCCTAAGTCCAGTGCATGATTCGTCTCCGTTCAGTTGTTAGGATAATCCTTCACTAGCCCAACAATGCCGGGAGGGGAGGTTGGGAGGTTCGGGAGGCTTACCGGACCTCAGGCCATGTATCCGACCGTACATTCCATTACCAATGACTTAGTTTGGGCCATTTCTTTCGGAATAGTTGAGAAATGACATGAACGGGAAAGCCTTTTGGACCAAAAGGAATGATAAATGACGTGGAGTCAGCATGTTTGAGGTGAATTTTCAGTTGTGATAAACTAGTGTTGCATAGTGTGCTCGTGTTGTGAAGCCTCATTGAGATTTTTTGAGTGTAAAAGAAATATAGGTAAAATGCATAACGTAAATATTTTATCATCAAAATTGAAATAATAATGACGCTATTGAGAATCTTATTGTTTTTTGTTTATCTTTGTTAATTACTAGCTGTTGCCAGCGGCTTCACTCGCTACAACTCCAAAATATTATTATCCCACGGAAAGATAAATTCGGGATAAAAATAAGCTATCTGTGTACCAAATTTTATCCAAATCTGTTCAGTAGTTTTTGCGTGAAGGAGTAACAAACATACACATAAACTTGCGCCTTTATAATATTAGTGTGATTACGAAGTGTTCAATAATAGTGGTACTAATTTGTAGTAATAGTAGTACTAATCTGTAGTAATAGTAGTACTAATCTGCAGTATTAGTAGTACTAATCTGCAGTAATATTAGTACTAATCTGTAGTAATAGTAGTACTAATCTGCAGTAATAGTAGTACTAATCTGTAGTATAGTATTTAGTTTATGTGTCTGCCTCGTTGGTGTAGTGGTTGAAAGCGCGACTGTTGAGCATGTGGATCTGGGTTTGATTCTTGGGTCGGGCAAAATTTGGGGTATTTTCATTTGGAAGTAGCAGCAAGGGAGCCTGGATATATGCCCGGTTGATGGAAATAGCTTCGCCACTTTCGTTTAAGTTCCATGTGATAGGGGGCTATCAAAACTGGTGAAAAATGGGTGTCCTAATAGGTACACTTCTATACAAGATAATTTTTAGTGACCGTCCAATTTTTTTCTGTATCATTCACTAACACTTTTAAAAAAAAAAAAATCGACAATAAAATTTTCATATTAAATCGTTTTCTCGAAAGAATTATCCGCTCTCTGTGAAACGTTAAAACTTTGTGATGTGATATCTCAATATTTTTGTACTGAGTGATACTAAAAGAAAAAAACACGTATTCAATGATTTTCGCCAAACATTTGGACGGTGACTAAAAATCATCTTGTATAACTCTTCGGAGATTGCAGGAGTGTAATGCTATGTTATTCTGAAACGACTAAAGAATGTTATCAAAGATAGTTCACATTTTATCAGCAAATCTAACTAAATCAGATTTGAACATATCCCCAAAAAATATCAAATCCCCATCTAAATCTTATATAACAAGCACGTTGTCTCAAGCACACACCA
Source organism: Diarsia rubi (assembly GCA_932274075.1). Lineage (NCBI taxonomy): Eukaryota > Metazoa > Arthropoda > Insecta > Lepidoptera > Noctuidae > Diarsia > Diarsia rubi. Next base: position 13,664,066 of record OW026429.1, read on the forward strand.
TCAAACCTCTTGTGCCAACCATTACCAAAGCTAAAGTACCACAAATTCTGAAAAGGTCGGTTCACACGACACGGGATGTCCCGTTATGACAGTTATTGTCAATATAGCTGCATATTTGGATCAGTGCCCAACTCGACCCGACTCGACCCAACTCGGAATATTTAGCTCTGGGACGTGTCACGGAGTCATGCCGCAGAATATCTTGCGGTGTAAAGTAGCTGTCAAATGTCTATAAGGTATAATATTGTAGGGTTACTGGATTTGGTTATTATTAATGGAGTTTAGAGTACGAGCCGAAATGTTTTGGGGTATTTTTTTCGATGTTTCTTACGGTCTTGTCGGTACAATTTAGTTTTATCGACTGTACTTCTTAGTATATTTTTTTGTATTCTTTCAGCTCTTAAGTTTAAGTAATTTACCAATGAATTTTGAGCATTAAAACATACATTACTAGAAATGCTGTTAACAAGCATTTGAAGAATTAATTTCCAACAAAAATGAAAAAGAAGTTCGTCTTCTATTAAAAATATCTATGGAAAAATGTAGAAGGGCTGTACACTACTACACACTGCCTTGGACTTTACAAACGTAGTGCTTCAGTTAATACCACATCATAACATCACGCCTGTAGTCTCCAAAGAGGTAGGCAGAGGTGTACAGTCAAGAGCAAAAATATGTATACACTTGGTAAAATTCAAACGCGAATTCCTCGTGAAATAACTGTTGCAACTTTAAGATTTGATCTACCTCATACTAATATAGGTTCCAAAATATTAGTTTCCTTACGTAACATGAAAATAAAGTCATAACAGTAGGTGTAAATTGCTATTAAACATAGAAAAAACACAAAACACAACACAACATAGAGTGTATACATATTGGTGCTCATGACTGTACCTAATAGTACACCCACATATCGCCAGATATTTTTTTTTTTTTAAAACGTTGCCCCTCACTAGGAATTTCTCCTGTATCGTGGGTGCGTTTACAAACATTTAAACTTACATACACAAATACCCAGACCCGGAACAAATATCTGTAGGTCATACAAATTTTTGTTCCGTGCGGGGATCGAACCCGCGACACGCAGCGCAGCAGTCCAATCGCTTAGCCACTGCGCCAACCGTGCTGTCGAGTTTAAGTCCTATGTAATCAGGGCGGGAGTCCATTGCATTCAACCGAGCATAAGTTCAGCATACGTAGCTTATAATGACAAGTTCCTAAAGGAAAAACTCAATAACACAACCCGTAATTCGAATCGCAGGACCTCATATTCGGCAGTCGTGCTTATGACCCCTTTTTTTTTTTGGCGGGTGGCAAATCATCAAAGGGGTCTCCCACTCTTGGGCAGAGCGAAAGGGAGTGTCAGACTTCTACTGACTAAAAACCACCCATGTTCCTTCTTCGCCCTCTATGTCGAGGCCGCGATAACCAGAGGACTACCCGCGGCCCTGCTTATGACCCCTAGACTCACGATTCGAGACAGTCTTTTATAAGTACAAAGATAAGTGAAAAACGGTCTTCAAATGTCACCACATGAAATATCAAACAGTGTGTATTTAAGTAACAAAAGCTTTTTTAATCCAACCTTATCGCAAGTGGCAAAGCCAATTCTTGTTTGGATAGTCCCCAATGCCCATGTTTGAGGGCTTAATTCTGAAATAATCCCGTCTGACATGCGGCCGGTGTAAAGTTGTCAGTTGCCGGATTACTGTGTCGAATGGTTACCTTATTGCCGGAGGTTGAACGGACGGGAACCGGACGACTGTCGGGCGGTCACTTTGTGCCCTTTACACTCGTAATTATCAGTTAAAGTTCACGGTGTACGATTAATTGGTTTACTAGCTTTATATTGATTTACTTTGGGGGTTGTCACTTAACGGGGCCAAAGCCAAAGTAACCCGCGAAATTCATCACGCCTGTACTCCCCGAAGGGTTTGGCAGAGGTATTACAAATAATAATGTAATGTAATGTATGTGTGTGTTTCAGTAATGTAATAGGGGGCGATTTTATTGCCATCAACCGAGCACAAATCCAGACTCCGTGACCGCTACTGTAACTGACAAAATCCTGATGAGAAAACCTTTTACATAACGCTTTGCCCGACACGAGAACCTCATGTTCAACAGTCGCATTTGTGTAATCTCGAGCAACGCGAGGATATTTTATATTGCCCTATTCAAAAAATCACTGCTATATTGCCTTTGACCCTGTTGTGAAATTACTTGTCACAATAAGGATGTTTTCTGACTAAAAAAAATATGATTCTGATTTTTCTACTGTTAGATTATCGAACAATATTGGATAGGCAAGTGTTTTTTGTTTTATCAAAATAAGGGTACGTATCAAAATCCCGGACTTTAAAAGACTGAATTTAAAAAAACCGTTGGACGAAATCCCGAAAATTGTAACGATGTATGGTTGTTTGGTCGAAAGTTTAAAATCCCGAAAGTTCATTTGCCCGAAAGTTTAAAATCTCGAAGTTATGTTTGTTTATCAACAGTCATTACACCTAAGTTTGATACACCGACATTTGAAATACCAAATACAGAGACAGTCAGAAACCCTAACCCAAGACGGTAGACGTCAGGGGCACCCCGAGGTTCGGTTTGTAGGTTCCTTTAAACCCTGCAGACAGAAATAGGAGGACGGGGCTCCGTCGACCTGCTCACGGAATCGCTAACCCTAGACTAGATTTCGTCGGTATTTTGTGTTTCGATATAAAGTCTATGGTCATTTAAAACTTTCGGTAATTTGAATTTCGGTGTTTTGGACACCGGCGTAGGATAAACTATTACATACACCGCTGCCAAACCCGGGAATAAAAGGTGTGATATTATATTACGCGTTTCATCATCATCATCATCAGCCCATATAATGTTACCACTGCAGGGACTCAGGCCTCCTCTCTAGGACCTAGTGCGACTTGGTAGATGTCTTCGAATTACGCGTTTATGTACTTGTAAAATCCTTGATAAGTACAAAAACATGTCGTCATCAATGACGTATTTACACATTCAATAGCCAATAAACGGAGGCGACGTGAAACAGCAATTAAGTAAATTGCGATTGGTTAGCGTCAAAATGACTACACAGAAAGTTTTATTTGTCGGTCAGTGAGTTTGCAAGTTAACTTCGAAGTAATCAAAGCTGGGTAATGTGGTATTAAAGGACAGTGTATGTTATACCAAGAATTGATAGTAACGACAAAAATCATAATGGATATGAATAAAATTATGGATTTTTAAATGGTTCCGTTGGTTATCATCATCATCATTTCAGCCAAAAGACGTCCACTCCTGCAGGGCTATTGCGTATCTTCTAAATGACAGTGGCTATCATATTGTCTATGGATTAACTGTCAAATTGGTTATGGTTTAGTACAAAATGGAACCATTTGACAGTAATTGATAGGCACTATAGGTTAGCCACTGTCATTTAAAAGCTACGCAATAGCCCTGCTGGACATAGGCCTCCGCCAGGTGTGGCCACATTGACCGGTCCCGTGCGTCTCGCTACCAGTGGGTCCTCGCAATTCTCACCAGGTCATCGGTCCACCTAGTGGGAGTCCTTCCAACGCAACGTCTTCCGGTTCTGGGCCAGAACTTTTCGGCCCCCGACCTTACTAATGGCAACTAGCAGCTGACTTCTGTGTCAATGAGAACGCTATGAAGAAGCATCAGGTATCAGTGGCATGTGACTACGGCTGTTCTCTATAATAATTATCAAATTATCTACTTACAGACGATTTTTCTTGTTTAATACTTTTAAGACCGCGGTTTTATTAGTCTGTGTTTTTATTCGTAGTCGGGTTTTAGTTTCTAAACTTATTTTTTTAATGCTTAACGTATTCTAAATAAGTACTGTTTTTTGATGCTTACAAAAAAGTAAAACGTTTTCATCCCCAGGTTGAGTTTATATTCATTACATCAACTGACTTATACCTAAATAAAATCATAATGAAATACTCTTCCGCCACTATTTTGAACTTGTTTCCCGAACGGATCACGAACTTTTCCGATCAAGAAACTCATTTCAATACGGCTGACTAGCCGATCAAAATCCGGTCAATACCGGTGAAATCTAGATACGTGGCAGTTTTTAGAATGAGTTTCTTGAACGTTCACTTGCGTTACAATATGTCGTTGGCTTTAAAACTTTTCTTCATAAAGCATTTTTAGGGGTTTTCGTTGTATAGAACATTTTATTTCATTAAATATTTAAACAATTTTGTTTGCTATGCCCACGGGTATGGCCTTGAACAGGGTTGGTATGAGTAACATTTTTACTTAAAATATACGATGTACGACCGACAATTGTTTATGGTATTTTAGAGTGCCAGTATCTCAGATAGATGATATTCTCAAAATTTTTTGCCCTGAGATGGGGCCAGAAGTTTTGTAAATAATTTAAGCCGTTTTGATTATAGAATTGTGGATTGTTTGAGTTATCTGTTTCGCTTTTTGGATATTGGTATCAATATGACATTAAAGAACGCGTGGGCACGGCTGTCTTGGCATTCGTTAGATTTTTCACGGGTGACCACGGAAAACCAACGCTGTGCTGTGGGATATTGTAACTTTATTTTGATTTATAAATATTTCAAAATCAAAAGCCATTTATTCAAACTAGGCTGATGATAATCAGCACTTTTCAAACGTCAAAATTTTCTTTACTTTATTGACAAGAGCAAAACACCCACCCTTTGACACTTCCTAGTGTTTTAGCTGGAAAGAAGAAGTGGCGGAACAAACTTCCCAGCAACATCTGATATATGTTAATTTTTTTATCATTTTGTATGCACGTCACTGAAAAACTTTTCTCTTCCTTCTTCCAAGAAATTGTATTTACTTCAGCCAGTCCATTACAATTTATAGCCAAATCCCGCCTTTTTAAGCAAAATGCACACCTTTTAAGACAACTTCATTAAAAAAAATCTTTTGTCGATTCCCCGGAGCGTCAGCCCTGTATAAAATTCTCTTTCAGTTTGAAGGCATCACTTGAATGCCTTGTTGACTGTAGCAGAACAAAACCAAGTGTTCATCGCTCTCGTGTTTCGTATGTCCTCCATGGGGTCCCAAATTCAATTGTGCCTTCAGGAGCCCTTGATGAGCATTTCCTTTCTTTTTTACAGCCGTATATTGAAATATCTCAATAAGTATAAGTACGGTAGGCACATCCGTTTGGTGAAGGGATTGAGGAAACCGAATATTTTTGGGTTGGTTTTTGGGTTCCGTACCCAAAGGGTCACTAACAGAACCTTATTATAAAGCCTCCGCTGTAGGGACAGCGGAGGCTTTATAATAAGGTTCTGGCTTTATAATAAGGGACAGTCAGACGGATGGAGGGCCATCCAACTGACTGTCAGCGGGCGGTATCTGGTGATCCGTATTATGTAGACAGTTGAGTTTTTCGGTGACTGTGTAAGTCTGTTGTAAGAAAAAAAAATGAAGCGGGTATTACGATGGTACCTACGGAACCCTTCATAGCTCGCACTAGCCCGTTTTATTTTGAATTATTCTGTCTATACTGCCAACGAATGTGTTTAGTTTTAAATGCAGTAAGAACTATAGGTTTTCATTTGTGTTTTACTAGTTTATATAATCTTGATATGTCTACTTTCTAGTTTCCTATAGTACATAAAGGTTAAAATACCATTTTACTGCAAAGTGCAGCTTTGATTTACATTCTCAACAAAAAGTGACGCCAATGAAAGCTCAACCGTTATTTTTCAACAATTTTCCAATCGGCTTAAGCGCTGCAGTTTAAAGCTGTACATTTTAATCACTGGCGAGATTTAATTCACCGTCGACGGTTTAATCCTATAGAAACAAGATGGTGAAGTCTTCACCAAAGTACGTATAATCAAAAAGTAAGCATTTTTAAGGCTTAGCGGAAGACGCAACGTCCCCACTAATTATTCAAATCTCCTTTGTCAAACAGCTTATTTTATTACAACAAAAATTGTAGCTAATAATTCTTAGCAGTTTGCTGTTGGAATTACAACCTAATTCCGTGGTGTTAAATTTTAATTTTCCTTGGTTATTGTGTAGTTTGAAAATGTTTAAGGTCATTCAGAGGTCGTTGGCTGCTGTTTTCATAACGATTTCTTTATTATAGTTATTGAGCCTAGAATTAGAGTTGGTTCAACATTTGTGTGGAAGAAAATGTTGGTAGATTTGATTATAATGTTGATGTTGTTCTAGCTTTGACTGCGGTTTCAGAAAATTATTAAAAGGGATCGTATTACTGGGATAATGAATATATACCATTGTATGTCCTAACCTAGGCCAACTCCATGTTTTGTAGTTTGTGACAAATTTT